>CM045722.1:0-1200000 GCA_024712875.1 Inonotus hispidus | reverse complement strand
CTTCTTCCAATCATTCGTTCACTACATCATCCCTCTTTTGACGCCACTTGGTTGGATACTTCGAAAAAATTCCTTGCCTTTTCTCAAGTAGTGGCAACCCCAGCTATGTCACTCAAAGTTACTGAAACCTGTAAGTAATGTCGCTGGGTATCAAAGCAATGGATATGCCTGAAAGGCGATGCTGGAGGGGCTAACGAGTAGGTATGTAGGCGTCCTTTGTGCTTTCGGACATTATGATGGGACGGGTTAAGGGAGATATTCGACTGAGCTGATGCTTTCATCATGTCCGTGCGCTCGCAGCAACACGCCAGACAAACAACAAAAGTCGTCCAGAACTTCTGGGCTCGGTTCCGCGGCAAGCATCGTATCCAGGGTACCATCCACCTGCTGATCCAACTTCTATAAGATGTGTATAGTGCGTGTTGCGTTTATCAACTGATCATGTTCCTCCCTTTTTTTTCCGGCGTGGGTTCACCAGTCGTTCGCGTTTTCAAAGCAGAGCTGATGGCCCGATGTACTGCTATTGGTGCAACAAGACGGGCTGCTCCTTTGCTCGACGATTTCACCGTTACAAAGGACTCTTTCACTGTAAGCTTGCAGCACCGATGTATACATACGTGCTTGCTTACGTCAGACCAAAAAGCACAAAGAGAAACTTTCTATTATTATAGAGCAGTCAATAACAGGGAGGATCAAATAGTTCAAAGATAACGTCAAAAGTCCCTGCGTATTATTCTATCTGTGTCGCACCATGCCTTCCACCACCAGAAAGGAGCACGCTCATACTCCTCCAACTCAGCCTTTCCGGCGAGCCTGAGTTTCGCTGCCTTCGCCTCGGCACAATCGCAACTGAAACACGGAGGGCAGGACTTCGACCGATCAAGACAGTGAGTCTCCGTAGCAAAATCCCTCATAGTTCTAACCCTGTATGGGTCCTTAATGCCGTCGTCATCACATTCTGAATCCGACCCCGAGTCCGAGGGAGGACAGCCGTAATCAGTCTCGACGGGATTCCAGTCGGGACCGAACCTTTCGGCCATTTGCATGATCAATCTTGCCTTCCTGATCGAATAAGGCGTATGGGGCGGAGTAGGGGTCCGCTCCGGCTCCGGGGGTGGAGTCCGGGGTGCAGGTCGGGGAGAGGGTGGCCTACGCGAGGGAACACCGGAAGCTGAACTTTCGGCAGAGGAAGCATCCATTGAAAGCTGTTCAGCCTTCCGTCGTTGGTCTGCAAGCCAGAAAAGGTTGTTGGAGAGGTCGGGCATCTCCTCGTCCGGTAGCGGGCCGCATATTGGCTTCGGGGAGCCGATCGGATGGATAAGCTGCGGAGGGACCTATAAGCCCCCCGTGGTTGAAATTGGAAGAGGTAGATAGGCTCACTTTCTCCATGCGGGACAACGCGTCCCTGAATAGCGCGCCTCGATCTGGACGTGGCTGTTTGGGTCCGATGTCAGTAGGCTGATCGGAAACTAGTTCAATGTTGTTCATTTGTAGAGGGCGGTCGCCGTGCTCATCAGCTCCGGGATTTTTCTGGATGTTTGTGATGCCGACGGGGCCTGCCTCCGCTTCGGACATGTTGAACTTGGACGTCGGTCCAGGCCCAGCGCGATTGTTGGCAGACGCATCAGCATTGGGAAAGTTTGAAGGCATATTGGAGAAAGAAATAACGCGCGGAAGTGCAAGTTCCAGGAGGAAAGTCTCGAGAGTGTGACTGTCGATGTTGGAGGTAGGATGAAAAGAGGATGCGTTTCTTCCCTGCTTCATATACCATCCAGATTGTGGCCGGTTGGCGGATCCGGAGCATACCGAACGCCATTACTGAGCCTCCCATCTTCTTAGGATTAGGATTCTCATTGCTTTCTTACTGGCCACTTGTTGTGGCCTATATGCATATTTCATGATTGACGATAATCCTGCTTTATCTTAGGGTAGGGATCTAATAAAGTCGAGAGGGAAGACATGTACTATGGTGAGCGTGGTTTCAATATCCGATATCAGCAGTATTGTATATGCACTGTCCACTGCACTCCAGGCGTACTATGTAGACTCACTTTCAATCAACATTAGAGAAAGAATGGGCCTGGTTTTGTAGGCCATATTGCTGACTACGTCTGCCCAATATACCGTATCATTCGTCAAGCAAATATGTAAACATATTCACCGACTCCATCCTGTCACCATGGGAATAGATCGGTCCCATCAAACCCTTCTACTTCGTCGTTATCCTCTACTCGTAGGGCGCCAGTTCACTGTCGAAGATTCATTAAGATGCTAGAGTGCTGTTTCTACATGTTCTCCTCCATCGCAATGTCTCGTTCTTCTTGACGGTTCACTGGTGAAGGTGCTGGTATTCCAATCTTTTTGTGTACACGGCCATAGGCGTAGCATTACCAAAAGGATGGGTAAAGAGCCTAGAGTGGTACATCAAAGGAGTTGCACGGTGGATCGAGTTAGTGTGAAGCGAGACCGCGAAAATCCTCATTCAAGCGCCAAAACCCTAGAATTAAGAAAGGACAATACAACTTTTTGATTTATATAGCAGGGAGGCCATCAGGAGGAGGAGGGGGGGTAAGATCTATAGGGGATCACAATCACAATCGGAAAAGCGGTGGTTGTGAATAACCACGCTGTCATAGCGTGTCCTTATTTGTCGCAGGCCATCAACAGTACCAGTAACCAGGGTAAGTATTAGTGATCTATATTCTACGAGTACATACATGATGAACAGGCCAAACATCGGATGCTTACGTAAATAGGACAAATAGAAGCAACCAAATTAAGAAGAAAACGGCGCCGTTCTCTTTCAATGCCTCTCACTACAACGACTCTTTCAACGATATTCAGCTGGATAACCTTGAAACTTACCCGTATCCTCTCAAATAGTGGCAATCCGAGATGCCTCGAGTTCCGTCACTCACGACTATTAAAATCCATAAACAATGACGCTGGATTTGAAGACAAGGGATATGCCTGAAAGGCGTTGCTGGCGGAGCTCATAAGCAGACATGTAGGCCTTCATGCGCTTATGAGCAGTGCTCAGTGATGGTTGGATAATGCCATGCAATTGAGCTGAGTCTTTTATCATGCATGTACGCTCAAAACCGGAAGGAGGACAATTGAGGCGCGCAGAATCTCTGCACTAGGTTGTGTGATACGGCAAGCGCAGCATCTTTGCGCAGTCCACCTGGTATTTACATACACCGGAGAAGTGGACACGAAAGATGGTAAATCGACGTGAGTTTGCCAGTCGACCGTATTTCAAAGCAGGACTGATGATCTGACGTATTGCAATAGATGGCTCGACGACTTCATCGTGACAAAGGTCTCCCTAACAGTAAGCTTGCGGCGCTGATGCGGATATACATGCCTGCTTCTTTCAAACCAGGAGCACAAAGAGAAACTTTCTATTATTATAGCGCAGTCGATAACAGGGAGAAACAAATAGTTCGAAGATAACGTCAGAAGTCCCTGCGTATTATTCTATCTGCGTCGCACCATGCCCTCCTCCACCAGTAAGGAGCACGCTCATACTCCTCCAACTCAGTCTTTCCGACAAGCCTGAGTTTCGCTGCCTTCACCTCGGCACAATCGCAACTGACACGGCGGGCAGGACATTATCGATCAAGACAGTAAGTCTCCGTAGCAAATCCCTCATGGTTCTAACCTCTTATGGGTCCTTGACGCCGTCGTCATCCCATTCCGACCCCGACTCCGACTCCGACTCCGACGGCCATTCCGACTCCGACTCTGACTCTGACTCCGACTCCGACTCTGACTCCGACTCCGACTCCGACTCTGGCTCCGACTCTGACTCTGGCTCTGACTCTGGCTCCGACTCTGACTCTGGCTCCGACCGCGACCCCGACTGCGACTGCGACTGCGACTGTAACTGTGACTGCGACTCCAACTCCGACTTCGACTCCGTGGGGGGCCAGCCGTACTCAGTCTCATCGGGATTCCCACCGGGGCCGAACTTTCGAAGCAGTTGTATGATCAGCCTTGCCTCCCTGGTCACAAGAGGCGTATGGGGTGGACTAGGGGCCCTCTCTGACTCCGAGGGTGGAGTCCGGGGTGTGAGCAGGGGGGAGGGTGGCCTACGCGAGGGATCACCGGAAGCAGAACATTCGGTAGAGGAAGCATCTGTTGGAGGCTGAGCAGCCTTCCGTCGTTGTTCTGCAAGCCAGAAAAGGTTGTTGGATAGGTCGGGCATCTCCTCGTCCGGCAGCGGGCCGATAATTGGCTTCGGGGAGTCGATCGGATAGAGAAGCTGCGGAGGGACCTATAAGTCCCCATGGCTGAAATTGGAAGAGGTAAATAGGCTCACTTTCTCGATGCGGAGCAACCCTTCCCTGAATAGCGCACGTCGATCTATACGTGGCTGTTTGGGTCCGACGTCAGTAGGGAGATCGGACGTTAGTTCGGCATTTTCTGAGAGCGGAGCGGGCTCGCCGTTCCCGTCAGCTTCGAGGCGTTGGTGGGTGTCTGTGGTGGCGGCGAGTCCTACCTCCGCATCAGGCATGTTGAATTTGGGTGTCTGTTCAAGCCCTGTATGATTGCTGGCTGATGTATCGGCATTGCTGCAGATGGAAGACATACTGGACGGGATACGAGAAAGAAGTAATGCGTGGAAGTGCAAGTGTCAGGACAATGGTCTCGAGAGGGAGATTTTAGATGTTGGAAGTAGGATGGAAGGAAGATGCGTTTCTTACCTGGTTCATATACCATCCGGATTGTGGCCTCTTGCTGAGTCCGGAAAATGCCGAGTGTCGCGGTAGCCAAGGTCTCACATTGTTTGATTTCCAGCTATCTGATGTGGCCTATGTACAAGATTACTCGTGTATGGCATCTCTTTGGTGAATACTGACAATTTTGCTGTTTCTCTGCGTGCGGGTCCATTATTATACGGCTTGGATACACTGGACTGAGTAGGTTTTGGCCATGCCTTCATGGCGCAGTTGACACACTCTTAACTACATATCTACTTTTCAATTCTGTAATGAGGGGGATAATACTTCCACTAGTACTGTAGTCATTGCTATTGACTGAGAAAATAAACCTTCGCCAACGGCAGTATTGAGCTTGCCCTGATGAGGCCGGACACCTGAAATTGTCCTTGTTGGCTTTCCCTAGCAAGTACTGTTAGGTGAATTAATCCTCAGCGAGATATGCCGACTATCCGAGGAATGCCTTCCTTTCATTTTCGATGACTTCAAGCAGAGCGGGAAGATACTTTCCTGAGAGAGTAAAACGGTTTACATGAAGCTGCCTCACGTCAAGCTAAAGACTGCGCCAACAAAGTGTGCTTTATCATACATAACACGATAACCAAAGCAGTTCAGCGTCTACCAGCACAAGACTGATTCGAAGGGTATATTTACGAGACTGCACTTCCTCGATGTTCCGGTTCTAGATTAACTGTTTGTTCGTTCTGGAAATATGGAGAAGAGGCGTGCAGAGTTACCAGTATTCTCGGTCATAATTACTTTCATCGGGTATAAGTAGAAAAGTACGAGTAATTAATGACTCATGAGAGGTTTGTCCAACATTTTACCGGAATAATCACGTGAGCGCTTTGTGACGTGCCTGCCCTCATCAGAGTCATCTTTTTGCGCCGTGTGTAACAATCGGTGCAGCGTTCTGTCGGTCCTCATCCATCTCAGAAAATGCACAGGGCATTCGCATCTCGTGCATCACCTTTATTACGATGCGCTACCACGCGCAATGCTCGATATCTAGCCGCAGGTCCTCCTCCACCGCCACCACCACCTCCACAAAGTCCAGGAAGCAAATCTTCGGGAGACACAAATAAACCTCCCAACCCTCCCACAAGTCCCGAAGGAACTCCTTTGGATACCGCGCCGCCCTCTGCGACATCTCTGAGCCTAGACTTTGCCCCATCAGCGGATTCTGAAGGCGAGCCAGTACAACGCACAGGAGCACGATCATCAAAGGATTCTCTTTCAAGTATCGAACGAAGACGACGGTTCCTTAGTCGTGCAACCTTAGTGGCGCTCGGTCTTGGTGCGATTGCTTATACGGGATACTTAGGAAGAGAATGGGAACCGGAGGAGTTAAAGGCCAAGAAGCTCGTGAGTCGTCATGCGTAATTCTCAGCAATCTGAGTATCTGACTGGTTTTAAGAAAATTGAAGATGCACCTTCTACACGACTCGGAAGAACTAAGGAACGGTTCATTAGCTTGTTCGACGTAAGTTGTTGAATCCGTCATGTCACGTTAGCCTTATGGTTTAACATGCGATTCAGTTTTTCAGCAAGCCGAGCTGGGACGAACTTCTTCCTCCCCCTGCTCCACCTTACTCAAAACCATATACTCTACTGCTATCTATTGATGATCTTCTAGTGACATCTACATGGGACGTACGTATTCATGCTTTTGCCTCCCGCACCAGCTCAGCTAAGGTTATTTGTCTTAGCGAAAACACGGCTGGCGAACCGCCAAACGTCCCGGAGTTGATTATTTCATAGCGTACCTATCTCAATTCTACGAGATCGTAATTTTCACCACGCAAAATCACTATGTCAGTTCTTCCAAAGTCACATCCCTTCGTTCTGACTTATCTCACACGACCCATAGACCGCAATACCTATAATCGAGAAACTCGATCCGTACAACTTCTTCATCACCTATAAATTATTCCGAGAATCCACACGCTCGGTCAACGGCAACGTCGTCAAGGACTTGAGCTACCTTAATCGCGATTTATCAAAAGTCGTCATTATCGATACGGACCCGGAGCATGTCTCTTTGCAACCTGAGAACGCGATTATTTTGCCAAAGTGGAACGGAGACCCAAGTGATAAGAGCCTCATCGCGATGATTCCTTTCCTCGAATGTATGTTGTTCAGGTTCACTTGACGATACTATCGAGATTAAAACTCAGTGATATAGCGATCGGTATCTACAAACCGCAAGACGTCCGACCGATTTTGAACGCGTATGAGGGGAAGAACATCCCTATAGAGTACGCTAAGAAAGAAGCGGAAGCTAAAGCGAAATTCATAGAGGACTGGAAGAAGAGCGGGAAGGGCAAGATCTCTACCGGCAGCCTAACACTTAGCAGTCTATTCGGTGGCCCTTCGGTACGCATTGAACAGTTTCCCTTTCACCTCACAACAAGTATCTGACCAACGATACTACATTCGCAACTGATACATATATATAGCAACCTCAACATTCCCCCGAACCACTCACCTACCTCGAACAGAAGCGCAAAGAGGCACAGGAACACTATATCGAGGAGCAACGCTACATCGCTGAGAATCGTGGCCACTTTGATAAGCTTCTTGAGGAGGATCGGAAGGCTGCTGCGGAAGCGATGTCTGGGAACCTTTGGACGGTGTTGTCCGGTATTGGTGGTCCGCCACCTCAGCCGCCGCAACAAGGGCAACAACAAGGACAACAAGCGGGTCAGCAGCAGGTTCAAGGGGCTGGAAAGGCTGCAGGGCCAGTTCCCTCGACGAAGAGCAGTTAACCTCGTCCACAACCTCTTCTGTTCACTCACATACTTAGAGACGCTACTAATGTCATTCACACGTTTGGTTTGGCGAAATCAATCCCCTTACTCCATTCAAGCCTCAGGCTGACTTCAAGTCCAGTCCATCTTCAATCATTATCATCGTCCCAAGAAAAGAAATCATGAAAGCTACGTTAAGAAAAAAGAACAAATAAATTACATCAAAAAATTCTTTTCATCGTCTCTGTCATATGTATGTATATACGTACGTGAGAGTGTAAGACCAGGAAAGAAAGAGAGGAGAAAAAGTGGGGTGTATATGAGCAGTGACAAACAAGAAAGAAAACACGGATAATAAGGAAGAAACGGCCTAACGAAAGGGGTGATACAATAAGGCCTGAGAATATGTCAAAAAAAGGGGGTGGAGCAGGAGAAGGTCGAAGGTGCTGAGAGCCTGCAAGATGGTGATGAAGAGGTGTAAAAGAGGGGAATATATCATATGTTTACTCATACGTCATCCATACAACATAGAAACTAAAATCCTTGGTTTTGCGAAGGTAAAATCGGTATTTGATGCTGAAGAAGTGGTGAAGGCGAAGGAGGGATGGGTGTTTGCAAGTTACGCGATGGAGACGAGTGCGCCTGCGTCTGAATGGGACTGCCCATGTGAGGTGAAAGCGACATGGCGTGTCCGAGACCGTTGGGAGGAGAATGTGCCGTACGCTGAGGTGAGAGGTGGCTGTTTCCGTGACCGTTAACAGTAGGAAGTAAACCAAGCCCCGCAAGCTGTTGCATACTCTGCATATTTTGAATGCTCTGCATATTCTGCAAGTTCTGCATGGCCGTGATGGAATCATTCCCGTTAATCATCCCGCCACCCTGCGCAGACTGTGATCGCTGTGTCTGAGCCGCCCACTGCATCTGCCGCTGCGTTGGCAACTTCAGATTCATGCTAACCGGACCCATAAGGTTCGCGCTATTTACAGCACTAGCCAGGCTCGCCGCCGCGCTTATGCTGTCCGCGTTTGCACCACCCATCATACCTGGTGCAAAATTCGCTTGCCCATTACGTTGCATGGCTGCGTAGTTTGCGTAGAACTTCTGCAGATTCTGCTGCTTTTGTTGCAAAATCAGCGCCTGCTGCTGTGCGGGTGTCAGGTTGGATAGATTCGCAGGAAGACTAGCGAGCAAGCCGTTGCTACCGTTCACCCCGTTCATCACCCCATTGACATTGCCATTTACCATCGTGTTGGACGCTGCGACTGGCAACGACGGCATACCATTCACAGGGCTTGACTGTAATGGAAGCCCGTTGACATGGGCCACATTCGCCTGAGTTGACGGTGATGATGAAGGTGGAATGTTGTTGGACTGCACACCCCCACCGGAAGCGCTGGTAGGTGAGCGTTGCGGACCATTGGACGAGGCGCGGGTATGTTGCGGTGCAGGAGGCGGTGCAATCTTAATGGGTGATTGTAGAGGATTGGGAACGGAGCTGACAGTTTGAGCTACAGGTACAGGTTGTGGAGGAGCAGTCTGCTGCGGAACCGTGGGTTGGTTGCCAGATGGTACGGCGGCTCGAGGTTGTTGGAGCAATAGTACGTCTCTCTGAGGTGCGGGATGAGTGTAGTAGATCGGTTTTACGGGATTGACGAGATTATGAGTGCCGGTTTGAGGATCAAATAAGTACAGGCGATTGTCTGTCATCAAAGGATCGGTGTTGCTCAGCAACATTGCCTGGACACGCAAGTGCCTGTTAATAGTGATGAGTTTAGCATTGTCTACATGAATCGCGAAAATTAGACTCACTTTGGATCATAATCATCAAACAGTATTCTGTCTTCCTCGTCGGTGGCTGTCGAGTCGAATGTTGTATCAAAGCGCCAACGTTCAAGAAGTCTTGAAATTCGGTCCTGCTCCAGTAGTTTCGTTTTCGCATCGAACGAGTCAAGACCTCTCGGATCTCGCCGAAGATCGTCTAATTTCTGCGCCTCAATACCAGGCCTTGCTTGGCGAATCGTTTCTAATTCGTTACGAAGACGAGGTCGTCGACGATCCACGTGCATGCGTCCACCTCGTCCGCAGCGCAAGCGGAGACAGAACTGCCCACGGCTACGTTCAGTACTCCTTGTGGTAGGACTAACAGTGGCATCTTCGGAAACTGGTTTGAAGTACCTGTCCGATAGTGGAACTGGTGGTTGTTGAAACGACGACTGCAACAGGAATTGCTTAACATGGTTAACAGCAAACAGGTGGAATTCAAACTCACATCAATTTGATCATCCCAGCCATGATCCATCTCCTTCATACGCTTAAGCAACGAGTCCATGGCTGCCTGAATAGCAGCATGCCTGTCCTTTGGTCGTATCTGAGGTTCAGCAGGAGTGGGAGAAGCAGAGGGGTCGGCAGGTCGGCTCTTGATACGAATGGTCCTGCGAATGGGATGTAAGCTGCAAATTTGCAAACAAGTAGCCAAAAGCAACATACGGAGCAGGTTCTGCTTTTGGCCTTTTCGGTGGTCGCTCCTTCTCAACAAGGACATCTTCGTCATCTTTTACAGCTAACGCAGGATGCTTCCTCTTGAGCTCCAGGAATGCTATACGTTTCTCCCATACAGCCTTAGCCTCATGATGCGTCTCTCTCTTGTGTACCTCACGCGCCAACACGTTCCTCGCAAGCTCAGTCGCATGACCAAGTTCACCTTTAAGGCGCAGCAGCTTATCAGCGGACGATACTTGAGCTGCTCGCGTCTTTCGGATAGCCTTGGTATCACGACGGCGGAAGCATATGTAAGACTCGTTCTTCGTGTCGGCTTCGTCGAACTGATATGATTGTTAGACAACGTCCAGGGAATAAAAAAATACCGAGAGAACTTACGTTCAAGCTAGGGATGATACGAAGACCTTCCCTCTCGATCTTGCGTTCCCTCCAATATGGGTAGACAGTCTTAGCCATGCGTAACAGAGTAGGGGGAGGTGGTAAAATCGGAGGGGGCATATATCGAGCGAAGTGGAACTTCGGCAGTTCATTTGCGAAGATATCATGATAGTCGGAGAACGGAGGGATGCAGTTTCCTTGCTGCTGTTGGAAAGTCTAAAGACAATATAAGGGATTTGTCTCAGCAAAATAGACAGAGGCAACTCACCACATGAAGAAATGGGGTATTATCGTGAGTGATTCTCTCCAGCAAACCCATCACCAGTTCGAACTCATTCTCATTCATCACAATAGGAGCGCTCATATCCGCTTCCTTACCCTTGGTCTTGGTACCTCGCCCTGATCGAGTCGTCGTACCAGCCCCAGAAGTTGAGGCTTGTGAACTTGTACCCTCCCCACGAGCCTCCTGGTTGTTTTTCTCTAACCATTCGGCGTCGCGCTCATCCATGAAGTACGTGAACCCATCATTGAGTCCGTACAATAAAGACTCGTCGACCGTATCAGAGAACTTGATGTAGGACTGATATTCCACCCATCTTCCTTGTGGATACAGTTCGTCAACGTTCTCGACGATACCGGCGGCGTCAGGTACAGGTATGAAAGCTGATGATGATTTAGATGTTTCTTTCTTTTCCCCATTTGCTGCTGCCGCAACCGCCTTCTGTGCAAGCGTAGCCCGATGTGATGCCGCCGAAAGCACCGCTTGTAAGTGGTGTTCCTAAAGGGGTTGAATATTAGTCAGCAATCAATCCGCGGAATGGCGTGGGAAAGTGAAGAGCCAATGAAAACAAGCCACGCAGTCAGTCCAACAAGGCGTCGTCTGCGACAAAGAAAAAACCACAGGAAAAGCAAGACATACATTAGCATCCTCAGCGTCGACTCCAGCGGTCGATACGACTCTGGCGCGCTCTTCGTCCTCATCAAGTACAATCGGATCAGCGTCGATGTTGCCCTTAATGACCTTGAGTCGGGTCTTGTTTGTAACACGGTTTCGGTTTCGGAGAGACGGATTGCCAGCTGTCTGAGCTCTGGGTGC
Organism: Inonotus hispidus; assembly: GCA_024712875.1. Classification (NCBI taxonomy): domain Eukaryota; kingdom Fungi; phylum Basidiomycota; class Agaricomycetes; order Hymenochaetales; family Hymenochaetaceae; genus Inonotus; species Inonotus hispidus. The sequence continues at coordinate 1,188,553 of CM045722.1, read as the reverse complement.
CATGTCATGGACAGCATGCAAGTTATGGGAGGTATGGCGACGGGAAGGGCGGATGAAAAATCGGCAAAAATGTTAAGAAATTCTCGCCACCGCGATCGTGTTTGACGATGGCGCGGGTTAGCGGCTTTGAAGTTGAGCGTTTTCCGGATAAGGCCGTCGGGCCGGGTAAAAAAAGTAGAAATTACATAAATGGCGTAAACACGTGCCACACGGCCACATCCGTCACGCTCACGCTCACGCATGTAGTCAGGGCAGGGAAATGATTAAATTTTCACACGTCTGGCCTGGACAAGACGATCAGTCTTGGAAAGTAGAGGATTGAAGAGGAACCGACCTACATATATACATCTTTGATGACGCTAAAGGCATTCCCTGCGATTAACAAATAATGACAGTTGAGTGGTTGAGCCACAAACCAATTGGACTAAACTCACTTCTGAATGAACTCATCTCTGAAGCTTCTCTTCTTTTATGAACGCTTCTTCACGTTGCCAAGCGTACCTATCGCGCACCTTGTAAACCCGCTTGCGAATCTTCCGTGTGCTGTGCAAATGGACACAAGACACAAACCATCACAGGCAAAACAAAACACAATAGTCGAGTGTCCGCCGGGACAGGAGGACCCACGCGCCGCAAGCTCAAGAAGCACATTATTTGAGCACTGGATCAGCGTTGATGGCAACATTTAAGCAGACGAGCATGCCTGCAGGGAACACTCCAGTCAGCAAAGAAGACGAACTCAGCGATAGCGACCCACGTAATAAAAGTTAGATCCCCTATGTCCACTTCCACAACCACCCTAGCATCCCACCCGGCCGCGCTGAAGCATAACTAAGGACGCAGGAGCCTCTGGGATACAGCCACCGAGTTCGACGATGACCCCCGAGGGCCTTCACGGGTATATGTCGCAGGGATGGACCTACCCCTCTGCTACGAGAGCATCATGTTATCTATACACCGAAGAATACGACTCGATTCCCAGGAGAATCCGGGTACCCTCCAGTCAGTAGATAGAACAACATCCTCAGTACTGGTCTAACACAAGCAATACGCCAGGCTTGACGGCAGGGCAACGACTCCCAGACGAACCCATTCCATCGGCCGCTCCCAACGTGAAATTCTGACAGGATACCGATATAACGACAAAATCCTACGCCCGGATGAGGCGAGGTGCCTACGCTTTAGCAATTCCCAAAGTCGTCAGAACGACGACGACACCCCCCTAGAGTCGACGGGAACGGGAACGTGCAACGAGTTGCATAAACACCATCAACTCAAAGGAGTACACAGACGCTTCTGTCTTGGCTATCTGTGCATGGGATGGGCATGATTGAGGTGAACTCAATGTCAAAGAACGGTAAACATTGTGCATGGAGGAAGGAAGGATTTGCAACTGTGTTGAGACGAGACGCCTGGCCATCGCCACATGAGGAAATCTGCCGCACGTGACCCATTCTCTCACCCTGTCGCAGTGTCGGTCCAATCCAATGCTGTTCACTGACACTATTGTATCCGACTGTAGAATTGCAGTCACTAAACTGCACGGTGTTGCAGAGCAACGCAACCAACCTGTTGTTACGTGCTCGGATTTCCCACCTACAGTTTCGGACGTAGTAATATCCCAGTCGGCATTGAGAACACGGTTCACGGACAATATTGATGCAATAACTACGGTACGCTCTTCTAATATTCTTCGCATTCTACGTGAGGTCGTTAACAAGATTCTACCTCTCTCATAAAGGCATCGATCCTCAGCTGTGCGATTTCTTGACCTTACCAGGTGAACAAACCTGAAACTTACTGTTGACGCCTAAGGGAATAGGCAGTGATGCTATGTTCGATAGCTGTGGAAGAGCATTCACTTCCAATCTTCTGGGCAAAGTTCCTGAATCTTAATGGATGCAACTGCGCTTAGCCAACGAACCACCGAGAGCCCGAAGATTGATGCGCGCTCTGGCAGATAAGACCACCGCGAAACGACGGAATGTATGAGCGCTCCTCTTGACTTCCATGTTCGATAGTCAAGCATCACAAACTCGCGCTCATGACGAGTTTGACGGCAGCACGATGCCGATAGGCGCTCCTGTTAAGACTAAGCATATAGCAATCCGTCAGGCCTAGGCCTACTTCCTGGTTAATCCCAAGACTGCCTAAGAACGCGAACTAAACTGAACTAATCCGCATATCTCGGGCACAGAGAACGAGGGGCAGGTAGACTAGTACTAGTACTGTACTGCTCAGCTATCGTTTGCTTGTGTTTGGTTATGTTGCTATGACGCAAAGAACCCGACGGAAACAAGTTTGGGAGTTTGCCTGGCATTCGATGGGGAGGATCCCGGTCGCACCCGGGGGGGGATACTTCGTCTATTGGTCCATTGGACTGCGTGACAGCGGACCAGCGATGGCCTGCGATGGCGCACGGACTTGTTGTGTTGCATGACATTAGCAGACGAGTCATTCATGGGCAAGAAGCTTCTTGAATCTTACTCACCTATGACAAGTGCTTCGTATAAAGTAAGTACTGGAAACTTAGTCTAAAGAGATTCGAAAGCGACTACTACTGCTGTGACCTGTGCAAGTTGTGATTGTTAGAGTCATACATACCTGCCTCACGACATTGATGATAATGATAAGATCCGCAGTGACAATTGAACATTGAGCTGGATTCTATTCAATTACGTATTCGAAGTTGTCCGAGTTCGATGTATCAGTCAGACATTATCTGATTTGCTCCGTAGCGACGAATGCGAAGACGAAGCGGTACATCGCTCACGCATGTGAGTCCTGCGTTCTTCTCGGACGGAGAGTAGTATAAGCGCGATCAGCATAATGAAGATTGGTAACGTGTGTACAGAGCCAGTCGGAGTCGGACATGTCACGTGTGACGATCTAGAAAGAGCCAGTCAGTCCATCACCCCTTGCCGCCGATCGTCATCGTCACGGCAGACAGGATTACCGTTACGATCTGGACTGGACACGTCAGTGCCTGCGGACGTCGGCGCGATGGCTGTGTTGCGATAAAATGATAGGATTAGACAACCCGGGAAGAAGATTAATATCAAAACCCGGGGGCAACCACGTCCCAGGACAGGAATTCCTTCCACGGCTCCCGCTTCGTAATTCCTCCTCTTCAAAGCGGGCACATTCCCCATATCCATTTCACCTGGCTTGGCTCTATCGTCTCATATACAACCACCAAGCTATGAGTTATGTCCCCGCCTCTCAGGACCTCTAGAGCAAAGGACTCCATTGAGAATCGTCGCATCCGTGGTGAGATTTCCTGTGCAGAGTGCCGTCGGTAAGCGCCCCCTATGCCACCCGCTCATGTTGAATCGTGTGCTGACTGACTGACTGACACGCCGCAGACATAAGCTGAAATGCGATAAATCCGTACGTGCCTTCCGTTGCGTCGTTACGTTCATCACATAACGCGCATCGAAACCAGATACCCTGTAGTACATGCGTGCGAAAGGGTTGCCAGGCGATCTGCCCAAACGGTCAGGGTCAAGCTCTCAGGCATCAAAGCGCAAATCTGAGTCTGTTGTTTTTGCCTACAGGCACTCTTTCACCGGTTCACGGAGCGCGTCCGACCGCGCCAAGCGAGTCCGCTCACAATTCGAGAGTTGCAGCATTGAGCAAACGAATCCGCCAGCTTGAAGATGCGCTCCAGATATCACACAGCACGGTCTCAAATGCCCCGCATCCGTTGCTTGCTGAGGACTTGTTGCAGATAAAGCGTGACGCGACTCCAGTGGCTGCTGAAAAGAGCGACAGTAGCTCAGCTGATGTAGAGCTCGTTGATACATTTGGCACTCTGGCAGTCACTCGCACCGGTTCAGAATTCTACCTCGGAGGACCCAGTGTGAGTCCTTCCACGCATTGATTGGGGCATCTTGCTGAACTCTGACACTAGCAGTCTTATCTCTCGGTGCGTCTCTTTGTCTCGTGCCACCCAATCCAATTTCCATTGATCAGCCTGTAGAGTCACATTGGATCCCCGGACCTTTCGCCCGAGTCAGATCTGTCTTTGGAACTTGCGCCTCCCGTTTCTTACCTGAGCAGGACATTTCCGTTCACACCACTGTATCTTCCAGTCCGCGAGATCCAAGCATACATCGAAGAAAAACTCCCTTCGTACGCCCGAGCGTCGGCTCTTGCGGAAGCGTACCTTGAGAACCTTTCATGGTTCTTCCGGCCCGTCGACCGCGAACAGATTATGGAGGAACTCATTCCTTTAGTATACAAAAAGAAGCGGCAGACGTCCGGTTCCGCGAATTCTTCAAACTCATCGCAGAGTGGACACTCAGATAGCCAACCATCAACCGATCCTCACGCGTTAGCTCTACTACTCATCGTATTCGCGGCCGGTGCGGCTGCGGACTTGACACTTCCACCATGGAACGATGAAGCAGAACTATATTACCATCTTGCACGTGCGGCGCTGAGTCTTAAGCCAGTATTCGAAGGAGCTGGTTTACATGCTGTACAGACAATAGCGCTTATCGGGGCGTATACACTCTTTTCGTGTCGGAAGCCCGAGCTCGAAGGCACGTGGAAAATCTTGAGCTTCAGCTTATCCCTTGCGGCTAGTGTGAGTCCATCCTAGTCTGTATCTGCCATCGCGCGAAGCTCGCTTATTCGATCGCACTTTAGATCGGCCTAAGTCAGTTACCATTACGTTTCTTGGCTTCAGTTGCCTAACGCGTTGTGTCAATAACTTACGCAGATAGGGACCCCGCACACTTCAAGTTACCGCCGAAGCTCATCCAAAGGAGGAGGCGTGTCTTCTGGGAGCTTTTCTCCCTCGACACGTGGAAGGTATCCAATTCTTTCATTCAATCATACAAAATGCACGGAGCTCATGGCTATGCAGAGTGTTAGTACTGGTCGGCCGATGACTTTCACGCCTTCAGTTGTCGACTGCGAACTTCCTGAGGACACCGATGCTATCCAGGTTGAAGATGGAATACAAAAGGCAGACTGTATGTGACCAATATTTTTACGTCGCTCGCTGCTAACGTCGAGATACAAGCAATCTGGTTCATGCGTTACCGGTACATCAAGGATATTATGATGGACGTTACCACAAAACTTACTCCGATTCGTGCCGTCAAGTATTCAGAGATTCTAGCCCTGGACCAGAAGATACGAGAGTACAACCCTCAGGGAATTTTTGGCACCAATAACCAGAAGTCTTCCTCGAAACAGTACGATACAAGTATTCATGATGTGGTAAGACGAACACAGCTGGGTTTGCATAAAGATATGAGTAAGCTTCGTCTGCATCATGCTTGTCGATGTCGATCTAATATGACGATAATCCTTTCACACAAAGCGATTCTCCTCTTGCACCGCGTTTTCTTCGCACGCGCACTACTCTTAGATCCAGTCAATCCTGTACGAACCCAATTCGGACCATCCTTCTTGTCTACGTACCGAAGTGCAGCGTCAATGATCCAACTCGTTCAAGAACACTTCGACTTGAGTGGTCATTTCTTGATACGATGTTGGCCGATTTGGGGACATTCGCTGCATGCTGCTGTCACACTCGGATCCATCGCCGCGTGTGGTGCGTCGTCGGCACTTGCGCCTCAGGCGTATATCCACTTTAGCACTGCGCTGGAGCTGTTTTCGAAGGTACAGATGCATCCGATAGTCAAGTCTGAAGTGGTAAGTCCAAACCTTGACGAGTCGCGTGTGTGTCTGGTTCACTTGTTTTCCTATGAATACACAGCCGGCTCTGATGCGCTTGCGAGAGCAAGCCCTCGAAGCACTTGCTAAGCATGGCAATGAGGTCGTAGCAAACCAGCTTCCTCCCTACGATCCGCAACCCATAAAGACGGATCAAGAGTTCAATCCGATTGCTAGCCTTGGCAAGATGGTGAGGAAGAGCTTCGAGGGTGCATTCGGTACCAATCCTCTTCCATTGAACGGCTGGACAGTCCCAGACGCGCAGCAAACGACGGGTTATTCTCCTGCCGCTGGATTCTCGATTCCTTTCTCTCATCCCTACCAGGAGCGACTTGATCCTGGGGGTTCTCACCAGCAATCTTCGGGCCAGAATTCAACTTCTGGCTCTGAATCTGCGCCGTCTCCTAGTCAAAATGGTTATGCAGATGGTTCTAATCGACAATCACCCATACAACGACTAGAGACATCCATGACTACACAAGAAATAGGGCCAAGAACCGATTCGGTTCATGACAACGTGTCGTATATGCAGGTGGACCAAAACCCTTATCCGGCGGAAGGCCATGGTCCGGATGATATGTTTTATCATCCGCAAGCGATGCAGTTCGCTGGTGGTTCTTCTGGTTCTAGTAATCCCGATATGCTCAGCACATACACAACCCTCTCCGACCTCCCCTCTAGCAATTCTATTCCGTCCTCAGGACTAACTCCGAGTTCAGGCTCAAATTTCATTCCCTCTACTCAAACACAAGCTCAAACACAATTACATCCATCGCCATCGTCATCATCACTTATCCAACCACCCTATACGGTCGACCCACTCGCATACGGGACACCCTCCCGACTCTCCCCGAGGACGTTCTTCAGCTCGGATTTTGATGTGAGCTTCGATATGCGCTCGTCGGTGGGTCAGGAAAATGTGTTGCAGCTTTTGCCGCAGGATATGGAGGCGTGGCGCGCTGTCCTGCAGGATTCGCGGTTCTTTGGTATTCTTAGTGAGACGATGGAGAGTGAGAGGAGTACGCCGAGGTTGATGTGATTGAGTTGTTTTTGGTTAGTGTGACTTGTCGTTGTTTGTTCGTTTTCGTTTTCGCTTTCCCTTCTGTGTCATTGCCGATATGCAACTTTTTTTCGTTGTGGTTTTTATTCTATCTCGTCTTGGATTGTTGTATACTGTATTATTGTTCGCTCTTCATCTTCTCTACTAGACTCGACTCCACCCACCGCTCCGTTCTGTTTCTCTTTCTTTGACAATCCACGATTTAATACGTAAATTAGTAATTTTAATCTCTCACGAACAATATTAATGATTATTGGTTATCGTACATGTAAATTTCGATTCATCATCGGCATCATCGGTCGTGCGGAGAGCTCGGCTAATCGTACATTTGTCATGAAACTTTGGTAAAACTACAACATGGGATGCTGGCTGGGATAACATCAATCGCAAGAAAACTCGGAAGAAGAAAGGAACAATGTCCCCAAGACTAATTCTATAAAGAAAAAAGACATCCTAAACTCGACTTCCAGGAGAGAACAAAAAAAACTCTAAGCATAACGCAAAATATAACAATCCGTCCTCCTCATCCCTAAAATAACCGTACCCTGCGCCTGATCCAACCCAAGATGAACAACACGCCTCAAATCAATCTCAGGAGGGACTTCAAGCGTCCTAACATCACCATCTTTCGAGAAACCATTGTAGTCGGGTCGATTGCGGTTTTCGTCGACGGGGGGGAAGGCGACGTAGCGGAGGCGGAGGTCTTCGGTGTTGAAGCTTGTGTATTCGAGCCAGACTGCGAAGCCGAAGTCGACGGCTAGGAGGGGGACGACGCTGAAGTCGTCTGGTGCGTCGAGGGGGTCGAAGAGGTTGGGGTCTGGGTTGGGGTCTGGGGGCTCGTTGAGCATGGGTGGGATGGGGAGAGGGTGTGCGTTGTTATGGTCTGCGTTTTCGAACGCTCCTTGGTTTTCGTCCTGAGGAGCCGGGTCCGTCTGATGAGGATGGACATGTGCGTCACCCTCAGGAACGTCAGAATCATCCGCGTCGCCATTTCCCACATCAACCTCCCAACCATCCGCAACATGTTGCAGTTGCATCTCCTCAGGCATAGGAATCTCAACCTGCACATCCGGCTCAGGAGTCCCCCCATTCACAATATACGGATAGCACACAATCTCAAACGGATCGCGGACATACCACCAGCGTAGGAATTCCTTGCGTAGCGGTACGCTGAAATAATGCTGTGCGATTGTGAAGAGGTGCGTTCCCGGGGGAGGGTCGTCCGGACCTGGAATTGGAATTGGGCCCTCCACGTCGGGATGAGGCACCGTCATCGATCGAAGGACCACTGTGCAACTCCGTCTGCGCACGCTCGGAGTTCGGGCGTCCAATTGCCACCATTGCCGCACGAAATGTGAGCTGTGCGGCAGGTATTTGCCGTCAAAGGGGTTTTCCGTCGGGATGAAGTCCATTGTTGTTTGTCGTGGAGGGGGGATCAGGGGAGGGTTCCTCGCCCTTATGGTAGGTAGAGTGGGTGTTGAAAGAGACTGGAGAAGACTGGCGGGATAATAATACTGGTATGCTCGAGTGTCCTCTTCAGCGTGGATGACGACGTTGTCTGGGTCATAGCCCAAGCAGGACCACTCACGAAGAGGTCCCTGATTGAATATTCAGCATATCTTTCACAACTATAACCCATGATACTAACGTAGAATATCCCAGAATCCAGAAAGACGTAACGAGGGTTCAGCCAATCAAGGAGAACAAACAAGGCGAGCCGATTCGTCTCACGCAGCCAGAGGAAAGCCGACGTCACTCGTCGTAGGGGGTCTAACAGATAGACACCAATAACGTGGCCGGGGAAGCAAAAGCTGGACAGCTTCGTAAAGCACGGAGCGTTGTCCTCCTCCGAATCGCTTTCACATGGAAACCGTAGTGCCATCAACTGGCAATCCGTCCTAAAACTGGAGCATGAAAAGTTAGCATGAAGATAAACACGTGTAAAGTTATATGCAGATTCGCACCCATCCTCGGCCCGTTTTGCCATAGCAAAATATACCGTCCTCTCGTCAGACTCGACACGACACTTCCATACCTCCCAATCCGCCCCCGAGCACCATTCCGCTACGCACTTGCTATTCAAAACGTCGTAGCACAGCACTTTGCCCGATTTTGTACAACACAGCGCATATCTTGATGTTATCAGAGATTGCCATACGACGTCTTCGTCCCATGGTGCTGAGACGTGAGTGTAAGGCTTGATAAGCTTCGGACCTGTTTGCGACCAGCTACGATACAGTCTACGGCCTTGTATTACGAGCTTTGCGAGATCCCGGGTGTTTAGCTCTCGGAGTCTTTCGAATCCTTTTAATGGTAATGGCCTGCAAGCAGTGTGTTCTGCAAGCGCGAATCTGCGCCATATTGGGCCAGATTCAGCAAAGCTGTGGAGAGACTTGCATGTCTAGAGCTTCCTTAGAAGAGTTACGCGCAGTGAATCGAAATGCTACGAACTTTTCCGAGGTTCCACACATCATCCGGGTCTAAATACTCGGCGATGGCCAGAAGGACGTCGAATGGCAAAGAGGCTAATGTACGAGTTGGACATGGATTCGCAAGGAACACGGAAGAGCGGAAAGGACTCCTATCGCAAAGCTGAAGAGATACATGGCCCGGGTAGTTTACTGGTCTGTCGCGAAGCGAAGTGTCGGACATTGTTGAGATGTAAGATAAAGATAGGGATGGGTCCGATGCTGGATGGATGTTAGTGAGTCTTGAGCGAATGAGATGAGCACTCGTATTATTTTATGTTCCTTCGCAGACGATGCCCTACGATTAACACGGAATCTGCGCGTGCGTTGAAGTGATGGAGTTAAGGAGATGGGAGAATTAGTGCATTTACTGAGTAATTTACTGAACACAATATACACATGTGCAGCTCACGTGCACGTCACGTGGATTAGCTCCGGCACCGAGCTTCCGTTCCGCGCTCACTTTCCATCATCCAATCAATTCTTCTCCTTACCTTCGCACCGACGCGTTGCTTTCCGTCGTCTCCGATAAGTCACAGACCATAGTCTTAAACCTGAGTGCAAGAACGTTAGATCTGTTCATTTCTCTTTCTCTGTCCTCGCGTGATTATCTTGGAGTGAGTACCGCGGTCACTATCCACCTCAATGGTCGTCTATACTTACACTATGGTCAGATTCGTCATGCCGAAGAAATTCAAGACGAAAACTTATGAGAAAGAAAATGATGATCACTATGTTGTCGTGCTAAACCCTTGGTCCAATGGAGCCAAACAACGCACACAATCCCAGATCGATTGGATGGGAGCTTGGCTCAGGATCGTTTTTCGCAATCCAGTCAAGACGAATATCGTCAAGAATATTTACACGGTTGAAACTGTATGTTCACCGCCTGCATCCGCATAGTTCAACTGACGGAAGAGAAAGAGGAGTGATATCATAGCACGAATTGATTCTTCAGTCGCTATAGCAGTGGGACTCGGTCTCCACAAGTGGGGGGAATTCATGGAATACAGAAACTTGGAGAATATAAGAAGACAGACTGGTGGTAGCAACGTGATCTCTTCCTGTCCTGCTTGATATCCGCTAATCAAAACACATCACACTTGCCGTATAGTTGACCTTTCGGAAATGGTTTCACACATCTTCTTGTACAAGTGGAAATTGCATGGTGATCCGGCTGAACGTAAAAGCATGCGTATAAAGAAGGGAACAACTTTTGCTGATTTACCTCTCTTTGACATAGGACAATGGCAAGAATGGTTTCCACGTCAAGACAACATTCCCCCAAACATTATGATTAAGCGAGAGTATCCGGCTCCTGCATGGACGGAGATACCTCCCGTCGATACAAGGTTAAGGAGTCTGCTGGTTCCAATGCCTCGGATACCAGATCTGGGTTACGACCCTTCATCGAGCGGGGCACACAACACAGCTTCCGAATCTATTGATACGAAACCCCCGGGACACAGCCCAGGCAGTGCACGTCGTACCGAGGGGACGGTGACAGAGGTTAACGGTAGACGATTAGAAGTGCAGCAGGGGAACTCGACGGGACCCGCGCATGCGAACGTATTTTCTTCGTATGAGACTCCTTTGCACCTACCACATTCACCCGGCATTCGAACAGACAGCCAGGGTAACGGCGCCACACGCGCTTCAAGACCTGGCAAAATTGATAAATTGGATCCTTTCGAAGAAGGCTGGTGTTCTCCCATTTCCGTCCTAAGATGAGAGTTCACAGGCGAGTACCATAGATGATGCGGCGCAGGCCATCCTCAGCGCAGCAAACGTCAAACAAGAATCGACTGAGCGTTCGTACTCTTCTTGTGTCGCATTCAGTAGCACTCTAATATATCACACAAAGGCATCAAGTTGGAATCGGAAGATGTCAAGCCTGATATTCGAAGTACAGGTACATACAAAAAAATAATATTCAAAGCTCCAGAGCGGCTAATACGAGCGAAGGATATAACCCCTCGAATGCGCTAAAACTGCACGGGGAAGATTCCGGACAGCCTACTAATGGAGGGCCCGCAGTCAAGCGCGAAGATTGTACTCGTTTCTTCTATCTTTGATGTTCATTTCACGAATGAAAATTTTCACAGACCTCAAGGTGGAGGAAGAGGAGGTCAAGCCGCATATATCAAACCCTAGTAAGGGGAACCTCCTGACTGTTCACTGCTCTGGTCTGATTCATTTATTTCCGAAGCGTATCGGCCTTCGAGGGCACTGGCTGCTGCGGTCTCCCGGTATAGCGATGACATGGGACTTTCGGAGTGCAAGGACCGCAAGCCTCCTGTGAAGCGGGAAGGTAAGTTTCAAACTGGTCTGGTCTGAGTCTAGTTGTTGGCTCACGAGATCGCTAGACTACACCCCTAGTCATACTCTACTTGATGCATTCTCGCAGTACTCAAATATGTCTAGTTCAGGCGCAGGTTGGTCTCTTTGAAGAAACTACGTTCTGGTTGCATTCAAATGACAGAGTTTCTCTTCGCCTAGAACAAAGCAGAAATTCCAAAAGGAGCTTGAAAAACGAGCATTCTGTAGGTAGTGCAAGCACCGGTACGTCTACAGCAATTGTGGATAAAGTTTTATCACTCAAAGGAAGAGCAGATCCACGGAGCATCAAGAGGAAAAGGACCGAATCGTGATTGACGCCGTATTTATGAATAGGTTTCGAAGTTCTATGGCTGCTGTGTGTATATTATTTCTTGTAAATCATACGATCACGGCAGGTATTTCGTTTTCGTCTCAGACAACTTACTTGAGACCGCGAGCCACCGTAAGTCGTCCCAAAGGTTAATTTACTTGTATTGCTCCTGATCACAGTACTAGTATCACGCCCGAAAACAACCCCGAAAGCAACAGCACAAGATAGTGCTAGTCGAAGCTGGTTCTGTAAGATACATTCAGACAAGCAAGTCCAGTTGCTACGGATTTGTCTATCACTTTTGAATGAAATAACGAGAATTTCAACAATAAAGCAGTCGAGCACTGCGCTGTCCGATCCTCCTTTTTGCTCTACTCGACACGTCCATCCTACCGAGGAAATCCCTTATACCAACCCTGTCCTACCAGCGCGTCTGAGACTGAGAAGTCCAGCCTCGTCGAAAGCTGACAATCGAAGACAGATTTATTCTGAGGCCACTAAAGGGACGTCCGAGTGTCTTCCGGAATCCATGTGAGTAGCTCCCCCTTTTCAGGTACCACCGTCATTCACATATCGTTATTTCTTTGAACACCGATCCGATTCTTAATCTCAGCTTTTATCGCACTTGGTGTTTTTCTGTTTTGGTTTTAAGCGTATGTATGAGTAGACCACTATGCAATCTACACTTGGAAATGGTTTTGTGTCGAGATAATTAGGAGGAAAGCGATGTAGTAGAAATGATGAGGCCCGTCTATGCAAACCAGCCAATCAGAGCGAGCAGAGCAGTTTCCTCACGTTTTAATCAATATTCAGAACCCTGAAGCATGGGTTTTATTGCCTGGTGTGATAGTTGTGGTATGGGAATCAGTTCCAACAAGCACAGCTTACTGGATTACCGGACGACGAATCCTTACAACAACTTGAACGGGGGCGGGGACAGAAAGGAATCGGAATCAAGCCGTAATGACTAATTTCCCCATGGGTATGCTATGCCAAGCCTTTTTCACACATGCCGACGTATTTCGAGTCGACTCGGAGGACGTTCAGCATTGCGACATGCACAGAAGGCGGTAAAGCAGGAGCTTATGTAATTATGAAGCAGAGCAGTGGACGTTGCAGTGCTGCGCTGCAAAGTGGCAAAGCTATGGCGGTGCTAAAACTGTGCCATGCAGTCATTTGATAAACGGCCACATCATTACAAATTTCTTCTAATTAGTGATGGTACTGATGGTGACACTTGCAATAAAATCTAATCATAATCACTGGCATATCAACCTGTGACTGATGCGTGATGGCTGAAATCCTTTGTGCAATCAATGGACGATTAATTTTCCGTATCATAAGGACGCAGGGCACTGGCAGGAGCATGCTGGACACTGCAGGCCTATGCTTTCACGCGTAAGCAAGATTGCTTGCCGCCAATACCAATAAATTAAACAACTATGCATATGCAAACCGCCGTGGCTAGCATTATAAAGTGTGAAACCCCAGCCAGGTCTACTACACAAATCTCTCACCTGCTCTTCATCGCTACAGTACGACAGCAAACCCCGATGCAGCCAATCGGGGGGACCCGCCCTCATACAATTCAGATCCCCCTCCCCCCCCATACCATAAATCCAAAAAACTTATTTATGAGGATCGAACACGGCAAGCTGCTGAATTCTACGAACTTCCCATGCGGGATGAAAGCGGAACAATTCTAGCACCAGGCGTATCGACAAACCAGCCTCGGTCAACAGATTATATCGAGAAGGTTCGCGAAAGTTACGAGCTACGAGCCGTACGTGTAATCCACTCTCCTGAAAGAGACACGTGCGTCGTCTAATAGTTCATTTTGAATGGGCGTCATAGTGGGCAGCATTTCTACGATTTCCAGATAGACAATACACACGACACGCAGCTAAAGCTTTTCATATATTGGAGAAGTACGTAAATAAACATGGCCTGGAGAGATTACGATCAATTGTTGCAGCAAAAGATAGCGGACCGGAACCACCGCATTATTTTTTGCAGGATGCACGTGTACGGGAACAGAAGTTTCAGGATGCACGGGAACAGACCAGGGGAGTACGTCAGGAACCGTTGCACGTCCAGCAACAAGGGCAACCCAGTCACCCTCCCAGTGATCAAAGGTCGAATCGAGGGCTAAGATGGACTACGGGTGGTCGACATCGATAGGACAAGACAAAATGCCGAAGAAATGTGGAAGGCATGTTTGGACATGGAGTTTCACAGGCAAAGTCCATTTTTCAGATGAGGATGAGGGAGAAGCTGCAAGAGCACGTGTACGGGTACTACTAGTAACTGGAGTCGTAGAGTTTCTTAGAAAACAGTAACTAATTTGCTGAGCTGAGAAATACATGAACTGTTACTAGTAGCCTGCACTCTGTGCTCCTCCATATAAGAGTCGGGAACAATTGCAGCTTGCTGCGGGGTATTCGTGTGTTCCTCGAACGATTAATGTAAGATACTGACATACCAGGGTTGCCTCACGCCATGAAGCCCATAAGAAGGAGCTGAGAAAACAATACAGGCAGCGGGCAGGTATAAAGCTTTGCCCATAGGAGCCCGTCATGATTCTCAGTGTTTGAGCAGAAGGAGCTACTTCAGAGACAAGCGGAGGCGATGAAACCGATTATTAAAGGCCGAGCAAGTCCATCAGTTAATTGGTGAATAATGGAATGGCTTTGAGCATTCAAAGAAAAGAGTATACTTGGTTTTATCGGATCTGCATTGTACAGGCCGTGTATGCATCTGGACTGGACTGACAAATGCCGTATTATACAACATACGGTCATGTGAGGATGATTGTCACGATACCTCCACGTACCTCGCCTCGATACCACTACCCGGTTTCCACGTCTCCAGTACACAGTACAAACAATTCCTCGGGCGTAAATGAGTCGCGTTTCTAAGTACTTAGGTCATGGGACTTTCAAAGAAAGTATCTCCGAGCTTATAAAGTTATAGGTGAGATAAAAATAACCATCGGCATGACCTCTGAGGCTCTGCCGTGGTATATAAAGAAAAATGCAACAGCGCAGACCAGGTGCCAGCCGCCAGCAAATCTCACCACCCATCATCTTCGAGCTAAGCCCTGCTAGAATGTGAAGTTATTCAATTGATCAGTCAATTTTGGTGACTGATCTGACTGGGTTATCTTTTAGATACTCGTAAGAGAGCAAAATGGATACAGTACTCGGCATGTTCGGCGGCAGCGGCAGCAGCGGCGGGGGTTTCACCCCCTTCTCAGAGTCAACGGCACAGGAGCATTATCGCGATTTGTATCTTCAAGAGCATCCTCATCATGAAGCGAGTTGGACACATGAAGGTGTGCGACTTGATATTGAAGCTGCTGAAGCGATGCTGAATTGATCAATGGTACAGCTATCGCTGCTGCAGCCGGGTTCGCTGCCATGCATGCGTATGAATCGCATCTCCGGGCGACGGGTCAACCTGTTTCTCATGAGAAGATGAAGGTGACCTCCTATCTTTACTGATATCAAGATAATCTCTAACACAGCTCCTATTCCTCTCGTCACCACACGAAACGTGCACACCACGATTCACGTGCACTTCATGCCAAAATAAACAACGGATAGGAAATCATTGCAGCAATAGCAGCGGCCGAAATCGACAAGCTAGCCGAAACAAAAGGCCTCGACTGGGTAGATAGACACCGTGCAAAGAAACTCGCCGAACAGCAAGCTGACGCACTCGCTCAACAACGTTACGGTGATTATAACACCGGATGGGAATATGCGAGTCAACAGCAAGGATCGGCTAGGGAATATGATTTCTACGGAGGGGCGCCGTGGGGAGGACAAGGATGTCCGTCATACGGGTGGTATGATCAGAGTTATGGAGGAGGGGGATATGGCGGAGGAGGGTATGGTGGGGGAGGTGGATATGGTGGGTATGAAGGAGCTTCTGGGCCCGGGTATGGAGGTGGTGGATATGGTGGTGGCTATCCCGCAGGTGGCTATCCTCAACAAGGTTATCCAGCAGGAGGATATGCTCCAGAGTATTATGGAGGGTATAACCAAGGACCACCTCGCGAGTATGGGTATTAATCAACGTTGGGGGGGGGGGGGGGGGGGTAGTGTCCTCCTGGACCGAGATCAACAAACAATGGGGCGGAACTCGGAGTTGTAATAGCGTATGTACTTTATAGGCGATGCCTGATGCGTGATGGCTGAAATCCTTTGTGCAATCAATGGACGATTGTTTTTCCGTATCATAAGGACGCAGGGAACTGGCAGGAGCATGCTGGACACTGCATGCCTATGCTTTCACACGTAAGCAAGATTGCTTGCCGCCAATACCAATAAATTAAACAACTATGCATATGCAAACCGCTGTGGCTAGCATTATAAAGTGTGAAACCCCAGCCAGGTCTACTACACAATCTCTCACCTGCTCTTCATCGCTATAGTATGACAGCAAACCCCGATGCAGCCAATCGGGGGGACCCGCCCTCATACAATCTTATTTATGAGGATCGAACACGGCAAGCTGCTGAATTCTACGAACTTCCCATGCGGGATGAAAGCGGAACAATTCTAGCACCAGGCGTATCGACAAACCAGCCTCGGTCAACAGATTATATCGAGAAGGTTCGCGAAAGTTGCGAGCTACGAACCGTACGTGTAATCCACTCTCCTGAAAGAGACACGTGCGTCGTCTAATAGTTCATTTTGAATGGGCGTCATAGTGGACAGCATTTATACGATTTCCAGATAGACAATACACACAACACGCAGCTGAAGCTTTTCATATATTGGAGAAGTACGTAAATAAACATGGCCTGGAGAGATTACGATCAATTGTTGCAGCAAAAGATAGCGGACCGGAACCACCGCATTATTTTTTGCAGGATGCACGTGTACGGGAACAGACCAGGGGAGTACGTCAGGAACCGTTGCACGTCCAGCAACAAGGGCAACCCAGTCACCCTCCCAGTGATCAAAGGTCGAATCGAGGGCTAAGATGGACTACGGGTGGTCGACATCGATAGGACAAGACAAAATGCCGAAGAAATGTGGAAGGCATGTTTGGACATGGAGTTTCACAGGCAAAGTCCATTTTTCAGGTGAGGATGAGGGAGAAGCTGCAAGAGCACGTGTATGGGTACTACTAGTAACTGGAGTCGTAGAGTTTCTTTAGAAAACAGCAACAAATTTGCTGAGCTGAGAAATAAATAATTCATGTAGTCTGTGATCCTCCATATAAGAGTCGGGAGTAATTGCTGCTTGCTGCGGGGTATTCGTGTGTTCCTCGAACGATTAATGTAAGATACTGGCATACCCGGGTGGCCAGGCATACCAAGGGTGCGTCACGTCATGAAACCCGCAAGAAGGAGCTGAGAAAACAATACAGGCAGCGGGCAGGTATAAAGCTTTGCCCATAGGAGCTCGTCGTGATTCTCAGTGTTTTCGTGACGTATGTACCATAACGAAACAAGAAAGGAGTCAATGTTCACTTGAGTCGTAGTGGTCTGGATATCGACATGGGATAAGCAACTTACCTCTCGATATGTTCCTTAGTGGATATAAAATCCACGTAGGGGTTAGGATCTGAGAGGACACTTGTTGTCTATAGCCAATGGTAATTTGAGCCGCCGGATCTCCGAACGCTTTCGCACATGATCAACATCCACAGGAGTGAGGAAAAGGAAACCTCTCTTGCTTCTCTATCTACATTGCAGATTCTCAGAAAAAGCCACAATCTCCAACAAGTAAAATATAAAAATGGGGGGGGGGGGGGGGGGTTCTAACTAATAAACAGAAAGACAAAGGAAGAAGTGATAGCAGAGCAAATGATCCACAACAAATGTCAGCAAATGTTAGATAAGCGTAATAGGCGACAAGATGCGTGTAACTGCGTATATGAACGTGAGGAAAGCATTAGAGGCGTGCAGGCTAATGCTGAGGAAGGAATAGCGGGAAGGGGGATCCTTAAACAGCCAACACTATGCGTTCGCAGCGACATACGAAGGCATGGAAGGCTCCGACTTCTTCGGACTCGCATTCGCACTCTTCTTGCCCTGCTCTCCAGCACTCGCAGGACCAGCAGAACCAGGCAAGACAGCGTATCCCTCATAATGCGCAACTGCGTGTCCTGGTATCGTCGCATTTGGGGTGGACCTGTTCGCATTCGCAAACGGATGGCCCTGAGCCTGTACGGAAGGCGGTGTAACACCAGGTCCAGGTCCCGCAGGCCCATGTACACCTAACTTCCCTCCTCCTCCACTCCCACTCTCACTTCCACCTCCACTCCTGCCTGCACCTCCACTTCCTCCTCCCAACCCTCCTCCTCCTCCTCCTCCACCACCACCACCACCACCACCGCTAGCCTTCACTTTCTTCTTTGCACCTGCCATCGCACTCGCACTCGGCCTCATAATCTGTCCCAACGGCCCACTCTTCGTCCTCGCAGGCGGCGGAGCATCATCCGGTAACGCGAACATCGGCGCAGCCACATTCCTAACTGGCGGAAGCGACTGTGGAACAGGAGGTTCAGTACCCATCTCTCTTGCGAGCTCGATTTCAAGTTGCGACGGTGGAGGCACCGGAGGGAAGATGAACGGCGGGGGTTGGGTAGGCTGTGTACGTGCGGCGTATGCGTTGATACGCGTGATGTAGAATGGCCGGAGTAGACCGATTTGGTTGTCGATATGTGCGGAGTCGAGGGGTGTGAAGGGAGGAGGTGGCGGGTAGGGCGGCGGAGGTTCTGATGGCTTCGCTTTCTGGGCATTCCGTTGCTTGTTCTTGCCACGGAGGAGTTTCTTGGGAATGGTAAGGCTGGATAATCCCAGCTCACTTGCAATACCCAGCTCGCGGAGTCCGAGGAAGTCATCCCCAAATGCATCAGCGAAGTTACCCCTAGGATAAGGGATTAGCAAGCCACCCAGGCGCAAAGGGTATGTAACATACATGACTAGTTCGCCATCTTCCTCTTCGTCTTCGTTAAAGAAGGCATCGTCATCAAGCGCGGTATCCACGGTCTGAAAATACCAAGTTAGCGACAGCCGCAATCTTTTGATGAATATCTGTACCACTTCATTATACGCATTCGCTAGCTTCTTCTCTAACTCGGATAAGCGACTCCCGTATCGCATCACATCATCCGTTATATATCGCTCAAGGTCTCGAATATGTGTGATTCCGCTTTCAAACAACGTGTGAAGGATAATTTCCTGTCAAAGAAGAGCATCAGTAACTCCATACCAAATGAAATCGACAAAGTTGATCAACCTCTGCGCTCATCTGCTTAGTATACTTGTCACATAAATAACGAAGGGTCCGGCCGACGTTGAATAGATATTCCGTAGCAACACCTGTAAGGACGTCCAGTGCAGATTTTGAAGTACCTTCAAAGAAGAATTCTTCAGTTTAAGATACGTTTGACTAGATGATGCGACTCACTCTGAAATCCCGAATGCTCCAAAACCTTCGTCCCCATCCATCGTAAACATTCATTGGCATCCCGTTCACCGACATACAACCCGATACCTCGAGACCGCCACGGTCGATCGTCTACCAGCGATTCTCGTGAGGGATCATCCACAGCAAGAGGCCCTGGATCCGGAGGTTCAACAGTCCCGCTCGGGCCAGCTCCGTTCGTACTGCTATTGTCCTCTGAATTCAAATTCAGAGCAAGAAACTTGTCATGTACCTGTCGCACGCGTCGGAGCGTCCGGATGTTATTGTTAATAAGACCAAGGAGAGACTTAGGTGGGGGTTGTGGTTGTTCGAGTGGGCGCTTCTTCTTTTTCTTACGCAAAGGCCTAGATAGGAGGGGTGGTAATGGAGGGAGCGGTTCGATAGCGGCTGAGGATGGATAGGTCAAGGTAGGTAGTGCGTTCGCCATGAGTGCGGATGATGACGAAACCTCCCACCATAGCTCGACGGGGTCAGTAGCAGTGTCAGTAGAACGCAATCGTGTCCGCGCCTTCTTACGAGGACGAACGTCACCATTGAGCGCCAGCTTCCTCTTATCACCCACTTCTCCATTGGCGGGTTCCACAGCGAACTCATCCTCCCCATCCGACTCGGCGCTTGCGACGATGATCTGACGGAGCTTCTCCGTGATCGGCAACCGGGAGGGGCCTGCGATGTTCTCAGGCTCAAGAGACAGGCTTACGTCGAGGTCGTGATCAAGCGCAGACCAGGTAGCCATGCCCGCCGCGCTGCGAGCGAAGGCAGGCTGGTCCCCGAAGGTTAATTCGCGGCGCGGTGGTGGAGGTGATTGAGGAGCGAGAGAGACGTTTCGGGACGGCGTTGCAGACTTCTTGATGACGATAGGCATCTTTGGGATAGGTGTAGCGGAGTGTTTACGCGAGTGGCCGTTGACCATGATGCCGTTGGGTCTCGCATCGACGGGAGAAGGGACAGGAGGGTCAAGACGGTCCCGGCGGTCCGTGATGTTCTTGAGAAGGCGGTTCGCCTTCTGCTTTAAACGGGTTGCACATTGTCGGAGGGGGTGGTTGTCACCGGTGTTGTAGATGAAGCAGTTGGACCAAATGAGCTCAAGATCATCCTGGAACTCGGCCTTGGACTTGTATTGCTTCTGCTTGACCTTGCGAAGCATTGTCTGCAAGTCCATGGGGTCCTTAATGACTGTGCCAGGATATTAGATACAGCGATCATAAGCAAGCGAACAGATACATACTCTCATAGTAGTCCGGATAATCCGCCTTTGAGACGGGTTTGAGGAAAGCTTCCGCATCATGATTGTCCTGCCGAAATTGAAAGTGAGAATTAGTGAGCGTGACCGCGCCACAACCGTGTCCGATACGCACGATAGTGACCGTTCGTAGGTCGAGGAGGACGCCTTCCAGGGAGTCGTAGAATGCATCTGATAGCTTCGCGTCGTGACCCTGTAGCGGACTGAGCAAGAGTATATGGAGAATATAAGAGCCACCGCACCCTTCCGTCCTTGACTTGGCCGAGAAGACGCTTGAGGTCAGCGTCTTGCACGTGCAGGCGCAGCCGCTGTGACGACAGCGACTGAAGCAGGTTCTGTGTGCAAGGAATTAGGACGAATTAGAGATACTGAGTCGAATGCTTACATTCATGCTGCCTGCGTTGTGGACGAGATGAAGTTACGGGTTGTTTGTATGGACGTCCAAGTGACTTTCCCTGACTACCGTATATGGTAATGGACAAACAACAACAACCAACACGCACCCAACGCGTCTCCTACCTCTCTTATCCTCCTGCCTCCATCTCTCCCCTCGTCCCCCTCGTCCATGATCGCACTCTAGCGTCATTTATGCGCACGGTTGGTATATCTCTTTACTATTATCCACTTATTTCCCTATTCGACAACATCGCTCAACTACAAGAGGATCATATTGTTTCTGTCATCTTTTTGCCAGGCCTTACCCATAGTATCTTCCCCAAGGACAGTCAGCAAGCACAAGCACGCGCAGCAGAACACAGAAGGAGCACACATGTCCGGCCTCAAGCATTCGCCATTCGGAAAGCGCCTCCGCCCACCCCATCCAGACGCCGACGACGACGACGAAGGCCCGGTGCGCAACAAGCCACGCGTCAACCCAATATTTGGCGTGTCGAATCTCTCCACGCCCTCGCTCGATTCACGCTCAACAGATGACAGTGCAGGTCCATCCTCGCCCGTACTGCGCCCGAAGGACTACAATGACAGGTATGTGGCACTGTGAAGTTCGTTCTGGAGGTTTGCATAACGTCCGTCTATGCAGGTTTGTACCTTCGAGGGACGGAGGAGATATCCGGACGAGTTACAACTTGATGGATGATGGAGGCCCTCACACTCCTTCAAGAACAAGCAGGATGATACCGACAGAGTCTGACGCGCTTCGAGGTGTGTATTATCGTTGTTTTTCTTCCCTCGCGGCGGGGCCTTTGTCAACTTTGGCTTGGACGAGCACATATGCAAAATATGGCATATTTTCTCTCCACGCAGCGCATGTTCGCAGGGGCCCATAAATAATCTTGGGACGTTTAACCCGAAGTTCCTATCTGATTGTTTTATCAGAGCAAGCGAACACTTTATTCCATACATTGCTACAGACGGAAGTAACGCCACCCAAGGCTCGAGAAGGCTCGCCAGAGCGGGTGAACCATGGCGCAACCAGCACTCTACCCACAACACCATCGCGAAGGCGGCTGTTTACTTTCAACTCGCCTTCCGGGTCCAACCCGGCTACACCGACACGAAGAGACACGACCGCGGACGACGTCTATTCGCTTAGCCCTGTGCGTGCGGAGAGTCGGCGAATCTTAGAAAGTCCCCGACGGAGATTACGGAGCGTCTGCAAGACACCGTATCGGGTCTTGGACGCTCCTGATCTGGCAGATGATTTCTACTTGAACTTGGTGGATTGGTCGAGAACTAACATACTAGGCGTCGGACTTGGTGCAAAAGTCTATCTCTGGACAGCACATACGGCGCTGGTGTCGAGACTATGTGACCTGCAGCCGCACAATGACACAGTCAGCTCCATTTCATGGGCCCAGAAGGTGCCAAAATCAGTCCTCTCTTACATTTCACGGGCTAACTTGAAACAGGGCTCCACACTCGCTATTGGTACATTATCAGGGAAACTGCATATCTACGATGCACACGAACAAAAGCTAATCCGATCGTATAACCAAGCTCACACACACCGTGTCGGCGCATTAACTTGGAATCAACACGTTCTGAGCTCAGGGTCACGAGATCGATCGATCCATCATCGAGATGTACGAGAGCAGAATTCACGTCCGTTCCGACGCAGCACGGGACATCGGCAGGAAGTCTGCGGGTTGAAATGGAGCTTGGATGCCACTCCGCAGAATGGATTACTTGCCAGCGGGGGGAACGATAATAAGGTTTGTATATGGGACTTGAGGGGTTCACGAAGAGCGGTGACTGCGTCTTCAGCGGATGCCAGTGCATTGGGGACGGGCGACGACATATACAATGACCAACAACCGCTCTTCAGGTTCCACGAACACACGGCGGCTGTAAAAGCGCTAGCGTGGGATCCACACATGTCGGGTATTCTTGCGTCCGGTGGGGGAACTCAGGATAAGACCATTCGGTTTTGGAATGTGCTTACCGGGTCGATGCTCAATTCCCTGGACACAGGTAGTCAGGTAGGGTTACCCTTGGACTTGGAGGTAGTCGCCTATTCACGCTGATGTGAACTTTGTAGGTCTGCAACCTCACCTGGTCCTTCAACTCGCACGAGCTAGTGTCGACACACGGTTTCTCGTCGACAACAGCGCAACACCAGATCTGCATCTGGAAGTACCCCTCGTTGGACATGGTTGCCTCGCTTCCGGGACACACGCATCGTGTATTATACCTTGCGATGAGTTCAGATGGAGAGACGATTGTGACCGGTGCTGGGGACGAGACGCTGCGCTTCTGGAATGCGTTCCCGAAGAGAGAAAACCGCGAGTCGTTAAGGGAGAGCAGGCTCGACTTTGGTAGGCTTATCCGATGAGCTTTTCTTCTCGCTTCTTCGTCCATTTTTCCATTTTTCTATTATGTTTATGACTGTGTTTCTTGTTGTATTGGTCATCACGTAGCAAACATTCCTGTTCCCTCCCCACAAAAGCCAAGAACTTAACGCATATTGCCCATGAGCACGATAACATATAACTACACGATCCACTGCACATTACGCTTTTTTACTTATGGATATCCATTTGCATTTCATGTTTCTCTGATATTTGCTTTGTACGGTACCCAAATGGTGTAAACGCGTTCTGATGATGAAAAGAATGGAGAGCGATCTAGAGACAAACAGGAGATTCAAGAATATTCCGAGTTTCCACTGATTTTGATACTTAGGTCATTCATGATATTACATAACGTCTGAGTCTCAAATCTAATCCAAGAAGGGAGGTTACGATCCAGCTGATGTGGTTTACGTGATCAACTCTTTTTCGTTCTCAACGTCCATCTCTCCCTTCGTCGTCGCCGCCTTCCTTGTCGTCTTCGTCGCCGTCGTCGCGCCGCGTCGCTCATCGTTCGTTAGCCGTCGCAGCCGTCGTTCGTCGTCGAACGTTTACGTTTTATTTCCACTCGCCGGCGCGCAACTTTGGGCCTGTTTTGTTCGTTGAACAACCCACCCTCTCCTTTTATCTATTGAGAAAAATTTGAAAAAAGTTGACTTGATACCTTCCGTCGCTACCCATAAAAACTCTTTCGTTGTCCGTTGTCGTTGATTCTTTGTACGTGTCTCTCTTTTTCCTCACAGCCTACACTCGTTTTTCATACGTCCGCGTCTGACGCACACCGACGCACCTACCGACTCTCAATCACATCATCAACGTCCCCTGTCCTCCTGCGTACCTCCTCTCTTTTTATTCATATCTATCTATACGTATTGACATCTGATTCTTTCGGCTTTGCCTTTAATTCTCTCACAAATACCTTCAACCAAATTTTTGTCTGGTTTCGGTTCTACGTTCGCGACTTACGCCCGTTGCATCGCTGCATCCGTTGCCTCCTAAATCTCCTCATCATTCTTTCTGACATTCCAAAACCAACACTTCCCGCATCGCGGCTTGACTTTGTCGATATGGCCATGGACGACACACAGACAGTTTTTGCCACGTACCCGCCAAGCTATTCATTTGATCCTCTCGATATGTCCAAGGTTTGTTTGCTTTTGTGCTTGATCGCTTATTAGCACTGTCTTGTCTGCTTTCCTCCCCGATTAAGGAGCCCTACTGATGCTCCTGCTTTGTAGAGACCCCTTGAAATGAGTGGAGGTCCGGAAACTAAGAAGGCGCGTTGGTCTCCCAACTCGTTCTCGAACAGCCCTGTCACCACCGGTACGCGCGATTTGTTCGCCAACTATGGCTATGGCAGTCATGCCGCCATCAATCAGCCGTCCCAACAACAGTCTACGCAGTCAGGATATGGATCCGGTAGCCTTGGGCTTGGCTCTGGCAACGGGCAATTGTACTCGACGCCATCACTCACAGTCAATACTGCGACAAGCTTGAATGGTTCCGGTATTGGTTCGCAATTGAGCCCGAGCTCCGCGACATCGCCTTTCCCTGGGATGCAATCACAGAACAACGGATTTGGGAATTACGGTATGAATGGGATGCTTGGGATGGGCATGGGTATGAACATGCTCGGTGGGTTCCCGTATAGCCCGCAAATGGGTTCTTTCCAGCAAGTGCGTGCTATCGTCTATTCGTCGCAAGATCATTATCTGATGTGATAGTAGAATTTTGGCCAACAACGCATGGGAGGTCTGAACGTACCAATGACTCCCACGACTGGTTACTCGCCTATCGCACTAAACGCTGCTCTCGGCTCCGCAGGTAATGCAACTGGCCGGACAGTGTATGTCGGCAATTTGCCGTCCACGGCGTCCGTCGATGAGCTTCTTAATCTTGTTCATTTCGGCCCGCTTGAGTCGATCCGCGTGCTTCCAGAGAAGTCATGTGTCTTCCTGAGCTTCCTCGATGGCGCCACTGCCGCAGCCTTTCATGCCGATGCGACGGTTAAGAAACTGTCCCTGCATGGTCAGGAGCTTAAGATCGGCTGGGGTAAGCCGAGCCCTGTGCCGAGCCAGGTGGCACTGGCTATTCAGCAGAGCAATGCCAGTCGAAACGTATATATAGGAGGACTTGACGAGAATATGACGGAGGAGCAGCTCCGCGATGACCTTAGTCGCTTCGGTCTTATTGACCAAGTCAAAATTGTCCGGGACAAAAATATCGGATTTGTCCATTTCTTGAGCATCTCGACTGCTACCAAGGTGATCTGCACTCCTATCAAGTATTATTAACGCAAGCTCTGACTGATCTTCAATTGTGTTTTTGCGATTTTTCAAGGTCGTTGCGACTCTGCCAACTGAGCCTGCCTGGGCGGGCAAGCGTATTAATTACGGAAAGGATCGGTGCGCGTACATTCCCAAGTCCCAGCAGGCGGCTGCACAGGCTGCCCAAGCCGCCGCAGCGCAGTCACTCGTTGCTCAATCTGCGGCCAGTCTTTCACCTTTACAGACCACGCCCTTCTCTCCGTACGGATTCGCAGGTGACGGTACGAACGCGGCATTAGGTGCTGCAAGTTTAAACAGGACGGTCTATCTTGGCAACATACATCCTGAGACGACTACTGAGGACTTGTGCAATTCGATTCGGGGTGGTGTGTTACAGAGCATTCGGTACATGCAAGACAAGCATATCGCTGTATGTATAAGCGCCAATCTCATGATATTCTGTTACGCTAATGATCTTGTGCTTCAGTTTGTAACCTTCATTGATCCGACTGCGGCATTTACCTTCTACCAAGTTGCGTCGTACCAGGGTCTCACCCTTAACAATCGCCGCTTAAAGGTCGGTTGGGGCAAGAACTCGGGTCCTTTGCCACCCTCGCTTGCGCTAGCCGTACATTCGGGTGCGACACGGAATGTATATATTGGTAACATTGAGGACTTTGATACGTTCAATGAGGAAAAGCTGAAGAGGGATTTCGGCGAATACGGAGATATTGAGTTGGTCAACTTCCTCAAGGAGAAGTGAGCAGCATTTTCTCCCGCAGTAAGTAGTGTGAAGGCGCTCATGTTTTTCTTTTTTGTAGGAACTGCGCATTCGTGAACTTCACGAATATATCGAATGCGATCAAGGCAATTGAGGCAATTAAGAACAAGCCGGATTACGCTAATTTACGCATTGCGCATGGGAAGGATCGATGCGCGAATCCGCCGCGGTCGGGTCCCCAAGGCGGCATGAGGCGCTCGGCGAGTGGAAACAATGCGAGCGTAGGTGCTGCGTCACCTTTACCGGCTGACTCGACCTTGAACGGTTCGAGTAGTTTCGAGCTTGGTACAGAAGATGCGGGATTCGAGGCTGCTGATGCGGCCGTTGGAAATGCTGAGATGCTCGTCAAGGACGAAACGAACTGAACTGCTATTTCCGACCTTGATGCCCCAAGGTGTCTTACTATTTGCGCCGAAATATCATCTACTGGCGCATGTAAGCGCAGTACAAGGTAGTTGTACATGCTTGTCCCACATACCCCCTCAGGTCTTATTTTTGTCGTCTCTCGATCTTGGTATCTCCACGGCTTTCCCTGCCTCGCTTTGGCTACGATATCCATGCATGTCACTTGCTCTCTGAAAAACATAGCGCCTCGCGCGATACACCCAGGCGTTTTCCCTCCTCCCCCTCACACGTTTTCGGTTTTCTCATCTCGTCCTCGCCTCTCGTGTGCTATATCGATCACCTCTTTACGACTACTCCCGTTAATACTTTGGTGGACGGAGAAAGGAGAATGGTCAATGGTCAAATTGCGTCTGCGATGACGAACGGCTTGTGGGTTCCCGCGTGTATATTTCTTACGTCTACCAGCGGTTTGCGTATCCGATTTTACTTTCATTCTGTTTCTGTGATGCGCACCCGACGCGGGCTCTTTGGGCTAATGGTTGTTCACTTTATTCTCCCCCTACCTTTTCCTTCTCCCCTGTCCTTTTAGCTCTGTCCCTTGAACAGTGGTGCCCTTCTCATTCACCCCTTTTACTTCTCTCGTTTCCTTATACTGTCCCGTAGTTTCTTAGTAGTTTACTTCCCGTGGTTGAGAAGACCTTCTGTCGGTGTTCCTCCATCGGGAAATCAATGCGGATTCGGTGTTTCGGTTTATTATTTGAAGTCACTTATATGCTTTCCTACTTCGTTCTCTGAGTACTTACTAGTTGTGTTCGTTTTCGATGTTGATTCTTTGGCTGCTTACTTTCGTTTCGTGTGTGCATACCTGCGGGGTAGCCCTTTTCAGGGTGTTCTGCCTCACCGCCATGTTGGTCGTGTAAAGTGCGAATTGGCTGAGACGAAACTTGGTCAGACCCAGGGTTGAATTGCTGGAAGACCAGGTGGATGAATAGTGATATAGAGCAATAGTGGTTATGTAGTTCTTTATGGTAGTAATAGTCGACATATTGGAATCAATATTATGTCCTACTGTAGTCTTTTGGGTGCTTGATGATCCTATACTGTAAGGACGGTCGTGCAAGGACTCACTCCTCTCCATCTGTCCCGACTACCTTCCTACTCCTCCAAATCATTGGCACCCGAGAGGAGTAAGTGATACTAGACTATACAAACCAATTAAGCTGGAGGATGTCCGTGAGACGGGGTATGGTACGTCAGTGATAGTGGAATGCATGTCGTAAACACTCTGACTCTTTGAGTGGAATATTAATGCTATCAGAGAATTAGAAGAGTTTCCGCCCACGATGTAAGATTAATACCGGAATCTTATAGGGAGATTGGTAGGAATTTCGTGGTCCTTCGTTATACTGGAGAGATACGGCTATATTGGTTGATGAAGACATGACGGCTGAATAGAACTTTCGGTTCACCGGGAGAAGTTGAGCTCGATTACCCAGGCACTAGTAGTAACTGGTTGGTCTAGCTGCACCCGCGAAGAACTCAGATGAAGCCCTTAACCAAGTCACTTTTGTCTTCCATTGGCACTAAGTTGAGAATCAATTTGTCCAGTCCAAGAGAGAGTTGCGCCTGAGGAAGCGTGGAATTGATAGATATTTGGAATTATATCCGATCTGAGCACACATAAAAATCCGGGACCCCATCACGAAAAAGTCGTGATGCATATATAATCTTTCACGTTATATAATCATGTACAAGTCATTGATGTCAATATCTCCTTCTCTTTCTCCAACCACCATCTCCGAGCGTGGGAAAGTCCCGCCGGTAGGTGTGTGTGTACTCGTTCTCGTCGTTCTGTCCCCCGTCGTCAAAACGGAAGGGCTCCAGACGATGGTTACCCTCTGAGCGTATGGTAACAGGCAGTGGGTGGGCAAAAAGCACCATCTCGACTCCACTTCTCGCACTCGACGACGCGCAACTATGCTGGCGACCATCCAGTTCGTCAAATACTGGCAGGGAGCACCGAGCCCCTACGAGACTGAGCAGGGTGATCCGTTGGTCCACGACACGGCCCTCCTACACTCGAATTCGACGCGCAACGGCGCGACTCCTCAGCGGGGCCAACCTCCCCCGCTTCGTAAACCGCGGCCATTGATTGGCTGCGGACGACTCTCTCACAGCCGTGGGTGTTTTCCCACCGGCTTTTCTCTAACCGGCCACCGGGCCGGTTCGTACCTGGAGTGCCTCACTTGACTCACCAGCCGTGTAACCAGGAAAGGCGCAAATGGGCTATATGTTCAGGAGGCCCGGCGAAGGAGGGTATACCGAAGGTCGGCACCGATCAGGATCCCGTGGGGTGGGGCTCTCCTTCCTTACCACTCGAAGCACCCTGGAGAGCAGAAGAGTGAAACGGACTCGGAGCTGGGGCAGGGCATGACGACAAGCTGGGGTATCACGCCGGTAACCAGGCCGGATGCCACCGGAAGTGGCTATCCCACGATGCGAGCGGTCAGAGCGGGGTGGACGCGAGGGCGCAGGAGACAGGCGGGTGGGTTTCCTTGGGCGAAGGGTACGTTCTCACGCCCCCACAAGGGGGCTTTCCTTCTTTAGGACTTCATTATTTACCGATGGGGGTTGCTTCTCTTTCTCCCCTCATTTGGTTCTTCTTGCATGGCCCTGATTTTTCCTCAGAACCCGGCAGGGGAGGTTTTTACAGGGGCCCTCTGCTAAACATGTTTTAGTAGTACACTAGGGTTTACTTTTTTCCCGCCGTAGTCGAACTGCGAAATTCGCAGGAGATGCATGTACAACGTCATTATTTAAACAAATATGATTTGGTTATGATGTCAATATATAGAAACTACCGGCAGTCTAATAGACTACAAGTGGGATGCAAGCACTTCGTCCCGATACAAGCCCTATGGAAGTGATTCAGTTGCAAACACCACTTGTTAGTATATACAAGTGATAAAAAGTGCTTACTTGCTAAATATATGAATCAAAAAAGCCACACGCTCATTTTACAATGCATTTATCATGTGTCTGAAAGCACACAAGTCTGCTCGATCCCGTAAATACCAAACATATGTATGCTTGGTTCAATGTATGCATGCTAAACTACTTTTGTTCGATGTCTGTTCCAAGATAAGTACTTTATGGTCATGTACACGAAGTAACTGCATTCACTGTGTTTTACCAGTTCCTACTAGAATGTAGCTAGCTTGGAGTAGTGCATATATACAAAGCTAGAGATTTATTGAGTCAGGATAGTAGGCTTGAATTGTTGTAGCAACACATAATATTAGGTGAGCAACGGAAAACTAGAAAAGGTATAGTAGGACTAGTACTTACGTTCGAACTATTATTACAGGCAAAGATGCGTCCTTTGAACAGGACCGTTCCTTTGAACACCACAGTCTTTTTCACTCATTTCTTCGTCTCTCAGCTCAAAAAAATAACAGCATCTGAAGAACAAGTGTTTGAATGTGTATGCAAATTTATAGAGAATTTGACCAAGGTTTTGAGCCTATAAAAATCATCTACTGTCGAAATTTGGTGAAACTCACAAAGACAGGCCCAAATTCACTTCATCTGCAACTGCTCTGGGCATACAATAAGAAAATAAAGTGCATACAAAGAGGTAACAACACCTCTGCTATGTCTGTAC
Source organism: Inonotus hispidus (assembly GCA_024712875.1). Taxonomy (NCBI): domain Eukaryota; kingdom Fungi; phylum Basidiomycota; class Agaricomycetes; order Hymenochaetales; family Hymenochaetaceae; genus Inonotus; species Inonotus hispidus. The sequence goes on along the minus strand of CM045722.1, from coordinate 1,158,129 downwards.
CAAGTTTTATGGAGAAATAACCATTCAATCGATTAAGAACTTGAAAACAGTCTCAGGTGTGACAGACAAATGATCGACGCACCACCATGATTAGAACTCTCGGCAAGCAAGTTGTAATTGATCGTAACCGAGCACTAGCATAACATTACGTCACAAAGTGTTCAAAGGAGTGGTTTCTGTGACATTTTCCTCAGTTTCTTCACAAGGGTATATTTATTTATCTAGACTAGGTCACTCCTCAGAAAAAAATCAGCACGTAGTACCAGCATCACGCTCCATAAATATGTGATTATAACTGTGAAAACGTGTGTGTGGTGTGTTCTGGGGCAGATCTGAATTGGGTGTTCAAAGGATGCGTCTTTTCCTGCATTGCTTCTTTTGAAGACAATTGATTGGTTCATATTGATTCATATTTCCTTTTTTGTATATTTCTTCTCTGCCACCTACATGTATCACGTGAACTCTAGCCAAAACCACCACCCATCACTTCTTGTTCTCCTACCACCACCACCAAAGCGTGGGAAAGAGACTTCATGGCAAAGAATCTGTTGAATGAAACTAAGCTACGCTTGCGCTCCGCTACGTCTAGAGGCGGAGGCAACCCTTTGAACCCACCCATGGGGCGAATCAGTCTAGTCCCCAGTCGGGCGAGTTCCGAGGACACAGAGTTCCCTGTCCCCTCAGGCCAGCAGCTGAATAGAGCCTTCCTGGACGCTATGGAACAGGGAGGCTACAAGGTCCCCTCCCAGCACTCAGAGGGAGAAGTGGGCCACACCCCAGACGTCGAAATGTCGCCCCCTCCCAATGCGCAGGCGGCGAAACTCCCAGACCCTACACAGGCGACACAGCACAGCCACATCACTGTGTCGTCCACGACTGCCACCCCGGTTATTGGGGTTAAACGCTCGAAGCCGGAAAGTCCCGGAGATGCAGTCACACCGCGGGCACCCCTGGAAGCCCCTAGCAAGCTCTGGTCCGACATGGTCGAGGAGGAGCATTACCAAGCCGACGCCAATAAGGCACAAATGGCCCAGCTGTTCCGCCTCACCGGCATCCACATGGGGTCTGCAGCCCGGGAGCTCACCCGGCCCACCAGGGTACACCCTATCCCTACCAAGGCGGAGGACGCTATGTTCCCGTCTCAAGATGGAGCGAACGCAAAAGTGAATGCGGCGCTCAAAGACCCGGAGCTACTCAAGTGCGCGCAGCAGGGCTACAGTATGGGGAGGACATTGGCCTACCTCATAAACACGAGAATGGCGGTGGTGGAGGAGGGACCGTATGCGGCAGGCGATGCAGGGGATTGCCTGGATGTTTTTTTCTGGTTAGGGTTCTACGATGCATCGAAGAAGAACGTGGAATCCCGCCTCAAGGCATGGGCACATGAGGAGGGTGCGGTTGACCCGGAGGAGTCGGTAGAGGCTCATTTCCAACGGGCCCAAGAAGGGGTAAGAGACGCGGTTGGGGAGATGTTGGAACCGGTGCACGAGTTGGCACGGGCGCTTCAAGCCGCCAAGAAGGACAACGAGGGCCATGGGGAAAGGCCTCCCCATCAGTCCACCCGCCAGCGGGCGGGAAAGCAGTCAGAGGTTCCTTCCAGGTATGCCACGGGGAACCCCAAACAGGGCGCCTTGGGGAAGGGCGCACTGGAGTGGGATGCCCTGACAGAGGGAGAGCAGTCACCGGGCGTGGGCCCAATGGTAACCACCACATGGGACGACTTGGAAGTACCACCCCTCGGATCGAACCCGGGGGCAGGCCCAACCCATGAAGTTCACACGGGCAAAGGGGGAGCCAAGGGTAAGGCCCCTCAGCGCCAAGCGCCGGCAGCCATAACCGCGAAGGGTGGCAAACCGGCGCTCACACCCACTGCAGGGGGCCAGGACGTACGTCCGCCTAATCCTGGGGGACAGTGGGTACAGGTTGGTAGCAAGGGCAAGCCCCAAGTGCCACCATGTGGACAGGTGCAAAGGGTAGGCACGTATGCGTCGGCGGCAGCACAGCAGGCTCCACCGGCACCCCGCACTTGGGCCCAGAGAATGGAAAAGGCCCATTTAAAGTCTGTGAATGCGCAAGCGGAACGCGGACGCAAAGGCAACAACCTGGTGTTGCGCTTCACTATCCAGCCCCAGGTTAAGCTCAGTGGGCTTGAGGCCTTCGCGTTGGCCAAACTCAACATCCCCCGCACCTTTGACACAGTCAGGGCGAAGCCCATCGTCCAAAGGGCGATAGTGGACGACCGTGGAGCACTGCTAGTCACGATAGGGAAGCGTCCAGATCAGGCAGAACTCGCGCCCAAATGGGCCGAGCAGATGACGCAGGCCCTGTCCAAGGAAAGCCCGCATCAGGTCACATACAAGCCCTTTGTGGAGGGCTTCCAGCTCATCATCCCGGGCATCCCACTCAAAAACCCCCTGACGGGCAACCTCCATACGCCGGAAGAACTCCGAGAGGCCATCCGGTACAATGAGGTCTTCGATACCCACAACATCCTTGAGAACCCGCGCTTCATGGTCAACGAGGAGAAGCTCAAGGAGAGGTACGCGGCCAACCCATATGACATGGCCCCTATATGGGTGGCGGTCTCCCATCCGCTCACGGCGTTTAAGGACATTATCCTGTCCCGCCACCTCATCCGGGTATACGGCCTCAACCGGTTCGCTACGGAGCCGCAGGGGACGTCGCGCATCAGGCAGTGCAAGTACTGTCAGATGTTCGGCCACATCAATGTGGACTGTCGGGCCAAGTCTCCCAAGTGTGCACGCTGCGCCGGGGAACATACCGAACAGATATGCCATATGAAGTGCACCGATTGCATGACAGTGGCGGACTGCACCCACACCCTCAAGTGTGCCAACTGCAAGGGCACACACCGAGCCGACTCTAGCGCATGCCCAAGGCGCTCAAGGGGCGGACGCAAATGAATAGGACGCTTCGCATCATATCTTTCAACGCGGGACGGTCTGGCACCTTCCTCGAGACCATGGTAACTTATTTCCAACGGACTCTAATACGCGACAATGAAATTGTCATATACCTCATACAGGAAATCCCTTTCTTTCGCACCGGCATCGCCCGCACCCTGCAGGACGGCCAAGTTCAACAGTATGGCAGTACCCGCCTAGACGGCATGGTCTGCTACCTTCCCCCGGGGGAGGCACCCCTGGTAGGCATTTATGCCCCCAGAAATGTCACAGTGAGTGTTCGGGAGACGTCCCGGGCATTTATCTACGCACGGCTCGAGTTCGACGAGCTGTTGGATGTGGTTAGCTTCTACAGGCCCTTTACGGATGAACAAGCGGTGCGAAAAGCCATCCGCCAGCTTAAAGCTATGGACGCGAGCCGCACCATCGTGGGGGGCGACTTCAACGTGCACCCTTACCACTGGGCAGCTAGAGGCACAGGAGCATCGGGGCCCATCTCACGGGAAATGGAGGAGTGGCTCGACGACTCGCCGTGCCCCTTCGTAGTGGCCAACGACCCAGGCATCACCACCTTCTACAACGGGGGCGCAGGCACTAGCCCTGATGCCATCCTCTACACGCCGGATCTCCCTAACTTGGGGGCCACATGGAAAGCCCACACTATCCTCCGCAGCAAGGGACTGCACAAGGCCCTTACCGTACACCTCGGACAACAAGACACTTCACCGAGGCTGGTATCCTTACAGGTCCCAAACCACCTCGCCGCACAGTGGTGGGTCGAGATGCAGGCGGTTACGGAACCCGCGTTCTGGAAACCCACCTTCCACAATCCCGAACAGGCAGCGCAATGGCTGGACTCATGGGAGATACGCATTCAGATGGCGGCAAGGGCAGTCCTGGATAACCGATACCGCCGGCGCAAATGGCTATGGTGGACAAATGAGGTGGAACAGCTCCTATTGGAGTCCCCCCCGGACGTACTGTTCCAACTATCGCGGCTTAGAAAAGCAGAGTACCGCCGGATACAAGAAGAGTCAACCCGCGGCGAGGTATGGGAGTACCACCTACGGGGAGCACCGAGGCGGGAGACAATCATACCGGCACTAACCCAGCCTATGTCTACTCACTGTTACGATGCCGTCACCATTTTCCTTTCTCTCTTTTCCTTCCCTTCCTCTCCCTTTCACAAACGGTCACTTTCGTAGAACTACACCGATGTTTCCTATACTCCCACCCTCCTTTTGCAATCCTTTCATCTCATGAAGCCTAGACCATGACATCACCTATGACATCACCTATGACATCACCTATGACATCATCATGACATCATTATGAGCCCAGACCATGACACTATTATGATATCATCCCTTAGTAATATTATCTCAGGTGGCACCACTTTACTTTCATTTGTCACCTGACTTTCCTTGTAGAGTAAGACTTACCCACGGTCGTCGTGTATATAAGGTCGAGGGCAGAGAGCTGGGGTTCCCCACTCTCTTGTTCTCGTACTATCACGACCTCGCAGGTAAAGTCCCCTCTCCCCTGTACTAGTAGACTAGTTAACTAATAAATCTCGTACTATCACGACCTCGCAGACTTAGTGTCTCTTGCCTGTGCCGCGGTAGCTCAACCTCTTGTGTCATAGGCGTCTCTGGCCTCTCGCCGACGTCTCTTACTTCGCAGGTTGTAACATAACAAGAGAGTCTATTCAAGCTCGTGTCTTTTGGTTGTCGACGTTAAAGAACAACTGTCTGTTACCTGTCTATCCTCCGTTCCACCTCTGTCTACCGATCGTCATCGAGAACGATCAAGTGGATAGTCACCTACCCCTGAGACGTCCCTGTACCTATTCATAGTGAAGTGTCGCTCCACGTCCTTGTTTGACGTTTGACCAGACACCTCTCTCTGTGAACGCTGCCGTCGGTTGTTGCTTGCAACAAGAAAGCCCAGCAGTGTCTAGCGGTCTCCGACGTTGGAAAGTCGTAGAGTGAATTGTTGCTTGCTCGTTGGTAACGACGAGGTAGGACACGTACCATCTGAACGTCGAGTTGATCGACGTTGTTTTATGCCCCGCACACCCATCTCTCTCCGTGACTACATCCGTTTCACTGAGATCAATCCCGCACACGTCGTTGTTGAGTACTACCAAGACTTCAACGACGTTATTATCCCTCTGGAAGTCGGTCGACGAGTTGGTGAACCCGGTTTCCTCAGACGTGCGTTAATCGTCTGGTACCCAACAGTACGTATCTACGACCTGTGGGTCCCCCTCACGATAGACGTTGGAACCTCAACATAACAAGCTGGCTCCTAACCGCCGTCAACGCCTGTACCGGAAACCCAAACGATACTGCATCCCTCTCCCGACCCGCAACCTCACCATCGATCTAGGAATAGATCCGAACGATATCGGAGTAGCAGACTACAACAACGCTCACGGTCAAGGAACCGCCCAGTTCCTCCCCCCCTACTACCATCCGTATTACCCCCGCAGACCCATCAAGAAAGAAGAGGCCGATGTAAAGACTGAAGAAGTCGACGTCTGCCTGTAGATTGCGAACGAGGTGGCGCTCACCCCTGAACAAGAAGCAGCACTCCCAGTTGGTGCAACTCTCAACGAGGACGGGAACCAAATCCAGCTAACATACCAGGGAAACAAGTACACCGGGTGGTGGTCAGAGTACAACAAGTGCTGGGTCTCGTGGAGAGACAAAGAGCAAAAGGGTACCATCAAGTGGGCTCCCGCAACACCGAAACCGCCCGCAATTACACCTACCTCCCCTGCTCCTCCATCCCCTTCCCTCCCCTCGACGTCTGCGGCCTTCGGATTAGCAAGAACCGGATCACAAACGCAGACCACGATGACATCACTCACCCCCGAACAGCTCGCGGACTTCGCTGCTCTCATAGCAACGGCAATGAGGTCCCAACAAACACCTTCCACGAAGTCGTCAATGAAAGATCTTGGGATCGCAAAACTGACGCCCTTCACAGGAAAGGACTATCTTCGCTTCAGACAAGAATGCCTGGCATATATCAGCACTGATGACACAGAAGTAGTCTTCAGCGATGACAGAAAGAAAATCGCCTTCGTCCTATCATACATGAAGGATGGGCCAGCATCAACCTGGGCCCGAAACTACTATGACGGAGTTACCGAGGACACAGGCGTCATCGACATCAAGGACACCTTCACGAAATTCCTCGAAAAACTCGACCTGTCATTCAAAGACCCGGGCGAACGAGAACGAGCATACAAGCGGTGGGTAGGAATGTCGCAAGGAAGCACCGATGCCCCTGTGTTCCTCTCTGAGTGGGAGATCGCCATGAGTCAGGCAGGGATTACCACGAAGGATGTCAACATCGTGCTCCCTCAACTAAAGTCTGCTTTACGGGAAGAAGTCGCGATGGGACTCATCCGCCTACCATTCAAACCGGCAACGTACGAAGAGATGAAGTCGTTCGTCATCGATATTGATGCTCAGGAACAAGAGATCCGTCGCCTAAAGTGCCGAAACATGCCACCCCCACGTCCCCTACCACGACAGTACCCTCAGCCGGCACCTCAAAGGAAGGCGCTATTCGAGCCGTCACGAGGCGATAGGAAAGATGCAACAGGCATCACCTTTGGAGGTCAAGGCGAACCAATGCAGGTCACACTACAACGCCTTCGATGTGAAGGAAAGTGCTTTGAGTGTGGTGAGTCAGGTCATTACGCGAGGCAATGCCCGAAGAAAAAGACTGCTCAAACCGCTCGTGCCATCGTCGCCGAACTCTCCGAAGAATTGAAAGAACTGCTGCGTAACGAGCTGTTCGCAGAAACAGACACCGCCCCTGCGCCTGAGGATGTACGTCGCATCGAAGTAGAAGAGGTCGTCGAAGAAAGTAATACCGACGGCGAGGATTTTCACTCGAGCCAGTAGATGACGTCGATGTCACTGGCTCAGAACTTTCGAATAATTCATCATGGACTCGTAACCTAAATTATAACCCGTCAAATGTAACATCAATAGATGAGGCCTCTATCAATAAACCTGACGAGTTAAAAAATCAAACCATGACTGAAGAGTACGAAAACCAAACAATCGACGATGACGACTTCGAACTCCTCCTTGACGAACTCCTGAAGGACCAAGTTGTCAGGAAAATACAGGTAGACGAAGAAAGATCCGAACTAGATCTATATGTCGACCTTACCCTAGACGATGGACGAATAATAGATGCCCATGCACTCGTAGACTCAGGGTGCACAGGATCCTTTATCGACATAGGCTTTGTCGAACGCTACAGCATCCCCATGGTCAAGCTACCCCAACCTTCGAACGTCCTAAACGCCGATGGATCCCAAAACGAGGGAGGAAAGATGACGCACTACGTTGAGCTGATGGTCCGAATTGAGGACCACAACGAGAGAATCCGCCTACCAGTACTAACCCTGTCATCGGCAAACCTGTTCCTGGGATATTTCTGGTTGAGCAAACACAACCCGACGATTGACTGGAGGCTTGGAGACGTCGTATTCGACAAATGTCCCGAGTCTTGCGGGTATACTTGCACAAACAAGGCTCCGATCTCTGTTCGAAAGATCAACATCGAATCGCAGGCTCGGTACGTTATCCCTCAGAAAAGGCAAGCATCGTGGCCGCTGTACCTAGACTCCTATGCCGACGTATTTAGCGAGGAAAATTTCGAAAGGCTTCCAAACTATCGCCCGTGGGACCACGTCGTTGACCTCAAACCAGGTTTCAAACCATCAGATTGCAAGGTATACCCCCTGAATTTGAAAGAGCGTGAGGAACTACGCAGCTTCATCGATGAAAACCTAAAGTCTGGACGGATACGCGAGTCGACGTCACCAATGGCCTCTCCTTTCTTCTTCATCAAGAAGGCAGACAGTTCACTAAGAGCTATTCAAGACTATAGAAAGCTCAATGAGGGTATAATCAAAAACAAGTATCCTCTACCGCTAATTGGTGAACTCGTCGACAAGGTCAAGACAGCTCGGTACATTACGAAGCTCGATGTCCGTTGGGGTTACTACAACATCCGCATCCGAGAGGGCGATGAGTGGAAGGCAGCATTCAGAATGAACGAAGGGTTGTTTGAACCTACCGTCATGTTCTTCGGCCTATGCAATGCCCCGGCTACCTTTCAGGCATTCGTCAACAACATCTTCCGAAGCCTGATCAGCCAAGGCAAGGTGGTAATCTACCTCGACGACATTCTCATTTTCTCAGAAAGTCTGGATGAACATCGAAAGCTAGTACAACAGGTCTTCGAGGTACTAAGGGAGCACAAACTGTATCTGAAACCGACGAAGTGCAAATTTGAAGTGTCAACGGTGAAGTTCCTCGGCTACATCCTCGGCAATGGTGAAGTACGTATGGACCCCGCAAAGATCGAAGCAGTCTCGAACTGGCCCCCCCCAAAGAACAAGAATCAGCTACAGCAATTCTTGGGGCTGGGCAACTGGCTGCAACGATTCGTCAAGGGTTACAGCGCTGTCGTCAAACCACTCACGCGCCTAACTGGAGATGTAACTTGGGAGTGGACTAGCGTAGAACAAGTTGCTTTTGAAGACATCAAGGCAAGACTAACAAGCGCCCCGGTATTGACCATTCCAAATGACGACGCACCATTCCGTGTCGAGACAGATGCATCGGACTTTGCTACAGGAGGAATACTACTCCAAAAGCAAGACGACGTGTGGAAGGTTGTAGCTTACCGTTCGCAAACGTTATCATCAGCCGAAAGGAACTACCAGATCTACGACAGGGAATTACTAGCAGTTGTGCAAGCACTGACAGAGTGGAGACACTACCTCCTAGGTGCCAAACACCCCGTCGAAATCTGGACTGATCATGCAAACCTGACGTACTTCAGAAAGCCGCAAGACCTGAATCGTCGACAAGCAAGATGGTCACTGTTCCTGTCAGAATTCGATTTTGTCTTCATCCACAAACCTGGCACGACAATGACAAAGGCAGACGCACTCTCTCGACGATACGACTATGACACAGGCGAAGGAGATAACCAGGAGATGCAGCTGCTAAAGGACAAATGGTTTAGGACTAGGGCGGTGGTGGAAACATCAAGAATGACGCTGGAACGAAAGGTCAAGGAAGCGAATAACGAGGCAGAACCAAGGGTGGACGGGAGACTAGTTGTCCCAAGAGAATTGGTAGAAGAGGTACTCAAGGAACATCACGACTCCCCACTCGCAGGACACCCAGGGCAGACGAAAACGTGGCGGTCGATCGGACGAACATATTGGTGGCCCGGCATGATCCAAGATGTTGTCACCTACGTTAAAGGATGCGATGTTTGCCAGAGGACAAAACCGTCAAGGCAGCCCCGACGACGAACACTACACCCGCACGATGTCCCTGAAGGACCAGCAAACGATCTCAGTCGATCTAATCGGTGAACTCCCAAATTCCAATGGCTACAATGCAATCTGTGTAGTTGTCGACAAGTTCTCCAAGCAGATACATGCAATACCGACAACAACGAAGATCACTGCTCAAGGAATGGCTAGACTTTACCGCGACCACGTCTTCCGACTACACGGATTGCCGAAGAAAATCATCCATGATCGAGGCCCTCAATTCGATGCGGACTTCATGAAGGAACTGTACAAGGTGCTCCACATCGAAGGCAATCCGTCGACAGCATATCATCCTCAAACAGATGGACAAACCGAGCGTGTTAATCAAGAACTCGAACTGTACCTAAGAATGCACGTCAACCATCGACAGACGGACTGGTCGGAATGGCTAGCTCTTGCAGAATTTGCCTACAACAACCGAGAGCACTCGTCAACAGGGATGACTCCCTTCTTTACAAACACGGCCCTAAATCCCTTGAGCCCAGGGACAATGCAAACAACGTCACCAAACCTCTCAACCGAAGAATTCGCGAAGGACTTGAAAGGTGTACACGATCAGGCAAGGGATCACCTCGAAAAGGCAAATGACATCATGAAGAAGGCACACGATCGAAGGGCAAATGACGTCGTCAACTACCAGGCAGGAGACAAGGTCATGCTGGATGGACGAAATATCACAACGGTCAGACCGACAAGAAAGTTTGCTGATAAGTGGTATGGACCATTCAACGTCTTAGAAAAGGTTGGAGCAGCTGCGTACAAACTAAAGCTGCCAAAGACATGGTCGAAAGTACACCCCGTCTTCAACAAAGTCCTGCTCAAACCTTACGTCGAACCAACCTTCGAAGGACAAAAGAAACCACCTCCACCTCCACCAGAGATCATAGACGGTAAGGAAGAATACGAAGTGGACGAAGTCATCGACTCGCGCGAACATCGAGGTAAACTCCAGTTCCTAGTCAAGTGGAAAGGATACGACGAAAAGACCTGGGAACCAAAGGACAATTTACTGCCAGGTGCAAAGCAAGCTGTAGACGACTTCTACAAGAAACATCCAGGTGCCCCTAGAGCTCTCGCTATTCGCCTCAAAACGTCATCGCTAAAAGAAATCTTCCGCTACACCGAACCGGACCGCTCCAAGGGTTGGTCGGGACGCCCAACCTTAAGGGGGGGGTGATGTTACGATGCTGTCGCCATTTTCCTTTCTCTCTTTTCCTTCCCTTCCTCTCCCTTTCACAAACGGTCACTTTCGTAGAACTACACCGACGTTTCCTATACTCCCACCCTCCTTTTGCAATCCTTTCATCTCATGAAGCCTAGACCATGACATCACCTATGACATCACCTATGACATCACCTATGACATCATCATGACATCATTATGAGCCCAGACCATGACACTATTATGATATCATCCCTTAGTAATATTATCTCAGGTGGCACCACTTTACTTTCATTTGTCACCTGACTTTCCTTGTAGAGTAAGACTTACCCACGGTCGTCGTGTATATAAGGTCGAGGGCAGAGAACTGGGGTTCCCCACTCTCTTGTTCTCGTACTATCACGACCTCGCAGGTAAAGTCCCCTCTCCCCTGTACTAGTAGACTAGTTAACTAATAAATCTCGTACTATCACGACCTCGCAGACTTAGTGTCTCTTGCCTGTGCCGCGGTAGCTCAACCTCTTGTGTCGTAGGCGTCTCTGGCCTCTCGCCGACGTCTCTTACTTCGCAGGTTGTAACACTCACCGACACAGGTCAATCGCAAAGGCCCTCACCCAGCACTATTTCCCGGAGTGTACGGTCGTATACCCCGCCCTGGAGACACCTGACGGAGCCCCGATCACCAAGCACGAGCTAGGAGTTTCGCTGGCCGGGCTCAAAACCAACTGCACCGCAGGTCCGTCCGGGCTGAGCACACGCATGTTGCAATTAGCGTGGCCCATGGCAGAGAATGCCTTCACCCACCTATCGGTGTGTATGATGAGATGGGGGTGGTACCCACCACATTTTAAACGGTCGGTGGTTAGCATGGTCAAAAAGCCCAAGCCATACGACCCCACATGGGCCAGGGCCTATCGGCCTATCTGCGTTGAGGAGACACTGGCTAAGCTATTCGAGCGAGCTATAGCGCGACGGCTCAATAGATTAGCGGAGTGCTCACCGAACTATACAGACACGCAGTTCGGCGGGAAAAAGGAGACCTCCTGCATGTCGGCATGGAGGTCACTCATCCACAACATGCATGCACCGCATACGGGGCGCCACTTCATGGCCTCATTCGACATCCAGGGATACTTCGACAACGTACGCCCAGACGCTCTCCAGGACGGATTACGACGCATATCTGTACCGGGAGCCCTCATCAACCTGATCATGGACTTTACGCGTGACAGGACCATAGCACTCGCGTTTAACGGCCACAGGTCAGAATGGACGCGTAAGCCAAACGTCGGAGTCCCCCAGGGCTCCCCGGCATCACCAATACTATCCAACATCACCTCCATGGTGGTCATCTCGCAGCTACAGGAGTTCCCCCTCCTGTTCTACATGGATGACGGAGTCGTGTTTGCACACGCCCAGACGGAGTTCGAACTGCAGCGAAAGGCCCAACATACCCTGGACCTATTACACGCCGGGTTCACCGCCTTACAGATGAAAATAGACCCTGACAGCATTCAGGGCATTGCCTACAAAGGCACCAAGTCGTTGCTCGACACGGCTCTAGAGGCGAGGGGAGGGAGCAACCGCTTAATCAAGGAAGTGGAGTTACCCCTCAAGTATGACGGGGAAGTTATCCACCCCCTCCGCAACGAGTTCAAGTGGCTTGGCATCCGATTTCAAGCACGCACCTTCTCGTTTGAAGGACATGTGCAAGACCGAGTGAAGCTGGCCGGCCTGGCATGGCAAAGGCTCAAATGGATGTCTACCAACTCGCAGGGGGCACGGGCATGGATGCTGCGGCGATATGTCCAACAGATAGTACTCCCAGTACTCACATGGGGTGCGGCGATATGGTACCCGCTGCAACCCAGACACACCCGGCTGGCAGCCAACCTTGAGAACAGATACCTACGCGGTGTCGGAGGCTTCAGTTTGCGCACGCCCAAGACAACCATGTTGGCACTTACAGGCCTACCCCCGGTGCGCCTCCACATCAAGGAAGTCGCAGCAAACTTAGCGGCATCCACCTTGGCGGGACACTTCAAACAACCGCATACGCCATACGCCTTTCAGGCGGTGGTCCAAGGGGATGTACTCCCTCGTAGGAGCGAGCCGATACACGAGCATATGCTCAGGTGGGCCAAATTACTTGACCAGCCAACAATGGAGCGGGAGGGCACAGGACCCCGCGCATACGAGATACAATGGGGGGAGGATGACAAATCGGTCGAGGTGGTGTTCTGTAGCGAGGAACCACCCGAGCCGATACAAACCTATAGGTTCGAGGGCCATATCGACCCACCTTCGGCCATACTGATAGCGATAGCGAGGACGCTCACTGACGCTATTGGCCAACCGAGGCTTCCAAGGGACTACCCTTTTGTAGTCCCCTTTTTCTTAACTGACTTCAAAGGGGCCGCCTGTTTGTTTCAACCTGGCCCCTCCATTATTCCCCTATGCGAGAGCATCGCTCGCATCTCGCACCTCATTCCTTTTAATTTACATATTGCTATTACGCCCAAGAGGCAGTTCTACCGGACCCCGTCAGACGATGCTGTCGTCACGGAGATCCCGACTCACTCGGTCGAGGGGCTAAAGGCCCACAACCGAATATCCACACTCAAGGCATGGAGGCAAGAGGAGTGGGTAAAACATAGATCTCACCATACAATGGTCGGATCATGGGTCGGTAGAGACCAGACCCCTTTTACTTTCTTCCCTCACCAGGTCTTCGCAGCGAAAGTGACGCGACGACAGGAATCGGCAATTCTCTGCGCGATAGCAGGAGTTGCCTCTACTAACACGCTGCTGGTTCGTCTCGGCCTTGCGCCGGACGACCAGTGCCAGACATGCCATGTCCTGGATACGGTCCGCCACCGCCTATTGGCGTGTCGGCGATTCCACCAGGCCCGCATGGACACTTTCCAGGCAGACCCAGTACCCAACCTCAGACTGGTGCTAGGTATGGACCAACAAACGCGCTGCGCGGAGTATATCGCGCAGTGTTTCGATCCTGGTTGAGGGGTTTTCCTTGGTTACGAGGTTTTTCTTCCCTTCTTTAACACGCTGTTTGCCCGCGAGCTACTAGAAATCATGTATTTACAAAGCCGCCCAGGGCGCCATAAGTAGTTAATGTCAAATTGTTACACCACCCATCAAGGTCCGTCGTCTGCCACTCTCCACTCTCTCTTGAACTCTTACTCTCACACCTCTACATGCCCCTTCTTCCTCCACCAATACCGGCTACGGATCATATCAAGTCGGGTATCAATACCCGGGTGCAAGCGATCCCTACAACTTCTTGGGCGGATGAGATGGATGAGATGGCTGGACGGCAGCGGTAACCAGCTGCCGAATAACCAGCAAGGATCTAATCCTCGGCCACGCAAGCAAATCACTGGGCCCTACCCCGGAGACGCTAACAGTCAGAGAACGAGTTGAGCACGCTGGATGCTATGGGACTTGGCGGATTAACTCGACGTGATCGATTTGAATCTCAAGACGATGACCGTGAAAACCACCGCCGCCGTGAATTCGGATCTGTAAATAATCTGGCGAATAATCTGGCGCTGAACACCCAAGGAACTCGTGGTCCACGCGAACGCCTTGAGGAGGATGAGCATGAACGCGAAAAGCGGAGAAGGGAGAAGGAAGCAGAGTGGCTGAGATTGAGGGTCGGTAATCAGGCAGCGTACGATGCATTTCACTCTGTTGCTACTGCTCAGCGGCTCCCCTCACTCTCGATCATCACTTTACTTTCGGACGGTTTTAGTGCCCTACCATTCTCTTCTTCCCTCTTCTCACCGCAATAGAGTGTGAAGTCTCAAAGCATGGATGGGTGGCCTATCGGACCTGCGTCGAATGCACAACGGGTTGCTAATGTTGGTATCAGTGCAAATGCTGGGATGAACGCGGCGCGTACGGCCTCTCTTGGTATTTCAACGAACTTGGGTAATGTTCGAACTTCACCGTCGCAAGAGACAAGCCCTACAGAACCTACTCCTAGACCAGCTTCTGTGCCATCGCGCAGCAACGCTTCTGATCACGGTGTCTCGCAAGATGCTGAGCTGTTCTCACCAACCCCAGCGGTGTCACTTTCATCCCATCTTTCTATGTCTTCGCTTAGCTCACTTTCGAGGCCTTATTCGCCGATGACCGAAGGACCCACGTCTTCAGGTGTTTTGCCTACACTTCTTGAGCAGCTACAAGCTGGAGTAGCAAATCAAGCTCAAGCATTACCCCCCGTTTCAACGTCCGGCTCCTCCAGTACATCCGGTTCACGAAGCAGTTCGGGCAGTATCGATGGAGATGTATCACCCACGATGAACAACATCGATGTCAGTCAGCAAGGGGCAATGTCACCACAACTGCCTTCACCGAACTCTGGGTCAAGTTCTGGTCTTGTTTTGCGTGGAAATCCAGCTGATCAGAACCCACCGGTATGTATACCAAGCTCCGCTTAATGAATACTCTTATAGATCAACACACTATGTTGGAAAATCCATTGAAGTCGCCTGGATTGCTTTCGCTCTCCCTATCTCCCTCTCTCTCTTCCTCATCCCTCCTCTTCCGTTCCTTCACTTCATCATCTTCATCGTCGCTGACGTCCATAGTGCCATCAGGCTCAGCGGTGCCGTTCACCTGAGCTGCCTCGTCTTCAGCGACGTGACGAGCCCGTGCTGCTTCTACTTCATCAATAGTACCCTCCGTGATCATGGCAGCCATCTTCTTCTGTGCTAATGGTTGGCTAACCGTTTACAGTCATGGGCAGTGGCAACTCTGAAGTCGTGTCCACCATTGTAAACTCGACAATTGCATAGTCATGCCAGTCAATCTCAGCAAATGCAACTACAAAGAGAAATCATCAGGCTTACCAAAGGTGCGCGCTTCGTCTACTTGTTTTGAAGACTTACTAACGCATCGGGCCTCACTTTAGGTAAGCTAGTTTGCGCTCTGCATCTCTCCTGAAGGCTTACCAAAGGTGTGCGCTTCATCTACTTGTTCTGAAGACTTACTAACACACCCGCCCATACTTTAGGGAGGCGGGTTTGCAGATGCTCTGTATCTTCCTACTCTAGTACCTCTACATGTATAGATTCTAATCGGCATGTTGCTGTAAAATATATCATGGTTTTCAGTGACTTATATGGACCGATCAGAATTGGCATGAACCTACAGTGAATTTGAGTATGGAGATATCTTTTGAGCTCTTCCACCAGCTTGTATCACCGTGGTGACAGTATATAAACTGAAATGTTCTATATATGCGCTTTCACATTTCTGACAGCTCTGTATCTATTCTCACAATATTCACAAGGTAAGCACAGTCCCATTCATCTTCCGGACTGCTGGTACTATCTTGTGTCTCGCTTACATAAAAAAATGTTCTATATATGCGCTTCCGCCTATTCTACCTATTTTACCGAATTTATAGTCTTATATGCCAATACAAGAGCAAAGATTTTTTCCCGATGCCCGACCGTGACTCTGGAATCTTTTACTGTCACACCGGGCAAAATTACGTATAGGAGCCTCCAGAATTTTGGTCGGAATGCTATACAGGAAAAGACGCGTCCTTTGAACACCCAATTCAGATCTGCCCCAGAACACACCACACACACGTTTTCACAGTTATAATCACATATTTATGGAGCGTGATGCTGGTACTACGTGCTGATTTTTTTCTGAGGAGTGACCTAGTCTAGATAAATAAATATACCCTTGTGAAGAAACTGAGGAAAATGTCACAGAAACCACTCCTTTGAACACTTTGTGACGTAATGTTATGCTAGTGCTCGGTTACGATCAATTACAACTTGCTTGCCGAGAGTTCTAATCATGGTGGTGCGTCGATCATTTGTCTGTCACACCTGAGACTGTTTTCAAGTTCTTAATCGATTGAATGGTTATTTCTCCATAAAACTTGGTACAGACATAGCAGAGGTGTTGTTACCTCTTTGTATGCACTTTATTTTCTTATTGTATGCCCAGAGCAGTTGCAGATGAAGTGAATTTGGGCCTGTCTTTGTGAGTTTCACCAAATTTCGACAGTAGATGATTTTTATAGGCTCAAAACCTTGGTCAAATTCTCTATAAATTTGCATACACATTCAAACACTTGTTCTTCAGATGCTGTTATTTTTTTGAGCTGAGAGACGAAGAAATGAGTGAAAAAGACCGTGGTGTTCAAAGGAACGGTCCTGTTCAAAGGACGCATCTTTGCCTGTACCAGCCAATCAGAGCAGTTTTCTCACATTCCGACCAAAATTCTTTACCCTGGAGAATGTATTTTTGCCCGGTGTGTGTAAGTATGTCCAATCTGCATTTACAGTGTTTCCGGAAAACCTTGTCCAGGGGGGGGTACTTTTTCTCTTTTTTGTGTGAAGGACCAAAATAGGAAGCGATGCACGAATCCGGTCAAGTCAGCTCTAAATGGTAAGATACACTTGGCACTCATAGTCTTTGGAAGGTGCAATCAGAAATGTTTGCTTTGCCGAGCATTCTAGAAACACAGACGTCGATCTCCTCTTACCGCCTGGGGATACATTTGACTGGATTAGGGCGACTCATCCGTTTTTGGGCATCACTTAAAAAAAAGTAAAAAGACACCCTCGGGACAAGGTTTTCCGGAAACACTGTAAATGGATTTGGAACTATCGTCTCGTCGATCATGAGTCAGACCGACGTTGGCCGCTTGCTAGTATCAACCATGAACCACTGGACTGCACTCATGTAAATGCAATAGTAGTACACGGTGCAAAGTTGCATAAGCAAAGCGCATTATTCCTAGTCCTGGTACAATGTATAAAGACTTGACTGCAATGGGATCGTGTCAATACATCCTCACCTTTCCCCCCTACTGATCCCAGTTAACTAGTCCGTGGTAATTGAGGAAAATCATGTCCAAGTGTGCTGCTTTATCGTTTTCTCGGACTCTGAGTACATCGTCTGACAAGCTTTATTACAGTACCGGCTCAGACGCCCGTGACCCTGCTTTTTATGATCCGGGAACTGGGGACTGGCAATCCCCACTAAAAAAATGGTCATTCCCACGGTCTCGCTTAGCTCTCCTGGTGATCGACGCGCGTGCAGATCCTGTCCCACTGTGCATCCAGCATCTGAATGGACGGGAAACTTCACACAACAATTCTTTCTCCCTGGAAGTGTTTTTATCGGATGTATTTGATACTGAAGAATACCCTGACCAAGAATGAAAAAAATTCGCCGAAAAATGACAGAGATATATTACATTTAATACTATATCTCAGAAACTAAGAAATTCCTCCGAAGTTTTTTTCGGCCAAATGTTTCTAAATCTCATGAAAAACGTATTTATGCAATTAGTTTGAAGTTTATGACTGAAGTGGAGGAGGAGATAGGTTGGGAGTGTGACACGATACATTATTACCAGAAAAAGAAATTTACCTAGCATGTGACTGATAAGTACAGTCACCTGACAAAAGTTTTGTTGCTGCCTCCTTCTTGTTCTCTTTCCACCATGTCAAACCGTGGGAAAGATCGTACTAACGCCCTCGAGAGCGTCCGCCGTAGCCTCCGCCACACGAACTCAGCCCTGTTCGCATCTACAGAGCAGGCAGTAGAGCGTGCACCGGTCGACAGAGATCTCAACCCTGTCAGACCCCATTCCAAGCTGTCACAGGACCTGGAACAAGAGTTTCCGAGCATCCCTGCTCCCCTCGCCCAGGCTCCGCGCATTCTGTCGCAGACCAACGACATCCTGCGTCAGAAAGCCCTCTTGCCTAGCCAGGAAAGCACCCAGCCAAGCTCGGAGAATAGCACCCAGTATTCGGTGCCCTCCGCCTACCATATCAGCCCGCATACCGCCATTTTGGCAACCCTCCCGGAAGGTGATAGACCCTCAGGCCCCGAGCCTGTAGCGCGCGCCCCTTCCGGTGCCAGCATTCGCAGCATGACCAGCGTGTCGGCCAGAGGAGAGGCCGGCAGCGACAACGAAGGGGACGACATGTACGTCGACAAAACCCTTGCCCAGAACCGCCTTCGGCACAGCCACCCAAACCCCCCAGCCCTACGCCCCAAGTATTGGGCAAGCGTGCCATGTCGGAGTCTTCCGACCGGTCGGCACGCATCATCCCGTTCCCACCCTCCAACGAGGATGGTTACACAGGCCGCACCCAACGCGAATCCGAGGACAACGAGCGTTTGTCCAATCGGATGCTGAGCCTCATCACGGCCATATCCAAGGAAATGGACAAGCCGTCCATCCCGCCAACGATCACGCCCAGCCAGATCGTCGCGGGTGACCGTCAACCCCCCAAGGTGGACCCTGAGTCTAAGGAAACGGCTCGCATAGCGCAAATTGGATACACCGTGGGCCGCGTCATGGCGTGGATCCTCCGAGCCCATCGTGCGATCAACGACGACCTACCGGCTCGTCCGGACTCCGGCATCGACGTCATGGACTACTACTTCCATGCCGGATACAACACGATTGGCCCTTCCTACTACAAGAGGGCCATCGCTGAAATGGGCGCCGAAACGGGCATCAAAGTCATCAACTTCGAGGAAGACGACTCCGCGCTAACCAGACAGCATCTGCTGGACGTCGTCCAACCCCTCGAGGACGCAGTGGGCCTCATGGCCCAGGAAATGATCGCCCTGAAAAAGGCAGTATACGAAGACGCAGGAGGAGGCGCTAGAGACACATGGGGGAGTGGGGGCACACATGTGGACTGGGGAGCGGAAGTGGCAGCCGAACAGGAGCGACAGTCAGAGCGACGCCATCGGGGGATTAATGAACCCGAGGGTCAGAGTCGCGGGGGAGCACCCAGGGTGAGTGAGCAGACCATGACGCGTGCAAGCGGGATATTGGCTGCTGAGACCGGCTCGAAGCCCGACCCCAGAGGGGCGGGCGACTTGTCGAGTCACCGTCGTACTGCCCCAGGGGCCGCTGTGCAACAGAGTGTGCACCCGCGTGTCCCTGAGAAACCACCCACTGCCACGGGGGAGGTGCCAGGGAAGGCGCCCACCGCGAGGGGACAGTGGCAGGTAGCGAAACGCCAGGCAGGTCAAGGTGGGGCTCGGCCCAACTTGTCCGGCGGCGACATGGGTGCTGCCTCAGGTCAGAGGACAAACACCTACGCTCAGGCGACCCGCACGGGTCCCAGAGTACCCCGCCGGGTGGCGGAACACAAGCGTTCCACGAACGCAAGAGCAGAAAGGGTGGATGCCTCTAAGGCGACCACCTTCCGGTTCAAGATCGAGCCGGCCCCGGTACTCGACGCTATTGAGTGCTTCGCGCTGGCCAAAACCACCCGGCCAGTTACTTTCCTCACGGCCACTGAGGCCATCGTCGTACGCAGGGCCACCCTGAGCCCCACCCACCGCCTGATTGTCGTCACGGATAAGCACAACGACATGGCGGACATTGGCACCAAATGGGCGCCACTCATCCAGGCCAAGCTGGGCCCGAACTACACCGTAGATTACCAACCGTTCCAGGAAGGATTCGAGGTCATTATCCCCGGGATTCCCCTGTGCAACCCCATCACGGGCACGGCCCACACGGGCGAGGAACTCCTTGAGGAACTCGTCACCTCTAACCAAGTGTTCAAAGAGAAACACGTACCAGTCGCCCCTCCGCGCTTCCTGCTCCGCCCAGGCGCACTGGAAACCTGCATGGCAGAGGATCCTAGGGGTTTCTGCCCCATCATCGTAACGGTCACCAACCCTCTCACGGCCTTCACGGACATCATTCGTTCACGCGAGCCGCTACGGTTTTACGGTCTGAATCGGATTCCGGAGGAACCGCGAGCTCGACCTACCAGACGCCAATGCACTAGGTGCTGCGTCCATGGGCATGTCCAGGCAGATTGCTACCGCGCAGCACGATGCCTCCGGTGCGCCGGCCCACATGCTACACACACATGCAGCGCCAAGTGCGACGCCTGCATGACCCCCGAGGACTGCACCCACATCCTCAAGTGCGCCAACTGTCGCGGAAAACACCGAGCCGATGACCCCAAGTGCCCCCGCGGGAGGCCGAGGTCAATATGAGTCACAACATTCGTATCCTCTCGTACAACACTGGGAAGAGCTCTACCTCTTTCCAGACCATGGTCAATTACGCGTCACGGCAGGTCATCAACGCACAGGACATCCCCATCTTCTGTATCCAGGAGATTAAGAAATCAGTCGTCGGCCTACGACGACCAAGAACCACTAATGAACCAACGGTCGAGACAGACGTCCCCGAGCTCAGGGGATATCAGGCCATCTTTTGCCCATCAGCCCCGCCTAACGTAGCGATATACGTACCAAACACAGTGCCACATACTGTGATAGACCGATCGACCGACAGCTTCTTGCTGCTCCGGCTCGATCTGGAACAACCTATCCACGTCGCATGCGTGTACCTTCCGCCCATGGCCCCTGCGTCTCAGCAGCAGGCCATGATGCGCCTTTTGCAACAGACGTTCCCTCCGTGCACGGTATTATGCGCCGACCTTAACGCCCATCCTCCTCACTGGCAGGAGAACCCGCCGACACACAGCGGCCAAGTCCAAGGGCTCAGCCCATGGTCAACAGCCATCGCCGACTGGCTCGACGCCCCCATAACCGACCTCCGTCCCGCGGACGACCCCACAGAGGGAACGGTGTTCAACAGGTTTCATCAGGACAGTTCGCACCCGGACTGTATCCTGTACACACCAGGCCATTTGGATGACCTGACACAAACATGGCAAGCGCACACCATCTTACGCTACTCAGGGAGCTACAAACTCTGCATGGTCTGTATAGGCCATGCAGCCCCGTCACCACACCTTCTCACCCTGGCCATCCCATCCTTCCTAAATGAACAGTGGGTAGAGGAGCTCGAGGCCCTAGCCAGCCAGGAGCTGTGGAACGCAACATTCCCGAGCCCCGAATCCGTACACCAATGGCTCATGCAGTGGGACACCCTCCTCACAACGGTCGCCCGGGCCCTACTTAAACCACAGTCCCTCAAACGACAGATGGTCTGGTGGGACGACAAAGCTGATCGCATACTGCTGGAAGGCGCCAACGACGTCCTATACCGGCTCGCACGATACAAGCGACAGGCATACCGACGCATCCAGGAGGAGGATGGATACGGCGCGCTGTGGAAACACCACAACAACGGCGGACCACGGAAGACCACGCAGATCCCCCAGCTCACGGCACCTGCATCAGGACCAACCAACGTCTTCATCGGTCAGGCCCTGGCCTCTCACTACTTCCCGGCAGTTAACACCCCTGAACCACCCCCTGCCAGGGACACCACGACCCCGAACGTAACATTCACGGAGCAGGAACTCAGCAACGCCCTGGAGACCATGCCTCGGAAAGTCTCGCCGGGCCCGTCAGGGCTCACAACGGAACTTCTAGCCTTGATATGGCCCAGATGCAAGAGCACCTTTGTGCGCCTCTTCCGGGCCATGTACATACATTCGTACTACCCGGACTACCTCAAGCGCTCCACCGTCGCCATGGTCCGCAAACCCAAACCATACGACCCTTCAATCGTGTGGGCCTACCGGCCGATCTGCGTCGAAGAGACACTCGCTAAGCTCCTGGAAAGGGCTATGGCCAATAGGCTCCAGGAGTACGCCCAAAAGTCCCCGCTGTACATGAAAATACAGTTTGGAGGGCACCGTCATACGTCGTGCATTACTGCATGGGCTCATCTGATGGACCAATGGGATCACCACTGGCCGGGGTTTTTCTCCCTGCTATCCTTCGACATTCAGGGCTACTTCGACGTAGTCCAGCCCCACGTTTTGCAGGAAGGCCTCGCGGACATTGGGGTTCCCCCTCCTCTGATCCGCTTGGTGATGGCCTTTACCCGCGACCGCAAGATCTCCTTGGCCTTTAACGGCCAGCGCACCCCGTGGCAGACCAAACCCAACGTGGGCGTCCCTCAGGGGTCACCGGTGTCCCCCATCCTCTCCAACATCGCTTCCATGATCGTATGCCGGCAGCTACAGGACCGGAACCTACTGTACTACATAGACGACGGGGCCTTTCTAGTCCACGCGGAGAGCCAGGCAACCCTGGCGCGGGAAGTCCAGCTTACCCTCAACATGCTCCACGCAGGATTCAGCATACTGGGTATGTAAATCGACCCGGACAGTATACAGGGCTTCGCCTACAATGGGCCACCCCTCAAGGACGTCCCCCGCAGCGGAGGCAACCACGCACGACAAATCACGTTCGAAGTGACATACGCCGGACAGCGCATACAGCCATGGAAGGAACAATTCCGATGGCTGGGCATCACAATTTCCAGAAAGCTGTCGTTCTTGCCACACGTCGCCAACCGCCTCGCCGCCGCCTCAACATCGTGGGCCCGCCTGGCGTGGATGTCACACCGTTCGTTGGGACCAAGTGCCCGCACGTTATGCATGTACTTCCGACAGATCGTCCACCCGGTACTAACATGGGGTGCGTCGATCTGGACAGCATACCAACCGGACCATATCAGCCTTGTTCGAGGCCTATATGGCAAAGCCCTCAGACGAATCGGAGGATTCCTTCCCCTCACCCCCGTCCATAGCATGCAATTATTACTCGGCATGCCGCCCTGGCCCCTCGCAATAGAAGAGACAGCACGCAATGAACGAGTGTCCCTCGCCGCGTGCAGGACACACCAGAACCCGCTCCAAGGCCCCATCCTCAGTGACCCCGGTAGCCGGAACATCCTCCCCAAGTCCCTTACCCTCCACCTCTCCACCCGCCTACCGTGGCACCGCCTCATCGGAAGGGAAGAGCGACGAAACGCACCCATCCACGGGGCACGCATTATCCAAATAGGTTGGGGATACGACCCCTTCCGCGTCCAAGCAACGCTGGCGGGCGATGGTCCCGACACGTACTTAACGACCACCCACTTTACCGGCCTCATTGACGAGGCCAGCGTGGCGTACGTGGGCCTCGCCCAGACGCTGTCATACATTGGCGCCACTGCCGCCATTCCGGAGGACTACCCGGACACTATACCAATAGTTTTCCAATTCTTCAGAGGGGCCGCTTCCTTTTTACACCCTGGCCCCATACACGCTCCCTTAGCACATCACGCCTTAAGCGTGATATCGCATCTACCACATTCATTTTCTCTACATTTGTCAGCGGTTCGCGAGTTTCGTCTGCTACCAGAGACCGACGAACACGTCACCCACACTAATGCCACATCCCTGGATGGGGTAAAGTCACACCACAGGACCCAGCTCATCCACAAATGGGCGGAACTCGCAGGCATGGACAATGCCTGGACCCACCACAGCCTGAATGCCTCTCGATACAGGCAGTCCCTTCTCCGCAACCTCCAAGTCAGCCCATCGGCGCACATCCTCATCTGCCAGCCAAGAGAGCAAGAAACGGCCATCCTGCGCTGTTTGGCAGGCGTAGCAGAGACGGGCAAGACATTGTCCCGCCTCCTCAACATCGCACCCAATCCCTAACCCCTCCTATGCCCCACATGCAGAGTCGAGGACACTGTGGATCATCACCTTCTGCGGTGCCACAGAACAAAACCCCGTCGAGAGCGACTGTTTCCCCTACGACTCCCGCTCACCCTGCAGAATCTTCTCAACCCAGCGGCGGCCAAGTCGGCCGGCCCATATGTACTCCATGCACTTGAACCAGGCTGAAATTTTCCCGCCAAGGGGCGGTTTTCTTCACCCAGACCACTTCATTTCCTACATTACATAGTCATGTACAGTAAGCCTTCGGGTTTATAGCTTTAAATGAAAATTTGTTAGTTGCTGCCTCAATTTCATGTTTTTCGTGATTTTCTCCTCCAATTTTTATCTTCTTGCCTGAAAAAAAATTCAGCATGCTTTGGCTATGGAAAGAATTGTTCCTTCCAAATTTTGTGTGGAACGGTGAGGATCTGTACTCAAAACACAGTTTTGGGGGGTGTCAAATTACTGTATATAGGGAAAATGAGTGACTCTCCGGTACTCTTTACATCGTATATATCCAACAGATCAGAGTGTCGGGATGAGAGCTTGCATGCATGATAATATGATATATATGCACATCATATGAATTTATCAGATTTTTTGAATCACTGTAGAAGGAGCTAGATGGCAAAGAATCCCGACCAAGAGTAAAATTGGTCAAAACAAAGGGGAGAATCGATGAAAGTAGCACTTTTCACCTCCACCTAATGCAACACCCGCTCTCCTGCTGAACAGAAAAATCTGAAAAATTCATATGATGTTCCTACCTATGAAATAAGGTTCTGTGCAAAATTTCATAGTGCTGAGACATTCTGTTGAGTGTGGATAGTCCAAACAGTGTCGAAAAAATGGAGTGATTTGATGCATATAGTCACCTTGACCTTCTAAGCGAAGTGGGACATAAAGATCGACGCCACTTGCTAAATTAGGATTTTATTTGAGCTCCGCCCGAAAAAAAACTGACCACTTTTTTCATGGGGATTGCCAGTCCCCACGGGAACTCGTCACTATTATCGCCAAGTTAGAAATGAACAAGGTAGTTTATTCTACATCGAATGGGATCTAGAAAATAAGGGCCGATCCAAACGCCCCGTAATTGAGTGGGCAGGCGAGTAAGCATGCTGAAACATTTATCTCAGGTTACGTATACTCAGGCGGCCGACTTTCCGGACAGAACGGCGCCAGGAGTAGCCCATCTTGACAGGATGGCCGAAACATTCGACCATGAGAACGAGGAGCGACGCCTCTTGCGAAGTATTAGACACATGGAAGAAAACGAGGCGGCGGAAGCAAGAAAACGAAGGAGCAGTGGCAGTGGACCAGACGAAAGAAGCAAGCGGAGCAAAGTACGCGACGCAAAGGCGGAGAAGGAGAAGAAGGAGGAGAAGGAGAAGGATGGGCGGGTACTACGAGTATCCGGGGAGGGTAGCAGAAGGAAGACTGGTGGAAGTGGCACTTCCTAGTAGTGATGCATGTTCGGAAAAGCCCTTCATAGTAGAGACAATATACTCCAGTCCCTTACTCCGATAGTTTCGTCCTCTAAAAAAGTAGACAGACGAGTGACTGAAGCGCACTGAGGCCCTCCACATGAAACGAGAGGGCAAACCTGTATGATTTCAAAGTAGAATCTGTGCAAACACTGCACATAGTTCGAGGAAGAGACCACCATAGCACCCTGATTTAGTAGATAGATGCAAAGCAAAGTCCATTTGCAATTATGACCCAGATCAAAGTTCGAACGAACTGCACCGATGAAGTGAAGGACGTTATCTTGACGCTGAATTCTACTGTAGGAGGGGAAACTCATTTCGGCAAGTTATCAACATTGGCGGTGTTGGCAACGCATGGTTGTGCAGTTTCTTTCGACTGCCTCTGTCTCAAGCACCACAGGCAATTAATGTTATTCATAAGATAAATTAGTATTACTGATATATCCAGGCACTTTTCGACCAGCCATGTTGCCAACGTTGGAAACCCCCGTGGGAAACCAACGTGTTGGCAACAGCACGCGCTACACGTCTTCACATTCTTCAACATCGTAGCATTCAAGTTTTACTCACTCGGAATTGAGGGATAATCCAGCAGAGTAAGTTTCTTCGGGCGTTGTGACGCTCTCGCACAGTTCTGAAGTCCTCAAGCTCATTAATGCTTTCACATTGTTCATCATGTACTCGACCACTCAGGTACAAAGGAATCGCGAATGTCTTCTCCGAACGAGAGTTATCGCTCCGAATTTGCGCAGCTTCAAAACGCTCCTATTCGACTCAACCAACCCCAGACCCGAGCTCTAGTACGATCATCTATATTCCACGCACCAACGTGTTCCGCTTCGGTCAGGCAAACACGAGAGATGAACCCGTCTTCAAGGATCTCGAATGGACTGTCAAAGAGGGTGATAGCTGGGCTCTCGTAGGTCCTGCTGGTAGTGAGAAGTCGGATTTCTTCAGCGTGAGCACTACATTCAATGATTTCCGGCTCGACGGCGGAACATCCTAAGGTTCCTTGTTCATCATACAGATACTAATGGGATACATGCGCCTCTCTCCGCCGCCTCCTAAAGGCCTTTATCCCTCTCTCTCTACGCGTCGTCCCCCAACAGATTTGCACGAGGCTATCTCACACGTTTCTTTCACATCTCGCCCGTCCTTCTCCGCTTCCTTTTCTGCACCGTCGCTCTCCGCCTCGGGCGGATTCATTGACTATACAGCGCGTTATGGAGCTATGCGTGATGAGCTTAAGGCGACATTACGCGAGACGCTTTTCTTAGAAGAAAGTATTGACAGGAGCAAGGACAAGGGGGGAATGGAAAACGAATCGGATGAAGTGGAAGAAGTAGTGGAGAGACTGGACTTGAAGGAGCTGATGGACCTCCCATACGTTGTCTTGAGTAATGGCCAGACCCGTCGCGCGAGAATAGCAAGAGCGTTGCTTGGGAGGCCGGAGTTACTTTTGCTGGATGAACCGTTGAGTACGACTATCCGTTTGTCCAGTCAAATGAGCTTCTCACTGATAATTACTTCGATCATATATTGTCACTGATGCAGCTGGTCTCGATGCGTCTCACAGAGCTCAACTCACATCCTTGTTACATGATCTACACACTTCTCGGAAACCTCGCATCCTGATGTCACTCCGCCCTCAAGACCCCCTTCCGGATTGGATCACTCATATCGTCCTTGTAGATGGGCATACTGTCCGCACTCAGGCAATTGGGAAGGGTTTTATTCCTTCATTCGTCTCCGGCTCTCGTGAGAATCAGTCGGAGAGTCCTCCGAGAAGTGGCAAAACGCCAGAGAATATACACTGGGAGGGCAAAGAGAAAAAGCCGCTAGTTGTGATGAAGAATGTGAACGTGAGGTATCACGACCGACATGTGCGCTTTAGCCAACCCGAGTTCTCCTATCTGGCACTAGTACTGATGCCCCGCGATTCAACGCTGTAGGTATTGCAGAATATAAACTGGACTATTCGCGAAGGCGAGAGATGGCATCTCCAAGGTCCCAACGGTACGTCCAGAAATGTAGCTTGTCCCCATCGCTCCGTAACCGAGAATCCTACAGGTTCGGGGAAAACAACCCTACTCTCCCTCCTCACCGGATCGCATCCTCAGTCCTACTCCCAACCCTCCCTCCAACTCTTTTCTCTCCCTCGGCGCCTCCAACTAACCGTCACTCTCCAACGTCTCATTGGACACGTCAGTCCTGAGATCTTCGCTGCTTTCCCGAGGGGTGGAGGGGACGGAGGACTGAACGTAAGGGAAGTGGTCGGGACGGGATTCGAGGGTGTGTTTTCGTATCGAAAGTTAACATCGGAGCAGGATAAGAGAGTTGAAGAGTTTGTATCCGCTCTGGCTCCTCCGTACTCAGTTTCTGGTATTTCCAATTGGAGAGAGTTCGCATCGACGAAGTTCAGCTCCCTCGCACCCGGACAGCAATCACTGACACTTCTCCTTCGGGCGCTTGTCTCGCGTCCTCCCCTGCTCATACTTGACGAACCTTTTGCGGGTATGGATTCTCATATGATTGCCGCTGTCAAGCGGTATCTGCGAGAGCAGCTGGGTGAAAGGACGAGTGTGATTTTTGTGAGTCATTGGGAGGACGAGGTACCGTGGGATGCCGATGAGGTGAGGAGAATCAGAATTGTTGATGGGGAAGCTGTTGTTAGTTAGCGAGCAAGGGAACGACTGCGAAATGGCGGCGGGCGAAAGAGATGATGTGAGTAGTAGTTCGAGTGAGTGTTGGAAGGTCACTAATACAGTATATATCAGGGATGATTTATTAGCATGGTGGATCTCTTTACTATCCATGTCCCAGATCGATCTGGCTCAAGTAAATGAGAAACAGAATGAAATGATGGACTACTACAAGTAAGAAACCTTCCTGGTAGTGTCCCTTCCCCTTCAGCATACCGAAGCGACAGAACTCCGCGACGCGCGTATTGGGTGTGTTTCAAAGCATATACGAATCCGAAATGATGCATGCTATCGCACCAACTAGCCGGAGGATGACTCGTGCATCAACACCACTGATGCTTACATATTCGGTTCTGCGGAAGGTGAAATACACATGACTGCGGTAGTGACGTGTATATAGACCACACACTACACATGATCATTCCGGCCCCGTCACGATGGGTTTACAAACTGAGAGATCGTTTAACGCATTTGTTTGGCATCATGCACTTGAACCTATAGTAAGCTGCTGCATCCATTCGCATTCGAAGATTGGCTATCGTATCCCGCAGACCATCTACGTGAAGCGACAAAGTAAAATCAGGATCCAGATTAGATGACGACGGACTCGTAGGATGGTGCTTTGTTCGGCAA
The DNA here is from genome assembly GCA_024712875.1 of Inonotus hispidus. Classification (NCBI taxonomy): domain Eukaryota; kingdom Fungi; phylum Basidiomycota; class Agaricomycetes; order Hymenochaetales; family Hymenochaetaceae; genus Inonotus; species Inonotus hispidus. Next base: position 1,129,367 of record CM045722.1, on the reverse strand, counting down.
GAACTTCATTTATGTATATGGGTCCCCGGTCATATCATCATCGTTTGCCGGATTACAGTAATCACGTCGAATCAAATTTCTCTCTCGGGACGAACTTTTTCTTCACTGTTCCTTCCGGATCGGTTCTGTTCAAGTTTCACGTCAGAGATGGCTGCCGCAGAAAACAGCAGATGTACTGTAGCCATGCAGACTTACGAGCTTGTCGCGCGATCTTCGGGGTAGTCGGGCTGCCAGTGACCTGACTGAACTTGAAGCTACATGTCGTTCTGCATCTCCGCCCACCACCTACTTTATTAGTTTCACAACCTCGGGTGTCGTTGTTTGGTATCCAAAGAAATACTAGAAGAACACGTAGGTCGAAGGAATAGACAAAGAGAAATTCGAGAGTCAACTGTCAAACGTTCACTCAGAGTCCGAGTCTGCTGCAGGCTCACTAGTAGATACACCTCTCGGGTCCTCTCGATCCTTGCACTCAATGAGCCTGCCAGTGGACGAAGCATATGAAGTTCTCTTTCATGCCTGTGAAAACATAGCTCAAATAGTCCTTTTCATCTGATTGCTGTACTGTATATCATCATTCATGCTCAAACTCAATCAGCTGTGACGACCATGCCTTATATTCACTCTGATTTACTTTCTCGTTCGCCTTATCAATGACACCGCGTGCCCTCAAGTCATTCAAGTCTGTCTGAGAAAGTCCAAGGATCCCTCCAAGCACCTCCTCATTGTGCTGTCCCAGGTCTGGACCAGCCCAGCGAGTCGGAATATCAGTTTCGAGGCATGGAACCACCCGATGGACGTCTAATTCCCATCCTTCGTCTTTGGTCGTAGACTCTCCCGACGACGAGCTCGAGTATGGAACGTGAATACGCTCAATCATACCACGCTCCCGGACGTGCTCGTTCTCCATGATATCCTTGATGTTCATAACCCTCCCAACAGGGACGTTTGCTTCGACCATAGCCTTACACACCTCGTCTGGTGTGCGTTGACTCGTCCATTCAGTTATCGCGTTCTCTATTTCCGTCCGGCGTGGGACGCGGTTGTGATTGCCTGTGTATTCCGGCCCTGTAAGGTCCGGACGCCCGATTGCAGTCATGAAGCGTTCGTAGATGGATTCACCGTTAGCACCGATGAGAACGTAAGCAGATGGGATGGAGGTTGGATATGCATTTGTTGGGACGATGCCCGTGATAGACGACCCAGATGGACCACGTATGACTCCCTTGCGTGAGTATTCGGGTACAATGCCTTCCATCATGTTCAGCATGCTGGCAGTAACCAAGCATCAGAGTTTTCGAAAACCCAGAATACTAGGAAGGACTTCTTCCTACCTCTCCATGATGCTAACGTCGACGGTCTGTCCACCTTTCTTTCCGTTTTCCTTACGCTGTTTCCTCGACAGCAACGCCAAGACCTTTGTTGACCCCGTGAATTACAATAGATAATACGAGAAAGATCGAATCCTGCATACTGCACCAAATGCGGCGTTCAGCCCAGTTATCGAGTCTCCCAGACTGATATTTGGACGGACAGGCGGGCCAGAGAGTTGACCATCTTCGTCAGGAAATCCGTTTATGTAACGGAATCCGGCTTCGCCCTCGCAAACTGTTGCATATCCAGGTCTGGAAGCCCAGGGACCTGTTTGACCATATCCACTTACACGTGTATATATGAGGTCCGGATTGTGAGGATGAATGTCGGACGGTCCAAGACCCCATTTTTCCAGCGCTAAGAGACGCGTAGACACTGAGTTAGCCGGTTTGATATAAGGGGACACAGGATTATTTGCTGACTTCCCGGCCTGAAATTCTCCAGAAGAATATCAGACTTGATCGCCAATTCTTTGACCAATCTATCAATTCAATTAGAACAAGTAAGCCTCGGCACGCTCTGGCAGAGCTCGGTGGGACACGCGCACTTCTTTCCTTCATCCTTCCTCATATCAATCGTCACACTCTTTTTGTTCCTTGAGATACTTCTGAACCAAATACTCACACCGTCCACGTCGAGTTCTCGCCAGACGCGGACGGGATCTCCTGCCCCAGGTTCCACCTTGATCACTTCTGCGCCAAAGTGACTATACAGGTAGTTTGTAAGCTGGGGCCTGGGGGATCATTATGAGGAAACAGAACACACCCCAAGAGTTGACCAGCAAATGGCCCAGCAATGAGCTGACCCAGTTCAAGAACCCTGATTCCAGACAAAGGTAGCTCAGGCGTCGCATCGGCTCCCTTGACCTGATCTCTAAATCCCCTTTAGTGACCATCCAAGGTACGTTGAATAAGAAAGTACCTTCGGTTCAGGGCAGTGCTAAACAAACGACGACTAGTCGTTGCCTTGCAAGACCATACTCGCCCCGCTAGAATCCGAATCATCTGCCAGGTCGACTTGACGATTGCCGTCGCCGACTGCAAGATGAGTAATGGCAACCTATAAAGAGTTGTCATCGTCGAAGGCGAGTATAAATAACGTGATTATTGGCGTGGAAGTTGGCCTTAAAATTTGATTCTTACTAAGCAGGGTTATTGGATAAGATAAGGCAATACTGATGCGCTTGTGGTGTGGGGCTCGGGCTCAGTTGTGCCTTTCAAGTGTCGCATCATTGCGACAGCTGTTTAGCAGCATTAAAAGGTGATAAACTATTGTACATGTCTTTCCGAGTTCTGACATATTACGCGCAAGTAGCTTTGCGTATAATCTGTCAAACAATCGACAACAAATGAAGATACAGAACTGAAGTCATCTGATACGCCGCCCTTCAGAACTGGAAGCGCGGTACAGGGGGCAACTCCCAAGTGGTTGTCGGGTTGTCAGGAACGCTGTTAGTATCAGCAATGCTCCATCGAGCAGATATGTCATCAGCGAGCCGGTTGACAGTCTCCTCCATGGTTACATCGTGATACACATCCGACTTGTCAAACACACCCATGCGAGCTTGTTCGAGTCGCGCTGCAGTAGGGTCATACCCTTCGTCGTAATCCTCGTCGATGACGCGCACAGGCATGCCAGATGGGTCAGCTGGAGTACGAGACCCGGCGACAATCGACCATGCTGGACCGCTAGCAGCTTCTGCTGTAGCCGGCGGTGGAAGAGAACGCGTCGACGGCGTGGACGTGATGGAGAGAGCGGGAGTCGATGAGGCGCAGGCGGAAGAACTGGATGAAGTGGAGGCTGCGACTTGAGAGGGCGTAACCTTGCAGGCATTACGCTTCTTTACTTTGTCTTCAGCGGACACGGCATCCAGTGCGAGTCGCAAGCGTACTTTCTCCAGTTTAAACTGGAGCTTCTGGTGCTCTTGATAAAGAGCATCATACTTGGTCTGCAAATCGCGGTTTTTCTGCTCCAGTTCGTTACATCGACAGCGCTTGTCCGCAGGCGGGTGTGTCTCGAAGCTTGTGTCAGACGAGGAGCATGGATCTCTAGGCATACCCAAGGAGTCGAATGGACCTGCCACGAAATGAGAAACATAACAGATGAACATCTGAGGTATTCCATACATTCAGGACCTTCCGAGAAATCGGTGATGTCTGGCATCCCGATCATCCTTCCACATGGAGTCGACGACGGGCCAGCGGACGCTAACTCTGCAAAGAATTCGTCCGTAACTAGACGAAGAAATTGTCAGACAGACTAGCGGGCGGCAAGAAGCGGTGAGTAACCCACGTATGTCTGTTGGCAATGTACGCCTTCTAGCTGCGCGGGTCTTCCCGGCCGGTGTTTTCGGGTCTGAAACGAGGAAAATCAGCGGGGCACGCAACAATAGGGAAAACCAACCTACATGGTGCGGTACGACTATTGAAAAAGGCATCTATATCCTCATCGGACGGAGGATTCGTACTTAAGCCACCACCGATGTGACGAGCCTTCCGAGTGCTCTTCCTCTTCTCCCGCTTATGCCTTTCAGCACCAGCGGTCAGGACAGGTGCAGCATCCTTCGCTGGAGTTTCAGCGACAAGCGATTCTGTCATGTCCATGTGGAATCGAACTTTGCGCTATTACACCGTTGAGCGAGCTGTGGTGAAGTTGATAATGACTGTTCACCTCATAGAGCCTCGCAGTCCTGGGCCGCCTTTCAGTACGTATAGCGCCGCTCATTCTTGTCAGATGACAAACGAGTTGTGCGGAGAGCGGAGGGCTGTGTGTGTGTATTACAGGAGAAGTTGAGGTTGAAGAAAGAATAAAGCCAGATGTACACCGAAAGAAATACCTATGTGACCGTGGCCGGAAAGGTCACGCGTCAAGTTCCCGCGGTCAGGTCGAGCACCCAGCTAGTTCAAGAGGGATTCGAGTCCAAGCTATGCAGTTGGGCCTCTATCCACCCCTGCTCAAAGCGTTAAAATGCTTTGGATAGATTTCGATCCTGTGGGCTATCCGTTCTGGCCAAAGAGACCAGTCAACAACAAGAACGCAAAACTAAAGCAGTTAATTGCACAGTATGAAGGAACAGACAAGAAAGATACCTAAGCGGTCGCTATCGTTCTATGTCTGTAGCGCTCAGGCGAGGCCCCTGGTATGTAGAAATCGCTGTGAGCCTTCTGCAGCCGCATATGTATTGATCGGCGAACACGCTCCAAAATAGGAAACAGAAACCAAGATGGTCAGTATAAAGCATAGCGGCTATTGTTCTTCTCCCGCCCTTTATCTGCTCAGGCCCTGGACTCAGGTCAAAGGCCTTGGTCGATAGTCGCATAAAAGGATCTTGTCTCCCTTCCATACATATTTCGACGATTCAGCCTCGCTTTGAGCCATCATCCCAACAGACGCACGCCTTGAAGCCACAAGTAACCAAGCTGGACCTTGTTGTGGGCTTCTACGCCACGTAGTGAGTCCCCATTCCTTCAACCAAGGCAAGCATTACTAATATTTGAACCGAAGCAGGAGCAAAGTACCCAGAACCTGTCTTCCAATATCAGCCGGTAAGCACAAAGATTCACCGCTGTCTCTTGCGTTAGGCACGTATTTCCATCTTTGACCCGTGATGCCTCGCCAGAGTAAATATGAACAGCAGCATGGCTAAACGGACGCATAAGTCGCGAAGGACGGCGAGTCGGGCGAATGATAAATCCAAAACAAACAACCAACAAGAACGCCTATCGGAAGAAGCGCCAGTGGGCCGAGTGGACTCTCCATCAAGCAATCGAGGGATGGATCCTGAGCGGATCCTTCCACCGCGATTTGCATGTAAGCTACACTCCATCTTATGGGATTTACGCGGAGAATTTATGGAAATTCTGCTTTCAGGGAAGCAAAGATTCAGAAGGCAGAAACTTGCCAAGGAGGCTCTGAACGCTTCCCATCTTTCGGCGGGATCTCCACCTGACAATACCAAAGTATCGTCTGCTAGCGGGACAACTAGCCCACTAGCGAGACTCAAAGAGACCATAAAGGAACAAGAAACGTTGATAGAATTCGTGCGCCTCGTCGCTACAGAGCACGAGCTCATCCTAAATCTGCTCCCTTCCGAGGAAAGGCTCAACAGTTGGATCCAATGGTTCGAGTCTATAGAAGAAAGGATTGAAATCCGTGACATGGAGAACGACCGACTGAGACACGAAAACATGCGACTTCAGGAGGAGACTGAAAGATTGAAGGAGGGTTTCCGGAAACTTGCGGAAGAGCAGGGCGAAATTGCACGGAGGTTAGAAGGACGCTCACCCAAGTACAAACGCAGGATGGACCCTTGCGGGCGTCCCTTTGCAGAATGGCGGCGCAAGCCATCGTCAGCTAAATACCTTCCCGAATCCATAGACACGACAATCGCGGAGCCACTGGAGCAACGGAAAAGATACACCATCGCGTCTCCTGTCGATCCCGAAACCTCGGAATGCGGCTCAAGCGAGGCTACGTTGATTTACGTGGATGGACATTCGAACGAACGAAGAGGGATTAAACGCAAAAGCGAAGGTGACCTCGACGGTGAGACTGGGTCTGTAAATTCCGAATCGACTGGTGGTGAGAGTAGTCAAGAGCACATTGACGATTCTGCGGCGTGTTCGCCGCCGGTGAAAGTCATACGCATCGGAAAGAATGATCCATTCTCCTGGGGCGATGTAGAGACCAGAAGCATCGTCTGTGATAAAACAGCAGAGATAGCAGACTGTCCAGATCGATAGAATACGTTTTTTGAATATAGCAAAGCATGTTCACTAGCGCTGGCGCGAGAAAAAGACGAGCAGCGCGACTCAGCGTCAGCGAGGATGAAGAAGATTGCCACGTGATCCGAGTCCTGTGATCCCTGTGATGCCATTTCAGAAAATGTGACTCTGGTAGGTTTAACTGGACTGAACACCCGCTAGTTTCTCTGCCATCTTGACGCTGCCTTGTCTTACGGTCAGCTAGCGGGTAGAATAGATTTCACTAAACTTTGGAAGAGGCTACTCTTCTTGATTTCAAGCCCGTAGAGACGTTTGCGCATACACGCTTTGAGCCGCGACTTCAGTCAAGATGAGGAATCTCGCAATTACTTGCACGCACTTTTGGGACCTTCCGTCCTCGAATATCGTAGCAACAGCCTGCGACGTAGAATATGGCTGTATGTATGCCCTATCCAAGAAGGGTGACGAAATCGAGATCTTTAGGCTTCGAAATTCGTACCCCGCAGAGGTTAGTGTCCGTTGTTCCGCAGATTCCGCTCCAAGGAAATCAAAAGATTCATAGTCAAGTATAGGAATATTCTGTTCCCATCGCATCATTCGCTGCAAATGGGAGTGTTGTATCTGTCAGGTTTCTGAGTGAAACGCAAGCCATAGGCGTCATTACGGGAGGTGGAGACGTTGGCCTTGTTCATACTGAGAATGATGCCTCAAACCATGTATGTTCTGAGATGACATGTTGGTCAGTTACTCAATGAGTTATTTCTAGTGTGAAGTTATCGGATCCGTGGATGCAGGAATCACCGCCGCGTGTTGGTCTCCGGATGAGTCGACCGTTGTTATCATTACAGGTGACGCAAAGCTACTTCTCATGACGAGTACCTTCGACGTCCTTCTCGAGAAATCATTGCTCTCCGACGAATCCGGAGAAGCACAGCAAGTCAATGTTGGATGGGGATCTAAGCACACGCAATTCCATGGTTCGCTTGGCAAGACCGCTGCACAAGCGTCGCCTGTTGAACTGGCATCCGTTGGCAGTAGTCCAGATGACGATAGCAGGCCCCGCGTTTCATTTCGAGGTGACGGCTCGTTTTTCGTCGTTTCCGTACTCCGGACACCGACCGCAGGTTCTAATGAACGAGTACGACGAGTTCTTCGAGTGTACGATAGACAGGGTGCACTGCAAAACGTTGCAGAACCTGTTGCGGGGCTGGAACACACCTTGGACTGGCGGCCTAGTGGGAACCTGATTGCCGGAACGCAGCGCTTTGGTCTGGATGGCTGTGGTGCCGGAAGAGAGGGGAGGCACGATGTCGTGTTCTTTGAACGAAATGGACTGAGGCATGGAGAGTTCAGCTTGCGAGAGCAAGCGACTTACAAAATCCGCGAGTTGTTTTGGAACCCAGATTCGGATGTCTTGGGAGTTTGGATACACCGAAGCGAAGGCGATATTGGTAGGCGCTGTTTTCGAACCTTGGTTCTGGAATGCTAAAGTATACAAACAGTGCAGCTTTGGGCAACGGGGAACTACCATTGGTAAACTTTAATCCTATGGTTGCACATTCAGGCCTAACCTAACTTCTCCCAAGGTATCTTAAACAAGAAATTCCTGCATCAAGCGATGGAAATACACCTGCAAAGTTCACTTCTGTCGGCTGGCATCCTGAGAGCTCCTTGCGCTTGCTGCTTTCGACTCAGAGCATGTAGATCTCTTCATCTTATCCTGCACAATCACTGATGACCCCCCGAAGACCAAGTTTTGGAATACGTGTTTACGTGGGAGACGGTTATCTCCCGAGTACCTACACCGAGTGACACAGGCAACGTAGTAGTTATCGATGGAGGTACGTACGACAATCTTCGCCGTTGCTCTTTGTTTTACTCTTCTAACACATTCTGGACTCAGTATCACTCCTGATGACATCTTTCCGCACTCAAAACGTGCCCCCGCCAATGGCTTCCTGCACCCTAAAAGTTGACCAACCTCGCACCCCAGTCCATGTCGCATTTTCTTCGGCAAACGATCATCTCGCAGTATTGAATCACTCCGGGGCCGTTACGCTATGGGATCTACGCACGCGGATTGAAGTTAGTCGTGGAAACGCACTCGATCCGGTTGAACTGTGCAAATTCCAGTTTGGACTCGACGGATGCCACCCGAGACAGATTCTACTTCACAGAAAGCCTTCCTCACCGGATACTTTCCGCATCGCGTGCCTTACGTCCAATGGTAATGAAGATACAGCGCTATTAGGGATCGTCGAGGACAAGGTTCTTCAAACGTCAACGACCGTTGATCTTCCGGGAGGAGATGGACGGTTCGTGAACTCGGAAACTGGGCTATACTGGCAGTCAGAAAGAGGAAGGATCTTCTCTGGTATTTATGGCTGTCATCTATGCTGCTTATTTATCTGACCCTCTCCCAGTTTCGGACGAGCCACCGTCGTACGTAACAAACTTTCCCATCTTCTGCTTTCTCGCAGAGGTCGTCGCACTCGGTGACTCCACGCTGCTTTTCGTCGGACGTGTGGATTCGGGTAAGCTATACGTGACGGCATCTGACTCAGAGTCTGCATACCTTCTCGCATCAAACAGCACGTCGATGATCGTTTCTGCTGGCTTTGTGATCTACACAACCTCGACTCATGAAGCTTTCTTCGCTCCTCTTGACCAGCTGAAAGCTCTAGTAGGTAGCTCCGAAGCACAGGTGAATGGTCCGCCGCAGTTTGAACGCCGTCGGCTAGAACGTGGGTCGCGCATCGTCACAGCTGTACCAAGCAATATGAGCCTTGTGCTCCAGATGCCACGCGGGAACCTGGAAACAATCAATCCTCGGCCGATGGTGCTCACAGCCGTTGAACAGGACATAAATGCGTGGGTCACTATTGTCACTCAATGTGGTCCCTTTGGTAGTCACTGACCCTGGATCCTGTCTCCAGGAGAAATTACCGGAAGGCATTCTTGGCGTGTCGAAAGCATCGGATAGACTTGACCATCTTGGTCCAGCGCGATCCCGCAGCATTCTTGGAGAACGTTTCATTCTTCGTTGAACAGATAGATGACGTCGATTATTTGAATCTCTTTCTCACCAACCTCGGGTAAAATTTTGGTTTATTGCTCAGTCCTGTACTGAAGCCACCTATGCCCATTCTAGCCAATCTTCTCTTGAACCGTCCAAAATTTCCGAGTACTGCGATGCCCTGCGTGCGGAACTAGAGTCTAGAAGTCTTGCAAAATATGTAAACTCCATCCTTACTGCTTATGTTGTGAAGAAGCCAGCCGACTACGAGGCCGGCCTAGCTCTGCTTCTGCGATTACGAGGTCGGTTCCCATCCATTAGATCATTAAGTCGGAGTTACTTACAACGCTCACACGTAGAAATTGACTCTGAGCTCGTTGAAGAGGCTGTCAAGTACATCATCTTCTTGGTTGATGCTGACAAGCTGTTCGACACAGCGCTCGGGATGTACGATTTCTCGCTTGTCCTTCTCATCGCTCAGCATTCACAACGCGTAATGTTTCTTCTCCCCGATTCACTATCTGCGCTGAATGATCGTGCTAGGATCCTCGAGAATACCTTCCCTTCCTACGAGAACTACGCACCTTACCTAAATTCTATCAAAGGTATAGAATAGATGACCATTTGAAACGGCACGCTAGAGCTTTAGAGAATCTGAGCCTGGCTGGTGCGTACCACTTCATTTGGTAGCTTTTCTTATAATTTCGTATTCATCGGCGTTGGCAGGTCCTGAGCACTCTGAAGAGACTATTGTATATATAGAGAAGCACAAGTTGTATCGCGATGCACTGTTCCTGTGGAAGAATGACTCGAGCCATTACAAGGTACGTCCTTGTTTAGTAATGGTGCCGTCTTTCGAGTATTACAACAATCTCCACAGCGCATACTTGATGTGTACGGAGACTATCTGTTCGAACGCCGGGAATTCCGACAAGCCGCTCTCGGTAGCTAAAATTAGCGACTCTGCTCATACATTCCGCTGATTTCTCGGTAGTATTTACGGAGGCAGAGAAAACTCAAAAAGCTCTAGTCGCATATGAACGTGCGATACTCTGGAGGGAAGCGCTGGAACTTGCAATTCGCGAGCAGAACAGTGAAGATGATCCCATGGATCTCGCTCATCGCCTTGCTGGTGCGTCTCATTGCTAAGACTAGATGGAATGATCACCTAATTGATCTAGCGACACAGATGAACTTCTGTCCAAAAAGCGATATGAAGAAGCTGCACATATTTTCTTGGACCATGTTAAGAGTGTCAGGCAGTGTATCAGCACTCTTGTTCAGGGTAACCTGTTCTCCGAAGCCCGGCGAATTGCATGTCCCTTCGTTGTAGCAGTAAACGCCTACTAATCCTCATATATAGATTTCATTGCATGGGGCACATTCCCTCCTCGAGGAGATAGTTCAACCCGCGTCCCTGGACAGTTGCACCCAGATCGGGGAAGATCTGGATGAGATGCGAACGCAGTTGAGGAAGCAAATAGAGAGGTTACGTGAACTCAGAGTTAAAAAGGCAGAAGAGCCCGGTACGTTTCCGATAGATGGACCTAAAAGTTTCAGGCTGGCTGATTTTGACTCGCTTGGACAGATGCTTTCTATGGTCTCGAAGATGACCCGACGCTACACAGCGTAGATGTTATGACGGATATCTCGATGGCGCCTACGGCGTTCACGCGATATACTGTTGCTGCATCGACGGCATCGAAGACATCAAGGTATGCGAGAGTTTCCAACCCTTTAGCGGATGATGACCTCTAATGGTCGCATTATAGACGCACATCGCGCTCAAAGCGTAAAATGGAGCGGAAAGTGGGTTCGGGCCGGAAGGGTACAGTTGATGAAGAGGAGTACCTTCTCAAGTCACTGGGAAAGATTGTGTCCCGCTTCGAAGAGACTCAATGTAAGTGGAAGTTGTCCTTGTCTATAGGATCTGCTCGTGATGACTTTGGTCCTATTCCAGCGGACGTAGCACAGCTTCTCCCACACCTCGTTCAGTTCTCCGAGGATCACAAAAGGGAGGCCCGAGATCTTCAGAACGAAGTATCTTCGTTCCGATCAGAACTCCAAGCAGCTCTGAATGAGGTGTGGCCCGCAAGATCAAGTGAAGGCGAAGAAGTGACGGGGGACCTAAGCGCCACAAGTTGGGCGGAGAGAATGGAAGAAACAAGACGACAGCGGGAGAATGCAGTCAGAAATATCCCGAAGCCTGTCTTGGGCTCAAGTGACTCGAGCTGGAGAGTTGACATCTTAGATACTTGATTTTGATTCTGGTGTCTATAAATATGCGCTGATCTTCTTCCTTGTCTTTCGGGCTTAAATCTGACCATGTCGAGCACGTGATTCGTTTGCGCCTGCCCTTAACTAACGATGTAGATGAACAATATTTAGTACGACTGTTACGCTACGATATATCTCTTTACACCACAGCCCATCATTCAGAATATGGATTCGAATGAGGTGACTCGATGTTATCATATTTCGACGAACAGAAATGGGTATTTGTCTATGTGAGACGCTGCTCCATTTCGGGACATCCTAGTGTATTTGGCCTTCACGCTTCATTAAGCCGCATTAATCAGAGACGATATGTTCTCCACCACCATTGACTCCCCTAATCGGCTTCCAGATGTTCCGTATTGCGCAGACAATAGCGCTTGCTTTGGATTGGTGCGTCTCAACTATGCCTTCAAGGCCCACTTCGTAACGATCTGGTTTCGGAAAGGGTTATAAAGCCGAGGCTACTGGCTTCTTCCAATACTTCTCCGCCCGCAAAAAATGTCAGAGACTAGCTCAGGCGAGGAACTGAAACTCTTATTGTCGGTAGGACCACAAATGTGAGCGTTTTCGGTATCGAGTCGTATATTTTACTCACGCTCAAACCTTCCAGCTTGAGCACCAAAGTGAGCACGTGTTCCAGTTCCTTCTCGGTGCGCGTAGTGATATCCGTTTCGTCAGAGAGTGGCACTGGGCTTTGTCGCTATGCATATGTATGATCACCTTCTCACATTGGCGGATGAGGTTAGTATCATCACGATTACGACTATCATTATTTCTGACTTGCTATGCTAATAGATCCGATTTATGTGGACCAAGCGGGTTACGCTTGTGTCGATCCTGTTTTTCTTTGTATGGGACTTGTCAGCAACGCAATAGAAACGGAGCTAATATTTTAGCACCAGAATCGATATTACTCCTTGTTATTTTCTATCATTTGCCTTTACGGTGAGTGAACCGCTCTGTCGCTCTTTGTCGAGTGGCTCACACGTCATTGATCAGTGAAGGCCGCACCCCTTATGGATAGATCTGTAAGGATCCAAATCTCTGCTTAGGAGTATCGAGATTACGACTTGCGCAGGTGTATGCTTGCTTGATTCTCGAGCCGAAGGATCTCTCATAATACCTGCGCTCTGGAATAGATGCGAAAAGTTCGCCCTGTTCCTGCCCATTGGGGGAGGGATAGTACTCACTATTATGCCCAATGCCGTCGTTGCTATCAGGTGCGTACTGGACAAACCTGGCATGAACAAGCTCTGATCAGTTATTTTTGCGCACATATAGGGTCTATGCATTGTATGGGTTCAACAAGCTTGTCTTGATGTTCCTAGTCGTATACCTTTCTGCTGAACTTGGTGTGGCCCTATGGATATATTTGACGCCCGGTCACCATGGTAAGACAATCTTTCCCCCGCATCCTAAAGCCAATCTCGTAACTTCTAGCTATCATGCCGGCGTCTGACGTTGAGTGGTTTTCTTGTAAGTACACGCCCTTATTTCACTTAGTCTGATGTTCTGACACCGTCGAGTAGTGTGCTTAGAACAGGGATCCGGACACCTGTAGGGCATCTCAACGAAATTTGTCCCGGGCGTGATTATATTCATGGACTGCTCCTAGGGGTTGCTGGACAGCCTCGCTTTTTCAGATGATGCAGGTCGGCTATGACACAATAATTATCTTATTTACAATAAACAAAACCCTGCCGCTGCAAAAGCGATACAACCTAGTTTGTAACAGAATATTGCAAGACGGTATCATATATTACGTGTGAGTACTCGTTGGGCCATCCTGTCGAAGCAAACATACAATCCTAAATTTCTCAGCATAATGGTCGCGGCGAACTTGACCTGGACGATAATGATATTGGCTAGTCCTGTGAGTTCTCTGTCTTGAGCAATTCGATAATTTCATCAATAAAACTTCTTGTCTAGGACGAATTAAAATATGTAGCTGCAAGGTACGCTACTCCGTTCATTACAGTAGCGCTAGCGCTGCTAATGTAGTACGTTTAGCCCGACACTCATGTACGTACCCCCCATTTAATTCTACCATGGCCGGCGCTACATGTTCCTTCTAGGCTCGCAAGTACTATGATAAGCAGATTGACTATATCACTGCGCAAGCAAGCTGACTCCGCGAGTAGCTCCAGCACAGTGGACGCGTCGATCGTAGACAGACAACACCGCGGAATACTTCTTCCCTTGAAATGCCAACCCTCGCAAGATTTATCCTACGTTTCGCAGGATGGTTCGCTAGTATAAATAAAATCTGTACATACTTTTGAAAACATTCTGATTCCTGTGAGTCCTGACCTCTACATACGCGTATTTGTTCTAAGTTTCTTGTTCACGGTAAAGAACTACAGGGTCTGCAGATATGATATATGAACTAGCGACCTTCTCCGAGTCCTTATCTTATAATGCCCGTCTTGGGTATATTCTTCATGATCGAAATCGACCGTAGTGAGGGTTAGAGGTATCCTGTACACAATTTTTTCGTTTCATTCATTATCACAGACCAAGAAGGACTCTTTGTTACTGACATAAATAGTAGATGTAACCCGGCCCATGTAAATTGCTTCATTTGTGTATGTTATGCCTGGGCCACTGGGCGAAAAGGTCAAGCCCCACTAACAAGGCACGCTAACCACCGAACAGGCAGAAAATTTGTCAGGAAGGACTACTTCTGGCACATTCCCCACTCGCCATATCGGCCTAAAATCTACCACTATCTAGATCGCTATGCTCTGAATCTACTGCAGTACAAGCGCTACGCTCCGTTGATACCAGAGACCATCCAAATGAAGGCATAAGCACGCGATGTACCGCTTCAGCATAACAGATGCCCCTGACACTTGAATTGCAGCATTCATCTGCATTTGACTCGGAGCCACGCTACTTTACGCTATCCCGCGTTTCCGGGCTTAATTGCCAAGTTTGGGCGGTCTCTAATTCTGGTATACAATTGCATTCACGTCGGAACGACAGCAACAAAAGGACTGCATTTGATCCCACTAGCATTCCATCTTTATTCGTAAAGGAATGAATCATCTTCCCCCTATCATTCAATCTGATGCAGAAAAGTTCACTGGAGCCGCACCCGGCGGGTTACATCGCGATGTGTTAATGACAATAGATGGGTGCACCCGTACAATGACGGAGAAAAAGGCATGACTAAATCATCATACGAACCACAAATGGATAGTCCTTGGAATTGGATACAAGTACGATTGATATGGCTGTTCTACCGGATAGATATCAAGTGACGCCAGTCGGCGTGGGATGTAAGTGTGTAACGCGGAATGAGGTTGGTTCTTGAGCTGATATGATGCGGGTCGAAAAAGAGCGTGATGGACGCAGCGTATATAACACGACCGTTAATTATCACGAGAGTCTGGAACCCACGCAACAGCACGAATTGGGGAGCCGTCACAACCTGTGTGTTATTCCATCGTTCGTCAGTTCGTCAGTTCATGTGGCTCATCCAGGGTGATCAAGACATACCTGTTAATGAAAGCGGTAACAAACTGACATTAACATGATCGCTCGGCAGAGCATCCAAGTTTGTCAGATTCTCGACGATTACTGCCCCTGCACCCAGGATTATCTCGTGCACGCCAAAATTGTCCTCCGTACTGTCCGTTACAGTCTCGTCTGGATTGAGAGTATCAACCCCAAGTGCATGTATGCCTAGGTCGATCAGCTTCTGTGCGACTTCCCTATCCAAGAAAGGATGGTCGAGATATAGCGGAGTCTTCCAGTGCTTTGACCACCCTGTCCGGATGAATAAGATATGATGTCCCCGGATGAGCGAAACAACGCCTGCATGGACAAGGTCCTCCCATGTAATTCGTTCACGAGGCTGTTTGCCTTGAACATCCATAATTATAGCTGGGCCGACGAGGAGAGAAAGATTGAGTTGGTCAACGGTATTCCCATCTTCAAAGAAATGACTCGGCGCATCGATGTGTGTACCACTATGGGAGCCGAGTGAGACGCTGGTTACACTGTATCCGTCTTTCTTGATCGTCGTGACTCTGTGCAAAGAGACAGTAGGGTCTCCAGGATAGACTTGTGTGTCCTTGTCTAGCCTGTGCGATAGATCGTAGACGCGCATCTTCAAGTTGATCGGATCCATTCTATTCGTTTCCGACTGCAGCGTCATAGTAGAGTCACGTGCTGCACTTTGCCACTACCGATCCGAAGGTAATGGTAATCCGCTATGCAACCGGAGTACGAGGAAGAGGGTGGCATCATAATAGAGCAGTCAGAGTGATCGCACAACTCGAGGAGAGGTGCGAACGCTGTGATTCAGTTAACAGCTCACTGCATTATAAGTGCCACTCGGTATTCGGTATCATCGCATTTTTGAACTGCACAGTGCGTCTCAAAAGGTCAGGAGGGTCTGCAGAGAAGAGAGCGACTGCAAGATGCGCACCAGAGACTCAGGCATTCGGACTACCATGGCCCTTCAACCATCTTTCCACGACTCGTTCGTTTGGGCACGCAGTCGAATCACCCTTTCCCTCTGTAGATCTGTACATCTGACGGCAGCATTCATACAATTTCCTGATGTAGTCATCGCACTTTTCCGGTGAATAGGTGTGCTTATTCAGACAGGTTTGCAACCTGCAAGCTAAAGTGTTCAATCAGTCTACTTCACTGTCGGTGTACGATGGGAGGTCTAAATGTGTACCTTCATCTTGGCATGGAGGATCGTTTCGCTCCATCACAGCGCTCTCTTCAATGGCGCACCTTGTAAAATAAGAGAACAATGTGGGGATGGAAGAAATACAATGGCTTGGGATATTCGAATTCGGTGTCAAAAAAGCCACGTGATCTTTCAGGGTTCTCAAGGCTCAAGGAGGCAAGAGGCGAGGCGTTTGGGCTTGCCTTGCACAGTGCATTCGACCAGCAAGTTCACGGCAGTCACTAACCCTTACTCTCACAGGAAATAGTGAATGAAACTACTAACAGATCTTCCTTCTGATGCTATTCAGCTCATTGCTTCATACCTTCTGCCATATGATATTCTTGCCTTGAGTACGGTCAGTTGTCCTTTGGCTCCGTGGCCGTGAACGTGAACGCTGAATTATTGACTGACCGTCATTATAGGTTTGTCGTACATTCAAACATATCAGAAATGAGAGAGCTACCTGGATGCAAGTTGCAGAGAGAGTTTCGATATCACGTCCTTTGCCGTTCACGGCCGCCCAAGCACTTGATTTACCCCTAGAGTTTGTCATCGGAGCCTGTCTACGCGCGCAAAGAATTGCGAAGGGTTGGGCAGAACCCAATGTCTTTCCTCGCAGGCAACCTATCAAGATCACCTTCCCAGACCATCGTATCATCACCTACTTCACCTTTCTTCCGGGTTCTCGCCACGTGATGGTTTACGATGCTCTTAACGTCTTGAGCTGTTGGACAACCGAGGGGCGATTATTGGAAGCGTGGCGCGTTAAGCACGGCGCAAAATTGGCACGATGGAAACCCTGCGACGAGTCTGAGAGCTCATATGACTTTCAAGGCGGTCGCGTACAAGCAATTGAAATAATGCTCGAGTTGCCCTTGTAAGTCCCATTGGCCGACTGAATTCTGTTTGTCATGTAAACTGTGGGATAGTTCTAACTTTCGTCTTTAGGAATTCAAAACCTACGCGTTGCGACTTGCTTCTTCTATCCTACGCGGAAAATCGCGCAAGGCTTGACCCAGTCAGCCAGTTTAAGATACCCCATGTATACGAACCGTTCTCCGCAATGACCCAAGATGAGCTTCGCGGGAGTCTTGTCCGGCTGAACACTGAGCCTGGAAGAGTTGGAATATTCTTGACGGATAAGAACACCGAGAAATCTGTCTGTATCGACACCGGCTTGACGCTTGACATAGAAAGCGTTCCTCAAGCACTGCTTGCAAGCTCACACCTCGTTCTATACTGGGAATTGGTATCCTCCGCGCATACATTTGCGTACGAGATGAACGCACTTCGGGAGCTAATTGCTCGCGAGGGTCGTCCGCACAGTGACCCTTCGCTCTGTGTTCCCGTTTCTCTCCACCCTTCGGATATTTGTGGTACTCCCTTTCGTAATGTTAACGCTCCCATGAGCCGGTCTGTCAGTGCAACGTGCCTGACGTGCCACGGCTGTGGCGGACGAGTTGAACAGCAGTTCTTGCCGAGCACGGATCTTTCGAGGAATCGCCACGCATATCCGATCATCATACCTAAATGGCACACACTACGCGAGGATCTGGGTCGTCATCGCACGCGCTCTATTTTGACGTTTTCGCGTCGTCCCTTGAACACGGTGCAAGCGCAGGCACAAGCTCTCGCACTGTATGTTAACGCGCCGGACTTCGACACGTTGCATGTCCATCTCATCAATGAGGATGGAGTTGCAGATCCTCACGACGTAGATGGCACAGGATCTGTTCCGGCGGAGGGTGGATTGGACCCATTAGAAGAACTTCGTACCGCCGGTCACTCTCATAGACTTCCGCCCCGAACGACTATTACACATCACTACTTTGATTATACCGGGTCCTCTTCTGGAAACCAGCCGCGAGAGATTGTGCGCACTGTTCTTGCAGATGCCCCGCTTCGCCGCCCCCAGAGTCTTCGAGTAAACCAGAACCACGCACAAGCGTTAATGGTTGCCGATGGCGGCTTGCACCTCAACGCCGTCGGTACCCTCCACATTGGAGGACATGATGACGAAGCGAACGACCAGATGCTTGAAGAGAGCGGTAATGGTGCTGATCTTGACGACATGGAGCTCGTAGACTTCGATAATGAGTTGCTCGACGTGTTCAATGATGAAGACGAAGGAGTAGAAGATGAGGAGGAAAACGATGAACATAACGATTTCAACAACGATGTTAATGACCGGGACAATTTAATGCCTGATGATGAAGAATTCCAAGTCGAGGAACTCGCTGCTTCATTTACCCATAACCTGAACCAAGGCGATAATCGCGAACACACCGTAATGCCTCAAGTCGGCGTTCACCACGAAGGCTCTATCTGGAACCTCACCCCTGAGGCAGTACAAGCACTCGCTGACATCCTCCAAGATCCGTTTGGTGGGAGCCCAGTCATGGGATACGGAGGACGGTGCGCAATGTGGGTAGAGGATCACCCGAAGAAATATCGAGCGAGTGGCCGTGAACCAGTTTTGAGAGTTGCGACTTTCCCGACTTATGAACCTCCGAAAAGGACAAGACGTCTGCCTATGTCCATCCCGAGTTGGAGATGTCCAGCGGACGCGTCGGGACGTTTCATCTACCTCGAGACATCCCTTTGGAGAGCTCGTATACATTTGATTTGGATGACGTGAGAGGCTTCGTTGGTATTGCGACTTTGTTTGGCGAGCTCTGGATCGTCGACTACTCTTGATACTCGACACGTTCAACAAGCGCCCGTTTCTTGTTTTTATTTCTTGGTTCTCCACTCCACACTCTAGACTTTGATTGTTGCTTTCTCTTGCTCCAGCTTACCCATGCTTTTGGATATCCGTCAAGGAAAACCAGATATGTTTGCTACTAAATAGACTTTACTCTTACAACTACATGCTCTTGCTTTCGTTTCTTGTAAATGTTTTGTGGATGTTCAAAGAAAAAAAAACATAATCTATTTGCACATGCACACGTCTGCACTTTTTTTCCGTGGCCGCGAAAAAACGGATGACTCTTATACAAGAGTTGGAACTAGTCTTCATCCCAGTTACCTGCTTGCTGCGGAATCTTTGGACCACCCGCGGGCTTAGCCATAATGATGCTATCGACGGAAAGGACGGAGATAGCCGCTTCGGTAGCAAGACGGATGGCCCATGACTTTGCAGCAAGAGAGTCGACAATACCAACTGCTTGGGCGTCAAGAACACCGTTATTCTCGCCCTCAACGTCAACACCGTAATTCTCCCCATCGGATTCTTGATGTCTAGCCCACAAAGCACTGAGAACTTCGTTGCCCTCTGCCCCGCCCAAAGCGTTCTCAGCTAGTGTGCGAGGGACGACTTCGAGAGCTTCAGCGTATCGTTTGACGGAGTGCTGGCTGAGTGAGGTGAGAGAGGCGCCATATGCCTCGATCCGGCGGGCGAGCTCGAGTTCGGTTGCCCCTGCTCCCGGGACGAGTCGTGGATCGCGCAGGAGGGATTTGAGAACCGAGACACCATCGTCGACCGCTCTCTCAAGGTCGTCCAAAGCATTTTGCGTCGCACCGCGCAACACGATCGTAGCTGTCCTCGTCTTCTCTCCTTCCCCACCCTCTTCTTGTCGTAGAACCGTTACACGATCCCCACCGATTTCTGTCACCTCGAGCACATCGACGAAACCTGCTTCTTCGGGCGTTGGTGGTCCCACTCGTGCGAGAGGGGTCGCGTTGACGACGCGGCAGAGTCGACGGAGGTCGAACTTACTGAGAATTTTGAGGACAGCGATCCCAAGACGGTCGAGGAAGTGTAATGCGAGTTCGCCGACTGTTGACCCGGCAATGATTACTTTGACACCCGAGTCTGCGATTTCTTTGAAGATCTGGAGGAGAAAAAAAATCTAAAAAAAGTACACGTCATGAAAACGGGCATTTCGGACCTTTTCCATATGCTTCTCCTCCCCACTTGTAAAGTTTAGCATTTCTTGTGCGTTATGCAACAAAACAGTCCCCTTCGTCTCTGTTTGGGCAATATCTAGTCCGGACGTGAAGACAGCAACTTTGGCTTTCGTCGCGCGCTTGATAGAACCCTCTGGCTCGCGATTGAAGACCATCCCGCGTACAACTCTGCTACCCGCCAAGCTTCCACCCATGATTTTCACGACGCGTACGTTGTCGACGTTGAAGTTCTTTGGGTTTTTGGGCATAACGATTAAAGCTGCTTCCGCTACCAATGATGCAAGAGTGTCTTCTGAGCCGTACTGCTTCGATGCGATTGCGGGTTTTAGAGCGGCA
This sequence comes from Inonotus hispidus, assembly GCA_024712875.1. Lineage (NCBI taxonomy): Eukaryota > Fungi > Basidiomycota > Agaricomycetes > Hymenochaetales > Hymenochaetaceae > Inonotus > Inonotus hispidus. Next base: position 1,109,041 of record CM045722.1, on the reverse strand, counting down.
GCTAGACTGGATTGTGTTAATGGCGTGGGGAGTGAGGATGTTGATAATGCTATGGCAGATTCAGATGTTTGTATCTGAGAGTATGACTGGGATGGACGTACTTTCAAGTTCTTCGAGAGCCTTTTTCCCTGCCAGTTCATATCCTGCAGTCACTTCACTCGGGTGTAGCCCCATAATTAGCAGATTCTCCGCTACTTTAAGTAGTTCGCCGGCGAGAATCAGCACGAGATTCGTTGCATCGCCCATCTGTCATGAAGCATTTAAACATATCCATCCACAGATGCTGTCACATAGACTTACCTCTGACTCTTGTGCTTCAGATGACATGACGAGCAGCTTCGCTGCTGGATGGACGACTTCTAGTTCACGGATAATCGTAGCCGCATCAGACGTGACGAACAGTTTGCCCAGATGGTTGACGATGAGCTTGTTGCGACCTGTATGCAGTAGGCAATATTCGTCACGACATCGACACACTAGCATACTCAAGATCAGACGCACCATTTGGGCCGAAACTTGTTCGTACTAGGTCCGAAAGTTCAGATACAGCCTGGATGTTGCGAAGTACCGCATCCTCTAACCCAGAAAGATGCTGCGATTCGTAGCATCAGATCAATTTATGTTTTTCGAGAGTAAGGCGCCGTACTTTATATCCTTCCTTGAAGAGCTGGACGTTGTTCGCCTTTGGTACTTTTAGTGACATTTTCCGCAATGTTATGCTTCGCTGCGACCAGCAAGTTTTGTCCTTGCCGCCATGTTATGCGCGTCCTCACTTTTTCGGTCGATGACTTTCATCACGTGATTTGGATACTTTACTAACGTCAACTAAGGAAACCTATACTATTGGGGAGTGGCAATCCCCTAAGTGTCGCGTGAGACGACTTTTTTCGAGCGGAGTTCGAATAATTACTATGTTTGGTATACCAAGACAATCTGTACTCCCTACCGTTTTTATCAGTTTGAACAAGAATACACCAAGAATAAAAAATTTAAAAATGACAGTTTCTTGCATTTTAGACCCAGAACATTAATAAATTGGCATTTTTTAAATGTTTGCTAAATCTCACGAAAAACGTGCATTTATGACATTAGTTTGAATTTATGACTGAAGTGGAGGAGGAATACAGGTTGCTCAGACTCGATCAATTATTAACTACAAAAAATACTTTGAGATGCCATTCTCATTGGTGTTAGTATGCTACCATTTTCCTTAGCTCAAATGCACCATTGTTCAATCATTTTGTCTCCAATTTTTATCTTCTTGCTTGACCGAAATTCAGCATGTCTTTGAGGTTTCAAAGCTGTGTTTACCTTCCAAATTTTGTCAAACTGTTAGAATGAAAGCAAAACATTTTATATTATAAATTCATTGGTTAAATATTACATCATCCTTGCTTTCTTGGCAATTTGCATTGTGTTATTGCAACAGATCAGAGTGTCGGGATGAAAACTCACCGAGATTTCTATCAATCACATCATTTTATTCCTTATTAAGATTTTTTGAATCACTGTGGAAGGAGCTAGATGGCAATGTCCCAGAACTCAAGTGAATTTCTCAAAACAAAGATTTTCGTATAAATGCACAAATCGTATTTTTTCATCCATATCTTCATTTTGTTCTGAAAAAAAATCTCAAAAATTCATATGATGTTCCTGAGATATGAAATACGGTTCTCAGTGAGCTTTTCATAGTCCTTTTTTTCTTTTGCAGATTCATATTCCAAACATCAAAAACATTGAGTGATACACTTTATTCATGTCATTTCTACATTGTGGACGTGGGGACATAAAGATCGACGCCATCTTGCTAAATTAGGTCATTTTATTTGAGCCCCGCCGCGGCAAAAACCGTGACTCACTTTCTTATAGGGGATTGCCACCCACCAATACTATGAAACAGTCATACTGCCAAGCTATGTCCACAGATACACTTGTAGAATTCCACTGGTTCGTGTAGGATAAACGAGTCATGAAGTACACTAGTTGCGAAGCTTTTGGAAATCGATCATTCTCGAAGGTGGATAAAATACGAGCAATTTCCTCTTTTGGAACTTGTGTCACACCTGTGACGAGAACGATCACGTGTACCTATTTGTCGCGTGCGGTTTCCTCGTGGCCATTGACCACAACCATGGTTTCTTGACGTACTTCTTCTTTCTTAACTACCATATCTACCATCGACTTGTATATTTACTCGCAGTCCTAAAATGCTGGTATCATCGACTCTGAATCCATCCTCTCGTTCCTCGGTGCAGCTCCTGATTGTACATTACAATGACGAACGCGTGCTTGTTCCTGTTGAACTACACGCCAAGTTCTCGGATCTACAAGCATTCGTTACAAAGGAGTGGGCACTCGAGGGTCAAACATTTACGATTGAGACTGATGAACTTGATGTCTGTGCGGGGAAGAGAGTAAGGGTTCACGAAGAGGCATGGTTTGGTATCAAGGATATCGTGGGGAACATCTATGTTCGTGTGAGACGGGCTGAAAGGAGTCAACGATATCGTGAGCCACTCAACTACCTTAGCTGAAACCAAGATAATTGATCGAAGTACTCATGGACTCAGTATACGAGCCTTCCGTTAAGAATGAAGTTAAACATGAAGAGGTCCTAACCTCACGAGCAGCATCCGAGTCCTCGGACGAAGCAGAAGTGGAACAACAAACTAGAACGGAGATCAAGAGAAGTGAGCTTGAGGAGGAGACGCCGACTGTGCGGAGACGAGATCAGGAGGTCAAGCAAGATAAAAAGGAGGAGAATCGACCGGAAAGTCCGATGAAGCAGAAACCTCTAGGCGGTGAGTCTCATAAAACGGATAGAGTCCAAAGCGTAGAGTGTGTTCTGATTCCTGTTAAATTTGGAGAAGATACGTTGAATCTGTTTAGCGATGAAGTCGATGCAGATGAGGGTGAGTCGATATCCAAATCGCACATCCTCATTCTCATCCTCCCTGATTTGCTAACGAACCGTTCCCCTACGTACATTTGCAGCGAAAGAATATCCTTCAGGGCAACCAAGACAAACATGGAAATCATTCCTCGGATCTTTACGTCATTCATCATCTAATACGAACACCAATACCAATACCGACAAGAACGCCAACACACAAGTACAGCGGTTTTGAGTGCGCAGACCAAAGCCAAGGTCAACCCCGTAGTCGCTGCTCGTGGTGATAATGCAACGGCGGTCACTGCTCCAGCGTCGGGAGATACAGAACGCGTTTTGATCATTGTGGAACCTCCGCAAGATAGTATCTACGAAACACGCGGATTCCGAATTCGCCGTGAACATTCTGTGAGGACTGTCCTTAAGGGCGCTTGTAAAGCGTTTAAGATCGATTATACCAAGTGCGTGCGACCTTCCGGATTTAATTTTTCTCCGATCCTCAATTTTTTCCGCGTACTGACTGGTATGTATAGGGCCCGCCTCCGAATGGTTACAGAAGTTCACGAGACAGACGCAAGCAGTCTGAACAGCTCGACCGCTGATAATGTTAATGGTGGAGAATTGGTCACGGTGAAATGTGATGACGCGGCTACGATGAGCTCGCTTAACGTTGAGGATAATCAGAGGTTTATCATTGAGATGATTGACGAGGATGGGGAGGAGGATGAAGGAGATGGTGAGAGTGAGGCTTGATGTTGGCTTGTGACGCATCGACTAGTCGATGGTCGGGAGTCTTGATCTTTCATTGGTGGTTGGATCGTCACCGACGACACTGCGGCATCTCAGATGCGTTTGTTTGACTCGCTTTTTTCCTTGTACCACAATCATCCATTCATGCTTTCACGTTCCCACATTCACCCTCTATGGCGCTTATTATCCACCCTGCGTACATATACACACAACACACTTGCTATCATATAGCACTATGGAACCATCCTTCCCACTCGTCTTAGCCGCTCCCTTTCATATCAATCAATTGATCCTCTTTACGACGGATTCTTGGATACGGGGTTTTGCTCGTTGTATGCTTTGCCTTCGAGTATTGATTTGTCGCTTCTATTCTTGCTCCGCTTTCTGTCTGTCCCTGCTTTGGTTTCCCAGGTCGGCTTGTATGTTTGCTTGTGTTGCTATGTAACTCATTGGGCTAGATTATCTATCATGCATCATGTTATCATAGTTCTAGTGACTTGGTTTGGTTTCGTACGGTCAAATACCAAAAACCTCAGTTATACAACACATATAGCCCACTCACTTTCACTTTTAAAATACCACAACCAATCGAGAGATCCCAATACGACGTGTAATCAAGTAGCCGTGAGTACGTATGTATATCGTGATCAAGAAAAGAATCATCAGTATGTCAATGCTCACAACTTTATAACAGCCTGCGAAATTACTGAATATACCACATACCGAATATCATCAGGACAGAACAGACGATACAATATAGAGAGGATCATGATTCAAGGGAGGCAGAACACCAAATATACCGAACAAGACAGATATCATATGATACGTGACTAAAGCAAAGTAGAAGTTATGCAATACATGTATATCGAAGGGAAGGAGCAGCGAGGATGTAATATTTACATACCTGATACTAACACTAACACGAAACATTCGATAGATCAGAAGGACAGAGGGGGGAAATGAAATGGAAAGAAACAAAGAAGCTTAAGAGAGTCCCAACACAACAACACAGACACCAGCTCGACAATCGTAATTGAGAAAATCAAGAATCAAAACCAGAAGTTCAAATTCAAAGCTTCGGATTCGGAAACGGGGTTAAACATATTGAAGCAAGTGATCGTATAAGAGCGGAAGATCAAAAAAGACTTATAGCATTAATCAACACGAGAAAAAAAGGGGCAATAACATGAAAACGAAAACGAAAACGAAAACGAAAACCGGAGCTGTGCGGTGATCAGTGGAGACAGGAGAGAAGTAAAAGGATATGAGGAAGGACGCGACGGGGAAGGATGGAAGGACGAGGCGATGTCGAGAAGTGCCGTAGTATGAAGGTGAAGGTGGAGTCATTGAGGTAAGGACAAGCGTGTACAGGCGTGAAAAGACAGAGAAGGTGAGGATGAAGAGTGAGAGGCGAAAGGGAAGAAGATAAGAGTCCAACTGAAAGTTCCACTCGGAAACGAAACGAACATAAGTAAAAAGTAAAAACAAGAAATTGAAGAAAGCACATACAACACACAAAAGTCCAAAAGGGCCAGACGTCCGAACCAAAGCAACGAACGAACACCGTCGTGACCCACACTCCCCGGACCCGATCTCATGCTCACAATCACTGACATTTCTGCCACCTGACTGGTTAAACCGATATCCCACCACACACCACACAATTCAAAAACCCAGAAATCAGAACAAACAAACAAAATTACTCGGGAACACAGTCCTCCCCGGAACTCTCCTCGAATCATCCAATAACTCTCCCGTCCACCACCCATCCTCAGGAGTAGACGTCACAGCAATAATATCCCCATTCTGGAAGTCAAATTCTTCGTCGATGGTGGCTTGGTAGTCATATAGGGCTTTTACTATTTCGTTGCGGACAACGCAGGTGGGAAGGGAAAGAGTAAATAGGAGAGGACATGAGTTTGATCGGAAGGAAGAAAGATGAGAGAAGGCGACGTACCATAGAACAAAATAGGTTTCCCGTTGATATATTGGCCCGTCGGTGCCGGTCCCAGAGCCGGCGGGGGCTGAGGAGACGGTGTCCTTCCCATCGACATACCACCTGCAGCAAACCCGCCCTGTGTATGATACGCTTGTTGCTGCTGAGGTTGCTGATAAGGCTGCTGCTGCTGCCCATGTCGTTGATACCCTTGAGCAGGATACCCCTGAGGCTGATACTGAGCTTGCTGTTGTTGACGAAGAGATTGCTGATGTTGCAAATTACTTTGGGGTTGGTTCGGAGGTTCGTTATACCAAGTCGACGCTCCCGTGTCTGTAATTACATTTGGATAAATATCGCTTGAAGCCGGTGAGACACCAGAAGCAGAAATACCAGGTGCTGAACCGTTGGTGTGAATAGACAAGGACGGTCCACGATGTAATCCTGCCCCACCGTTAACTCCGTATGAGGGGGCAGCTTGAGGCGGTGGAGGAATGTACTGCTGTGTTTGCTGTGTTTGAGGCGGAGGCGGAGGACCTTGTTGTTGCTGCTGTTGCTGCTGCTGCTGGTACCAAATTGACTGCTGTCTCTGCAAACCCGCGGCACCTTGTCCTTGAGGTGGAGGTGGAGGCTGCGCATACGCTGGTCCTGGTCCCGGTCCCGAGGCAGGTCCAGGCGCATACTGACCACCATATTGTGGTTGAGTAGGAGGCGGGGGACCAATATGCGAAGGCGAAGCAACCGTAACACTGCCACTCCGCTGCGGAGGTCCTCCATACCCTTGAGTCCTTCCCGCTTGCGGACCGGGTCCGGATCGAATTGGTGAAGCAGTCATTGGTGCCGGACCAGAACCTAGAGGAGCTTGTTGTTGTTGAGATTGTTGGGGAGGCTGTCGATACTGTTCCGCCATCAAATCGTGCGTAACCTGCCCCGACGCATCTAGCGAAATACCCAAATCTGGGCCCGTTGAAGGACCGGGTAGACGATATGGGCCGGCATTCGCGTTCTGACCTTGACTCCGCACCTGACTTCCATTAACGTATGAACTCGATGGGCCCGAAAAAGCAGGTCCAGGACTAGGTGACCTCCCAGAAGGTCCACCAGACCCAATTCCTGCATAACCTTCCCTACTCTTCGGTCTCTCCAAACTTGGTCGTCCGCTGCCTATACCCTGCCCCAAGTTCTGATTTTGATTCTGACTCTGACTCCGACTATGCGTGATTCCCGATCCCGCACCAGCAACACCGCCAGGACCACCTGCAGCGGGACTTGCCCCTCTGCTAATTGACGCCCTCCTCTCACCTGGTAACGGCGGAGCGTAATTGCATACGACTTCTTCCACGGGTAGAGATGAAGAAGGTACGTTTGGACGCGGGATCATATGGATTGGGGTCGGTGGGCCTGCTGGGGAGGTTGAACGCGAGGTGGAAGTAGGAGGTGGACCACCAACAACGAACTCAGCGGAGTTACGGTAATCTCGGTTGGCAACGTTCGAAGCAGGTTGCGCGCTGCTCGGTGCAGGAGCTGCAAGTGTCGATCCCGAAGGGCCGTTAGCGGAAGATGCAGTGGGTGGGGCGGAACCACCAGCACTCGGAGCGGGAGAAGTGGACTGATAACCAGATCCAGGTCTCTGTACGTTCACGCTGTTTCGTCTCATAGAACCGCCACTAGCAGCCGCACTACTACGCAATTCGGCCATTTTCTGAAGAAGTGGATCACTCCCACTTCCAACGCCCGAGGTTGCTGGCGCCCCTGGTCGTGTCGTAGAAGTGCCGGAGGGTGCATTCTGGGGATCCTGATCAGGGTTAACTTCGTACACCCCACCCCCAACGGCGAGCATAGTTTTCTGTGCGGGACCCGAAGATTCGGTAGTCGTAGAAGGTGGTCCCCCTGCAGCAGTAGAACGGGCTTGCGACTGTGACTGCAAGCTCATAGGGCCGCTCGAAGGTGATGTCGGGCCGCTCGTCCCATTAACCGGACTCTGCCCAGGTACAACCGTCGCATTCGTTCGCTCCGCTTCAACTGCGTCCCACTCTCCGTTTGCCCTCGCCGGCGCTCCAAACCCAGCCATACCGGGATCTGTCGGTTCATCTTCCGATGTGACGGCCCGCATCGCTTCGCCCATCGACATTTGCCTCATTGATGCACGCGGGTAACTGGCGTAGCGCGGTGGTTGGCGTGACGAAGTTGAACTGGCTCCGCTAGGAGCATCGGGGTTAGTGTAGCTGACGAATCGCGGCGGATCGGGGATCTCGTTCCCTGTCCCGTAATCGCGTACGAAGTTCTCCATGTCGCGATCGGGCTCCAGTTGTTCGAGCGAGAGTCGGATCTTTTCGCATGACTGCAGGGAAATTAGATCAATTGATTAATAGGGCAATAGTGCTTTAACATACCTCATCGTCTGAGACGCAAACCGTCGAAACTGCATTAGCATAAGCCCACACGTTATCTTTCATAAACTCTATCCTCTCCTCCTCAAGGTCTTGACAAGCATCGCAGAAAGCCTTCCAGTCTTTCTCCCACTTCTCCACCGTCCCTTGCAAAGCTCTCGCAAAGTTCGCAAAATCTCGTTCATTAGCAGTGACAGTCTGCCTTGCGCGCTCGAGCTTCACCTGTAATTTTTCCAGATCCTTTCCCTGTACGAGATTCGACTGCGCAGTGTACGAATTGATACGCATGCAGTCCGATTCATACTTTTCGCGCGCCTTGGCTACGTATGATTCTTGCGTTTGTTTGTTCTTGAAAGCTTTCTCAATGATCGTCTGGGCACCGCGCTTGAATTGTGTTTGGCGAGCTGCAAAAGCGCCCGCGGGAGACTCGAGCTCCGAACGTACTTGCTGAGCAAGATTAGCATGCGAAATAGCTTGCCTATCCGTCTCTAATCTGAGAGTATCCAATGAATTTTTGAGCTCTCTGCGTGTACAGGTAACAATCAATTGAATTGATCAACAACATTTTTTTCGAAACAATCAACATAATGAAACGTACCCAATCTCATCCCTCCCGAGAGTCTGCTTCGCAAGCTTTGATAGACGCTTCGCATATTCCTCTTCAATGGTCGCTCGTTCTTTCCAAAAGGCTCTCAATTCGTCTACAGTCCGTGCACCCCCGCGCATCCGAGCGAAAAGGACGTCTACACCAGCATCACCTTGGCCCCAGAATGCATTGCAGAAGTCGAGAGAACGATTTGAGAGATCGGGAGAGTTTGCTCTTACGTATCTAGATAGAGAAGTTGTCGACGACTGGCGTCGTGTAGACATTATAGAGTTGTAGGTAGGATGGGATTGGCAGCAGGGAAGGGCAAACGCGAACGAAGTGGAACAGGATAACAAGCGCAGCAGGCTGTGATTACATTTCCCCGTTTGGTATTACCATCTCACGATTACAATATTTACGATCATGTAAACATTACAAAAGGAACGTGGCTTTATTCATTCCGGTGTGCGTATAATTGACTGACCGAGAGCGACACGGATCCACCTCGAATATCTAAAGGCAGCATGATACTAGTGGCACTATAACTGCTGAATCCGTTGCTCAATCTTCCCCTTCACAGCCTGATATGCGTTCATCAATGTCTGTTCGTTGAGTACTAGGTCAGTTGGATCAGCCCGCGGTCGACTGACGCGTGATGCTATCGTTGTTGAGTCTGTTTCGACGATGATGCTGTTGTTGTGAGGTGAGGGATGATGCAAAAAGAAATGATGAGTTAGATTGCGTGAGCGGACATGGCAGCGATGCAAGATAGAAACCTACGCACCCATCATCAATGGTCTCGTCCAAGCAAAGCATAGCCAAATCATAATTCTCCAACACTGCGCGTTTCTCAATTTGATTCCTTAAAAGAAGGCCGAGTGCGTCGTAAAAAGAGTTGAGGGCCAATGAGAGCATGAGTTCGTTCTCGTCTGCGTTTCCGATGATGTAGAAGACGAGATCTGGAGAGTGTTTGTATACGGCGAGATGGCCATCATAGAGGATAACGTCGCCTGTTATGCTCGTAGCGTCAGTTTCAAAGCCCTGGAAGAGCGGAATCGAGAGCATGCCACTCACCGCCAGCTTTCTTAGTCTTCTCCCAAAGTCCTCTCTCAAAAGCCTTTTGTTCCTTCACGTTACTCAATCCCTTTGCCTCCGCGAGTAATGTACCCTTGGGTCTGTAGTACTTTGCGAGAACGCGATGACCGTCCGAGTCGAGAATGAGGAAGGCAGTTGTTGTGTACAGTGTTAAGTTCGGCTGGTAGGTTTTTGTTGCCTGTTAGAGAATTGGATGGACGACAGAGGGAAGTAAAGTACCATTTTGTTCCTCTAGTTTATTTATTCTGACTTTATGAGGAGGTCGTAGAGGAAAGGCAACTTGAAGGATGTGCATGTCCTCCTCTGTGTCCGCGTGTCCGTGTCGCGTCACGCGTCTTGCTCCCGACCATCACAAATGCATCGTAGCCGCAGAGCACTCTAGCGAACGATTACCACCGGCAATGCTGCCAGAACTCAATTCGCTCCTATCCTCAGACATATGCCTAAGCTTCGTTCTCCTCCTCTTCCTCTCAATGCTCACTTTCCATCTTCTCCCCTTCAATCTCTCCCCCTCTAATCTACACAAACGCTCCCTTCACTCAATCTGGAACGGCTTCCTCCTCTTCACCTCCCCTTCCAACTCTAACTCTCCAAGAACTCAGCTCGAACGTGCAATCTTTGCTTTTCATCGTTACGAGAAAATGGCATTATCAGAAGTATCTCAAATGCAAAAGACGTATTCAAAGATAAGTAGAGAGCATAAACGAATAGGGTATGAATTGGGATATCCTGCGAAGTTGGAACGTCTGGTGGAAGTGACTAGGCAGAATGCGAAGGTGACAAAGGCCATCGCGGACTTCGCTTCAGATGAATTCGACGTCGACTTGAATTCAGAGTCTATGCCACTGAAATCAGCGAATAGTTCGGGAGAATTGAGAGATGTTCGAGAAGCTCTGTTGCATTTTGTACGAGATTGGAGTAGTGAAGGGAAAGAGGAGAGAGATGTGATTATGAAACCTATATTGGATGTTCTTGAGGAACTCGAGCCGGATAAAGGGCGTAGGCAACATAGAAGGGTACTTGTACCTGGATGTGGATTGGGTCGTTTGGCTTGGGAGATTAGTGAGCTTGGTACGTCTTTCGACAGTAATAAACTGTGAACATCCACTCACAGCTCCTCTTCGTTGACCAGGCTACATGACGCACGCTAACGAACTCTCACCTTACATGACTACTTGTCTCCGTTTCCTCCTCTCTCCGTCAACTACACAACGGACAAACCAGCATACGATTCATCCTTATGCACATTGGTTCTCACATCAGCGATCCAAGGACAACTTGTTTCGTTCCATCACCTTTCCTGACATCCTTCCACGCCTTTCTCCGACCGTACCTTTGGGAGGGACGTTTCGACTTATCCCAGGCGACTTCCTCCACTTCAAACCAACCAAAACGGAACTATACGACTATATAATAACCCAATTCTTCATCGACACATCATTCAACATAATCACCACCCTTCAACAAATTCACACTCTCCTCAAGCCATCTGGGAAATGGATCAACTTCGGTCCTTTACTTTGGAGAAGTGCTGCTCAGACGGCACTGGAGTTGAGCCTTGAAGAAGTGTTGGAGCTTGCGAAGAAGGTTGGATTTGAAGTGGACGAAGGGAGCAGAAGAGGGATTGAGTGTGAGTATACTGCTGATAAAGAAGCGATGATGCGTTGGGTGTATAAAGCGGAGTTTTGGATAGCAAGAAGACTGTAACGTCGGCTACCCTGATTATTATGGCTGCAGAATTCTAGGTCTTCCCGCTCCGTCACACATGGATCCACTGTGCATTCCTGCTTGCGTTGCGGTAGTACTGTTAACCGTAGGTGGAGCGTCAAGCAATAAACCGTGTACTCACATTCACCGCCAGCTCCGACGCCTTTACGGTCCCGCACACCCGCAGCACATGTGCGATCATCCTTCTGATTTCATCGAAGTGGCGAAACCCAATACACTACGGCGTCAACAACGGGCAGGCCGCTCAGACGTCTACATAATGCAGAGTTCCATCGTCGCCATTGACAGCGGCTGTGGCACTAACGAGGACTATGAACACCGCCTTGAGGTGCTGTGCAACACAATGAGAGTCGGGAATCGAGTTCTGCAAAATGAGGTGGACCACGAGGAGTTCTTCCTTTATACCGCCTTCCCGACAGGCACGCTTTACTACCCACCGATCCCAACCACGCCTTGCAATAAATCCTCAAGAAATACCAGATTATCAATCTCACCTTGTGGCGCGCCGTACTATATCAATACAACAACAACTTCCCGATACAATGCACAGTACCCACGTCTCATTCTTCTTGACTGATGTGACTTCAATTGGAATCACGGTGATCTGAGGTTAACCGGTCACATAATTGCTGATGGGAGAACTGGTACGAGATCACAGATGCGTTCTCACGAGGCACACATGATGCTAGCTGCCCCTTCTTCACTCACTGCCAGCGTTTGCTCCCGTCATCCCCAATCCGGTGCTGAAATATTGTTGGCATCAATTACCGTTCACACACCAGGGCCTAATCATTCGGATCTTCCTTCCCGGTGCGTACTTGTCTCCGTCTCGAGCATTGAAAATTGCATTAGCTTCTTTGGACTGAACAAAATGGGGTTGCATAGATAGAATTGCGACCGGGGCTCACAGTCCGATTCATAGCATACTGTAGGTATGAAACCTTATGGGGATGATTGCATAGTGTTTAAATATGTTACGCTATTGAGCGAACAGCCGCACCCTCGCTCACTTGCTCATTCAATCACTCCTCCATAACATGAGCTCAAAACTGGTCAACACAGGCGTCTTGCAACTCCAGCTCGATTTACTGTATCAGGCTATCAGGGATCTACAGACACACAGAGTATGTGGCCTTGAGTCATAGCTACGCAGCATTTCGTAGACTCATACCAGCATTTCTCGTTCAGTACCTTGCTGGTAACTCCAAGTTTTATCCTGTGTGGACGCCTTCGACTTTTAATGGTCTATTCGATACTAGTGTCGGCTATATCATGCATGTTCTATGACATAACGTTGACCATCGAACAGCAAGTCTACCTCAATTCGTCCTTCGGGGCATAACTGATAAACTCCACTCTCCCACCACCGCCCTTATCTTCGCCCAGAGAGGTCGGTTCTGTGATTTTTGTTCGCTTTACGCTGACTCAGAACTGATCATCACTCCCCTACCGATAGAGGTCATTAATATGGTCGGGCCCATGGTCTTTCGGGAAAGTACTCTACTTTGCTGTAAGGTACCCGGTAGTCATCGAAGAAATTCTATTTCTCGTGTGTAAGCCTTTTTTATCATGATCGTTTATCTCGAGTAGTCGAATATCTGACAGTGTTCTGTCATGTCATTTTCCACCCAGTTGCTGTTGACATGGATGCTCTTCAATCGGTGCGTCTACTCTTTTCATCCTCAGCTTGGCGTGGAATCACTGAAAGCTCACCGATCAACCGCGACTGTGCACCTGATAGTTGTTCGTATTTCCACGCGTGCCTATCATTCAACCCGCTCTAACCCTGCTTCTTATAGTTGTAGATTTGAATCGACGCTGAGCATCTGGTACATCCAGTTCATTTCAATTTTGTCACCCTCCACTTCCTTCTGTCTGTTGAGGACTGATATTAATCAGTCTACAATAGGGGTACATTGATCTTCTTGATCCCGCTTCAAAGTCCGTCCGTTTTCCCACCATTACTATTATCATCGGGAGACATACTTATCGATTATCATTATGACGAATTTTCAGTCTTGGTCGTTCTGAGGACCATCGCAATATGGGAACGAAAACGCTTCGTCGTTGCATTGTTATGGTCCAGCTTGGTTGTAAGTATATCAGAACATTCGTCGTCTGTGCATCTTACCATCTCTTCACTGTACCACCCGGCTGGTATATTTTTGCTCAAGGCAACGGATATCGTGATACTAGTAACTTTGGCGAGGGTCATGCATGTCATCAACTGTACGTACTTACTGGATAAGTACGACAGCGCTTCTTGGTATTCTAACGTCGACTTTCTTTGAAACTTATAAATTATGATACACGACTTCTAACCTTGAAAGACGAAGATAATGTCTTGTGAGTTTCTTTTTCTTTCACTTTCTCTTTCAGATGTTTTGCTAAGTCTTCTATTTGTTAGACTTCGCTCGATATTGGGTTGTCAAGCCGTCATCGTAACGATAGATCCGCATATGACTATACCAGCGTGGGCTGGCATCATAGCTTTTGATACGGTGCTGTTCTTCCTCACACTCACAAGAGGACTGCGGTTTTGTAAGTAGATGCCGATTCTTTCACGCTATTCCCACGTCCAGACCAACGCTCATGAAATTTCCTCTACCTAATAGATAAAGCTGCACATACGCGCTTACTCACAATCCTCGTCCGAGATGGCTTCGCCTATTATTGTGTCATGCTAGGTACGTCACTTGCTTCACATCGAGATAATAACGAGAAATAAATATCCTCATATTTCGTTATCATTCTATGCTGTGAACGCTCCGGTCTATCAACCATCAACCGATCAATAGTCCTTGGGATCGCCAACATGATATTGCTCTCCGCGCTACCTGATGAACGCATGGGACTCGCAACGTCTCTCATGTCACCCCTCCGCTGTAGCTACTCAATCATCGGGTCAAGAATCATCCTCAACATTCGTGGTGCATCGGCGACGCTTCAATCAAGTTCTTCAACTCTGGGAGATGGATGTGGAAATGCCCACTATGGAATGCAAGGTTCCGTGGGGACTTGGCACGCGGTTCGGAATGATATACATCTCGTGGAAATGCCTTCGTCATCGAGCACCACTTGGGAATCCCGACAAGACTTCAGATATGCTTGATATGCTTAATGAAGGCGATGAATGTGGAAGAGAGGTGATGGAGTGGTGTGTGTGGCTATTAAGTCGGAGAAGATAGTTTCTGATTTATTTTATTAACGATAAAGCGGTCCTCGTGTGATTCCTATGCATTATTCTGTGTAAAGTTACACCAAAAATGAAATCCCGGAGGAGGAGGAATTGAACCCCCAGAGGTACAAAGTAGTGTGACTGTGACTGAGAGTTCCGTCGCGTCGCTATCGATCGATGAATGAGTCCTCTCTTCTCACCTTACCAATACTCCTATCTAACCGCCATCTCATCCATCCATCACTGGGAAGCAATGGTAGCTCCATGAAGAACGACGAACATGAGGACTCCTCGTGCATCGTCGTCGATGTAGTTATAAAAGGAGCGAACCCACCGCACAGCTCTTTACCCTGGTTCACCATGTCGGAGTCGTCGCTCAATTTTCTCCCCCGTTCACTCCTTCTCCCCTTCCCCCGGACCTCTTCCCCATCCGACAATGATCAAGCTATCCGTGTCTGTCATACATATGACTAGGAGAGCCATGTCAATGGCATGCGTCACAGACTTACCAAGCCCAATGCGATGATCAGACTCGGCGAGACGATACGCAAAACGGGCGAAATCAACAACAACAAGATGCACGCTTGGCGTTGCACTTTCTCTATGTAAGTAGTCCTTCTCTGACTTCATTGTACATGCGTTGATCGTCCTACAGATTTGGCGACTGGATCCGTCATTGCGTCTGATGTCTTCACCATCAGTCTGAGGAAATCTCGGCGATTCCTCGGTGATGAACCCGATCTCACTTGCTCAGAATGAGCGCTCGCGTGGGATCTATCAGACGAGATTCCGCCCGCACGGCTGCTGTCAAATTTTCCTAGAAGATCGTCGCGCTCTCCCCGGCCAGGATCGATGTTGAGACGCGCGAACGAAATGTGAGGCGAATCAAGAGCTCGGAGATGAATCGGAGTCCGCTATCACCATGATCGGCTCTATGAGAAAAGTGCGGGATACCGTTCTCAAAGTTGTGAAGTAAGTCAGATTTCTGGTCATGCACCACGTGAATTCAATGTGCTGTGTCAGATCCATAGGAAGCGGCGCCGGTCATGTACTGGGTGTGTGTGACTCGTTGACTCGAGCGAGTGTCTCCACAGCCCGTATCCCACCAGTATGAAGGTGACATGAAGTTCGTCGGCATGGTCGACCCGACGAAAACACTCACAATCTCACCATTATGGGAAAGGTCATGGAGGACGATAAAGCAAAGCTTATCGAGTTGCTTAATGAGTTGCCAGTTGGCGAGCTCGTGTAATACGACAATACATATTCGGAGCGGTGTCTGTGTTGGGCTACGTGACGTATGTCGCCCTCTTACGGGTTCCCTGATTTTGTTGTGTTGATTGGATGATCTGCTTGTGGAACGCCGATCCTGGCGAGCACATATCGGGCCCGTTAGAGGAACACGCAGGCTGGGTCATCTCAGTCACGTTCTCATCGGATGGAACCGAGCTGTTTCTGTCTCTAGTGATAAGACAAGAGCAGACATGGCTTGTTTCCCATCTGGAGAGAATGCGACCGACATTACGAAGCTTGTGTGGTCCGTATACGTTGCGCGGTTGGTTTCGACTCACATTGCAGTGCTGGCTGACAAGCATACTCTATAACGATCTGCCACACGCGATTCGCCACGCCGAATGGGTGCAGCAGACCCGCATATTCGAGGATATACCCTGCTAGATCGGGGACGAGAAAATGGGTATGCCAAGGTGTTGGCAGCCTGTATACAGGCCACAATAATGACGAAAGGCTTGGGCGCTGCAGGGAGATGAGTTCAGAACCAGGCGTGCAGCGTGCAGACATGATCCTGCCCGTGAGAACTTGGTTTCTCTTTGCGATACAGACTGCCGTAGCCGAATCAAAGAACTTGGCAAGCAGGCCCGAAGACTGACTTCACATAGAGACTGGTCGTTATCTTTCGGTCAGACCAGACGAGAGCTTTGCGATCTCAGTCGGGTTCTAACCAGATGGGAAGAGAGTCACTTCTTGTTCTGATGATGGGATGGTGCAGGACCGTCGCCACTGGAGTGACAGTCTTGGGTCCCTGAGGCGGCCCAGGGGATACATGTTGGGCCATTTCAGTCGTGTTCTCGTGGGTTGGAAACGGAGTCGTCTCTAGTTCTAGTTTAGAGACACGCCGCGATCTGCATCTGATTTGCAGTCAGCAGCGAGCTCTTCTCAAGTTTGTATGTACTTACATTCGTCAAGTGCATGTGGTTACAGACAGAAAAACGGCCGATGATGAATGGGTAATTAACGAGAACGGGCAACCTGCTTGTATTGATGCCAGATGGCTTGCGGCCGACTTTCTGCTACGTTCAGGACGAAACTCAATTCTCTGTTGGTAGTGAAGAACGGACTTCTCAGATGCGTTAGTAGAGACAGACTTAGTATAAATATCCTCGATTTTATGGATTTGATTTGAGTTGAGAGTGGCGTGATTGGGTAGCATGTACTCGACTGGATTACAGTAATATTACTGTTGCAAAAAAATACTAATGTTTGTACACAAAACTGATAGTCAAGTCTTGACGATTCTGTCTGTAGTCATAGGCTAGGGCTTGGTATCCGTGTACGCGATGCATCTCCGAAGGGGACATATAAACCCGCTGTGTAAGTTGTCTGAATTTCTCAGTATTATGTACTGTTGCATTCTGATGATTTTTTTTGGTTTCCTTATCGGCAAAGACAGTCTATATATGAGCCAGATCAACTTTGTCAGTCAAGTACTTTCCCTCCCTTCTTCCTTTTATCGCCCATCAATTTTACGCGTGAGTATGAGGAGAAGCGATGTTTGGTTCGGTTTTTGTTGGATTGGGATGCCACCGGACCGAGTTAACATCATACTGCTAGATTACCACGAGAGCACAGATTTCGAGGTCAATCGACTCTACCTTCTATCTTCATTGTACAGTACACATGTACGAAATGAACGAAAGCGTACAGAATTCCACTCCTAGAGAGACAAGAACCCAGTCGGCGCGAGGCCAACTCCACCTTCACCTTCCCCATCATGAACGGGCAAATGAGCAACCTCCTTCAACCCCCTACCCACATCAACCCTCTCAAACACCTTCACGCCACCGCCATTCGCACCTCCAACAACGACATACCTCTCGTCCGGCCCGAAATACGCAAACCCGCGGACGTGTTTCAGACCCGTGGGGATGTCTGCGACACGTTGGAGTTCCCGGCGTCTCGTAGTATTCCTGTCTTCTTCTGAATCTCGGTGAAGAGCGAATATGGAAATGAGGTCCCCATGTGGCCTCGGGTCATTGCGGTTCGATACGTAGAGATAGGGAATTGGGAAAGTTGAGTTTGGACGAGGACAAAGAATCTCGGCTGCGAGCATCTGTAACGGTTCGAGACCTTCTGGTACCGGTAAAATGGCTTCGGCGAGTAATGGAGGTTTGTTGTCAGGTGTGTTGACTCGTAAATCGTGTACGGTTAATTTCTTCTCTAGCTCTAGGAGCGTGTATAATTTCGAATCTGGGAACAACGATTTTAGTGGATAGTTAGTATGTGGGTAACATCGGAAATATAAGTAACGGAGAATAAGAAAGAACCTACCACGTAAAACAACATGCCTCGGTCCACCTCCTCGGTGTTCCTCAAAGTCAATCTCGCCTTTCTTCTCCCATTTTCCTTCACTATTCCTCCCGAGTCGCCAGATCTTATCAGAACCGAGATCAGGAACAAGAACCTCTTTATCTCCCGTCGTGCTTCCAAGTGAACCCGAGGCTGCCGAAGTAGTAGATGAAGAGGAAATGGAGGAATCTCGTTTGACCAGATAAACTTGGTGCGGATGTGATGATTCTTGGCGTTCGGCACATGGCCCTTGTCCGGAGAATTGCAGTGGCGATTGCAATTCTTCTATTGAAGTGATTGTTGAAGAGTCCTTGGATGAAGGAGGTGTAAGGATTCCAACTGTCCCGGATGAATACTGAGGAGAATAATCACGGGAAGTGAGATTCGATCGCTAAGTGGCGATGGAATCGGGATACGTACGTTTGCAACAAGAACGTTATTGCCGGTCACCAAGATAGAGCATGGAGATGAACCGCCACTTGAGACATTCGCAATAATCTTGCCCTCTCCGTTATCTAGGTTATACTTTAAAGCAAGTAATCGTCCATCTTCCTGCTCCAAGACCGCAAAAATGATACTGGGATCTGAAGGATGGCGTTCGATCCAAGACGGATGATGTCCGACTATTACTTTCGATAAGAGGGACAGAGCTTCGTTTGGTGGTCTCGAAGGGTCAAATAGGAGTGTGTAGATAGCGTCAGTGTAAGATGCAGCAAGAATCCGATAAACCATTTCCGCTCCCAAGGTGTTCCTTGCGTATTCAGGTATTGCAGACTTCCGACGTCCCAGTTTCCTGTAGAGCGATGCTATAAGCCGAAGAGCAAGCGTCTTTATACTGCTCGTCGCTGTGCCCATGTCGTAAACGACGCAGTACCAAAACACGAACACACTTAGATAGGCCAGAGACAGAAAAGGCAAAAGGAGAACTCAACCTACCGTCCCGATCACGAAGCTCTTAGTTTTATGTACAACGCGGGGTTCTGCTGTAAAGTATATCACCGATGAACTCCCGATGGATGCGATAAGACGAAATATAGTAGAGAACCTATAAGCACCTGTAGTTGGTTCGATAAACGTGGTCAGCTCGGGTTGAGAAACCGAAAGTGCTCTATTGGAGTATGGAGAGCGAATTGAAGAAGCTCAGAATTTTGGACAAAGATGTGGTGAGAGTTCAAAGGTAAGTTGAGAATCGGAGTCGCGTCGCAGAGTTGCCGCATGTCGTGTCGATCATCTGCAGAGACCGAACCGAATCCGAGGTTTCGTCCAATCCAGAAGCACAGACAACTCCTCTTCGTCCCTTCCTATGTTGCATCTTTACCATAGCGGACCTATGTCTTTTCTTCTTTTTCTAGGGCATATACGAGTGGCGAAAGAATCACTCACGTGTTACCATCGAAATTCCCCCTCCATTTGTCCGCTGGCTTCGCCTATTGATATCTCGATTGAGCGCCGATAATACACCGTCAAATAGGCTCGCATCGCTAACTCAGAGCTGGCGAGAAGGCGATGAACTGAGCCGAATAGACGTTATCAGGATGGTCCGTTTCGTGATTCAGGCTACTCGCGAGAGTTTCCTGGCGATAGTGACGTGTCCCGTCCAAGAAAGCAAGCGGGAATGAACAGACTCCGAAGCCCGAATAAATGTAATATTCTTGGGTGTTCCAGCAGTGTTTTCTCAGGCCACCTTGTTTCTCCCCGTGTTACCTATTGTTGAACGTATTTCAGCCGACTCGCTGCTCCGCCCAGAGGTTCGTTATCTGTGATATCGCAACTGCTCGGCAGTTCACCGACACTGGTACTAGATACATACTAGGAGGAATCTCGACTCAAATCCTGGCTACCAAACACTTCCAGACAAGACTGTCGAAACGTTCTGAGCGAAGATAGAATGCGCCGCACTTGACGGATGGTAGTTGTTCCTAGTGACATAGACATGGCGCAACCTGCGGTTAATCTCGCCATTCACCGGACTAATGAGCTGGTAATGACATACCCCCAGAAATCTCCGGCGCCTCCGTATGACGTGGCGTCCACGAAGCCAAATGAGCTTGGATTGTCAAGAATTCGAGCGAAAGCGATGTTGGAGTCCCATATCCATGTCTTCACCTGAATGAGAACAGTTATAGGAACATCAACGTTCATCGGGGAGTCTTGGATGACGCACGTCAGAGTTGTTAGCTGTGAGTTGAGCAGCACGTTGAGCAAGCTTGGTGTTGTAGCCGCTGATTACCGTCTTTTCCAGTGCTTGGGCGTCGGTGCTTTGTGCAAGCATCTACACGGATTGGCATCATACTTCAGTAGGCTCGAGCAATGAATCACGCCTTATCACATACCAGTGGAGAACGGTCGATTGGAGGGACGTTTAAGAATAGGAAGTTCCGTCCTCCCACAGAGCTTCCTTAGGGTAAGCACAATTCATCGGTCAGTCAACAGATCGCGAAGCCAAACGTACTACTATAAGATTGATATGAGCCGTTGGTTGTCACTTAATAAGAGTTCATAACTTACGATCTTTTGGACAAGCGCAAAGTAGGCGTCAAGAAGCGTGTCTGAGAATCTGCATTTTGTCCTGGCTTCACCACCGGAAAACAGTGCATGATGGTAGTGAACTTACGCATCACGGTCGCCGCTCTGATAATAACTGTTCCCGATATCATTGATACCTATCCAGAATGAGAACAGGGCATTGTCGCTTGTCCATGGAGCGTTCTCAGGTTTCGTTGATGCGCCACTCAGGAACTGGTTAACTTGATCAGCCAAAGACTTTACGGTTGGCTCATATGGCGCCACCAGCGATGCTATAGCATATATCATCATCAGCCGATTAATCCTGAACTACTATGTATGCCAGCATGCTCACAATCGATTGTTGCACCCCCATAAGCGTAGTTGTAAGTAAGGATCAATGACTTGTTGGTCTCTACTGTCATCAAGTCAATCCAGTTTGTGCCACCGACTGCAGTGTATCCCTAGTTGCCTGGAAGTTAGTACGGATCTCAGTGCTGTTCAAGGCAATGGGACGCACTGGATACGGAGGATTACCAAGAGGATTACCTATGGTGGGCAAAGGTCCGGTAGGGTCAAAACCGGTCTGCGTGTAGGAGTCTCCACTGGAACATATGCATCAGTACTTCTTCTCAAGATAAAGTTGGGCATAATAGCTTACAAACTGAACCAGAAGACCGCTTCACTTGGTTCAGTCGAGGTCGGTGATCCAACTGGGGCAGACGTTGTTGTTATTGGACTGCCTGGTACAGTGGCACTTGTTGTCTCAGCGCCAGGCAGGCATTGGAAGTAGTCTCGAGCGAAAAAAAACAATGGATCAACGAGTCGAAGAGCTTCAGAGACCGAGGGGTACCATACAGTCATTCTGTCTGGTGCATGTTGCTCTGCCCAATACATGCACCTGTGAATCTACCGCTGATGCAAAGGAATAGTTCTCACCCAGCAACACAAGTTGTCGCACCCGTCCAGCCAATTCCTCCACCTATTCACAAAAGCAACTTGACTACGTACAAGTAGAAATAAGAGATGGATGAGACTTACATTGGCCCCACACAGACTGTTGTGCCGCCGCCAACAAGGACGACGAGAGTAGAGTGAAGAACAACTCAATTTTGACCGTCATCGGATGCCTCAAATAGATGGTCCACGTCGGTAGCACGGTAAGAAGAGTTCGCTCAATTTATTGTCCAGTTAGGTCTTTATACAGGGAATGACGCCGTGGGTGGCATTACTCCGGAAAGCTTCGTTCGTCGCCGCATTCTCCCAACCGCCTCGTGACAACCCTCCGCCAGCGCGCAAGGTACTTCGAAATACAGTCATAGGGCATATCCGACAGTAAGCATGCCAGATGCAAATTGCTAAAATTATCACAGGTCCGTATGGATCCCTTTGCAGATCACTTGGCTAAAACTGCGCTTGCCCGCGGACCGTGCAATGTGTCGAATGAGTAAAGTACCGGAGTTCGTTGAGAATAGACCCGAGCTTCAACCGAGGAAATCTTAAAGGTCTGTCTCCTACTCGTGCAGATCCTGGAGAGAAGGTCCTAGAGTCCACGTCGGACCACGAGAGTTTCGAGACAGTTCCTTTACGATGACAGTTTGCGGATAAGGGGGTAGAGGAGACGCAAGATAAGTCGGTGGCCACTACGAACCCGTAGAGAAACGCAAAAGGCAACAGAAGAGCTAAAGAGTAGGGTATTCACTTCACGGTCGAGCCACAGTCTTTATCAGAAGCAGAGGAGAAAGTATGAGCAATGAAGATGTAGAAACAGGTAGAAACGCGTGAAAAGCAAATCGAATAAAGGCTGAGAGTTTAGGTTATTCGAGGTTTCGCGTCACGTGCTTTTATCAATACGTCAACAGTCCCACACAACGCGATCGACCGTCAACAATGCCTATGCATTATAACCGGCTTTGTAGGTCGCGCCACCTCAATCTTGAACCATTCGACTGGGGTAAGTATTTTCCACACGTGTTACGTTGCTATCATTCGCAGTCTTTCTATCCTACGTAGCATATTCTCGATAGGCAAGCTACACGAATAAAGGGTCTCGAGCCGTTTGACTCGGAATATTCTCAATACAACGCAACCACTTTGTCCTGACATGCTCATCATCTGGTAGAAATGCCTACTCCTGCATGGCATCCCCCCACCCTGAGCTAGCTCGGCTTGCGAAGTGATTTTCACCTATCATGAGGTTTAAACACCGTCTTCCTCATCCACACATTTTTAAGCATGAATGAAGAAATCCGATAGCATCTATACTAAATATAACAATATGACAAAGGAATGCGAGCTTCACGGACGACTAGATAAATGCCGCGAAACTTTCATATCCTCCACCGACTCTCACTCGACGACAATTTCCCAATCCTCAACGATACCTACACCGGGATTCTTCACAACCAATACACTTGCTTTTCCTTCCTTCCCATTCTTGGCCTTTCTATCGCGCGCAGCAACGCCCTCTTCGAACTCCCATTCCAGTGTCTTCCCTCCAACAGTCTTCACGCTTGTGGGCTTCGTGTCGAGCCCCAGAATGATTATTCGCTCGACCTTCACTGATTTGATCGTCTGTGCGAATGCGTTCGAGGGAGTGTAGGGTGTAGGGATGACCGACAGGTCGACGCCATCGACAGTCTTATCAGGGTTTGCCTGGACAAGGTCCTTACTCCTCACTTTCAACCCCTTCCTTTTTTGCCATCTCCCGCAGGGGCAGCGTTAAATTCCCTCCAGACAACTTCACCCTTCTCGTGTCCATAACCTTCGCCATCATCCAGGTATAACTCTCCTCTCGCCTTTCCTTCATTGCTGAGCGCAATTCGTAGGGTAAATGGGTCGCTCCGCATAAGAGTGGATGATCGTCGTGGGCGTTCCCGTGTGGGCACGATTGACCCGCCCTGGATGAATACAGGAAGCTCATGCAACTCGGCTTTGACTGAGATTTCACGCTGACCGCCGCGGTGCAGGGTGCTTGTGAAATAGTCGTAGTATGGCTAGAAACGTCGTAGTTTGTTGTCAGTCAATCATGAGTAGAAAACACAAGAGAAGAAATTTATACCTGATTATCCGAGAGGTAGACGGTTGTCTCCGTAACACCCTTTCTGGTCACTGGCTTGACAAGTAAACCCGATGAACCGACGTAGAACTGATCGTCTAGGGACGACCCTTTCTCGTCCTTCGGGAATACAAAGAACTGAGGCCTACAATTGCGAATATAAGTGTCAAATCGAGTTCCTAGAACGAGGTCATACGGCTCACCGTAAGACAGGTATTCCGGAAACGCTCGTCTCCCTAAATGCCGTGTACCAGACTGGTAGCAACTTATACCTTAGCTTCAAAACATCCCGAACGATGCTCTTATAAGGCTCATCAAGTAGGTATGGCTCGCGTCGTTTCGTATCAATGTGCGCGTGCGCCCTGAAGAACGGGAAGAAAGCACCAAGTTGGTACCATCGTACGAGCATCTCCGGTTCTGGGTTGCCAAAGAAACCTCCCACATCCGCTGCAGAGGTAGTTGAAAGAATTAGAATATTTGTTTAATCGGCGTGGATAATCCCATTAAAGGGGAGTAACACACCTCCAGCAAAGCTCATCCCTCCGAGTCCGTTCGCGAGCACCATCTTGAGACCGACTTCCATATGTTCCCACGTACCGAGGTTATCCCCAGTCCACATTGCTCCGAAGCGTTGTGAACCTGCGAAGAACGATCGCGTGAGGACGAACGGCCGCTTTGGAGGATCTGAGCGCTCGTAAAGGGCTTGCCAGGTTTGGTTAGTCTAAGGATATCAGAAGAGGATGGTAAGTCAGCGATCAGTCGATACAGCGAACCAGGATAAAATAGAAGGGCGAAATGACATACGAAAAGCACTCCGTTGATGTTGTGTACGTCCCTATGCTCCCAACCACCATAATGAACGCTATCCTTCTGCATTGTGATCTCAGGCCCGTTGAAAATTGAGGGCTGAACAAGGAGAATCAATATCTCGCTTTCGCTTTACCAGTTTATTGAGCATGGTCCTACCTCATTCATGTCATTCCAGATCCCCACATTCTCCGTACTTTCAGTCCACCTGAAACCTCCATCTTCGCCATCCTTCGGTAGAGTAGTCTTGAACAACTTCTTCCACCAGCCCCAGCTTTGTGGATGGAAGAAGTCAACCCAGGCAGAGCTCCCCGTCCAGCACCATCCCTCGTACTCTGTCTTGCCATCGGGTTTCTTGATCATTATGTCAAGTTCCTGTGCCTCTGAGTACACCGGGTACGAAGAAGTGTGCTTGAGATGTGGATCAATGATTATCACCATCTATCGCAAGAGCAGCAGAAGTTTGGGGGATCAGCTTTGCCAGTTCCATCTGAATGAAAATGAAAACAAGAGGGAAAGCACTCTGACCTTTCTGCCAATTGCCTCTACAGCTTCGATCATATCCACCGGGTCCGGGAACGACTTCTTGTCCC
This sequence comes from Inonotus hispidus, assembly GCA_024712875.1. Taxonomy (NCBI): domain Eukaryota; kingdom Fungi; phylum Basidiomycota; class Agaricomycetes; order Hymenochaetales; family Hymenochaetaceae; genus Inonotus; species Inonotus hispidus. The sequence continues at coordinate 1,083,940 of CM045722.1, read as the reverse complement.
AGATAAAGTATTTGTGTTCCTCTGCATACTCAATATCCAGCCAGAGCACATCAACCGGGATGTCATCCTCGTCGAACCTCCTTTGTACGCTCCGAACGTCTTCAGAGCTCACATAGTTCCACCTGCACTGATGATACCCAAGAGCCCAGTGAGCAGGGAGTACGGGTGTTCCAGTAAGACGTGCATACTGTGCTGCAACGTCCGAAGGAGTTGGTCCAGGTAGAAGGAAGGTGTCCAGGATACCAGACTCGCTGATCCAGTGTGTGTTAGATGTGCCTTCACGAGGATGTGAAACGTCAATCCATGTTTCTGATCCGACGACATGGAATACTCCGACAGTCGAGCCTGAAGAAGAGTGGGCATAAAGAAGGGGAATGGATCCGTAGAGCGACATTGGGCTGTCAGCGAGGTACTCGAAGACGTCGGCGTTCATCAGTCTGTAGGGTTCGTCATATTTTGGAGAGTCACCCGCTGTTGTCGGGAGGTCGAGCAAAGTTGCATGCTGGGGGATGCCATAAAGATGACCATGGCGCGGGAACGAGATATCGATAGACAGAGATTCCGGACCTACGTGAAGCGGTTAACATGATGCGGATACCGCCTGAAAATGCTGAAGAGAAGCCGACCTTTCGGTTTAGAGTCCGTCCAAGATTTCCATGTCTCTTCCCACCAACCATCTTCTTCACCTTCAAACCAAGCGGCTGAATTCTCATTTGGGGTTTGCAGCACCTCTTGTTGCTGTTCTTCGCCTTCACCTTCTAGCGGTTCCGGCGCTTCAACAGTCTTTTTCTCCTCCTTCTCCCGGAAATGCTCCATGTGAAGCAATCCTCCTCCATTTAGGACAATCTCCTCTTTTCCATTCCGTAGAAGCGAGACTTTCAACGGTGACAGCTGCACGACAACCTCGTTCTCTCCGTATGCCGCTCGAACGTCTTTCTTGCCAATAGTCCATTTGATTCGTTCGCTCACTTTCGGTTCGGAGATCAAAGCCCAGGATGCCGCCTCATCATATCGTTTCCTCAGACCATCCACCTCGTCCATCCTCACGCGCACAATACCATCCTGAAGGACCTGGAGATCAAGTTTGAACTTGACGTCTGGATAGATAGAAGACCTGACTGCCGCCGAGAATGAAGCCTCTTCAGAGCTCACTGATACACTGGATGGGTCTATAGAATAAGGAGACTTCCAAGAGGATCCCGCCTCGCGAGCGCGTGCAGACAAGGCACGACCGCGTCTGCAGAAGGCCGCGGAGGAGCATGTCTTCCAGTCACCTGTCTTTAGAGCAAAGAGCGTCGGAAAAGAGCACAGTAGGAGTGTCAGGAGCAGTACCCTCATCCTTACGAGATGCCCTTATAGAGAAGGCCGCAGTGCGACCAAATCTACAGAATGATGGTAAAGAACTCGAGTTCGGACAGAACGCGTCGCGCGTACATACATACGTGGCAGAACAAGAGGATCGGCATGATCGACGCTAGTATTTAGTTAGGGTGAACCGATCGACAGATTCGACACCTTGCTCCTTTACGGGTCAAGTACTTATCTCCCACCCACTCCGTTCATTCATTCATTACCAGCAAGCTTTTCCATCAGCGCGAGGCAGTTGAGCAGTACTGTATGTCAGATGTTGTATCGATGAGTTCCCATGCTATTTCATAGTCTGGTATGATGTTTTCCCCCCTGTACATGTGCTCTTGATCCTGCTCCAGCATGACCCAGCCAAAGTACTACTCCCTTCAAGGTCAGTTATTCTCCAAACTCAGCTCGATATTCTCGTTCCATATGACTTTTTTCTAGTTTTTCGTATCGAGACCAATAGGCAATCAGACGATGGCCCGATTTATGTTGAAGTCAAGATTGGTAAGACTCAAGTTCATAGGACTTGGACTCATCGACGACGTCTGGGAAGCCTTCCTGGGCCGGCACTCTGACTTTGTGAGAGTTAATCTGAAACTTACTCATGTGACGCATAGCTCGGATGTACTGTACATCACTCAGAGGTCGTCTTAATATCCGCTTGCTTGAAACGTCCAAGGAAGGGTCTTCGCGATCTCCGAATTTGGTACCATCGATGCAAGCATGCGGGAGTTGTTGCAAGAAGATGATGGTATGGCTTCAACTTCAATTACCTTGCGAACTCTGCCTCATTCCCATGGCTAGTCCGACTGGACCTAGGTCCAGCGTCACGATGCTGTCTTAGGGAGAGATAAGTGGAGGCGGGAAGGCGGTTATGTATCTCACCGACATAGACACAGATGTGCGCCCAAGATGCTTGCAAACCAAACTACTGCACAAAAGACTTTATTTCAATAACTACAATAGACGGGCGACAAGTTGTCGCCTGTCCAACTTCTTTATCTACTACATTGCAAGCAAACACACATCTTCAATGAGGAATGAAGCATTTTCGACGAGCGGGAGAAAGCATATTGTGATTGTGATGACACGAAAGCACATTGACTTACAGTACAGTAAAAACGAGCAAAGCAAAGGAAAGCATTGAGAATGAAACAAACCACGCACGAAATCACCTAGACCTAGACCCACACCTTGTAAACTCATTCTTGACCCTCGACAACTGACCATCCGTCCCTTGGTCCGGAATTCGAATTGATGCCGCACCTTGTAATTCGTAATTACAGAAGCAAACTCGGAGGTCTTGATGATTCCGATCATCACCATCACCATCACCAACTACTGTTGATCCCGACTCTCGCCCCTCTACCTCTCGTTTGTTCACCTGCACAGACGAGTAGACCAAGACCAAGTATAAGTACACGTGAGCGCGATGAGCAGAACGAACGGGGTAACATCAAGGCAACTCACGACCGCGTCCTCTTCCTCTTCCCCTTTCCTTTCCCCTTCCCATTCCGCGTCCCCTCGGCTTAACTTGTTCCCAGCCATCTCCATTATTCCACTGACTACCTCCCCTCCCCTCGTTCTGTCCAGAAGAAGAAGCCCTAGCAGCTTCCCTCTTCTTCCTTTTCTCAATCTCATACATGACTTTGCATATCCCCGGACGGCAGTATACTTCATGCACAGGACAGATGGGTTTATCCCAGTCCGTCGGGCGGACGGGAAGCTCAGCCCAGTAGTTGTCTAGCTCCAGCTCTTCTTTTTTATCTTTATCTTTATCGTCTTCGTGTTGTTCTGGATTTTGATTCTTGTTGGTTTTGGTTTTTTGGTTTTGTTAGCGTAGTCCTTTATAGCTGCTGCTTCGAGCCCGGATGTGATGATCTCCACCTCAGGTAAACCCGACGAGTCTGAGTGGGTGATAGCAGATGCAGATGATGGCTCGAATTCCCAGTCTAAGAGTTCATCTTGCGAGGGCTTCAATGTGAGCCCTGGCGGAGGGTCGATGACGTGATTTGTACTAGTGTTATTACTACCGTTTGTCGAAATATTTGTAGTACTTGGACCTGTCGACAAATTACTGGGTATTGCTTGCGATCCTGGCAAACAAAATGTCATTCATTGCCGCGTTACCTTAGAGCAGAGCAGGGAATGAGAATGACTCAGTGCTTACCTTCGACTCCATAGGCATGGCGACGAGTATTTGGACCCGAAACACTAGCCCACGATTTGGTAGGTTGTCTTGTTGGAACTGGAGCAGACACAATCCCAGGTTGTCCACCGGCTTGCTTGATATTCACATAGAGATCGGAACCAGGGACTAAAAAATTTCTCTCAATTACCATCCTTTTCTTACTTCGAAGATCCGGTCAATATGGATAGGCGCACCAATAACCTGCTTAGCAGAAGGCTTTGGCCTTGGAAACAGTTCAGTCGGAAGAGGTCGACAAAGACGATAATCAACCCGAGTCTCTGCTGGGACCTCGCAGAAACCAGCCGGTGGATAGGGGTTGGTTACAAATGGACTGGAAATAACGCGAACATCCACCAGTACCATCAGCAACACAGAATACTGATCTGACTCGGATGTGCTTACCCCCTTATAGGATCGTACTTAGCAAACCAACGATCATCCACGAACAGTCGTTTCCAGCCATACTTATCCATCTCGCGACCGGTACTATACCTGCAGTAATATATCCGACTCTCCCTCTCAGCTTCCTCGGGCAGGGGTCGTTTAAGAAACTTGCTCCATTTGTGTGCGCCGAGCAGCGCGTCAATCCTCGGACAATCTTTCATAACCTCTATAATCACCATATTCTCCACCTATCGGTCCTACTTGTCAATACAAGCCGTCCTTGCCTCGATTATTGAGCATAAAGAAAAAAGGAAGGTACGTGACCTCGCGTTTTTTGTAAATAGCAATGAAGTCTTTCTGATATTGCTGTCCGAGACACGCTACAATCCAATGCGCAAACTTGTTTCGGTCGGATTCGATTTCCATGTTAGCGTGTTTTGGATAAGGATAGTTTACAGTGAGGAATCTACAGTCGTCCTCCAGAGGTGGGGTAGGTTCACGCTTTGGCATTTTTACGAGGGTTCGTTCTGAGGCTAGGAGGGAGAGGAGAAACGCGTCTGGATGCCCGACTTTACGTGACGTGAGGAGGTGAGAAAACTAAAGCAGAGAGTAGCTTCAGTGTAAGTCGTAGGTATAGGGGCGATGGTGGTCAGAGAAGAAGGGCCTTGTAGAGCACCCACGAAACCCAAGATTTACATAAATTGAAAGAGGTAATACTACCACCGTAACCGTAACGCGAAGTCGACCGTCGCCGTCGACGGCGCCTTTGTGTGCGAACGGATCGCACTTCCTTACATAATAGATACTACACTAGGACAAATAGGGATACACAATGTACAATACTGTCATTTACGCGTCCTTTGAACACCAATTCAATTTATGATTACAACATTCACTACACTTAGTATTTTTTCGTTTTAAGTGCACGAATGCATACACCACTACGTGATACGCACTCTATATTTTTTTCTGTGCCCAAAAAATTGGGAGAAAAATAGATATGATGGTACGAAATTTTGAGGTTGGTGTCACGCAAAACCAATTCCTTTCAACACACTGTGACATTACGTCACTCTAAAGCAATACAGTCCTTTTCCACCCCCTTCACCTGGAATTAGTGCCAGTCATGCTACTCTGGTGACAATAAATAAACGATGGTGCAATAAAAGGCAAGGTGAGGCTTAAATAAGATGAGTAATGGCCTGGATAGCGGACCGGTCCATCATGTATGCATGCATATTATGTAACCTGTGTCGATCACTGAATTTGTCACAATTCTTGGGGTTTAGGAAGTGTTTGTGACGTTTGGAACTTGAAAATCGAGATATCAAGGCAATATACAACATGTGTGAATAACTATATTATGACTAGATAGACGGAAAATGACACAGGAAAATTTGCTACTATCATGACTGTCAGGATTTGCTCATTTTTCGGCAGAATCAGTTATTAAAGAAATAACTAGTACTGAATCGATTCGGCTCAAAGTTTACAGCCACATTTATATATACTGCTTGAGCCTGGATATTATTTGAAGAGAAAGAGCAAGAATTGGGCGAGAAATGGCTGGTGTTCAAAGGAACAGGGTATGTTTAAAGGATGCGTAAATGACAGTAGTAAGAGGACGAGTCCATGCAGCAATAAACATATACGAGTAAAGTTAACATATAGGCATATGTACAAGAGATACATTTGTTCACAAGAGAAGGAATCACGTAGGAAAAGCGCCAACAGAACCAGTCCACCCACTTCACAAGAAATATGATTGACCAAGGTCGGTAAGCCTATACACCGAATACCTCGACGGAAACGTGTGCCACGGAACATCTGTTACACGCTTCCACTGTTTCGTATCAATGACGTTCACCCCGAGCCTCCGAAGCTTCCTCCATCTATGCTCAAAAAACACCGCTACACTAACCATACCAAATATACTACCGATCACATTGGAAAGACACCACCATATTCCTCCTGTGTACAGTGAAGAGAGAAACATCGACACGAAGCACGCTGCAAGGACAATGGTCGAGATGGCGGTGATGTAACACGCAATGCGGATGTAGTAATGGATCTTTGTGCTTAGAAGCCACTGGCGAAAGTGTCGGCGTTGGAGACAGTAGATGTCCTCGTATTCTGGGAAAAGAGTGAGTCAGTTATGGTATATATTCATCCGGTGGGCATGGATAAGACGGACCAACGACGTTCACGTAGCCGAACTCCTGAATAAGTTGATGAAGCATGACCGGTGAGATAATCTCTCCTTTCGAGACGCGATATATCTTATAACGACCAGGTTGAAGGACCTAATACATTTTATATTAAGAATAAGTTATTCGTGGTGAGCCCTGTACCGTAACGCACCTCTACCTCATCGATATGGAACCTTTCCCTAATCGAATCAACTCGCAAACTCCCGTCTGTCTCAAGCGGGAGGTATGCCGGTACAGAAATACGACGATCGTATAGGAATTGAGCGGACCCAGTCCTCGATTCCCTAGCAAGTATATGTCCCTTGCGGAAACGAAGGCATACTCCAATAAACCTTTGTCACCCCACCTCAAGTCAGAATGCCCACAAATTGCAAGTAGAAAGATCAAAAACTCACCCACAATGCCTCCTATCTTCAAGTGGCTGCTTCAACTCGTCCTGCGAGTGTTCGATCATCAAATCATACGGCAACGACTCCCATATCTTGAAAATGCGCAGAATCTTGCAGAAATTTCGCCAGTCAAGAGGTCCATAGACTTCGCGGTACTTGAGTTTGAAGCAATTATATTCTTTCTTGACGGATTGTGCGAAGCTCGCAAGAAGTAGGATACTTTGGTAGGCGTGTTTCCATGGTACAAGAAAGATTCGTAATATATTTGCAGGTCTGAATCGGTTTGGAATCTGCTGTAGGGACTGAGGAGAATGATGATGGATGGTCGAAGTCGAATTTGGAGTCGGTTTCCTCGCGGCCGCTGCCGAAATTGCTGGAGACGCCGATACCTGCGATAACAGCCAGCCCAATAGTCGAGCATAGCCCAAGAGCGGTGAGAGAGAGCGTGCCGCCGTCCATTACTGTAATACTGCCGTCACGAGATTCGAAGATTATATGGATGAAAGTAGATGGGATGTAGAGATGAAGGTACTACTAGCAAAGCAGCCCCATACGACGCCCGAGCTCACTTGTTACACATCTTATAAGAGCACTCATCCAGATTTTGGAACGTCTACTCGTCTATGAAGATGAAGAAAAAACACAGCATTGACAACAGTGTGGTGACACTTGGGCCCGTCGTCCCAGACCTGTTTAGTTTCATTCAATCGTAACAAGCAGATCAGGGATATGGAGAACAATGCAGCGAAGAATAAGAGGTGGTCTGGAAAGAGTTGAAAGTAACCAGGTGCCGGAGAAGACTACTGCAGAGTCAATAGATGCCTAAAGCGTTCGCATGTTATTTGTTCTTATTTGCACTTGCTTGAGTAATCCGCCAACACCGTGATGTGATTGGCAACGCGATGTGGTTCGCTGACAACATTCAAGTCGCTCGCCTGGAGAAACTCATACTGGCACCGACCTGGCTTCATGTCAGATCGAGTCCCTGAAGTAGGTCTGCGCAGTGCATTGACATATTCAATAACGACAGTCACCGATGCTCGTACACTTACGGTGTAGTGTTAGACAGCTTTCCGGAACCGGACTCAATAGCTACATACTGTGGATGCACTGGATGGATTCAGTGCTCGGCCGATAACGCACGCTAAACACGGGACAAGGAAAGTTGGTTGCCCGCATCGTCTGGAAGGATGCTACCCTTCTCTTTTGATCGCACTTGAAACCAACCAACTCAGCATGACGCCTGCGGCGTATATGCGCGTTTGCTTCCTTTCTCAGAGGACACCATATTTATACAACTCTTCTTTTCTAGTTCTGAGATCCTCCCACCTTGCCCCGGGAAGCTGGGTACATCTCCTCGTGCGACACCCATATCCCTGGGAGATTTTGAGTGAAATCGGAAGAGTATACTGGTGTGTGTGGAATTTGGTCCCGATTCGTCGAAGAAGGAAGTTTTGTCTAATATTTTGGATGTTCTAGTGAGGCTTCTCGCAGCTGATCAATGTGTTGGGATGAGTGCTTGACAGAGTTGAGCTTTCCTCATTTATCGACCAACTTCCATTGCTAGTCGGCAGCCTGGAAGGAACTGCGGAGAAGCTGTGACGTCTGTCTGAGGAGTCTGCTGAACGAGATATGAGCTCTTTAGACGTTGAGACATCTGTTGTTCGGCACCTCGCTGATTTCCGGGATTTTAGCTAGTTCTGTTTGCCTCATGCATTTGTCATCCGCTTGGGCCGGTTAAGATTGTTTGTTTGCTCCTGACACCAAAACACAGAACTATGCTGGTATCCCTTATATGATAATCAGTCTCTTAAAATGAGTTGTCTATTGAGTATAACTTCGGGGATCAAGTGGTTATTTGAAATTTGACTTGACGATACGCCGTTCCGTTTTCCGAGTCGCCGCTCAACCACCGCCGGCCGCGTCTCAGTCAGTGTGATCGGCAGTGTCTGATTTGATCCGGGCTAAAATCTGCGCAATAATCCAACAAAAATATTCTCCCTGCTTTTCTTGCCTTTCAGTTGTCTTGTTGATACGATGAGTTGAACTATCAGGGTAAGAATGAGGGACAGAGACGCTTATTTTGCATATCAATCGATGCAAAAAGATAAATGAGCGGTTGTCGAGCAACCAGGGTTTGCCGGGCACACAGCCATTAGCTAGCCTACTTTCCTTTTATTGACAATCACCGAGACCTCCTGTCCGGTCATCTTCATTTTCATGTCTTCTTTTCGACGACTATCTCCCTGAGGTTCACCCCTCTCTGTCACAGTCTCTTTCCTCGTCTTTGAGTGGTCACGCGAGGATGTCGGCGACCCAGTCAAGCACACGGGCGGTGCGTGGTCTCGAGATGACGACAGTGTCGATCATGGAAATACTAACTCTAGTCTATATGAAATATTCCTCCATGTAGGTCGTCACAACGGTTATAGCTGTAGAGGAGGATGCAGACGCAGACGGATCCAACACAGGTCACGTCGTCCTTGGTGTGCTGGGAGGCATTGCACTGGTGTTTTTCCTCGTCGTCATTATCGTACCTATAGTCCGCTGGAGGAAGAGACACGGGTCTTCTACGACAGAGAGTCGCGCGAGCTCTCGTCGCAACCATGTGCGTATCCTCTCGGAGTACCATCAAGATGCCGTCGCGCCGCTGTTGGAGGAGCAGCCACCTGGGATGACCGCGGTCAACAATGGCGCGCCTTTGGTCACCCAAGTTCCGCAGTCGACGCCAAGCTGTCCACCCAGTGCATTGCTCAATCGGAAGATACTGCAGACGCTCCCTAACTTCGACGACGAAAGCAGTGAATCCTCCCTTGGTAAACCGTTGGATCCGAAAGAACGGACTTTCGCTGAGAGCGAAGCTACTGTGCGACTCGTTGACGCGGACCGAAGAAGCGCCAGTCTCCCTCCTATCCCGGCTTCTGATGCATCATCACGAGAGTCAACTCTGGTTGCAGCTGCTGCATCAACATCTCCTTTGATCGATGCGTTTCAACGATCCGTCTCGCTCGCAACGTCGGATACACCCTCAAAAAGTACTTCCATGACCTCGTTCCGCTATCCCTCACTTGCTTCAACATCATCGAAGAGTACAGTACCCAGTCTCAGCTCACAAGGTTCTCCAAAAGTAGTACAGAAGGCTCCCGCACTCTCTTCACAAAAGTTTCCGACTTCGGAAGCTTACACGGCGAGTGAAACATGGTGGCGATTGCCATCCATGCCGCCGATTCCAGAATCGGTCCATTCGGGTTCTATCTCATCAATGCATCAAGTTATCGAGACGAAAGGAGAAGCTCCGCCGCCTTCTGCGCGTCTACGTGACTCCAGTGTTACCACCGGAACTAGCGCAATACGTCATATCCGTGAACTATCCGGGGAGGCGCCTACACAGAGCTCGCTTTCACGATCCAATACGCAGTATACAGACCAGAGCACTAAATCCTCGGGCACAGACCGAGACGAACGACGAATGAGTACAATGACCCATGGGACATTTGGTCGTCACGGGAATGCAGAAGTAAAGGATGTATCATCTACGAAACCGACTGTGTTGGAAGAGGGAGGTTTGGTAACTCCGGTATCTCCAAAGAAACCGGATGGTTTGAATATTAAGCGCGTTAAAAGAAGAACTTTCGATTATCCTCCTGAGCCGTCCCCACCACTTGAGCCTACACCACTGACAGCTCCGCCTCCACAACACTCACTCCGACCAGGTTATTCGATCCATTCGACCCGACCCACTTCGCAACCAATGCCACACCCACAGTCTCCTGAAGAAGCTGAGCCTGAAGGCGAGTCAGCAGCGCCTTACGGTCACAATGCGGAAGCTTCCAGTTCCAGCGAACAGCTTCTTCCTGATACTGCTCCATTACTCCTCGAACTACCCGACCTACCTCGACTCACACCTCTCTCGTTCGACTTCAGGCTTGATTCCGCTCCCGCTTCGCGGAGTAATAGTGCGAGTACGGGTAAACGAAGTGGAAGAAGCGTTGGGTCGAGGAGAAGTGGGAAGGGTCATTCAAAAACACCGTCCAAGGCTAGTACTGTGAGTGCTTTAAGTACAGGGACAGGCTCGAAGCGCTCTCTTCGTTCTCTTGCGAGTTTTGCTTCGAGTCGTTCTGGGTCGTCGCCATCGCGTTCAAAATCTCGAGAGCGTACGAAGCATCGCCGACGCGTTACATTTGGGGACGACTCGGGTACTGCTCCGCCTCCCGTACCTGCCATCGAGCCGCCCACGAGTGACCCAACTCCAGAACCGGTTGCCGAGCCTCCGAGGAGACCCTCTCGGCCGTTACCTGCTCTGCCTGCTATGGTCATCACGGAATACACTTTTCCGTCACCAGGGCAGGGTGCTGCTCTACAGGGGCGGAGGTAGTCCCAATTACTATCCACGGATTCTTCTTTTATCCCCTTTATTGGGTATGATGTGTACGACATGGCACCTGTATGTTTATTTTTTGGACTATTGTGCATTTCTGCGTTTCCTTGCCCTTTTATTACTTTTGGATTAGACCACATTCGCAACCTTCGCACTTCGCAGTTTCTTGGCTGCTTTTATTATTCCTTGGACAGTTTGTAGCAATTCTTGTATTTCTTATGATAAGTTTAAGAAGCAGATAATTGGTTGATACCTCACTAGTACTGTGGGGCTTGATGACTCTACTTGTGCGGCATTAATATTGTTCCCTCCAGAGCTGGGTGTTTACTGGTTAAAGTATCCATTCACTCATCCATCGTCTCTATCAACGGAATAAATTATATATTATACTTTTGATCGCCGATCATTTCACCAAATCTGACCATGTCCCTGGTTTCCCCCACTTTCCCCATCCGCGTGACGCACCGATGACGATCCCTTGTGGCGATTGCGCATGCGCAGTACCCAGTCCCAACGAACGACGTCAAGAACGCAACTCACTTTGCCAACAATCGCCACCTCGGACAACGACGGCGAAACGCACCAATACGTTGACCCACTATTAAAGCTAGCTGCAAACCAAGAACGCGGACGGAAATCAGGATAACGCAGTGACTACTGACTACTCGAATCGACACCATCAAGGGCAGCAGAAGGAAACCGAACGAAACTTATCTGATCGCAATGAGTACTACTTCGAGCGCACCGCGACAACGGCTGTTGTCGCGACGCGGTTCTTCCTCGGCACCAGATCCGTTTGGATTGCATGCAGATGTCGAGACTGCACAAGCCAAGTCTAGTAGGATCACGATCCTGCCAGTCCGCTCGCCACCAACGCAGAGCGTACATATCCACCCCCACGGGCATGCTCGCGATCGCTCGAGCTGGGGATCGACCCACTCGGCTTCTTCGAGTGGATCTACAGGACGCGGTCGATTGTCATTCGCGTTCTCGACGTTCACGCCGATCAACGCTGGAAAGGTACTGATGGGATACCTGGAGGTCCGCCAAGTCCATCGTCGCCGCGACGGCCGTTTCCTCAGCGTAGCAACTCCAGTCACAGTTTAGATCGCGGGACTCAGGGTGGTGGGCCCGCGTTGCACTTGACACCTCAGCAGGTTTGCGATTTGGCGGTGAATTCTATACAAAATCAACCCCCATCAAGTCCACCGATTGAGGGACATACGCAGCAACCGACACCGTTCCTTGTTTTAACCGATGAACAATATCTTCCGTATCTGGAACGACCGGCGGAGGTCACAGCACTTTTGACTAGTCCGCCGAACAACAAGCTTGTGGCATTGCTTCAGCAAACATTCCCGAGTCACTTGCGTGCTTCGTACAATCCATCCGACCCCCCGAAGCCTTTTGGAGAGGACCCAACGAAATGGAGCTTCGCGGAGCTCACGCGTTGGCTTCAGACTGTCGACAGAAACGAAGCGGACGACCGAGAGTGGGCTCTGAAGATACGAAAGTGCATACTCGCTCGCAGCGAGCTCATTTGGAGTCGCCTCAAGTCTGCCCTCGGCATTCCCCCGGAACTTGAAGAAGACGAAGAATACGATGATGAGGATGAAGAAGCGCGTGTAGCGGATTATCTTTATCCAGATGAGGAGCGTGAGGCCTGGCTTGAACCGATTTACGACGGCGATAATGCGAAATGCGTCGCGTCTCCTGCTGTCTCGCCTAGTAATCCTTTCGACAATGGCATGGAAAGTATTGGCGAGACCGCTGAGGATGAAGACAATTCCGGGAAGGATAACGAATCGGCTGAAGATGGACCGCGTCCTATTCACGGTTTGCGTTTGTCAACGCCAATGATCGCAGCTGAGAGACCAAGTTCACGTTCGGTGTCTCCTATCGTGCCCATTCGCCGCGCCTTGAGCTCGACGGCTGCTCCAGACGATAAGGCTGATGCGCGCAGACGAGAAGTATTGGCTTCAGTCGTTCCTGGCCGCGTCCGGCGTTCAGCTCAGCAAGAACGCGGCACCGGTGATCCACTATTCCCTTCCTCATTCGCAAGACTCACACTGGGACCAAGTCTCGTTGCAAAGTGAGTTTAGCCAACTTTACGGTCTTGTCTTGTTCCGCGCCTCTGACGTTGGTGTGTGTTCTGATGATATTGATATTGATATTATTAGCAACCCGGCACTGCGTTCGGGTCCTCGTCGGACGTTCCGTCCCGGTGTGCCGATCACAGCAAAGCGCGGTGGGCGGTATTATAGTGGCTCGCTTTCAGGGGGGTGGGACACTGATGGGAATGATTATGCGCTCAGCTTGGGTAGTGGTTCCGAGGGTAGCTTTGTTGGGCGCTGATGGGAAATGCTACGCCCCGGACACCGACTACTCGTTACTTGCTGGTCCTACGGAGTCGGCGCAGAAAAGAGGAATCTGTGGGACGAATAATCGATAAATCCCCGTTTCCTGGATGTAATACACGTTTGTTTGTTGGCTCTGTTCACTTACTTCTACTTTGTTTTCTTGTTGTATTGGTTTCACCGGTTTGAAATCGTATGTACTGAATCAACAGGGTCGGACTGGCTTCATCAACTCTTGTTTTTCTTTCGTATGTATACACGCATGGGATTTGTACTGGTAGTGTGTTGCTGTTGACAAGGACTTTGCAAATCAAATGTAAACGCAGCCCAGGATGAAAATCAAAGTTGTTTATTGATGTATTGTTTCCACGCGTCCAAATCAAAAATACAGGTGTGTACATTACAATCAATCCGGAAAACCTTGTCCCGGGGTGTTCTTTCTCTTCTTTTTTGTGTGCCCAGCGAATATAGTAACTCTTTACATATATGGTTAGACTTATCTATATTTGGAAAAGTGCGATCGGCACACTTGTCCCGCGCGTGCCCGGGGTGCAGCTAAATCACTATCCACAAACACAAATGATCCTCTTCCCAGTCCTCCTGCCTTCATTCCAACAAGAGTGTTGATGAGGGGAAGGGAAGAGGAGTGGAGGGAGATGTCAAAGCAAAGCAAAGTCAGAGGAAAGGGACGACGGGGGGCACAGGCACTCAGACACATGTACCGATCCACTTTTTCAAATGGGGATAAGTCTAACCATATATGTAAAGAGTTACTATATTCGCTGGACACACGAAAAAGAAGAAAAAGAACACCCCGGGACAAGGTTTTCCGGATTGACTGTAAGTCTTCGGCCCCCCTGTTTTAGGAAGGAGGATTTGCATGCCTTCTCGGGAAGGTATCCATGTGCATGTTGATCACTAGCTTTTTTTGCCGATATTTGAGGGTTGCTACAAGGTAGATACGCGATACTTCAGCTACTACTTAAGGCATGCAAATCCACCTTCCTAAAACAGGGGGGCCGAAGACTTAATGTACACACCTGTAGAATACAGTACAGTCATTCACTAGTCCTTGAACACACGGAATTTTTCACTCAATTCTGATCCTATCTGCTTCAAAATTTGTACATGCTCCCCTACTATATACACCGACGCTCATATAAATTTTGAGGGAAATCCGTGCAGTGGTTCTTTCTGTAATAGCAATATATCTTGAAAAACAGGCAAATCATGATAGGAGTGGAAAATGCAAATTTCCCTGTGCTATTTTCTACCCTTTGAAACCATTAAAAAAGTATGGATATAGCTTTTAAGATGCACCGATTACACTATGGGAGAATTTCATGAGGATCTATGCAGTGGTTGAATTAAAAACAAGCAAACAAGTGAAAAAGTTCAGGAAATGTGACGAAATGAATGATCGACTCAATTGCCTAATTAGGAATAAAGGACAGGGCGGCTGTATACTCAGTCTCTCTGATGTCTATTCATCGCTTTTCTTCCCATATATTATCCTTTATGACATAATTGCATATAATACAGAAGTCATAGCTACACAGAAAGAAAGGGAGAGTGGATATTGTGTCATTTTAGTCAGTGTGACATGATGTCACAGCTGTTCAAAGGAGTGGGTTTTGCGTGACAAGCACCTCATTTCTTCATATAATTTTCATTCCATAATTTTTTGCCACAGAAAGAAATCATGGTATAGATTGCATATAGGCCTATACAGCCATGTATTTAAAAGATAAAAAAAATTGAGTGTGATGTGCTCTAGAGTCAGCAAGTGAATAGGTGTTTAAAGGACCAGTGAATGACTGTAGTCGGATCGGATCGGAGTTCTCCCCGTCTCGAGTCTCGACGAACAACTTCAGCCACCTGTTGTTATGTTATTACTCAACTCCCGCCCTCGTCTGGTGCAGATGGAGTTGGAAATGCAAATGCAAATGCATGCGCTTGGTTGGTCGGATCAACACTGTAAACGAAGTAAAGTAGGCTTTGGAGAAAAGATTGAAGATTGCACGCGCGTTTTCATTTCATTTCGGCGCCGCTCATGATCGGTGATCACCGTGACTGTTTGCAGTACTGGTGATGCGGTGATACGGTGAGTCGCGGGAGTGAATGTACCACTGGATCACTGGATCAATACGTTCTAGATGAGGTCGCCTAGGAACGAAAGCGAAAGGTACGAACTGTCGAAATAAGAGTGCTGTCCAAAAGAATGTTCGACGGCCGCATTGTGAGCTCAAGCGCGCTTGCTGGAGAGGTCTAGGACATGTACACTTTGTATAGAAATCGCTTTGGCGTCTTCGTAAATGGACAAGGTTACAGTACTTAACGTGATCCGACACGACACGGCACGATGCGCCCATTCTTATCTTTTGATAACTAGCTAAGTACTATGAACTAGGAACCGTACGACTTTTCCGCTGCCGACTGCCGACTGCCGACTGCCGAAAGTGAGCGGAAATGCGATGCGATGCAGATGCGACGTCGGCAAGATGTGGGAGTCACGGTGGGAGTTTCGTTTGTTCGTTCGTTCGTTCGTTCGGTTGATCGCCGCTTCCACAGCTCACAGCTCACAGCTCTTCGACGGAGGCTTCCTTTTTCACGTCTCCGTTGGATACCGTTCGGAGTAGTACTAGTACTAGTCTTTCAACTCAAAAAACTTGTTCCTGACCTGACTGATTGACTCACTGACCTGACTGTGTTTGGGCTATTTTTAGCTTCCGGGATACTGCGCGAAATGCGGTGGACTGTGTGCATTTCAATTTCATTTGGATTTGAGACGGGATCTCGTCTGTCTGTGTGGTGGAGATGATCATTTCGGTTGTTGTCGCCGAAGAAAGACGGGATCAGTCGGGTCATGGTCAGTGACAGCTTGGAGATAGCCCTTGCCATGTTATTTTCAATACTCCTGTGTGGCGACTCAGAGTTGTCCTACACCTTGCCTGAGAACGTTGGGAAACGCTCTTTCAAGTCGCTTCTCCAGGCCTTCCGTTTCCCGTTTTTGTGCTTGTCCGTCCAGTGACGCATCACTTGCGTGCGGAAGAGCTTTCGGGGGCCGTCGAGATTCGAGAAGCAGAGGAAGCAGATCATTCAATGAATACGGCGATCCAGCCAACAAACCTCTCCGAAACGGCATCTATCTATGCTATGCGCGCTCGTGATGCAATACCATCCCTGTACCTTATGTGGCGTTCTGCATCAGCTGTCTTCTCGAGAAAGGAAAAAGGCGGGTAAGCGATTTTGTTTCTATTGTAGTTGTGTCAACACTGCTATTGACGGGCTTTCCACTAACCGACTTTAGTGGCGTCCGAGAGACGATTGACGATTGACGATTGACGATTTCCCAGGCCTTTTCAGAAATGACCGCACATTAGATGTGTCGTTTCGTTTCGTACAATCTATCGTGTTTTGGAATCTTGGCGAAGAGGAGTCATTGCTCTGCTCATCAAATTGTCTCGAGCCCCTGTGCGGTGGGCGCCGTGGTACTCGGGTGGGAACCTCGTTCCGCCTCAAAACGGTCGTGCTCCGGGAGTGCTGTTATCAGATTAATGGGATGAATGGCCGACATAAAAGGCGGGCTGCCAAGACCCATGGGGGACATACATACCCGTGCTCTCCCAACCTTCCCCAAATGCAGAGGCTCACTCTCTTGTCGTCTATCCTTTCTTTGTCCATTTCGACCTTGGCCTCTGCCAAGAATGTCAAGATGGACTTGAATATCGTCAATGCGATCCTTGGCCCGGATGGTTTCAATCGCTCGTACGTGAAAGTGTTTCTTTCTTTCGTTTGTTCTTGCTCTTATGAAGTCGATTTTCACAGAACTGTAGTTGCCAATGGACAATACCCTGGTCCTCTCATTTCTGGAAATGTCGGCGATCGTTTCAAGGTACTGTGTAATTAGAGTTTTGTTCGTTGTTCAGCCCGCTAAGACGCACCTCTTAGATAAATGTTATCGACAAACTGACGGACGACTACGATGCGCCGCGCCACATCTATTGTAAGTTATCGTAATGATATTCGATAGTGACTCGGAGGCGACAGAGCTAACTCAGTCTCTTTGTGTTCTGTACAGCATTGGCATGGTTTATTCCAACAACATCAGAACCAGTTTGATGGTGGAGCATTCGTAAACCAGTGTCCGATCGTTCCAAATGAGTCATTCCTGTGCGTCCACAGCACCGTCCTCGATCTGTACTTCCCTGACTCTTGAGTTCCATTGCAGTTACGATTTCGTCGCTCCCGGACAATCCGGTACATACTGGTATCACTCGCACCTTTCAACACAGTATTGTGACGGACTTCGGTGAGTCCGATTGATTTGTTCTTCAGACCTTTATTCTGACTGATTTTTCTTCAGTGGCCCGTTAGTTATTTATGGTGCGTTGATAAAGATTCAAGTATCTGATCTTGGAAAAGCTAAAGATAAATTATAGATCCCGATGACCCCCTGAAGGATATGTATGACGTGGATGATGGTACGTAAAAGGTATAAGATAGATCTGAATGCACAGTGCTGACATGGTTACAGAGAGCACAGTACTCACGCTCGGAGATTGGTACCATAAACCGGCTCCAAGCATCTTTCCCGTACGTCCCACTTTTGATATGATATTGAATCCGAAAAGGATCCTGACCTTATACTCTTTGTCAGCCCGGTGATCCTAATGACCCGTAAGGACTTGTTTTCTGAAATCGCGAAGAGCATATGGATTACTCACAGTAGTATTGCAGAGTTCAGAACTCGACGACGATAAACGGCAAAGGCCGATACCCAGGTGGTCCAAAGGTACCCCTGTCTGTCACGACTGTTACGCAAGGACTTCGGTTAGTTGAATTGCAGTCCGCGGAAAGTAGGGGGATCTCACGTCTTTGCTTCCCACAGATACCGTTTCCGTATTATTGCTGCTACCTGCGGTCCGACGTAGGCGTTTAGCGCATAATCTTTTCGCAATCTGTTGCTAAGATGGTTCCCAATAGGTACAATTTTTCGATCGATGGACATCGCATGACCGTCATCGAGGCAGACGGCGTTGAGACGAACCCATTAACGGTGGATAACTTTAACATATTCCCTGCTCAGCGCTACTCTGTTGTGGTTAATGCTGACCAGCCTATTGACAATTATTGTAAGCAATGTCGTATTTTAACCAACTATGTTCACTGTGTTGAATTTGGATTTTTTTTAGGGATTCGAGTGATTCCTACGGGCGTAGAGGCGGGAGCTGCTAATGAGAGTTTTGTTGATGGACTAAACGCCGCTATACTCCGATACGATGGAGCCGCGGATGCTGAGCCCACATCGCAGCAAGCTCCTGATTGTGTCCCTCTTAATGAGGCGGACCTTTCGGTAAGTAACTATTACCGTTTGTGAATTCTGAAGCTTGTCTACTAACGCGTCGCTACTTAGCCGCTCATTAATCCCGGTGCAGTAAGCAAGCAGTCAATCGTGATTTTCGTTTGTTGATTGCTAATCTTGAGCGTCATTAGCCCGGGGAACCATTCGTGGGTGGTGTTGACTATGCATTGGTGTTGAACACCAGTTTCGTAAGTGTATTCAGTTCTCGAAAGTCGGGAGGGAGGTGGTCGTCTCATGTACTGTATGTTCTGTAGAGTCCGATGACTGGAAAACACTTCATTAACGGCAACTCATTTGTGTAAGTTCCTTATCGTAGTTTTCATGTGCTATGAGTCATCTGACTTCTGGTCCCCAGCTCACCAGAGTAAGTTCAAAGCAGTCCTTGACCTTGATGAACCCAGAAGCTGAAGAAGAACCTGTCATCATCAGTATTCCGGTCCTCCTACAGGTTCTCTCCGGAGTAACAGACCCAAACCAGCTTCTACCAAAGGGCTCTGTATACCCATTACCCGCAAATAGCACTATCGAGGTGTCTTTTCCTGGCGGGTTCCCTGTACGTATCTTACTCATCTACACGTCTTCTCCGAACGCGTGTTTTTTTTATCTTTTTTCGTATCCTTACTTCGTTTTCGGTTGGTAGCATCCCTTCCATCTTCACGGACATAACTTCGACGTTGTTCGCGTCGCGGGAAGCGATACGTATAATTTTGAGAACCCTGTTCGTCGTGATGTTGTTAATATAGGGCAACCGGGGGATAATGTTACGTTTCGCTTTGTTACGGACAATCCTGGTCCTTGGTTCCTCCATTGTCATATTGACTGGCATTTGGATGCGTGAGTGGCTTGTTTTACCTGAACCTCTTCTGTGGTTAACTGACTTGTGTTTCGGAAAGTGGACTTGCTCTCGTATTTGCGGAGAACGTACCCGATATTCAGGCTGAGCAGCCAGTCAATGGTGAGTCTCATTTTCATTTTTTTCTCAGTTGTCCGAAGCATTTGTTGAAGCTTTTCCTTGGCTTAGCTCAATGGGAGAAACTTTGCCCCGTTTACGCCAAGAACGATCCCGATAAGCAATTCGAAGGGAACACGTTCAATCATCATAGCAATCATCATAGCAAGAACAACTAAACTACTCGACCCTGCACGGACTGAACTGGACAAAGTTTCTTTCTTTCACTTTCATTTACTCCCTCAGCGCTTCTCTTCATTACTTCTTTATTTTTTTCCTATTATTATTATGAATCGGCTAGTTTCACATCACACATGTGGGAAACGGGACTTTCATTTAAGATAACCCTTCTTGCATTCTTTTGATACATTAATTTGCTCGCTAATAATCATCTTATACATCTTATGTGCTATCGACGTTTTATTGTAACTTTGTATTTTTGTTAGGTAATCAATGGCCGGTTTTTTGGTTTGGATCGTTAACTGTATCCACAGTATACTTGCTTCCTTCCTCTTCCTTCAAAGTTTGCCGATCTTGAGTGCGCGCGAACTGAATTGCGAAGTTCTTAACTTTGTCTGATCAAGACCGACATTCATTCATATAGATATCAGCTTCAGCGTTGTTGTGAGTCGGACGAAACACGTGATCCGGCGTTCTTCTGCAATGTACGAGGACGGGACTTCCCGTCCGTACCTTCTTCGAACGAACGTTCTTCGACGACAGTCTACAGACTCTACACCAACTTCTTCTCATTCTCATAACTCGGTCGATCACCAGCCTATACAAATATCTGTATAACGATTGGTCGTTTATCTGAAGCAGGTGATCATCCGAGTAACGCGACGCGACGACGAGGTGTGGGAACGAAGAGCAAAGTGCTCCGTAATCGTAATGCTCGAGTCTCGAGCGCCTCGTGCTTGTCCACCTGATTTCTTCGTCAAGTGTTAAGGATAAGGAAGAGAATACGGATACGGATACGGACTGGTCCTGCGAAGAGACGAGACGGTGTTTGGGTTGTTCCGAGTGCCACGAAGGCCGATAGCGATTGGAAAGAAAGAAAGAAAGATCGGGCCTTTTCGGTAAGGTAAGGTAAGCGCTGATGAATCTCGGTACTATTTGCGAACATGAACATTAGTGCTCCTCTTTCTACCTGGCTTAACTGCGCGCTCTGCTCTTGGTCAGCTAATCTAATCTTGGAGTGGGTAAAGGCAAAGGCTATGCTATGCCTTCATTGCGCTAAGCCAAGTCAGAGATGATACGATTATGAAGAAGTACTTTGCCGTTTCTCGACCTTCTTCGTCGGTCCGTTGGTTCTTTGCTTCTATGACATACATACATACATTACTGTAAGTTTGCTTTTGCTCTTCACAGTTCCAAATTGCGGTATTTGTATTTGTATTTTGGGAGACGCTCATACATACTCTTGCCATCGTGGAATCTCGATGCTTTCAGAAAGTGCACGTAGCCTGCTTTGGTATGTGCGCCCGCACGCATGCACGCACCGAGCAATATGTTTTCGGCGTGGTGAAAGAAGCTGCCCTCGCCATCCGGTCGTCGATTCGGGCTTTCTTATAGCCGAAAATTTTAGCCAGAGTGTTTCTATTGCGTTATCATGTGGAAGGACGATGGAACGATCTCCAACTCTACTTCGTGGCGTTTGGCGAACATGTCTTCCGATCGTGATTCGACCATTGACCTTAGCTCGTGGCTGCGCACAGCGATAACTTGAGTGTTTCAGAGAAGGTTTCTCGAGAGGCAGGAATTTCTTTGCGGTTTCAAGAGGTGACCTCGAGTTAGCGTGGGACACATCATTAGGTTCTCGGGCCTGTTTGTGCTCTATGTTGATGATGACGCTGCAGAATAGGAAGGCTCCTAGGATACCGATGGGCGACTGCCTTTCGGAGCCATCCAACTACTCACCCCGCTTTCGATAAGTCTAGCGAAGCACTAGCAACTTCTCCAGGTGGCACGTGGGGACAAAGTTCATCGCGTCCCTTTCCTCACATTGTTTCACCCTGTAAGCGATATGTTTCTGTTTCTCTTTATTCTGACTCCGCGTCTTCTCATCGAGTTCAGTTCGACATTTAGTTTAGGACTAGAGATGGGGCAATTCCCGTTAATTACGTTCCCGCCTACGCCTGCGAACGACTTTTTGCGTCTTCGGGCTTAATGGGGAGCTCATGTACGGCATGAGGCGAGGCGTGCCGCAGGTAAAGGAGGGTTCATTCCGATTTTAGCCCGAGGCTTCCTTTTCATCGAATGCATCGAATGCAAAGTCCTCGCTCGACGAGTGGAGAAGACCCATTTTTCTCTGGTCATGCGCTATATCGATCTCTCAGAGGAGGCGCTCTCGTTACGCGTCAGAATAGGAACTCGCGCCAGGTAGGGACGACCTGAATGCAAAGTGAGGCAATGTCAACCTCTTGGGCTAGATTTGAGGAAGCCCCAAAGGTGTTGCTTCTAGCCATACTATATACATCCAAATTCTATCCCTATCTGCTAATGCAGACCCGCCGCTGGTCAAGGCTACCTATTACGGACAGATACCTCTGAATTGAGTATCCCTCGGCTTTTCCGCGATCGCTGGTGAGAGATAATCAAGGAAGATTCCCTTGAATCCAACTGTATTTGCTTACGTTTGATGCCGACGGGTCAGTACCGAGTAGGAACGGATGTCGTTATATGGTTAAAGCGGGGTGATGCCGCCTGCTTTTGGGACAACTTCCGTACTTCTGGTTTTGATGTATTCCCTGCACGGTGTAGCTCGGAGTATGGCAAGATTATTCCGTTGGCACTATCTGCCTTCATGTAACGTGGAAATAAGAAGGACTCATTGGCTCCCTTGGTGATTCTTTTGCAAATGATATATGACCACCCGCTCCCTCGACTCGACTCGACTGCCCCTTATCCCTACCTACGCCTCAAACGATCCCCGCTCCGTTCTCTCTTCTGTCTGTAATATGGCTACTGTACCACCTGATACTTTCCATCTTGACTTGTCTGGCACGTTCGGTGTCATCTTCTGGGGTAAGGATGGTGTTTTCTACGATACCAAGCACAACTCTGACTAGTTTCGTTTTCTTTTGTCTTTCTTAGCGTTTGTCGTGTCGACAGTGTAAGTTTCTATCTAGCCGAATTTCAAAAGGACGATTTTCGGAGATTTATTTATCGGATGTTTTTGTTTTTTAGGCTCTTTGGTGTCTCCGTCGTCCAAGGGTACTTCTATTACATGCACAACAAGGATCCTTTAGGCCTCAAGCTTTTCGTGAGTCCAGGATACAAGTGAAATGTCACTATTGATTCCGAACTAATGTGAACTGCTCGTGGACTACAGGTTGCCTTGATGCTGTATGTTGATGTTGCTACCCTTCATTTCATCAAGCACGACTCTGATCCGGTTTACTCCTTACTTACTATTGCTATTGCTATTACCACAGAGCCCTTGATTTCACGACGACTGCATTATCATCACAATCCCTTCATAGCTATTTGGTGCGTCAAGGTTTTTTTGGATATCATATGGTTGCTAGCCCTTTTAAACTGATAGGCGAATCTCTTGGTGTAGATAATTAATTTCGGGAACCCGTTCGCTCTTCAGTATATGACGACGTTCGTTGCCATCTTGCATCTTGCGAATCAACGGAGGCAGAGAACTGAATGGAGATTGTTGCAGACCTTATATCGCTGAATATGTCGTCACCGCCATCGTCACTCTCTTGTAAGCATATTTACCGTTCACCTAGGGATCTGTAATCTGTCGGATCTGACAGTGGCAATAGGTCACAGTTATTCTACGCTAGTCGAATTCATATTGGTCCGTTAGCGCGTTGTCGAAACTTGCATCGATCGAAATAACAAATTTCCTGTAGCTATCAAACAATCCATCCGCTATGGGATTCCTGTCATTATTGTTAGTATCTCCATTCACACGACCACGATCATAGTTTCGCTCTCTGACTTTGTGGTGGATCTCAGTGTATATTGGCTTTTGCTGCGTTCGGTGAGACTCATTCCGTTCTGTGATCTGTCTCAAACGTATGACCAATCCCTCCTCTGCGCGGTCAGGATTTGCTATTGGTACGTGTATGGAGTATTTCAGATTGTGACAAACAACTAACTGAGGCTGACCCTGTTTTCCAGCGTCAACGATACAGATATTCTCAACGCGTCGGCTTATCGTAGCATTAGAGAACAAGAAAATGATGGTGCGTGATTCTTTCTTTCCGCGTCTGGTCAGAGTCAGTAGCAGTAGCTTAATGCCTCCTCTTTCAGACTCTAGCGGGTTTGAACACCGGTCTAGCCGCGCTGTGCGATATTGTAGCGACAATTGCCATGTGCTTCTTCCTCGCATCACAATCGCAAAAATCGGCCTATAGGCAGTGAGTATATACTATATGCGTTTGCACCACTTGTTGTTGTTGTTGTTGTTGTTGTTGTTGTTGTGACAACGAATAACGTTCTATTCTTTATCTAGGACGAGGACTATCATAGCTTTCCTACTGTTCATTAGTATCAACCGTGGTGTATTAGTTGCCATTGCGCAACTTGGGTTCTTATCTTCCTACGTGGCAGCGCCATCTAAGATCTACTGGTACGTTATTGTTATCTCAGTATTTCATTTCCGTGAGTGATGGCTAATTGGGAGGAATATTAATATTCTAGGATGCCTTTCCATCTCAGCGTTAGCAAGCTACATGTCAACACACTACGTGAGCATCTAATTTACTTTCTCCTACGCCCATTTCATACCACTAACATTCTGTTCTGTTATAGTTGCAATGTATGTATCGTCCGACGTCAATACCTACCAGCGCTCATACCCATTACCGGCTGATCTAAACTCTCTCCTCTCTCCTCTCCTTCTACTCTAACAGGTTGAACTCCCGACAGAGCCTCCGGTCAAGAACGGAACTCTCGCAGATACGGATAAGCCAAGACTACACGACGTTCAACACTCAAATCGGTCGAGAACTTCCGAGATCTCCTTCTGCAAAGGGTAGTCTTCGTCTATCGGGTATTGCATACCAACTTGGGAGTCTTTCCAAAGTCGCAGTAAGTCATATCGTTTTTATCGTTACAAGGTTTTCTCGTAGAACAAACATACGTGGTACTCTTACTGACTGATTGACTGCTGGGTTTACGCATTGATCATGATAGGGGCGCAACGACACTAGTCCGACGACTTTAGCTAGTCCCGCTAGTAAGTTTTCTGGGGACGAGCGGCGGATGGTGGCTTTTGGGGATGAACGCGAACGCGAACGACATGATGGAATGCCGACTTTTGCGCGTCATGAGGATCCTGATGAAGATTCCTCGTTGAACGTATGAATCTCAGCTTTTTACGGTATCCTAACAAAAAGAAAGGGGAACAAAACAAGACTATGACATACTGTACTTACACATGACACTCGTTTTAACCGTTTTCTTTTCTTTTCTTTTACTTTTTTCCCTGATTCTCACTTCTTCTCCTTCTTCTTGCTTACCTGTACGACCTCCCTCCCTCCCTCGTTTTCTGTATAACTTTTTTTCTCTCTCTCCGCCTCGAATCCTTTCCTGTCAAACCAGTTATCTTCGCTTAGTCAGAAAGCACAACGTTACCTCCTGAGTACAGTAATTTGTAGGCCTCCTTGTTCTATATTCGAATTCGAAATTTACTGAAAAATGGAATTTTTTTACATATTCCACTATGTCCGTTTGATGTCCATTTGTTCATTGAACGGATCGATCGATCGAGTCGAGTCGAGTGTGAATGATATCTGGAATTACTTCAATGCGAACGTGATAAGATCCATTGGGGTGATAATACCAATACCAATGCTAATGCTAATGCTACGAGGCGTACCTTGGCACGAGTACGACACTGCACCGAACGTTTCCCGGATGTAATATATTGTACAGTACAGTACGATACGATACGATACGATACAATACTAGACGAGCAAATTACTGTAAAGAAAGATAGGCAGACTGTGTACGTACCAGAGTAGCAGGGTGGCATACAAACAACATGTGAACGCGATCAAATTCTGTTCTCCGGGGAGGTCGTAAGCATACATGAATGGAAGACCTGACCAGTGACCCCCACCCCACCCCACCCAATTAGAACAGGTCCCCGGTCCGACGTGCGTGCGTGTATAGACACGCGTGTTCTGTCATAAACTGTGTAGTATGATGTCTCGCTGGAGTCGGGGCTGCTACAGTATACGTCATGTGGTTGGGTTGAAGAGCCAGGACCGTGACGTGCGGTGAAGACGACTCGATATGAATCTGATTATTATAGTCGAGTCGAGTCGAGAAGGCTGCACGTACAGTATACGTCTCAGCTCAGCGCCGTGACTTCTAAATCTGATCTTCCGTACAATTGGTCCCGAGCCCGAGCATTGAAGTTGATGGATGATGAACTGCAGTGGTCGAGAAACGTACTGCTCGCTCATCTCCGAATACGAGTACTAGTACTAGTGGATGGACTGCTCGGAACCTTTTCCTTTTCCTAAAGACGACGTTCAGAATCAGATTGCACACTCATGGAATGGAAGAACTCAAGCCTCGAATACAAACGCCACTCTTCTCTTCTTCGTTCGACTCCGAAGTTCGAAGGAGGTTCGGGATTCGGATCTTATAGTAATAATAAATAGGAATACGCCACGAACGTGTTAGATAAAGATAATGATAAAGATAAATGACATGGTAGGGTAGGGTAGATAGGATAATCGAAAATTGGCCGTATATTACCCGTGCGATGCAAGGCAACGATATTCGAGGCAATGACGAAATTTGCTTTTAGAGCGGGAAGGTCGAGATCGAGGCGCCAAGAATTTCTAAAAGCGTGAATTTTAAAATGCCCTTGAAGGGAGGATGCGGTCTGAATGCTAGGATGCTACGATACCATGTCTGTATACTTAGACTTGCGGGCTACCCAACGCTCATCATATCCAGCAAAGCACCTTCAAAGGCAAGCCCAGCGCTAGCGGTGCCCTTTGCTTGTCTTTGCAATGCACCAAGTAGCCATCACCAGTACTGGGTCGTCGGGAATTTAGCAACGTAATGTCCGCACTTTGTCCCCGCCTCGTTCTCGTCTAAATCCGAGAGGTCCTGACGAGCGCGACGTTGTTCCATTCCACCCCTGCGCACGTTGAAGAAGAATATTTGTAAATCGGCGGAAAGATATTTTAGTTTTAGTGGGGAGCACAAGGTGAATAAGTTGACAAATACAAGTGAGCATGTTTTTACTCTTCCCTGCTTCGTCAACTCACGATGACACGATGACATGAGGGCATCCGTGCCATGCAGGGCAGTGAACATCGAGGATCGAGGATTTATCCGCTGGGATATACTATAGATACGGCAAAACAGAATACAGCATTGTCGAGTGTTGTACCATTCGCGCAGGAGGAGAATGGAATGAATGCCACGAGGACAACAACCAAACGCAATGATTGATTGATTGATTGGTGATCTTGAGAAGCAAAACGTCCTGAAGGTGGATAACAGTTCTAGTGAAGGGGAAGGGTTAGAATGATCCTAGATCAGTTGTGCACGGATGGTACAGCAGTCAAACAAGCCATATGCATGTCAGCTTCAGGCGCATTTCATCCAGTTCAGACGATAGCCGCACCAGCCATTCATATTCATTCAGCAAAATACTCTGCCGTGCGAAGCATTCCTCATAACTTACATACAACAAGCTCATTCTCTTTAACGTGTGGACGATCCCGACCCGAGAACCCAAGCCAACACCCGACGCGGTATTCACTCTGAGCGGGAATACGAATACGGTTCTGTTCAGAGTCCGAGTCCGAGTCTCCTGAGCTTTCGCGAGGTCCTCGCAGTAGCAGTCGCAGTACTAGTGGCGGTCGTAAAGATAAAGATGAAGAGGCAACGTCAGTCAGAGGCAGAGTTATCGACGGGCATGCGCTTATGTCAACTCAGATTACCTAAACATATGACTACGGTAATTTCCGGCTCCAATCCAACCAACACCAACCTTGGCCGGAAATTTCTCTCTCAACTTGAACTTGTTGAGACCGACACTTCCTAGTCACTTGGGGTTTGCTTTTTCTGGTGCGTGGGTCGTTCCATTCTGAGGAATCGATTAGTTACCGAAATATTCTACGATCCCCATCGTTCAAGACCGAGGACTCATTCTTGCTGTGCTGTGCTGTATGTATTATGAGAGCTTGTAAACGAGAGCTCTGGGCTGGGATTACTGTTATATGTATTTGTCGTACTCTTGCGAGCTGGCTTTTGAATGTGTTGTTCGAAAACTGCGGATATTTTCACTTGGATTAAGCACAAGGAAGAACAACAGCTACGGATTGAATAAGACAATCTCGCCTAAACGTACATCATAAAGGAAATGGTAATGACAACGAATAACTAATCGTTACAAGAACTCGGAATACAACAGAACAAATCAACACCCCTCTTTCCCTTTCCTTTCTCCAGCTTACTTCTGTACAGGCTTAACCAACAAAGGCATGTTATCCGCAGGTTCTATATATGTAGGTGAATTCAAATTCAATCAATCAGTCAGTCAGTCAGTTTTTGTACCTGTTTCACCGAGGAGCTTGAATGATACGATAAGGTTTGGAACACGTACTCATAGTCACCGCAGCGGTAGGATGCGCCTTCTGACCCACGTACGCAGGCGCAAACTCAAAGTTGGCTATAATTATCCTGGAAGAAGAAGAAAAAATAAGTTGATATGTTAGTTCTCATGACCTCGGACTCAGGAGTGCTAGTGTGCGGAGCAGGGAGAGGGGAAGGGGAAGGGTGGACGACGACAACAGGGACATGGGGCCCCGTGACCGTGAGGTGTTCGTCGTTCGTCGTTCATCGTTCACCGTTCATCGTTCATTGTTCGTTGTTCGCTTAGAAAAAAGAAATGAAACACGGACGTACGCAAGGACGGCTTTCATCTCAACAATGGCCATAGTCTTCCCGATACAATGGTGCGTACCATTGATGAACGTCTGGAAAGAATGGAGCGGATGGTATGCTGGAGCTTCGTTGAGCTTCTCCCATCTCTCGGGTCGGAATCTATACTCCGGGGGAAAGAAAAGAAAAGAAGTCATAGTGAGCGTCGAGCTCAGTCCGTATCAGGAATAGGCAACAAACGAAGCAGGAAGGGCACGGAAGAGGAGAATAGAGGGAGAGGGAAGAAAGAGAATCCCGAAAAAAAAAGAAAGAAAGAAAAAGAAAAAACAGATTGGCGCACTCACTCTTCTGCATCTTCACCCCAGAAGCCTTTGTAAGTATTTATAACTCGAATCTACGTCGGTTAGAGTTTCGCATCGTGTCGATGTTGCGTGAGCTTTCTTTCAGGGTATTGGTATCAGGCGACTTACGGCAATGTAGAGAAGAGTACCCTTTGGGACGTAGGCTCCATCGACGTAGTCGCTCTTTCCCGCTTGGCGGATGGTCATGGGTACGGGGGGCATCACTCGGAGACTCTCCATCCTGCCAGTGCATAACAAAACTCAGCCGCCTTTTCGACGGATTCGGATTAGAGTAAGTAAGGTGGAATTGACGACGTACACGACATGATCGAGATATTCTAATCCCTTCAAAGTGCGGAAGTCCGGATGGGGATTCTCTGCGAGGACTGGTTGGAGTTCGGCTCGTAGCTTGGCCTGAACCTCGGGATGAGTCGCGAGTAGCCAGAGCGTCTGTGGAGTATCATCAGTCGTCCTTCTATCCCGTCCTGTCCTGAGTAGTGCAGACGCATACCCAGGTAAGCCCAGATGCTGTGGTTTCATGCCCAGCACCCAAAAACGTCAGCTACAGCACCCCTCATCAGCACCAGCAACCAACGAAACTCAACGACCGAAAAAGAAAAAGACAAAACAAGAGCAAACACCAACCACTTGCTGCATCATCATCGAATCAGACATCTTATACCCCTTCCCATCCCCACTCTCGTTCATCCGCGCCTGCACCAACAAACTCATCACGTCCTTCTTACCCTTGAGCGTACTATCACTCGCAGCAACAGCCGTAGCATGTGCGTTCGCATCTGCGAGAATCTTCGCAGAGACGCGCTTGATACGGTGCATACTCTCAACTACGATGCTCAAGGGAGCTACGACACTCCATTTTGTCAACCAGTGACGGTGGTGGTATAGCCAGTTGGACTTTAAGAGTTTGGCGACGCCGGGTATTGAGACGGATGCGATGAGTCTAGCGAGATTCGTTCCTAGGTTGCATCAATGTAAGCGAGTTTCAGAGAACATACTGTAAGCCATCACTAACCGCTCTGAAGGTCTATTAGTCTGTGATAGGCATCTGCAAGCTCGTTCTTAGGGTTATGCAGACTATCGCACTCATAGCCGAATGCTGTGAGACAAATTATGTCAAGAGTCACCATGCTCACTACGATGCACGTTTAGTTGCTGGTATCCCAATTCAGAGAGTGGGGGAGACTCACTCCAATCGTACATGTATATGACGCTGCCAGAAGCACCCTTTATGTTGCTTTTCATAATGTCAACCAAACTGGCGAAATGTTGAAACTGAGAGCTGATACGAATAGGGATTCAACCTTACTCATATAAAGGCTTGTAATACATGTGCGTTTCTTTTGGACTGATGTTAGCTCCCAATATTGCGGGCAGCGATAACGAATGACTTACGAGCCGTCAAACTCGCGATCGAGAAAGCCGGGTTCATGAAACGGCGCATTGCACGGTGCTCATCACCAGTGACGGTCAACAACCCATATCCAGCTACAATTCCCAGAATATTCCTCATGTAACCAGGCTAAACACAAAATACATCACAAAAATAATCAGATTTCCTCACGCGAAGCAGGTGCACGCATCAAATAAAAAAAGACCCACTCTGGGATACTCAACCCAATCCGCCACAAGGACCTTCTGCATCGCACCAGGGCTCAAAAACATGACTCTCGAAA
This sequence comes from Inonotus hispidus, assembly GCA_024712875.1. NCBI lineage: Eukaryota > Fungi > Basidiomycota > Agaricomycetes > Hymenochaetales > Hymenochaetaceae > Inonotus > Inonotus hispidus. The sequence continues at coordinate 1,053,449 of CM045722.1, read as the reverse complement.
TCCCAAACGGCCCAACAGCCCGAACAGTCTGTCCATACTGCTTAGCCCACTCCCGCTGAACAATACCCGCCTCCCCCCGCATAATCTTCGGGAATTCCCCAAATAGTGCGTATTTCCAATCTAGTAAGGATCCGCTTGGTCCTGGGGTGCTTCGGAGAGGACTGAGGAGGTATGGGTAGAGCCAGAGTTGGTAGATGATTGTGGAGAGGAGGAGTGCTGGATGAGAGAGATGGAGTTAGCGAGTCTGAGTGTTTTTTGTTGGTTGGGTAGGTTGTTGGTTTGGTCTATCATGAAATCTCGTCTCTCACCTGTGAGAATAAACCCGATGGTCGAAAGGTTCAATTCCAGATTTTGCACGAGCACGGATAGTTGAGCCATAGTGTGGCCTCAATCAGCTGGTACTAGTCGTGTTGACAGTCGCAGCTGTTCGTGGTCAAGGATCGTAGTCGTGGTGGTGGAAGAAACCATGCGAGAACAACAAACCCAAACCAATCATATCCAATTGAATTGAATTGAATAAAAGGAATCAAGTGAAATAACCATCAAGTCCTTTCATGTGTTTTCCTCCATACCTTCATCGGGAGCAATACATTTTAATCTCAGTCTGACGAATTGAATCGAAGTGCCGCTTTACATGGAAAAACTGCCATCATCACATCACGAAACTTTTATTGTTGTTGGACTGCCGGTGGGGTAAAGGAAAGGAAATACACGCAGACACGGCTTGGCGAAATTCATAGGAACTGAGGATATCTGCTCTGTTTGGTGTTCAGCTTGCTTGTAGTGATACCTTTCGCGGAAGAAATAGTCTGGGGATGCATTAACGAGGGGGAAGACAGCGTGATGAGATGTTTACCTCGATGAGTTTAGTTTTCTGCGATGTCGTCCTATTATCCAACACAACAGAGTACAGAGTAGTCGAGTGATATGATGTAATCTGCACCCGAACGTGTCAGTTGAATTATATAATTCAATCTAATATAGTTTCTTCCACACCTCGAGGCCAAGTCCAAGTATCTCGCATGATTTCCTCCTAACCTTATTCGTCAAGCCAATAATCGTTTGGACTTACATCAAATCCACCAAAGCAATAAAACAACATTCACATTATTCCTTGCATTAGATAATGGTATTAGCTGATTACGAGACTTTGGTATAGCGTCAATTAGTCACATCGTCGATATCAACGCATCCTCAGACAGAAGCTATTACAAAGGCCGATAGGAAATGGTCACGCATCGCTATCGCTCTCCGCAGATAGCTCTTGAAGCAGAGATTCCAACCCAAGTTCGCGCATGATCTAAGATAGCGAGCGACCGTTAGTTAGAGGTGAGTCGTTCAGGTGATATCAGAAGCGCCGCACCTCCCGCTTAAGCTCTGCATCTTCTATACCCGCCGTAGACTTGAAGAGCTTATCGATGTCTTCAAGCGAGACCCCCGCAGTCTCCGGTACATACCGATGTGACCACCAGACCAATCCGAAACATGCTATACCGAACACGGCGAACGTTCCCCTATAATCAACCTCAATCTCAGCGAAATGAAGCGGCAAAGCATATGATGGGGAAAGACTAACGCAGGTGAAAATGCTAGGAATGGTGGCGTGATAAGTCCGATGATGACTGTCATCGCGGCATCTCAGCACGATGGCTCGGAGGATAAGTGGGAGACAAGATGCGCACAATTATTCAGCCAGTTTGAAGCTGTAGCAACGGCTGCACCTCGACTCCGTATAGAAAGTGGAAGTACCTCGCTAGGTAAGATCCATGCGATGGGTCCAATGCTTAGTCCATACGCCGCAGTGAACAAATAGATGCATCTGAAGTCGATAACAATGGTCAATTTGATGTCAGTCAAAGACGAACTGCATTCCATACCCGACAGCGACCCATGCGGAAAATCGACCACCGGCACCACTATCCTCATAGAACAATACCTTCGCAAAGTTAGAATCATCGAAAGACACATAGGAAGAGCAGTGTTTGGTAGTACCAGCAAGGCAATGGACAGATGTGCCGATCCCATTGTGATTCCTCCCCCTGACGTATAGTGAGTTTGACAAGACTCTGATGCACGGGCGGGAGTGTCTTACACTTCAATAGTAGCTTTCGTCCTGTTTACAACGGGATGCAGTGAGTCCCGAAATGTATCACAACAGGAAACCAGAAGACTCCTACCAAGACGATCGATGTATATTATCGCTGGAACAACAGCAAAAAACTGTACAATCCCGACGCCGCCACTTCCCATTAGTTTAGCGCTATCACCGGTTAGGCCAATTCGTTCCATTAGTATAGGTCCGTAGTATATGAGTGCATTAATTCCGCTCCATTCTGTACATGCGACTAAACTCAGTAAAACGTGCCAAATAGTTCCGGGAGCCACTTACGTTGGAAGAACATTATCATTATACCAACCATTACACGATCGATAAATTTGGGTGTAAAAAGGCGCCTCCATCCGTGTACCTCAGCTTCGAAATGATTTTTGTGATCTACGGATGCATCAGCCCTATGGATGAGTTCCGCTTCAACCTGCATCTCCAAGAACTCGATCTACAGCCTCATACTCAGATTGCACTAATGAGTCAAAATACATGATACCGAACTCACTCTTAAAAGAGGATCCGTTTGCTCCTCCTCTGGAGTTCGGAGTCGCAGTTTAGCGAGAACTCGGAGAGCTTCATCGTTTCTGCCTTGGAAGATGAGAAGCCGCGGAGAAGGCGGAAGGAAGAGACAACCGAAAGCAAGAATGAAGGCCGGAATGAGCTGAATGGCCAGCGGTAATCTCCAAGATACTGCCCCAGGGACTGGTGATCTGATTTAGGGCGCTAGTGTCGAAAGGGTAATATTCGGGAGTACGTACAGTCTCGGGTGAAAAACCCAGTCCAGAAACCAAGGACAACACCGGTGACAATGGCCAATTGCTCAAGCGCCATGAGAGAACCTCGCACTTCTGGGGGACTGATTTCTGCAAGGTAAAGGGGTGAAAGCATGCTGGAGGTGAAGTTAGCTATCGTAAAGGTGCGGAACAAGAGTAAAGGCGGACCTCAAAGAGCCGATACCAATTCCTCCTACGGCTCGTCCAGCAATGAGTTCGTTAAGGCTCAAAGCAGCCGACTGCAATGTACTGCCGACTGCGAATGCAACTGGTAAAGAAAATTTAGCTCGCAATCAAGAGATATAAGCAACCGAAGAGGAGAATCAGATAATGCGAGACGATCGACCAAAGCCAACCGCTCGAAGGTAGCTGAGATAATTTTCTGCATTGTGGACTATCCACGTAAAGCCAAATGCCTCAAACATCACACGAAGCAAACAAATGAAAGCTAAACGAACGGGGTACGTACAACATGCAGCGAGGATGGATTGTCTGCGCGAATATCTATCCGCAAACACACCGGCAAGTAAAGCTCCCAATAGAGCACCCAATTCAAGCATGGCAGCTAGCAGGCGAAAAGTTCATTTTACAGTCATACAACCGTTGGTCAAGACACTCACTCATGACGCCTTCCTGCCAATCCGTCATCGCCCATCTCTGCTTGAAGTCCTTCATTACAAGAACATTCGCGATGACACCTTGGTCATATCCAAACAGTAAGCCGCCTATAGATGCTAGCACTGCGCTTGCAAGGGTGTACGGATTGTTCCAAAGGCCCGCCACGCCTGCTGATCCATATGCATACGAATATCCTGGTGTGGCACCAGCAGCATTTATTGTAAATGTACCATTCGTGACTCTGTTTGACGCATGTACCCGTCCAATAGAGGCATCACCATCAGCATCTGTCGGGATGACTACATAGCCATCTCGATGCGTCTGCTCATTCACAAGATGCAATCAGATACCACAGCAAAATTCAGTATGTTAGACGAACCATGAATTGAAAGAAAAACTAGGAAGTGGGAGGGCAGGGAGGTAGGACACTTGAAGTCCAGACGGACAGACACGATGCATACGTTAGAGATGAAAGACGGTGAGAAAGAAGCAACCAACCCGTGTCCAGCAAAGAGCGGTATTCCTCACGTGCCCTCGTCACCTGATCGAGTCTGTCGGGTCTTGGTCCAGGTCCAGCATTATTGAACAGCAGCGATCTTTTTCCATCTGTCCTGTTCTTGTCTTGCTGAGCAGCCGAGCAACTTTGCTTTGTCGCTTATCGTTTAATGCCGGCGTAAAGGAGAAAATTGCCCATGCATAGTTTTACTTTTTGCCTTTGGACGTATTAGTTGATTGAGCTCCGGATCCCAAGCAAGTCTCCTCTAGTGTCCTTCCTTAACATGGTACGCTTATTAGTGTTTCAATACTTTGCACCAAGTAGTAAGTATCAAGTCAAAGTACACAAGATCCAGTTACGGGTGTCGAAACGATGTCTATTACGTACTGATTATCTAATGTCTCGAAATGGTTATCCTTGACATATATAGAAATTGATAGAGTTCACTATGATCGCACCAGATGCTGTACCAGCGCTCACGCGCCCGTCTGACGCGGGTCGATTATCACTTCCCTTATACCCCCAACCACCACAACTAGCATTAAATCACACACAATCTTAACATGTCCTATGTGAGTGTCATTCGACGAGCTATGCGATGTCAATTGATCACTTGTAAATAGTACAACGCTCCATCGGGTGCACCTCCGGGCTACGATGGAGGATATGGTGGTGGTGGTGGTGGTGGTGGGGGCCAGGAGGTTATGGCGGTGGTGGAGGACCAGGGGATGGTTATGGAGGAGGGGGTGGGTACCCGCCTCCTGGACCTGGAGGAGGACCTGGAGGATTCTCAGCTGGTCCTCCGAGAGGTCCGCCGGCTGGTGCTGATCCACAGTGCGTACTTCGCTCATCATCCGATCTTATGTCTCACTTTATTTGGATATATGCGCTTGATTTGCGGGTCGATTATCATCGTTTTCATCTGACGTGCTGGCGGTGCGACTCTGGTGTTGTGTAAATTGGGCGATGATGTAGATTATGGCAGTGGTTTTCGTCTGTCGATATTGATAGGAGTGGGGCAATAACTGCCTCGGAGCTGCAGCAGTGCTTGGTCAATGGAGATTGGACGCGTAAGTCATAGTTGTTGTTGTGATTCTACTTGGAACCGTCGTTGAAGAATGCTGGGTTGGTTTCATGACTGTTAGCTTTCGATCTCGATACCGTCAAGTTGCTGATGACAATTTTTGTGCGTTCCGCATCCTCATCTAATCTAATCAATCCCTAACTTCATGCTATTATTATAGGATACTGACCGCAGTGGTACGATCGGCTTCAACGAGGTACACATGCATCAGTACTTGCCTTTGGATCTGACTGATCCCAAGTCTTGCCTGATGCTAGTTCGCTGGACTCTGGAAATATATCAAGGATTGGCAAAATGTCTTCCGCCATTTTGACAGGGACCAATCTGGAAGCATAGACGGTCAAGAACTTGACAACGCATTGAAGCAATTCGGGTTCGTGGCTCTCGCATATTGAAGGCCCGCTTCTCAACTCTGATCACGCCATTCAACTCTGATCACGCCATTTCTGATCTTATAGCTACAACCTCTCCCCACAACTCTTGCACCTCCTTCTCGCAAAATACGGTTAGTCCCAATCCCATCTCCTTGTATCACCTTCAAGACACGTTGCTTACTATAAACTACCCGCTCGGGGTAGACGTAACAGCTACAGAACCCGTAACCCGACAGGGAAGAGGCCCAGGAGGACCCGGACCTGCTCCTGGAATCACATTCGATCGTTTCGTTCGTGCGTGTGTCGTAGTGAAGCAGCTTACAGAGTCGTTCCAGCGTCTCGACACGCAACGTTCGGGATGGATTCAGTTGAATTACGATCAGTTTATGCATACGGTTTTGACTGCACCTTAGGTGGTGGGTCGAAGTGGAATGTGGGCAGGTGGAGAAAGGGACTGTGAAGCCGTATGCTGTTTGGTCTGGTCAGTATGTATTATAGACTGATGAATGCGCTCGATCTTCGTGAAAATTAAAATGTTGTTTGTCTACTCAAACAGATGTGACTATCGGAAAGCAGCATTAGATAAACAAACAAAGTTGGAGTTTGATAAGCCATTCGATATACAGTATGCTTCCATCCGATTTCCACCTATCTACTATCCTGACCTGGCCTGGCTGTTTCAATGGTTCAGTCCGCCAAATGACCGGGTGTCCACTCGGCCGTAGGATCAATCCTATAGGTACTAACTCAAGTCTTGCATTTTGTAGGTGAAATCCCGCTTAAGGAAGTTGATCGAGCTGCCTCAGCTCATCTTGGCTGCTGAGGCGAAACCTCGGGATGCCATACTCAACGGAAATGAATCCTGGAACCGCCTCGATACTATCAAAGCTATTCAAGTTCTCATTAACCAGGGCAGGCTCCCAAAAGCTGGAGGACCTTTTCAAGGCCTTCCTCGCTGGCGCTCTGTCGACATGGGATAGATTCAAAATACAATAATGATGGGATGATTGCAGTAGTTATCGAAGGCGAAAAACATCTGGCCTGGATGCCAGCAACGAACGATGCGAATGAAGGAGCGCTTGGCTCCTTCCGGATAGTTTGCCCAACGAAATCCTAGTGAAACAATCAAATTATTTTTATTTTTAGACACGGGAGGAACGACACACAGACGGGTTTATTGCAACAGTACTAGTACTCACCGGAGATGACGACGTGTGGATAGATGCGGATGCATACCCATATACCCCGATTAATCCTAATATTAACGTGGATCTTGCTTAAACCTCGGAACAAACTGGAACGGGACCGATGCGCTGAAATTGAGGTACTGAGAGTACCGATCGTCACGGGGGACCTGGTATCGGTTCGGATCCGCAGCCCTCTTTCCTCTACACGCGCGGTGACGGTCCGGTTGCCACTTCCACACGAAGGTTGGAGGATGGGAAGAAGAAGCGATACGCACTATTATAGAATATCAATTATATGACTATATCTTCGCGGGAACAGTTTTGGTGAACTGGGAAGCATATCAATATGTGAGCGTGGTACTGTTACAACTGAAAGGGTCTCACAGTAATGAGCGGAACAAGGAGAGCATATCAGTATTGCATCCCCATGCGTCGTCTGTATGTCGAAGGAGAAGTTACGGGAGATCATCACATACATGCATCTAGCTTCGGTTCGGTTCTGAATCCCCCGAGAATTGTTAAGTGAAGGAATATTATGCATCGCGGGAAACAGTGGAAGATGTTATGTGGCGCGTACAGGGGGTTCTCAGTTCTCCATCTCCGTGCCGCGAGTGTGCACCCCTACACACCGTCTCTACCGCAATGATCGGCCACCACCAAAGTCGTTTCCTTCACAATCACACAGAAAGCGGGCCCGGGCTGTGTGTCGTGACTGCGGGGTAGTAGTCCATCCGCAAAACCGGACTGAGAAATAATGAATGATGGAGGATAGTTGACCCGTGTTGAGTGGGGATCACAGATGAAGATCAGCCGGAAAGAAGGATGGACTGCGGCATATTCGGGTCACATTAGGCGAATCGTGTCGAACGACTCGGAGAAGGAGGTGACACGTAAGAAAAGCTATACGGCGCGAAATAAGTCCTCAAGAGTATTGTGTTGCTCGACCGAATGTTACGGAATTGGGGACTGTGCTGCTGCGGATCCGCTGCAGACAATGCAGACAACAAGAACAAATATATTACATAACACTGCTATATTGAGACCGACGATCGCGTGTTCTAAAAATGAGCTCTCCGCTCCGTTTATACCCAGACCAGGCCAGCCGAGACGACGAAAGAGGCCCAGGACGGGATTCAACACCGTCGTCGCATGCATGCGTGCCACCTGACAACATATATTCTATCCTCCCGTTTATAAGGTCCGGCTACCTGCCTATATCCTCTATTTCCATTCTACCTTGCCTCTGCTTTGCCACCGCTTGTCCTTTGCATTCCAAGTTGGTACCACATCACCTCGTTCGCCGGGACCTTGACCTTGACCTTGACTTTGACCTCGACCACAAAGTCAGCTACGAACTACGAACTACGAAGCGCGGACTGAGATGTCGTTCCTGACTTCCTCGTCATTCGGCTATGTCCCGAATATGACCGCGTCACACAAGCACTCGGGCATGGTGGCACCGCCGAGTGTAGAGTCTATGTTTGAGAGAATCATGGATACCGTTCAGAAATCTGTGAGTCGTCTCTCTTCCGTGTCTGCATTCTCTGTTGGTTGGGCGGTTGGGTGCTGGGAGTATACGGTTCGCTTGAGCGTGCTTACGGACGGCAGGCACGGGTGTGATTCGCGTCTTTGGAGCCCGAAGCGATTATTCTTGGCGGGTGGATTCTTTGAGGGTAGTAATAGCTCCGGAGAGTGGGAGTATGACGCAAATTTAACTTCGGGAAGCGGATCAAAACAAGCTCGTGTCAGCAGAAGCAGCGCCGTCCGCTTCCGACGAAGTTCTCGTACGTTTCTTCTGGCTTGTGGCTTTTGTAACCAGCTGCATTAAATGCATGGTTTGAGGTTGTATATGATCCGGGAATCATATGCGATACTTTCATATGTAGGAGCAGGCTCCCTTTATGTTCCCTTTAACACGGGACTGGCGTCCGGGGCCTTTTCTTCGCACCTTCGCGTTCCCGACTTCGTGTATCGCGGAGCAGGAGCCTATCACATCTTCATCCTGGATCCCACACATCGTCATATTCACCGCTTCTCCATCTTCTTTAAACTCTATGTTTGCCTCGCACGTTTTAGCGTTTTGCCGTTCTTACTGACAACTCTCCTTCTCAATACAGCACAGCGAAATAGCAGAACTTCGGCAGCAATGTGCTGAGCTTAGAATATCGAATGCTAATCTTGAACGGCTCGTGAAGGACGGCCAGATCGTAAGTCCTCTCACGTATGTAATAATGTGTCCATCTCTCTGACAGACCTAACGTAGAGCGGACACCATGCAAATGGACATTCACACCATCACGGCGAGAATGGACGCTACTCTCCTCAAAGTTCACCGAAGCCGCGGAACAACAAATCGCCATTCTTAACTACACACCCGCTCCCATACCAGCATCGCATACCCTCGCCACCTTTACTTTGCGTCCCCTCCCCGACCTCCGAGCGTCTACCGACCACACAGTATCACAGTACAGAACGAGAAATTCCCGGATTCTATGTTGTAATTCCTGCAGGTGGTGCGGGTACACGACTCTGGCCGCTCTCACGAGAAAACCACCCGAAGTTCTTACTTGACGTCAACCTGTGCGGACGTTCTCTCATACAAACAACATGGGACAGACTCGTTTCTCTCTCGAGTCCTGCACGAACAACAGTCGTAGCAGGTCCATCTCATGCTCAAGCCATCCTCGACCAACTTCCCGAACTCAATACCCACAATCTGTTTATCGAACCAGGACCAAAAGATAGTATGGCTGCTATCGGACTAGCAGCAGCCATACTCTCAAGAAGAGATCCGGATGCGATTATCGGCAGTTTCGCAGCGGATCATATGGTCTCCGGAACAGATGCCTTTCTTTCCGCCGTAGCAGAAGCTGTCGAAGTCGCGCGATCCAACTCACCGGGATACCTCGTCACCATTGGTATAGCGCCTTCCAATCCAGCAACAGGGTTCGGTTACGTACGATTAGGTGAGAGTTTGAATTTGGCGAATGCGCCTAATGCGAGGCTTGTGGGGAGTTTCAAGGAGAAGCCTGATGCGAGGACTGCGGCTAGTTACCTTGCGACAGGCAACTATAGGTGGAATGCTGGGATGTTCGTTACTCGCGCTGCGTTCTTGATGCAGCTCTTACAAGAATATAAGCCAGAGTTATACGACGGCTTGATGAAGATCGCAGAATTGTGGGATGCACCTTCCTCATCCTCTTCAGCATCATCATCTTCTTTATCCCTCGATGGGAGCCAAACGGGTGAATCACAAGACAGAGGATCAGAAAAAAGTCGAAAAATCGAAGAAATTTGGTCCGAGCTCGAGAAGATTGCGATTGATAACGCAGTTGCTGAACCAGCAGCAGCTGAAGGACGTGTAGCTGTTATACCTGCTACGTTTGGATGGGATGACGTTGGGGACTTCTCTTCGCTTTCGGAGATGTTACCTGCGGAGTTGAATCATCCCAAGATTCTGGGTGATCATAGTTTAGGTAAGCTACCGCTTTCTCGATCCTTTCTAAGAGGTACTGATTTGTTTTGAATCTATAGTGCTGACGGAACAAGCAGCAGGAGGGATAGTCATACCCGGTTCGGGACGTCTCATCGCATGTCTGGGCGTAGACGATCTCGTCATTGTCGATATGCCTGATGCGTTGATGGTGACTACGCGTGCTAGGTCTCAGGAAGTGAAGAGACTTGTGAAGAGGGCAAAGGAGAGTGGGTGGAAGTTAGTGCTTTGAGGATAGAGTTTTTGGCCTTGGCCGGGATCGGGTTGATTTATGTAGGATGAGCAATGGATTGGGCTCGGATCTGGACCTCTTTTTGTTTGCGGTGTTCGAGTTATTTGTTATGCTATCGTATGCTGTCCTCCCCACCTCTTCCTCTTCTTCTAGCAAACCCCGTCTTTCCGTTTACATACTCATCTTCCTCACTCGACCAATCTACACTCTGCACTTTCCAAGTCCAGATACATCTTAATCCCACATCCTCCAACAGAAACCATACCCAGACACACTCGACATTTAACCGCAACGCACCACGGGTAATGAAACTTCAGCCTTTTTTTTTGTGTAACTTTATTCTGCAGTCGTTTTCACGTTTTTTTTTCCTTCGGACTTGGTTTGCGCTCGGACACATCTTTCCCCCCCCCCCCTCCCAGCTTCAAAGATTAGGAAACGAAGACTGTCTCACAACTCTGCCTCTCTTTGATTTATTGCCCTGGACCCCTCTTTTTCCCCCTGCGGGTCACGTCTGTCTTTGTTGGTTGTCTATTTATTTGAATGTATTTTGTCGATTTTGCTATCATGTCGCCGTATCATATTGTATTGCTATTTCTTCAATCCCAGTCCCATGTCTCACTCTTATTCTCATTCTTGATCTTGGTCTCGATCTCTGAGCTCGATCTCTTCTTTTCTCCCTGCACGGCACTTTGAGTGCGGACGTGATATACCATGCACACCATACTTGTACATACTCCTATTATCTCAGGCTATATACATACATATATATACACCGCATGTCAAGGATTTCTCATTTAGGCTAAATCAGATGATAAAATACGCACAAACGAGTCTCACGATACAAATGGTAGACTTCTTCAAATTGGGCTTTGCAAGGTTAAGTAGGCAACCGTATGCCGTCTGGCAAGACCAATTTAGAGCAAGTAACATAAGATACCATATGACAAACCTGTGTGCTAAAACAAATCACAACTTGAATCTTTATCTGACATTCCGTTCAAACAGGCGAAATTACAATATTTATTTCTAGGTCGTAAAAGTGTGTATCTTATAATCTGGATGGATCAAGAAATCTCTGACATGCGGTGATATTAGATATAGCCGGACTGGATACAGATGTCCTCAGTGCCATTACATAAGAAATGGCCTCACAACCCGATCCGGGGAACCACGTGCATGTGAACAAGGGATAGGCCCCCTGTTTGATACAGGAATAAACAATCAGTGCGGAATGTCCAAGTTCCCCATCACATCCACTGCTGCCGCTCCGCAGCAGTTAGCTTTGCACAATAACACGCTCGTTTGCGTTCTATCGATATGGCTTGTCAATGCTGCTCCGCTTTACCCGCTGTTTGAAAATCAAAGAGGTATACAGCTGTGTATGCTGTGTCTTTTAAGCCAATGAAGAAGCACGTCCTATCCAGTGCTGACCGGTGTTAATGTGAGAACTTGATGAAATCTTTCGTTCTATGTATAACGACTAATGACGTTGCTGGAGTTCACTTTGTTCACCGAGAAGCCACCGAAAGTAGTTGAGCGATGCTTACCGAATGCGACAAATGGAAAATTAATACCGCTCATGAGAGATCTTGATCCGGCATTAATATTGTGGTGCTATGGACAGCACCTCTGATTGCAGAATTGGCCGGGAGTTCTCCTATCAAAGGGCTATAGTAAGCTTGAGTCCATAATGGTCCTCCCTGCCATTTCGGTCGAGAAGTCACTCCAGCATCAAAGAGAGGTTCCAAAGAAGGCGCAAGAACAGGACACCGCAATGCTGGTTTAGAGTTCTGAACAAGTGGCGAGCCAAGGGCGCCTCGCTTGTTGTATCAAGGCACGAGCCATCTGATTCCTAATGCGTTGCAACGTGGGTTGACTGGCAACCAATGATCTCAATGATCTCAATAGAGTATTAGTTACTAGGCCACAGCCCACCGGTCCTGAAAGGTGTGTAAAAGAGGGGCCCGCTATCGACGTTTAGACTCTGGCACACGACTAGCCTTACAAGCTCTACCACCCGCAAACCTCTCGGTGCCCCTTCCCTTCTTGCCGGGCTGGCCGTATGTTACTTCCTGTCCTTCGCGCCATGAATGTCGAGCTGACCTTGGATAATGCAGCGGTGCAGTGCAGTTGAACTGCGATTGTTCGAAGTGTGCCTGCGCTATCTGCTCGAACACAAGGCATGATCAATGTCTAGGTAGGATCATTCATGTTCGAGGCATCGTCGGGAGCTGAGCATGTTACTTCACTTCCACCATCCTCATTCATTGCCACGCACATTATGGTATCTTTCGTATCCATTCTAGGCCTATACTGTCGTGCAGAAACGTCATGATCCCCTTCGTTCAATCATCGCCCCATAATTTTCTATGTTAACCTCGGCAGAGGCATCTTCGGGATGTGTATAAAGTATCACTTGCTATTGAGGGTAGACCTGTCGTCGTGTTCGTTACCCGACCATGTTTTCCCAAAATGAACAATATTTCTATTTATGTTCGGAATCGTCTGGTCTTATACCATCATCGTCTACAGACTGAGTAAACATTCGCCATACAAACCGGAAAGATTCAAAAAGACATTTTTCAGTGAGGAATATATACTTGATCATGGTAGCATCGCCCGCTCTGGCGATAGCTTTCGATACGAAAATGCACCCCCGCCAATATGGTCAGGCCAGAGAGATACAAGATCATATAAATGCAGAGGGGAGAGAGATAAGGTAACAATAAAACACCAAGAGCAACATGGTGCAGATCGCTGCATAATTTGTACACATTACTTCGACAACGGGAAACCTCTACACCAATCCTCACCCAGAGGCGAATTTGCGAAATCTAGCCTCAAGGAAGACTGGCAATTAAAGTAAGCGGTCGTTCGTGCCGTCCAAAGCGACTGATGCATATCCTCTGGAATCCATGCGAGCAATTCGCCTCCCCGACCTACAACCCAACCATCATCAGACAGAACCCAATGCGAAATTGCTCGTTCCTTGCTGCTCGACCTCGGAGGATCTATGTCACGACACAGAGGACCTGCACTTGGATGGGCAAGACCAAGTGAAGGTGGGATTGTCGATTTGGCCGAAAGACACCTCCCCGTATCTCCTGCTACGAACTCAGCACTCTCAATCTTGATGATTCTGATCCCAGCACCGAAGAAGCATGATAGAACATGGCTTCCGTCACGGCTGAACACAACAGAACTATACCGTCTTGAGCAACCTTGGAATGGACCCGCTACAAGCTCGCCAGACTTGGTATTCCAAATGCGGATTGTTCCATCGAGAGAACCAGACGCCAGGAGCATTCGGTCAGGCGAAAACGCGATTGAAAAGACCGAGTTAGTATGGCCTTTGAATGGACCCGAAACGAGCTGGCCACTGTTAGCATCCCATACACGGACTGCCCTATCATCAGAACCGGAAGCCACATATTCACTATCGCTCGAAAACGCGACTGAGTTGATCTCTCCCATATGTCCACCCAAAGGTCCCGATACAAGCTCGCCACTGTCAGCACCCCAAATACGGATTGTTTTATCCTTGGAACCGGAAGCGATGAGTCGCCCACTAGGCGAGAATGCGACAACCTGAACACGATCTGTGTGTCCCCCGGAGATAGTTAGGATAAGCTCGCCATTGTCCGCATTCCAAACTCGGATTGTTTTATCGTTAGATCCGGAAACGACCTTCCGCCCGGTGGGTGAAAATGCGACTGAGTTGACCCAATCACCATGGCCCTTTAAAGGACCCAAGATGAGTTTGCCGGTATTGACATCCCAGATGCAGATAGTACTGTCGTTGGAGCCAGATGCAATGCGCCGACTGTCGGGAGAGAATGCAAGCGCGTAGACCAGCTTTGTATGACCGTCAAATGGTCCCGAAACGAGCTTGCCAGTGCCAACTTCCCAGATGCGGATGCTCCCATCGAAGGACCCGGAAACGATGTACGCCCCGTCGGGCGAAAATGCGACTGACCAAACTCTTGAAGAATGCCTGTCAGGGGAATCCGGGATGAGCGATCGGACATCAGCATCCCATATGCGGACAGTTCCGTCATCAGAAGCAGAAGCGACGCGCCGACCCTCAGGGGAAAATGAGATTGAGTTGACTCGCTCTTTATGCCCTCTGAATGGACCTGAGGTTATCTGACCAGTTCTGACGTCCCAAACTATGACCGTTCCGTTGTCCGAGCCCGAAGCGATACGTTGTCCATCCGGGGAAAACATAAGTGACCCTACCCGACCGATGTGTCCCTCGAACGGCCCCGCAGCGACGTTTCCTGTGTTTGCATCCAATATGCGGATAACTCCATCTGCAGAGGCACATGCGCGATATCGCCCGTCGGGGGAGAGTGCATTTGAATTTCCTTCGCTGATGTGTCCTTGAAACTGACCGCTGTGGGGCTTGCCAGTATCAGCATCCCATATCCGTACTGTTTTGTCCTGGAAGCGCAAAGCAATCTGCCGCCCATCCAGCGAGAATGCGACCAACGTGACTAGACTACGACGTTTAATTGGACTAAAAATGTGCTTGCCAGTATCAGCATCCCAGACGCGCACAGTTCCATCGAGAGAGAGGGAAGCAATGCGACTACTGTCTGGGGAAAATGCAATAGAAACTACAACGCTTTTGTGTCCCTTAAATGGATCCGCAATTGGTTTACCACTATCAGCATCCCAGATGCGGACAGTCTGATCGTATGAGCCAGAAGCAATGCGCCGTCCGTCGCGAGAAAATGCGACCGACATTACAGGCCGTGAATGTCCCTTCACGACCATCATGCACTGAGATGGTCCTCTCGTTCCCAATGCATGAATCTGGACAACTGGATGGATCCTCGAATAGTGGTCTGCGACATGTGACTCTCCTGCCCAGATGGATACAGCAGCAAGATAGATGTGAGGAACACTTTGTGAAATCGGGTACGCAAAAACGCTGGCTAGCCTGTAAGAGGCCCAAAGGAACGATGATAGATCTGCATCCATCGACTACAAAATGATAAGTCACTACACAACCAAGTGGGGAGAGCCACTGACCGAAGTTTTCAGGCAGGCCCACCGTAGGGCTTCCCCAGCTACACGACTGAACTGTTTCGTCAGGCTAAGGACCTCCATCCAATAAAGGAGCCGATTGTGTGCGAATGCCTTCAGCCCACTCAGTAGTACAGCGGGTTCTGGTGCCTCGTCGAAATGAAGAGCCCAAAATCGACATGCGTAGTTCAAATGAGGCGGGATATTGGTCTTGATACGATCCTCCATTCCGGGGATATCGTCGTTCCGCACGAATGATGACTCAATCCCACAGACGTTGAATCGCAGGCCTTGCTCCATCACGACAAAGCATCGTTCCGCTATCACCTGTCTCTCCTCAAGTTCGTCAATACACCAGGGCTTGCTACCACACCGTTCCGAAGACAGGATGTAATCGGCAAGAGATGCGTGGTGGAGGCGAATTGGCCTTCCGGACTCATACGAGACGACTGACCGCAGCCGTCCTAGAGTAAGCTCCACCTTGCGCTTTTCGATTCCCAGGAATCCCGCAATATCAATATCAGAAAACGGTTCCTTCGCAAACAAAACAAGTCCCAAAATCCTTTTGAACAAATCCCTCGATCTGGGCTCCGTCCACGAGATTCCAGACTCCGCGAGCACTGTCGAGTATAAACTATCAATGCCTCCTCCAACCGCCCGGATATTTGAAAGCAGTGATTCGAGTTTCTCCATGCGATCGTCGCTGTTCCGCACCATCTTCACTGCCGTCGACGCCCAAATGAAAAGGCCATCTGCGGCAGCGCTCAACTCGTGAAAGATGTTCTCCCACACCCAGCCTTCCGGTACCTCCTTCCCGACGAGCGCAATCATCTCGCTTCGCATGTAGATATCAACGTCTGCTCGACTTTTTGCTGACGTGCATTCGAGCTCGATACGGTGGATGTGACTTGCGGACGACAGAAACTCCATGATATCCCTTTCGGGTCTACTCGTGACAAGCAAGCGAACCATTGGTGGAAGCTCCCAAAGCCGTCTTTCAACAATTGCAAGAGTCTACCTCGCTGTCCTTCCGTCCCACTCTCGTCCAGCGCATCGAGGATGATCACAACGGGCCGTTTAAGCCCACCAGCACTCGCTTGTAGCGGCTCTAGTACCAGTTTCCTGAACTGCCTATTCAGCTCATTTCCGCTAATATTCATGTTCTCCCGGGCTGCGTTGACGATATGTGGGGCGACAGTCGGATGAAGAGTTGCTATTTTGTATGCGATGTTGCGGATGACATAACTGTATTCGCCCTTGCCACGTTCGAAGAATAGATACGCCGCCGGACATCTCATTTCGTCGCATACATCTGCAATTGTCACGGCAATCGTACTCTTCCCAGACCCAGCTGCACCGGTCAGCCAGACAGTGTTTCGCTCTGTAAAAGTCTCTGTGACCAACATGTCCTTGATGTTGTCTAGGTATTCCTTGCGGGTCTCTTCAAGACACCGGGGTCTGTCTGATATCTTGCTGCCGTCCATTTTCGTTGGCGCGAGTACACTTTCCAGCAACTGTCGTGATTCTACCAGCCAAGTTAGTCTGACGTTTTACACGTCAACTATGCTACGTACGTATATCAATGGTAACGGCTCGTGCATCGACGGCCACAGTCTGTGTGTCAATGACCACTTCCAAAGCGGCAACGTTGATGGTAGAGTGCAGTGCATTCCTGAGATCGGCGAAGCGGGAAATGTAGCCATCCATCACTTGGTTACTATCCAGCCGAGCCATGCGGACTTCCATGACAATCAAGTTTCTCCAGAAGCACCAAGCTAAATACGAACATACCAGGGAACTTGCGCGAAGTGTATTCATTCACAAACTGAGAGCACTCCACTGCCAACTGAAGTAGTTTCTTGATTATGGGCTTCATTGTGTCCACTTTCTCGCTCAGCCTGTCAGCCCAACCGGTGAAATCCAAGGCTGCCTTCATTGCCTCGATCATCTCCTTTAACTTGCTATCGGTCTTGACTTGGTGAGAAATGAGCTGCGGGCAAACATCAGTGGACTGACTGGCTGTGGCACATGACAGACAGGGACATACAGTATACAAAACGGTAGCCGCTCTCCACGAGACCTCAAGCAGCGGGTGGATCTGAAGCCATATTAGCAACGAGATTGATAGTAGATGAAGGCGAACTTACTTGTACGACTACGCCGACAATCTCCACTATCTGATCCAGTGCAGCAATGATCATATTAATGGGATCTGCCTTATTGTCCAATAATCCGACTGTTTTTGCATCATTCTCAGCTGTCTTGACAAACATTTGTGCCCTAGTTAAAGCGTCGATGCCCTTGACACTGAGATGGATGGTGCCAACAGACTCTTGCGGTGCCATACTAGGCAATGTTAGAGGAGTGTTTAGGCTGAGCTGGGCTACACCGTCGAATAAGATGAGGTTCGTTCTTATGAGCAACTGAGTGTTCTGGTCGCTCACCATTTTGCTTAGCGGATTTTTGCAGTAATGTCAAAATATCAATGTGCACACATGCAATCAGCTGATCTTCCCAGAATTGTCTAGATTTCTTCAGGTGTAAATAAACAACGGCAGAGGTGTCTGAGTGCGACCTTACACACAGTGAGCGGTTTGCAGATAGAATACACACAGCGTATGCATTACTCACAATGTAACAATCGCATCCGAAGAGGGTCTTCCGTCGCTTTGTAACTTGACCGACTTGCGGGTTTTCTCTTCTTTATTGATTTTGATCTGCACGTAGTGTTTCCTTAATGACCTCTGAGTGTCGATTTGCACAACTGTACACTGCAATGTCAGGCGAGTACAGTGAAAGGAGGGGCATTAGCACTGACCATGAAGTGAAATGTGAGTGGGTCCACACATGCTGATGGAAGAGAAATGGACTCACATCTGATGCTCGACGACCATTATCGCCTTATACTTATCTGGGTGCTTCGTGATGCTGTGATGCTGATGCTTACGTCTTCTTCATATGCGGTTGATATTATTTGTCCAGCACAGCAACCATCTTGATTATATTGGCCTGATGTAGCTCGTGAACGTGCAGAGATGTAGCTTTCCGTATAGGTCCACGAAGTAGCCCTGAGAGAATCCAATCACTAACCATGCAGCCGGTGCGTCAGCTCACATTGCAGGGGTTACGGAATGTTGTGTTGCATGCTGTGCTGTGTTACTGTAGTTGCTGGCTGCTCATGCGGTGTTGTCCGATCTTAGCGTCACGAGATCGTGTTACTACTTCGGCAAAACAGGCGAGAACACTACTGAACCGTTTGTCCTCATCCACGATCACGATGCCGTCCGTCCTGTAGTAAGTGGATGCTGTGCTATCTCACCGGTCTCCGGCATATCATATCTTGACGAGAGGTACACAATAAGCATTGATGTTACCAACAATGACGACGAGAAGCTGCAGTTCACGTTGGGTGTCCTTCTTCAGCCAGGAGATAATGACTTCGGTACGTAGCCAACTTCTCTTGCTAGGTCGACCCTCCATTGAACTGAGATTTAGAAAACTACATTGCCATCGAAGATGGAAAGTCCTCGGGACTAATCAAAGACATCTCTCCCGGAACGCTGCATCCAGGGACATCATCATACTAGACGCTTCATCTGCTAATCTCAGGAAGAGCTGGGTGAACGTATTATAGACGTCTCTGTCCAATCATGGGCTGCAGCCCCAATATCATATTATAACATCGATGTATTGGCGCAGCGAGTGGACTCATGTGAAGTTTTCGGCCACTAGTCGTTCCTACTGTCCTCCCTCTATCGTTGTGGATGAAGTTCATAAGGTCGTCGTTCCTCCTTAGGATCGGGTCCTGCCGACTTATCGACGTTTGAGGTGGAGTACTGGGATGATAGTGACGATGGACATGCGTGTGCGGAATGCAGCGGTACGAGCAATGTGATTATCGAGAATATCAAGCTTGAGGCTGAGGTATGGAGAGTGTACGTTCTCATTAATACTTACACCCCTTCACTAATTCAATCATAGGGGGGTCTGCATTCCAAAGTTGTTCATTGCTCCTTGGACAGCATTGAGCTCCCTGAAGGTGTGTCACACCTTGTCTATCATGAACGGACGATTTACGGGATGGTTTCAGAGTTTTGCCTGGGCGATCAGTTCTCAATCATCTGTGAACTGAGCCTTGCGCCGTCTTATGGATTCTTCGAAGATCCCGGCGCTTTCCTGAGTCGTCCAGAGAAACTTTCATCACAATGGCGAAAGCCAGCTCTTCAACTTCTGCGATTAGATTGGGTCTCATACGTCCGAAAGCGGTAGCCCGGGGCTAATATTATCGACTCAACTATCTCTTCCCACTCTAAAGCCTGCATCAGACGGGCTAATGATACTTCTTGACGCACCTTTTGCCCACACGAGCGGTTCATTCTGGATCTCACCATTAGAAACCGGCATCCGACACGTTCAGCATGCTCCGTGTCTTTGGAACTTGGCTCAGCCGAAAGCCTCATCGCAACCGGTATCCTCAAAGGAAGACCACTCTTGCTCATACCAGGTGCAGAAGGACAGTTATATATATATTATCCCCTTGAATGTGGACCCGCAGTGCCACTTCCGAAGATCAAGCTGACTGGTCGACGTAGGACTGCTGGGAAATGGAATAGGCGGTACAACGCGGTAACCAGAAGGGATACCCGCTGGTAATGAGACCCAAGTAATAGCTGTGAGATGGAGAAGATCCGATGGCGCGAGATACTACTGAAGGCGTGGATTCGGGAGACGGAAATGGGACTTCTCGGAAGGCAGCCAACCCACAAAACATTTCACGATCTCGTCGTTTCTCAAGCTTGAATGTTCGTGGGAGACATGCTGTACCTTGTGGGTGTTTCCCATATCCCTTTCTTTACGTACCACTAACATGAATCCAGAGAAAAACCTTCTATCTAGATACACTGGCTCTATATCCTTGATCTTTATGTCGTCTGAAGTCCCGAGCGCAGCTCTATTGTCCGAATGATACAGAAAGCTGGTCGCAAAGTTAAGAAGTGTAGAATGTCGAGGAAGTTAAGTTCTGACAGTGTCGTTTTGCGCCAAGGATCAAGACAATAAATTATCAGCACTGAGTGGGAGAATAGACATGCGATCGGTGGCACGATATGAATTCGCCGGCGCAAGTCCTATCCATCCCCAGCGCGAATAGCATTCGTCATCCTCCATGTTCCCGATCTGGGCACCCCGTGCATGTGAACAAGAAATGGGTCCCCTCTTGATACTGATTTAATCAGCACGGAATGTCCAAGTTCCCCATCACATCCGCCGCCGCCGCTCCGCAGCAGTTAGGCGTGCGTAGTAACACGCTTGCTTGCGTTCTGCCAGTATAGCTTGCCAAGGCTGCTCCCGTTCGTACGTCGAATCCATCACTTTGAGCGCTCCGTGTTACTTTCACTAATGCTGTAGATCCAGGTCCTGATTTGAAATCTGCAAATGCACCACGTGTGCCTCTTCCGGTGCTCGTGTGAGTAAATCAAAGCTTGTACGTGATGTTCTGATTCTGTTCCCGACATCTTTTCTCCTAATATATCAGTAAGCATCCCTCGTGATCTGTGGAACAGGAAGTCAAAGCTGAGAACTGCACCTGGCCGATTTGTGCATGCGGTAGCGAACACCAAGGGCGCTTGCAGCGCTGGCAAGTGACTTATAACGGAGGGGCAGAATCATGAGCAGCAAGATACAACTCCGCTCAGGGTGAAGATAACAATACACCTCATTCATTGGATTGGAGCCATGCCATACATAGACGAGCCGTCCCCTTTTGCCTCCTTTTGCCCGCTGTTTGAAAATCAAAGATATAACTGTGTATGCTGTGTATGTTATGCCAACGAAGGAAAATATAGCCCAGAAAGTTCTATCGCGTGCTGACGGTGTTAATATGAGGACTTGATGGTATCTTTCGTTCTATGTATATCGATCAACTTGAATGAAGCTGCTTAGGCAGTTTTGCTCCTCGGTGCACCTAAACTAGTAAAGCGGGCTTGCCAAATGCTATCCAAATGCGATAAGACCACCACCTCGTGTTCCCCGGCATTGTGGTGCTATGAACAGCATCCCCAGAAACGGGAGTTCTCTGAGCTCTCCTATCACTGAAGCTAAGGTAAGAAGTTGTCCCAAATGGTCTTCCCTGCCATCTCGGTCGAGAGTTCACTCCGGGGCCAAACTCGCATCAAAAACGCGGTTCCAAAAGAGCACGAGAACAGGGCACCGCAATGCCGTATTAACGGACTTCTGGACAAGTGAGGAGGGGGGTAGTTCATCCGCTGTATCATGGCACGAACCATTTAACTCCAAGCCATATGTTTGCAACGTGGGTTGACTGGCGACATGTGACCCACAGCTCGCCGGTCCTTGCAAGGTATAAAGAGGGGCCCGCTCCGGACATTTGAACTCTGGCACACGACTAGCTTTACAAGCTTTACCACCCGCAGACCTCTCTGTGCCCACTTCCCTACTATCCGGCCGGATGTATGTTACTATCCTGTCCTCCACACCATTAATATCGAGCTGACCCTGCATAATGTAGACGTGCGATGCGGCCCCGCTGCACTTGCTCGAAGTGCGACTGCACCACTTGCTCGAAACAGTGATCAATGTCTAGGTAGAATCATTCCTGTTCTCGCTCGGAACCATCAGGAGCTGAGCATGTCCTAGTGATCCACAGTGTACCATATTCTACGGATACGGGCCATCCGTAAATGGATACACTCTCCGTAATCGTATATGGAGGAATAGCTTTGTTTGTTGTTGCAGATCTGTACTGTACGGCCCGGTGGTGGGGTCGCACCGCATGTGTTGGGCCCGGATAGTTAGGAGGTAAATACACTGTATGAATAATCAGGAAAATCAGACTTGGGTCTAAGAATAGCGAGTGATGTTTCGGCCTTCGACTGGAACCATCCTGAGCTCGGGAATGAAGGTGCTAGGGTGCTTTGGAGGAACCTCTGGGAGTCATTTTGTGCATTATGGCACGGCCAGTGATCTGATCGTGGTACGTGAGGGATCAAGCGAATCGGTTGCAGCGCCTGAATGTAGAAAATAATAATTCATAAGGTCGAGAAAACTACTTATTCATCCCGTACCATTGCAAATGCATGTGAAGGGATAAGAACTGACAAGGAGTAAGGCCATGGAATTGGCAAGTGAATGGTAAGAATAGCGATAGAACGACAGAACAAACGTAAGAAAAAGGGAGATGTCACGAGTAATATCACACCGGCAGTAAGGGGAAGCCCGAACACCAATCTTCGCCCAATGGTGAGTTCACAAGATCCAACCTCGTGGAAAACTGGCAGTGAAAGTAATTTGTCGTCCTTGCCGTCCAAAGTGATGCACGCATATCTTTCGGGATCCATGTGAGCAATTCACCTCCCGGGCCCAAGACCCATCCATCGACAGACAGGGTCCAATACGAGACTGCCCGCTGCTTGCTGCTCGACTTTGACGTCTCTACTACTTGACTCGAAAGATTTGTGTTCGCGTTAATGGGTGTAGATGAGGGCGGATTTGCTGGTTTGTCTGTGAGATTCCTTTCAGCACCTCCTGCTTCGAGTTCATCTTTCTCGATCTTCAGGATTCTGATGGCATCACTGAAGAAACAAGATAGAACACGGCCTCCATCTCGAGAGAACGTAACGGAAGTGCACTGCCATGGATAGGCTTGGAATGGACCCGATACAAGTTCGCCAGAGTCGGCATCCCAGATTCGGATGGTTCCATCGAAAGAACCGGACACTACAAGTTTCCCGTGAGGTGAGAACGCGACTGCATCAATAGATGCCGTGTGGCCAATACAAGGCATTGCTACGAGTTCGCTGGCATCAATGTCCCAGAGCCGCACTGTCATGTCGTCAGAACCAGGGGCGACACGACGGCTATCATATGAAAACACGACTACATTGACCCCTTTCTCGTGCCCTTCAAGCGGTCCAGAGACGAGCACACCACTATCAGCATCCCAGATACAGATTGTTTTATCTTTAGATCCGGAAGCGAGATACTGTCCATTTGGTGAAAATGCGACAGCATGGATGCGCTTTCTGTGCCCCTTCAAGATTTCCGAGACAAGCTCGCCATTGTCGACGTTACAGACTCGGATCGATTGGTCTTCGGTAGTAGCAGCAACCCGCCGTCCGTCGGGAGAGATCGAGAATGAGAAGGTCCAATTAGCTTGAACCTTCAGCGGATCCAAGAGGAGTTTGCCAGTATCGGCATCCCAGATACGGATAGTGTTGTCACTGGAACCAGATGCAATGAACTGGCCATCGGGAGAAAATGCCACTAAGTAGACTCCCTCAGTGTGCCCCTTCAAGTGGACCCAAAACAAGTTTACCGCTGTCGGCTTCCCAGACATGGACTCTCCCATCGTCGGACCCAGAAGCGATACGCGTAGTGTCAGGTGAATATGCAACTGAGGTAATTGTTAAAGCGGACCATTCAAAAGGATCCGAAATGAGTTGACCACAATCAGCATCCCAGATGCGGATGGTTTTATCAGAGGACACAGAAGCGAGGCGCCGACCGTCGGGCGAAAATGCGACTGAAGTAACTGTGTCTCTGTGACCCTTCAACGGACCCGAGATGACCCGGCCACTTTCGGCGTCCCAGATGATGACTGTTTCATTGCCCAAGCCAGCAGCGATGCGTTCGCCATCCGGTGAAAACGCAACTGACCATACCCAGCCGGTGTGACCTCCAAATGGGCCAGAGACGAGAGCACCGGTATCGGCTTCCCAGATGCGCACTGTTTTATCCCTAGAACCTGAAACCACGCGGTGTCCGTCAGGTGAAAATGCGACGGAAGTGATCTCGTCTGTGTGTCCCGTAAATGGACCCGAGACGAGCTGACCGGTGTCGACATCCCAGATGCGGACTTTTCCGTCGGAGGAACCAGCGGCGATACGATTTCTGTCAGGCGAAAATACGACTGAATGGACTTTGCTACCATGTTCAAACGGACCAGACACAATTTCTCCAGTTTGAACATCCCAGACGCATAACGTTCCATCGGTAGAACCAGAAGTGATGCGACTACCATCTGGCGAAAACGCAACCGAGGTTATAATGCCTTCGTGCCCCTTGAATGGACCTGCGATGAGCTTGCCACTATCGGCACCCCAGATGCATACTGTCATATCCGACGAACCAGATGCGACGCGTCGTCCATCGGGGGAAAACGCAACTGAAAGAACATTGCCTGTGTGCCCTTCAAACGGTCCAGAAACAACCTCGCCACTGTCAGTGTCCCAGATACGGACCGTACCATCGTCCGAGCTTGAGACAATGCGCCTTCCGTCAGGGGAAAATGCAAGCGACTCTACCCGACCCGGATGTGCACGCAAGATCTTCATACACGGAGACAGTCTCCTCGTTCCAAATTGATGAACTTGGACGGTCGGATAGATCCTCGAGTAACGATCCGCAACACGGGATTCTTCTTTCCAAAGAGATACGGCCGAGAGATACACGTGTGGGGCACTTTGAGAAATTGGATACCAGAAAGCATTCGAGAGCTTGTAAGAGGCCCACAAGAAAGCTGATGTTTCCGCGTCGATCAGCTAAGCAAAGATGAACAAAACCGATATTAACGTGGACAATGAACACTGACCGCAGTTTTCCCACAGGATTTTCTCAAGCTGTCACCAGCAACACTGATAGAGCATTTCGTCAGACTTAGCACCTCGAACCAAAAGAGAAGCTGCTCGAATGCAAACTGCTTCAGGTTGTCCAATACAGCTGTTGGATTCGACAAGTCGCAAAAATGAGCTGCCCAGAATCGACAGGCGTACTCCAGGTGTCGCGGGATGTTGGTCTTGATACGGTCCTGGATTCCAGGGACATCATCGTCCGCATAAATGACGACTCAATCCCACAAATGTTGAATCGTAGACCTCGCTTCATCACGCAAAAACATGTTTCCGCGATCAACCGTCTCTCCTCAGGTTCGTCAATCCACCACGGTTTGCTGCCACATCGTTCCACAGACAGGATGTAGTCGGCAAAGGATGCGTGGTGCAGGAGAATTGGCCTTCCGGACTCATACGAGACGACTGACCGCAGCCGTCCTAGAGTGAGCTCCACCTTACGCTTCTCGATTCCCAGAAACCCCGCAATATCTGCATCAGAAAGCGGCTCCTTCGCAAACAAAACAAGTCCCAAAATCCTCTTGAATCGCTCTCTCGACTTATCCTCCGTCCACGATATTCCCGACTCTTCGAGCACTGCCGAGTACAGACCATCAATGCCTCCACCGACCGACCGGATATTGCAAAGAAGAGATTCGAGTTTCTCCACGCGATCGTCGCTGTTCCGCACCATCTTCACTGCCGTCGACGCCCAAATGAAAAGGCCATCTGCGCCACTACTCAGCTCGTAAAAAATGTTCTCCCACACCCAGCCTTCCGGTGCCTCCTTCCCAACGAGCGCAATCATCTCGCTTCGCATGTACATATCGACGTCTGCTCGATTCTTCGCTGACGTGCATTCGAGCTCGATACGGCGGATGTGACTTGCGGACGACAGAAACTCCATGATATCCCTTTCGGGTCTACTCGTGACAAGCAAGCGAACCATTGGTGGAAGCTCCCCAAAGCCGTCTTTCAACAATTGTAAGAGTTCACCTCGGTGTTCTTCCGTCCCACTCTCATCCAATGCATCGAGGATGATCACAACGGGCCGTTTAAGCCCACCAGCACTCGCTTGTAGCGGCTCTAGTACCAGTTTCCTGAACTGCCTTTTCAGCTCATTTCCGCTAATATTCATGTTCTCCCGGGCTGCGTTGACGATATGTGGGGCGACAGTCGGATGAAGAGTTGCTATCTTGTATGCGATGTTGCGGATGGTGTAACTATATTCGCCCTTTCCACGTTCGAAGAATAGATACGCCGCCGGACATCTCATTTCGTCGCATACATCTGCAATTGTCACGGCAATCGTACTCTTCCCAGACCCGGCCGCGCCGGTCAGCCAGACCGCATTCCGCCCTGTAAATGTCTCTTGGAACAGCGCATCCTTGATCAAATCTAAGTAACCCTCTCGAGTGCCCGCAAGGCATCGAGGTCGACTAGCCACAGTACTTGAATCTACATCGGTGGGCTTCAATACTGTTTCCAGCAACTGTCGTGATTCTTACGCAAGACTCAGGTAGATACAACCGACGCCGTGAAAGTCTGCGTACCTATGTCAATGACTACTGCCAAAGTGGCCAATCCAATGAGAGAGTCGAGCCCCTTTCTGAGATCTACTAAATGTGCAATGTGTCCGTCTATCACTTCATTGCGACTCAGACGAGCCATACGACCTTTCAAAACAGTCAATGTACGCAGGCATACCAGATCAAAGATGAACATGCCCAGAAAGCCATCCATAGTGTATTCCTGCACAAATCGAGAGCATTCCACCGTCACGCCGAGTAGCTCCTTGACCACGGGTTTCAGCTCGCCAGTCTTCTCATTTAGCCTATCGGCTTTGCTAGAGAAGTCGAATGCATCCTTCATGACTTTCACCAACTCCTTTAGCTTACTATCAGTCTTAATTTGATGAGAAACGAGCTGCAAACGAACACCATTAGAAACCCCATGTGTGCGACACGGCGGATCGGGACGCACGTTATACAAAGCTGTTGTTGCTTTCCATGAAACGGAAATCAGTGGATGAATCTTGTAAGAGGGATGAGCCCTTAAAGATCAATAGATGAGGAGCAAACTTACCTCCGCCACTTTCTCAACAATCCCAAATATCTGGTCTACCGCCTGTATGATTATGTCGATTTTGGCCGTTGCATCATCGACAGAAGTACCAATCTGCTTTGAACCGCGTTCTGCTATTTCAACGAAGGTTTCCGCCAGGGATAATGCGTCAACATCCTTGATGCATAAAGTGACAGTGCCGACGGTATCTTGCGACGATCTGCCACTTCTGAAGCGATCCCGCGATGAGAGATGGCGTACAACTAGTGCGCTAGGTAAGTCACACAGTTGCTAAGGGTACCCTCAAGACTCACAGTCTTTCCCAGCGGTTTCCTGAAGCAACACCGACGCACTGATGTCGATATGACCGATGCTACGATCCGGAGCAAATTTCCTGGGTTCCTTCAGAGACACATGGAGCACAATAGAGGTGTCCAGGTGGGGGCTATACCGTAGTTAGCGATATGAAATCGATGAATTGAATAGTCCTAACATAGGGATAGTCGCGTTTGAGGCTGGTGTTCCGTCGTGTTGAATGTAACCCGTTCTGTGAACAATCCTACTTTTATCTCCGAGCTTGATGTATACATAGGGATCCGCCTTTCTTGATCCATTCTGGTCGACATCGACACGAACGACTGGGTGAAAAGTCAGGCTGGCCCCACGGAGAGAAAGGAGTGCCACTTCTCACCTTGAAGCAAAGAATGAGTGGGTCCACTCATGTTCGGGTGGGAAGAAAAAGATTGCGTTCAGTTGCCCACCATCGGCTTTATAAGAATCAGTGATGTTCATGCGCGCGATTTCCTCATGTCTGAGCCGTTATACGCTGATGTTGCTCCTGGTGGGAAATCATCTATGATAAGCCCTGTGATGACCGTTGAATACAAGCTGATCGACGCGCTCAACAAACCTGTAGGCGTCTGATCACGAGACCGCACCGCGCCGCTCAGCAGCATTGGCTGTAGAGTTGAGCCCATCGTATCTCTGCTATTTTATTTAAGTGTACACCCGTCCGATGCTGGATCGTTAATTATCTTGGCAAACCTGTAGTCATAAGACCAGAGTCGAAGCTAGATGAAACTCAAGGAATATTCAAGTTGTTATATTACCACTCAAAATCTAGAAGCTCAGGATAACGACGGCATAAAAAACAACGCGTTTGACACTCTACAGGGGGTTTGCTATGTATTGTATATAATCGAGAGGCCAGTAAAATACTGGGTGACAACTATTTGGAAGGGGATACGCCAACTAGGCAGAAGAATATGGACGACAGAATGAGAAAGGAAGGGAAGTTGAATGGCGAAACCAAGAAGACCGAGATCAAGAAATTGAGACACAAATGGACATAGGACAACACGAACCCGGGGAATAAAGGAGAAAGGAACCTTCGCTAACGCACAAGGAAGGAGGAAGCCACATCATCTCAGGCATCAGCAACCCAAATCTCCAACTTCCCCTCTGCTCGTCCCTTCGCGACCTCACGCGCCGTCTCAATCGCCAGCTCAAAGTCCGAATCGTCCCTCAAACTGACCTTCCCTCCATCCTCGTCACGAAACTTCATCACTAACTCATTCGAACTCTTCTTCCCAAACTTCTGCGCAACCTTTGCAAGGAAATCCTCCCAGGGAAGATCAGGTCCCATAGTCATTCCACGCACATCATCCGCGTAGTGCAATTTGACGCGAATCTTGGTGAGTTCGA
Organism: Inonotus hispidus; assembly: GCA_024712875.1. NCBI lineage: Eukaryota > Fungi > Basidiomycota > Agaricomycetes > Hymenochaetales > Hymenochaetaceae > Inonotus > Inonotus hispidus. The sequence continues at coordinate 1,024,663 of CM045722.1, read as the reverse complement.
ACATGACTTGTGAGTCATCGTATTCGCCCGAGACGTAACCTTCTTCTTCCTCTTCGTACGGGCTCATCGGACGGCCACGATTGGATCCACCGCCACCCATGGTCGGTCGGCGAGTTGGTCTGCGCCGCATACTTCCCGCAGAGGAGAATGAACCGTACGCCGAAGGTGCGCGAGTCGACGGAGTGCGAGACGGAAGATTGCCAGGGTTTGCGTTATTCCTTGCCCAGGCAGCAACCCTACCAGCTGCAGGCGGGGCAGGCGGAGGAGGGGGTTCATCACCATATCCAGCCATATAGTCATCGTAAATCTCGGTTACACGAGGTCCACCACCACCCATGCCACTAACGTCCAAGTTGTTTTTCTCTGGAGGCGGCGGCGGCGGCGGACCAGTAGGCGAACGCGCGTTCTGTCCCATGGGCTTAGCACGCATGCTGAGTGCGCGAGTTGGACCTTGACCGGGCGCATTCTGCGGGGACGTCGGGGGACGCATAGTCATACTCCTCTGCAAACCTGCGCCTCCTGCGGCACTGCCGCCTGAGTTAATAGAACCACCTTGGCTGCGGTCAGAGACAGGCACGACAGTGCGCGAACGCATTAGCTGGGAAGGGCGAGTGTCGTCTACAGTCACACGAGGTGGGGGAACAGTCTGACTTCGGCCTAGACCACCACCCTCTGACTCGGGTGGTATAGGTGCACCTGTACCCGTGAACCCACGTCTTGCACGCGCAACGCCAGTAAATTCTGTGTAGGCCTCAGCAGGGGATTCAGATGCGATCAATTTCTACACGAATCATCCACCGTCAAAACATACGACATGTTGTTAGATAAGAGGAACATACCGCTTTGCCCATATAATCCTTCGTCCTTGTGTTCTTCAATTTGTTTTCCGAGGGACGGTAGAGTACACCGACAGGTATACTAAAGACCGTGTATCCTTCTCCACGATCCGCGATCGCATCGTCAATGACATTGTGCTCCTCGGTCGCCTTCTCTCTTCCCGCATCTTGCATATCCTGTAGTCCGGCATCAACGCTTCCCATGTAAATCTGAGAGAGTCCCTTATTGAAGAGGACTTCGGCCGAGAAGAGTTTGAACTTCAGACCAAGCTGCTCATAGTTGATGGACTGGTTTCCTCGTAAATAGAGGAACGCTTCTTCAAAGTCGCGCAGCGATAGATCATATCGTCCCAAGAGGAAATTTGATACACCACATTGGAAGTACCTACGAAACACAAGGAGGTTAGATTCGCATACAACCAATTTTGTGATTACATAACCGGAAAGAACAAAGTCTCGATATCCTATTTGGGTAATTGTATGGCTTTCGGCATCTTTCCAATTGCAACGCGGCTCGTGGACTAGAGCTACGGCCGCCGTCAGGACAGACGCACTGTTCCGTCACCCTACCTCCCCAATGCCAAAGCGGAAAAGCACGAGCCACGAATAAAAGGGAATCAAGGATAATGAACAGATGGAATACTCACGCAACAGCCAAATATTGATCCAACTGCGTCGCAGCGTTAAATTGCTCGACGGCGGCCTCGTGCTCTCCCAGGGTAGCATATATAAGCCCCATGTTCGTTAGGATCTTGGACGAATCAGCGATGCGGCTAAAGAGATCGAGCGCCTTTTCGAAGTCCTCCTCATCGTACGCCCTCAAGGCTGCGGCCCATGTTTCGAGTTCGGCTTTCAGGGACATCGATCAACGGAAGCAGGGGCGAGCGGGTCTTAAATTTGTGTGGCTTGAATGTGTCGTGATGTTGGTGGGAGTATGAGTACAAGGAGTACAACAGGGTCGAAAGAAAGCGTGCCGGACGCGGGTGCAAGCTGATCGGAGGAGAATAACGGGCAGGTGCGAAAAGAATTAACCCGTGCGGAGAATGGCCGTTGCGTGAATGGAAATCGATAAGTGCGAGAAGCAGACTTGGCGAACGTTCCGGGTTTAAATCACAAAAGATATAAAAATATGAGAAAGAGAAGGAAGCAAGCAAGCTCCGGGCTCGAAGAGAATGAACGATTTAAAGAGAGTGGTAGATATAAAAGAACAGAAGACGAAGTGGAAGGGGGCGATGAAGAGGCGGTTTGGGGGGAATAGTGGACGGACTGTGTGGGTAGAATAATATAGACACCTGGCGACGGTGGTCGAGATCGTTACTGTTACTACAGAAGCCGTCGTCGTTAGGGGTTAGGCGAAGTGTATTACGTATGACTTTCCCAGTGTGGTCGGGTAGTACCCGGTTATATCCGACATCTGTGGCTCTCTCCGGTGGGTGCGTATCTGTATCCTTGTAACTTCCATGTCAGTTCTCAAGCTCAAGAACTACTACGCCTTTGTCTCGATTGTATGAGCTCGTCTTCTGGTATTGACTCAGTACCCGTATTACAATGGATCTGATACTTGTTTCCGTCTTGTCGAATTAGCAATTTCAGAGCACAGCTTGCATCAAGTCGGCAAGTGAGACGATGAGATCAACATCCGTAGCTGTTCTTCACACGTCCCATTAACTGGGAACCACCACATCTTCTCGGTCTCGGTATGTTCTTACTACAGCCCTTTCTGTCAAGCCACGACCATTCTATTGTCTCACGTCATTTCTCGTTGCCAACAACAGAATTAAACCTTTGTGAATATTTGGGGCCCTCTCAAGTCCTCACTTTTCGTCAATGACAAGAGAACCCTCCTCGGTGCCGCCTCAGTTCAACTGAATTTGCATCATGATGTGTTGGCCGCTTCACCATTGCCGTGCTGTGTAATTCATCACGCCAGCGTTCGCATCCCTGGGCATGGGATCCGGATCATGCCACTCGTTGAAGATAAGGTACCGAGTTCATACTAGCTTAACAATCACGTCTACGCGTGTCAAATACTCTTGCTGGCTCCTGTTTGTGGACCTGTAATTGTATGATGGCTACAAGCGGGTTCTAGGCGCATTGCCGGAGTACTATTCCCCGAAAATCTTTCTAGAATAGGGTAGGCGAAAGTGACAGCTCCTTGTGAAAACTATCGGTAACATTCTTGTCTTAGAACACGTCTTGTGGCCGGCCACACCGCGACTCATGCCGCTTCAAGTACCGCGACAGGACAGATTTATTATTAGCTCTTAGGGCAGCACTCTCATGATAGGTGATAACAATGATGCCGATGTTATGCATATGAGCGCATTGCTGAGGAAACGGTAGACTTATCCGGATGGCTGATCATTGCTGGTAATTTGTTACTTGGGCCCTGTGAGAACGATCAAATGTTGCCCTCGGTCCCGATAGATGAGCTGTGAAGTCCGCTGATAACGTGTACTCCTTCCTGTGTTCCGCCAGGTTGACGCACTCTTCGTCGATGGCTTCATTCACTCAACCCTACTACCAGACACCAGCTCACAGGATATCCGAATCTGGACCTCTGGCTGGGCGGCACTCATTCGTTGCTCTTCTGCCATTTCAAATGCTGAAAGGTACGGGCAACTGTAACCTACATAACTAGCATCTAGCCTGGTGAATCTGACTGTTCTGGTACCCTGAGCTTGGCTTGTTCGCAGTACAGTTGGAGGCGTTATTTTCGGCCACGGGTGTGAGCTCACGTCTGAGAAATAGAAGTTGGCCTTGGCCTCACGCAGTCCTTAGTTACTCGCCGCGGCCACTACGAAAACCACGTTCGGCGTGGGTTCCTTGTGATCCTACCACACTGTAATTTGCGTGCCACTCTCTCCACTTTGAGAACAGTTTGCTTGCTTGAGTGTTCATTTCATGTTTACGAGCAACACAGCCAGCCTCGATCGATGGCAGATCTGACTTGTCTCGGCCCTTATCCCTACTTTCGCTGTTTCACTTGTGCGCCGCAACGAAATATACGGGTTCACATCTCCTATCTCCAGAATTCCGATCCCGACAGGTGTAATCGTTTGGTAACCACCGACAGAGAAAAGATCCCGAAACTCGAAGGTTCAACCTGGTTCTACACGTCCGAACGTGTCGGGATTAATTTCTATTAGTAGGACTAATGAAGACTTCTGCGGCTGTTAGTGGCTCTTCTCCAGTCCATCGGTTCTCCAAGACGGCGTGGTATGTTACGATTTGTTGCAAGGTCACTATGGCCAAGAGGATATGCTTCGCGTACAAGTCCCCAACTTTGACTCCAACCATTCGATGGGCGATTTCCGTTTTTTCCGTCAGGCGGGAGTATCGATAGGGATTGGAAGATATGTTTTTTTATGGAGACGAAGATGTGGATAGAAGAATGGGTGAGGAAGGAGAGACTTCTTGTGAGAACATCGGACCTGACTTGGCAGATGGCGGAATCATTTGAGAGTCATAAATTCGCAATGCCAGTTTGGTCTTGTACGTGTTCCAGCGTCATTCCTAGCTCACTAAATAAATGGATCGAGCTCTAATGGCTTGAGTCTGTATTTAATCGTCGTCGTTCTCTAGGGATTCGGGATTCACTGGCATTGACATCTATAAACTACTCTCGAACGAGCGACTGCGGGAATTGAACAACATCATTTGAATCTCATGGTATCGATGCAGACAAGTTGACATAATGACATTGGAAACGTTCGTGTTTCCACAGTATGCCGTGGCCAGTTATGTGGATGGGTGACTTCCCACACACACAGAAACCACGTGGATAATATGATGTATGCAAGCTTATATAACGCATAACAACAGTACCAAACAACTGCTAAAAATCGATTCACACCAGCGCCCGAAACCTTCACAAACGCCCGGCTCGATGTGACTGGTCGATGCAACTTTGCTCCAGTTCATGCGTATCCTCGGAATACGTATCGACTTCTTCTGCCATTCTTCTCCCAAAACACGCCACGAATGTCCTTCTCGCATTCCTTAGGTCCAATCGTATCTTTCCGGAACCCGGAATGCGGGTTTCGTTCATGAAGATAGTCTGTACCAGATGCGCGTTTCGTCCGACATCAATGAACTATCCCAATCATAGTCTCTAGCTATCAAAGCACCTCATCAGACCTCGCAAGATACGCGAGAAGGTACGGTCAATGACCGGGATATATTCTTCGCAAGAATACAATGTCCAACGGTCCTCATCGGCTTCTTAGTTGCAAATCATTCCTTCAAACGACATCTTGCATCTCGCATGAAGATATTACCGATGAGCTTCCATCCTCGTCTATTTCATCACTCTTCGTCTATGATGTCTCGTTATCCGCAACTCTCACTGCGAACACTATCTCTATCAACCATCCCGACCACGCGAGCAGTCAACACGAATAGAGAGTTGTCTTCAAGGCTTCCAGGAATACGCTGCTTCAATTCATTCGTTAACTTTGGTGCTTCTGCCGATATCGGGGACTAGAATAGGATTGATCGGATTTCCTGCTTCCGTTTGGTCTCTCATCATCTTTCGAATATGGGAACGCAAAGCAACGAACCCCGATGATATATCTTGCGCAAAAATTGTAACACCTGATGCTGTGTTACTCCGTGGTCTGCCCGAATCACAGTGTACGACTTTGTTAACGGGCGAATGCGATATAAGTAGCAAGAGCGTAGACTGTCCTACTCGACACAAATCCCTCACTCCCTTCTCCTTAAGAAGCAGGTCTTTTTCTGTACTCATCCTCTTGTACCACATTAATCGTCATGGCTTACGGTGTAAAATCACACAAGTTCCTGTGCTGCCTACCCGTTCGGCTGGGAGTCTTCGTTCTATCATTCTTGCATTTTTTCCTCTATGGATTGCTTGCGATAGGTCTCTGGTGGTCTCTTGGACAGAAAGGTGGGCGCGTTCGCCAAGTGATATAGTGCTAGTGGCTGACAACATACCTCTCGGACAGTCATTATGACAAGCGTGAAAAAATATCTGTTATTCTGGCGGGGATATCTGTATCGTTACACACCATTTATGCTCTCGTCGGGTAACGCACTCTTACAGTCATCTTGTTCTGGAATATCATGCTAAATGCATCGTTCCCCTACAGATTCATCGGCGCGATCTTGAGACGCTTATCACTCGTAAAGGGCTACTCAGAGTACTTGCTCTATATGTTCTGCCTAGCCATCATTTTTGGCATCAATTACATCGTCATAATCTTCACGAGAAACAAGGAAGAAGTTACAAAAGCCTGCATTGATGGAAGCACGGACCAAGAAAAATCGACGCTTGCCAGCACGTAAATACAGTCCGTTTCGTTTTCCTTGGCTTTATGATTGTTTCATGGCTAGTTTCACTCTGTGAATTACACTATTCAAGATCCTCGTCAATCGTTCCTTTAGTGACTGTCCGCTCCTCGTGCTTTCGTTTGAATAGATGAATACATCATATTCGACCGCTACGTCAAACAGCTCGAGGAGGAGAAGAAGGAGAAGCACCGCCTTAAGACGCTTAATGCGTCGGTGTACAATACGGTCGGAGGGCGTGAGAGCACTGAAGGATTCGCGTTTCAATTCCGCGACGATGATGCTCCGAGTGGATCCATGAATGCCAGAGGCGATGTGAAGCTATACGGTCCTGGTCCTCGGGAGGAGGTATAAGAAAAGCGTGCGGTTACATGTAGATACATTATTCCGACTACGGATGGAAACACCAGAATTAACTTATTCCTCCTTGACCTTCTCGCGCCCTTAGTGATCGTATTTATTCTCGAGAAAAATGCCTGCTTCTTTACTAATTTACCTGTAAATAATGGTACCATTGCTAATAGTCAATTTTGCATACGTCTCCGACGATATCATCGATTTCTCTAGTGAAAGTGAAAGTGGACATAAAAATCGGTTTCCACTCCAATTTGTCCAAATAGGACCAAATAGTCTGCACGTGCGTTCCTTCTCTACCGGATGAGGAGATGCCCGACCTCTCCAAAAACCGTTTCTGGCTTGCAGACCAACGACGGAAGGCTGAACAGCCTCCAATAGATGATTCCTCTACCGAATGTTCTGCTTCCGGTGATCCCTCGAGTAGGCCACCTTCTCCCCAACTCACACCCCGGACTCCACCCTCGGAGCCAGAGCAGTCCCCTACTCCGCCCCATACGCCTCTTGTGACCAGGGAGGCAAGACTGATCATACAACTGCTTCGAAAGTTCGGCCCCGGCGGGAATCCCGACGAGATTGAGTACGGCTGGCCCCGCACGGACTCGGAGTTGGAGTCGGGGTCGGGGTCGGAGGCGAAGGCAGCTAAACTCAGGCTCACCGGAAAGGCTGAGTTGGAGGAGTATGAGCGTGCTCCTAACTGGTGGTGGAGGAAATGGTGTGATACAGATAGAATAATACGTAGGGGCTTCTAACTGACGTTGTTATCTTTGGACTATTTGTTCCATCCTGTTATTGACTGCGCTAGAATAATAAATAGTCTCTCGTTGTGCTTCTGGTCTGAAAGGAGCAAGCATGCATACCCGCGTCAGCGCTGCAAGCTTACAGTTAGGAAGACCTTTGTCATGATAAAGTCGCCGAGCACAGAAGCAGTCCGTTTTGTTGCATCTATTGCAGCGCACCGCGTCATCAGTCCTGTATTGAAAAACGGTCGACTGGCAAACTCACGTCGATTTACCATCCTTCGTGTCCACTTCTCCGGTGTACGTTATACTCATCATAGAAACATCGGAATATCAGGTGGACTGCGCAAAGGTGCTGCACTTGCCGTATCGCAACCTAGTACAGAAATTCTGTGCGCTCTTGTTGTCCTCATTCCGGTTTTGAGCGTACATGCGCGATAAACCCTCAGCTCAGTTGCCCAACCATCAATGAGTACTGTTAATAAGTACAAGGCGACCTACATGTCTGCTTTTGAGCTCCGCCAGCAACGCCTTTCAGGCATATCCCTTGTCTTCAAGCCCAGCGACATTGTTTATGGATTTTAATAAAATGAGTAACGGAACTAGAGATATCTGGGATTGCCACTATTTGAGAGCATATGGGTAAGTTTTAAAAGGTATCCAGCTGAATATCGATGAAAGAGTCGTTGTAGTGAGAAGGCGTTGAGAGAGAAAAGCGCCGTTCGCATTCGGTTCTTTCTTCTTGATTTGTTTACTTCTATTTGTCAATTTTACGTAAGCCTTGATATTGTGTTTCCCCTCGTCTAGTACTATTCTATTCTTTAGGGCAATTCTGTATATTACTTTCTCCCTTCATGCCCGCGCCTATGTACTGGTAGTATACATATACATATAACGGGCACATACATTTGTTACTGGTAATTCTTCTCTATAACAGGATCCATTTCGGGATAGCTGTGCATCTTAGTGGAGCTTTCATCGGGAAAGGAGACTGGGCCCCGCATCCCCCCGCCCCGAACGGACACGCAGTTAACAAGAACGGGAAAATCGAGAAAGCGTAGTCTCGCGCATGTATCCTTTGAACCGTCCTTGTGTGGATAAGTATTGAATCGCTTTGGTTATCGTGTTATGTATGATAGAGCGTACTCTTGTTGTTGCAGTGTGAGGTGGGTGGCTTGAATGCGCATGAATATTAATCGTTTTACTCTTTTAGAAGGGTTTCTTCCCGCTATGTTTGAAAACACTGACAAGAGAAAAGATAACCGGATTGTTACTCTTCGTGAGGTGCTAGGTTCGGGCTTTGTTCTGATACTCGATAAGAAATGAATTTCTCGGATAGTTGGTATATTCTCGCGAAATAATACTTCACCTGACTCTGCTGCTCGGGATATTTTCATCCAGGGCAGTGATTTCAGTGGAAGTATCATTTCCCCCGTTACAGAATTGAAAAGTGAATATAATACGGATTGTATGCACTGCCAGACTACGTAGTTTTTCGTCATACGATTCATGTCGCAGTTGACACACACTCTTGACCTTGTTGAACCGACGCCCAGAGAAACAGAAAAATCAATAGTATCCACAAACGAGATTCCGTATACGCATAATCTTACTATTGTACTGTTGTCATAGGCTACATCTATTAAATGTAAATCAAACAACGAGAGACCTGGCCACAGCGGCACTCGGCATGTTCTGGACCCAGCAACAGGCCACAATCCGGGTGGTATATGAACCAGGGAAGAAACATGTCTCCTTCCATCCTACCTCCAACATCGACAGACATTCTTTCGAAGCTGGCTCCTCGACACTTGCTCTTTCACGCCTTGTTCCGCGAATAACATTACACATGTCTTCTGCCTTCTGCAATGCTGATTCAACCGACAATGAGCACACAACACCTGGACCAGCATCCAAGTTCAACGTGTTCGAGGAGGAGGAAGGCCTCGCCGACATCACAAAAAACAAGCAAAGGCTCGAAGCTGACGAACGCGGCGAGCCACCTCAACTATTGAACAACACCGAACTAGAACCCGAATGGCGTACTGAGATTGAACTCAAAAAGCCACGTCCAGATCGACGTGCGCTATTCAGGGAAGGGTTGTTCCGCATCGAGAAAGTGAGCTAGTTTATCTGTTTCAATTTCGGCCATGGGGACTTATAGGTCCCCCCGTAGCTTATCTATCCGTTCGACTCCCCGGACCCAACTATCGGCCCGCTGCCGGATGAGGAGATGCCCGACCTCTCCAACAACATTTTCTGGCTTGCAGACCAACGACGGAAGGCCGAACAGCCCCCAACAGATGCTCCCTCTGCCGAATGTTCTGCTCCCGGTGATCCCTCGAGTAGGCCACCTTCTCCCCTGCTCACACCCCGGACTCCACCCTCGGAGTGGGCCCCTACTCCTCCCCATACGCCTCTTGTGACCAGGGAGGCAAGACTGATCATACAACTGCTTCGAAAGTTCGGCCCCGGCGGGGATCCCGACGAGACTGAGTACGGCTGGACCCACACGGAGCCGGAGCCGGAGCCAGAGCCAGAGTCGGAGTCGGAGTCAGAGTCGGAGTCGGCGTCGGAATGGGATGACGACGGCGTCAAGGACCCATAAGAGGTCATATTGGGTTTTGCTTCGCAGAACTTACTGTCTTGATCGGTCGAAGTCCTGCCCACCGTTCAGCTGCGATTGTGCCGAGGCGAAGGCAGCCAAACTCAGGCTTGCCGGAAAGGCTGAGTTGGAGGAGTATGAGCGTGCTCCTTTCTGGTGGTGGAAGGACATGGTGCGATACAGATCGAATAATACGTAGGGACTTCTGTCGCTATCTTTGGACTATTTGTATCTCCGTGTTATTGACTGCGCTATAATAATATAAAGTTTCTCTTGTGCCCTCGCACAGAAGCAGCCCTTTCCGTCGCATCTGTTGCAATCCATCAGGTCATCAGTCTTGCTTTGAAATACGGTCGACTGGCGAACTCACGTCGATTTACCATCTTTCGTGTCCACTTCTCCAGTGTATGTAATACTCATCATAGAGACATCGGAAACCAGGAGGAATGCGCAAAGGTGCTGCGCCTGCCGTATCGCGCAACCTAGTGCAGAAATTCTGGGCGCTTTTGTTGTCTTCCTTCCGGATTTGAGCGTACATGCATGATAAAGACTCAACTCAGTGCATGGCTCTATCGAACTATCACTGAGTACTGTTCATAAGCACATGGCGACCTACATGTATGCTTGTTAGCTTCGCCAGCAACGCCTTTCAGGCATATCCTTTGTCTTCAAATAATCCAGCGACATTGCTCAAGGGCCTTGGTACCTGTGAGTGATGGAACTCGAAGCATCTGGGATTGGCGCTGTTTGAGTGGATATGGGTAATATTCAAGAGTACTTGGCCAAATACCGTCGAAAGAGTCGGACGTTGTCGTGAGCAGACGTTGAAAGAACGCCCTTCCTATTTTCCTTACCTTATGTATTTGTCCTATTACGTAAAAGCATATGATCTTTGTCTTTCTTCGTCCTTGCTCCCTTCATGCCTGGCCCGCTTGTAGAATATATATCACTAATACAGATCTTCGTTACTGGTACTCTCGAAGGTCCGCGACAATTACCGCACGGTTATTCACAACCACTGCTTTTCTCATTGTCATCCCTTATAGATCTGCCCCCCCCCCCCCCCAAAGTCATCCATGCTATATACAGTAAATCAAAAGGTTGTATTATCCTTCCTTACTACTAGGTTTTTGGCACTTGGAATCTGATTTGATGAGGATTTTCGCGATCTCGCTTCACACTAACTCGTTCCACCGTGCAACCCCTTGAGGTATCATTCTAGGCTCGTTACACATCCAAAAGGCAATGCTACGTCCATGGACGTGTACACGAGGCGATAATACCAGAAATTTCACCAGTGAACCGTCAAGAAGAACGAGACATGCGATGGAGAACTTGTAGAGCAACGCTCTGGCAGCTTAATGAATCTTCAACAGTGAACTGGCGCCCTATGAATAGAGGATAACGACGACGTAGAAGGGATTAATGGGACTGATGTATTCCCACGGTGGCAGGATGGAGCCGGTGAGTATGAACCAATGATTATTTGCTTGACGAGTGATACAGTATGGTGGGCAAGACGTAGTCAGCAATACGGCCCACAAAACTAGACCCATTTTTTCTCTAATGTTAACTGAAAAGTGAATCTACATAGTACGTCTGGAGTGCAGTGGATAATACATATACAATACTGCTGATATCGGATATTGAAACCATACTCACCATGGGACATGTCTTCCCCTCTCGACTTTATTAGATCCCCACTAAGATAAAGCAGAATTATCGTTACTCTTGAAATACTGTACCGCACTGTGAGTAGGCAACTTCTGGTGAAGCGCTACACTTCCGTCGCTTCAAACTGATGCAACCCGGTCGGTTTACGCATTACTAGCCACGAGACAAGCGACCACAATGTAGATTACATCATTGTGTATGTACTTGGTGAAAGGCCACACACGAACCCAAACTCATGCAACCAATGCTGCGTTACATGTTACTGAAGCGACACAACCAACTCCCTGTTACGTGTTACGGTTGCCTACTCACAGCGCGGTACAGTATGCATATAGGCCACAGCAAGGGCCAGTAAGAAAGCAATGAGAAACCCAATTCTAAGAGGATGGGAGGCTCAGTAATGGCGCTCGGCATGCTCCGGAATCGCCAACAGGCCACAATCTGGACGGTATATGAAGTAGGGAAGAAACGTATCCTCTTTCCATCCTACCTCCAACATCGACAGTCACACTCTCGAGACTTTCCTCCTGACGATTGCACTTCCACGCGTTACTCCTTTCTCGAATCCTGTCCAATATGACTTCCATCTATCGCAATGCAGAAACATCCGCCAGCAATGGCACAGGTCTTGGACCAACGTCCAAGTTCAACACGTCTGAATCAGATGCAGGCCTCGCCGTTACCACAGACATCCGAGAAAATCTCAAATCTGGCGAGCACGGCGACCCACCTCTAGAATCCAACAACATTGAACTAGCGTCCGATCTGCCTACTGACGTCGGACCCAAGCAGCCACGTCCAGATCGAGGCGCGCTATTCAGGGATGCGTTGTCCCGCATGGAGAAAGTGAGCCTATTCACCTCTTCCAATTTCAGCCACGGGGTCTTATAGGTCCCTCCGCAGCTTTTCCATCCGATCGGCTCCCCGAAGCCAATTATCGGCCCGCTACCGGACGAGGAGATGCCCGACCTCTCCAACAACATTTTCTGGCTTGCAGACCAACGACGGAAGGCTGAACAGCTCTCAACATATGCTCCTCTACCGAAGGTTCTGCTTCCGGTGATCCTTCGCGTAGGCCACCCTCTCCCCGACCTGCACCCCGGACTCCACCTCCGGAGCCGGAGCGGACCCCTACTCCGCCCCATACGCCTTATTCGATCAGGAAGGCAAGACTGATCAAGCAAATGGCCGAAAGGTTCGGTCCCGACTGGAATCCCGTCGAGACGGAGTACGGCTGTCCTCCCTCGGACCCGGAGTCGGATTCAGAATGTGATGACGACGGCATCAAAGACCCATACGGGGTTAGAACTATGAGGGATTTTGCTACGGAGGCTCACTGTCTTAATCGGTCGAAGTCCTGCCCGCCGTGTTTCAGTTGCGATTGTGCCGAGGCGAAGGCAGCGAAACTCAGGCTCGCCGGAAAGGCTGAGTTGGAGGAATATGAGCGTGCTCCTTTCTGGTGGTGGAAGGCATGGTGCGATACAGATAGAATAATACGTAGGGACTTCTGACGTTATCTTTGAACTATTTGTTCCTCCCTGTTATTGGCTGCGCTATAATAATAGAAAGTTTCTCTTTCTTTGTGCTTTTTAGTCTGACGTAAGCAGGCGCGTATGTGGACATCGGTGCTGCAAGCTTACAGTGAAAAAGTCCTTTGTAACGGTGAAGTCGTCGAGTACAGAAGCAGGCGGTCTTGTTTCACCAATAGCAGTACATCGGGCCATCAGCTCAGCTTTGGGTGAACCCACGCCGGAAAAAAGGGAGGAGAATGACGAGTTGATATATAGAAGTTCTGGATGGACTGGACGACTTTTGCTGTTTGTCTGGTGTTGTTGCGAGCGTACGGATATGATGAGAGCATCAGCTCAGTCGAATATCTCCCTTAATCCATCCCATTGTAATGTCCGAAAGCACAAGAATGCCTACATATCTACTCATTAGCTTTTTAGCATCGCCTTTCAGGCATACCCATTGCTTTCATATCCAGCGGCATTACTTACAGGTCTCAGTAACTTTGAGTGATGGAACTCGAGGTATCTGGGACTGCCACTATTTGAAAAGAGGCAGGAAAGTTTTCGAAGTATCCAGCTAAGTATCGTCAAATGAGTTGGGATGATGAACGAATGATTTGGAAGAAGGAACGACATCCTTCTTTTCCTCTCGTGCCTTATTTACAGTTGTTTGTCCGAATCACGTAACCATATACTTGACGTGTAGCTGGTGCAATTGTATTTTGCTCCTTGTCTTCTTACCCTCATCGTCTCAATCGACTGCAAGTGGGTTGCTGTTAATGCTAACAATGGAGCATACATGACCTGAAATGTCGCCCGGTCGTTCACGTTTTTGACCTAGGTTGAGATACCTTCTTCGGCCATTGTGTGCATGAACCAACCAAAGTCGTCTATTCAGGTCTGCAACACCTGAAAGTCTGCCGTTATGAATAACTGGAAAATTAGGATGAGATGGTTCACTCAACGGATGCCAAGTGTGAGGCCTTTGCGAGGGCTTGAGCGCAGCGTTTGGACACAAGGAGCTCCTTGCCCAGCGCATCTGTTTTTGGACATGCAACGTAGTGGGGCAAACGAGGATACGTGGAAACCTCATCTCATAATCTGTTGCCAGACAGAGGTGCGCACAAGATTATTCGATTACCGATGCTAGTTAATCACGGAAGGTCAAACTAATAGTATAATTCTCCTCCCCTAACTTGCAGTCAACCGTCCGACTCTTTCCAAAGCTGCCGATGCCGGTGGTCCCAACGCTAGGATAATTCTGATTTTGTTCTCTGCTTCGATCTGACAACTGGTTTTCCAGTGCAATTATACTGAAGAGAGGGTTTTCGCGTCGTAAGATGCCTTTCTCGATGTGCTGTGTTTGTCCGGTGCAGCGATATTGATGTCGAATGAATATTGTCGATTGGGTATATAGTATACCTAAATATGCGACGAACTCCTACTCCTTCCTACTCCGCCACGCCGACCCGACTCAACTAGCTAATCTTACGCCTGTACGTTCTCCTACGGTGCTCTAATCATGGTATACAGTGTACAATCTCAGAAACACATTTGTTGCCTACCGGGTCGACTCGGGATTTTCATCTTATTGTTATCTCAGGCCGCTTTTTACGGCTCCCTATCGACGTTGCTCTGGGTGAGCTTGGGACTGTTCAGTAAGACGCTCTCCCGTTAACGAGCTTGGCCTTTAGGTTGGAAACAGATCAACACGCGCGATGATACTCTTCATTTTAGTAGCCTTTGCGGCTAATACCATTTATGCTCTTATGGGGTAATGTACTCCCATCGACGTCTTCATGACTCAAAGATCCTGCACTTACATTGTCCACCGAAAGCCTCTACGGTTCAATAACGCGGCGTCTCCGGCTGATGAGAGTCTACGCAAACTATCTGGCCTTGCCGTTCATTCTTTCGCTTGTTTTCGGGATTGTGAACATTGTCTGGTTCTTTACGAAGAACGACGACGAACTCATCTTTACAAGTATCGACTCGAACACTGACCAGGAAAAATCGATGCATGTCGGCACATTGTTGTAACCCGGTATACTACTCTTGGTCTCTCCCTGGTTGCTTTGCTGATTGATTTATGTAAGTCTTCTCTCCAAGATTCGCCTCCACCTTGGATTTATCTAGCGGTTTAACAGATGAATGTTTCACATTCGCACGTTACGTTCGCCAGCTGGAGGGCGAGCAAAGGGAGGAGTTCCGTCTCCAATTTTTGGCGGCTCCGATACACCGTACTGGTCCAGGACGCGAGAGCTCTGAGTTTCCTGCCAAGCTACGTGACAACGAGCAAGCTGGATGGAATGCATGCCTCCAAGATGAAGGTTGTCCCGAGCAACTTGCCTCGCGCAAGAAAGGACAATTGTAGATACTGGAGTTGCCATTCGATTCCAATATTTGCGCAATGTAGCGACGGTGTGCCTCTTACTCTCCTGTAGGTCGTGGCAGTTGTATCATCTGTCTGGTAGTTATCCAATACCAGTTGTGAAGGGAGTCGAAGGGTATAACCAAAGCAATGAAAATAGCGAGATGATCAAGTACTGTAATACATATCAGCAGACAAGGGCGGAAACCGTCAGAACGACAAGCCGCCATTGCAAGTCAGAGCATTGCGACAAGGGTTAGTACGTGCTCCAGACGTAATCAGGGAGAATACTCCTCATCACTAAGTGCACATCGTGAGATAAAGCCTGCTCCAACGCTTCCATCAAAATTTCTGATGGCTTACCTTTCCAATGATCCAATGCTCCTTTATCTTGCCAAGCACCGACTGGATTATGCTCGTCCGTGAGAATAAAATCCACCTCCCGCTCGGGCGTTAGGTCACCGAGTATAAGTTCCGAGCGCACCTCACGGTCGGGCAGAACTTGAAGAACGTGCTCGCGTAAATAGGAGGAGAGGTAATCGTCCCGTGTAGCTGGTCGGAACGTCAGCGGCCTCGGCGATGGGGAGCAAAAGAATACCTGGTGGAATATTAGATTAGATAGATAATTCGCCAATTACCAATTAGTAACACGCACCATGTTTATAAATTCCGAATTTAATTGTTCATCCGATGCGTCGGTCTTGTAGTCATGGAAGATCCGACATTGACCAAAATTCTTCTTGAGCGTCAAGAATACTGCCTTAGATGACTCGCTACCGATCACTCCGGCATAATTCTGTCGGTCATGTTGAATAAGAGTAGTACGCGTACGGATGACAGAGAACTCACGACCGCTAGTATACCATCAGGGGTAAGAACCTCTTTCAGGTCTTGCCAGAACTCTGACGTAAAAATATGAGCGGGGACGCCTCCACCAGAGAAGCAATCGTGGACAATGATATCATATGTCCCGTTATTCAGGCTGGCCTGACGATGAACCCAGCTGCGGGCGTCCTCGATATACACTGCGGCAGGCTCGGGCAATCCGAAGTATTCCCGTGCTGCTGAATATACAGCTGGATCAACTTCGACTATTGAGGTGGATAATCCATGCTTCATGAATGCTTGTGCAGCAATGCCGACGCCCAGGCCACTTCAGGGAATCAGCGCAAGCGGGTGTCTATACTCGAGCTGTTCTCACATGATTAACGCATTTTGGTGCGGCTTGTCTCTCTCCTGTAACCTTGCTGCGTCCTGGAGGACGAACGCGGAGTAAATTGAATCGCCCAGCTTTGTCCCGTCCTTATCGCGCGGAAAATCGGAATTCTCGTCCATTCTAACTAGGTACCTGTCATTGATCCAGACCCCACCGAGAAGACTGTGGTCTGCGCGGAGGAAGCGGAATCCATGGGTATATTCGTCAGCGACCACGATGCGGCCGGTTACACTCGGTGTGGACGAAACGATCCGCAGCAGACTATTCGGATGAGTATACGGAAAAGTGTGAAAACGCAATGGGGGTTGTGAGAGGGCAAGGACGGTCAACACGAATGGCAGAATAAAGCCTCCGTAGTTGAACTTGCGCTTCTTTTCCGATTTGCCGCCGAACCATTGCTCGACAGTTGTTCTAGCAATGCCAATATCCAGCCGAGGGGAAGGAGCTGTGAAGACACCTAAGACGAAAGCACGTACACTTTCCAATTCGTTGCACTCACGGGAATACACTAACACTATATGGAATGTGTGACCAAAAGTGCTGCGTTCGTAATGTGAATACAGATAATGCGATGCCTGACAATGCTTTGAGTGTATGTCGTTTTTCTGCCTATCCAATATCAGAGCCTCCGAAAAGAGTAATGTTCGTTGTAAACTCACAATGTTGCCACGTATCCTATCGGTGGCTGAGAATACAATCGGTGCCAGCACCGGTAAATAGGTAAGGATAGGGCCTATTTGTGGATTATCGAGTCTCGTTGTCAAAGCTGCGATACCGTGCAATGCACATGGTGCGATACATAGTAGGCTAGCAAGAACAGTTCCTTGAGCACTGTCAAGACTATGGGGTAGTGGTAAAACCATCGAAATAACGGACAACGTGCCGACGACATTCTCAAGATAGAGATTCGTGGCAACCGAGCCATATAGTGGCGCGACGACCTTTTCAATGACAAACACGCTCAAAGAGAGGGCGATTAGAGAGAAAGCAAAGTGAAGGACTGATAGTATCCCATTGTTTCGAGCATCCGAAGTCGGAGAAGTTTTCGTCGTCGGGGATGTCTTCTTCCGCGACATTGTAATGGTAATCGGGCTCTGCTCCGATGCTCTGGCACGAGGAATGTTAGTTGATACAGATGGAAATTACGACAGTCAAGTTTACGACGAACTGGGTGTGAACATAATTTCCTCCATTGGCATGGTGACGTGGGTCACATGATGTTTGACTAATCGCTTACTTTTGCCACCCGATAATTCACCTTTCTTTATCATTCATCGTCCTCAGCCCTCCTACCCTCCTGTGGCTAGGCAAGACCGCTATTCGCCTCGTTCTTGATGAAATAATCCTCTGTTACTGTTTTTTTTTCCAACCCAACAGGATTTTGCATCTTTTTTTCTAGACTGATCGTCTTCGTCACCCTGCACTTCCGAGGCAACTGGACTCAATACCGCCGTCTCATAATATCATCAGTGGCTGAATTCTGTGGCTTTCTACGGCTCTCTGTGGATTACTACGCATTAATGCTCCAGTTGTTCCCGTCTGTACCGTTTTTGGCTTCATATTTCCCTCGGTGTCTGCAACTCTGTGTTTCGTCCTCTGTAATGCTTACAAGGCTTGCCCGAAGTGACTCTTTGAGGCTAAATGAGCAAGCATGTCGTTCAGCTTTGACGCATATAAAATCTGGAAGAATAAAATCTTGCTATAGCACAACACGACTAGGTTGATATGGCTTCTCACTCTAGCAGCTCAACCGAGACTAGCCAGGCTCCTTCGTTGACCAGAGGACGGGCCTGCATAACTTGTAGGTAAGCGCTGCTTATCCGAAGGTGCTTCCGGATCTTCTTACGAATGGTCATTATTAGGCGCAAGAAGATGGTAAGTTCATCTAGTAGACTTTGGGTGGCTTTCGCCCTTACTCTGGTGGTTAACCCAGAGATGCGACGGCGTTCGTCCATTCTGCGGACCCTGTTCCTTGACGAAGAATCCAGGCCACTGTGAATATACAGATAAGCAAGGACGTACATTCACAGAGGTTCTGGAGGAGCGACTACGTCTCCTAAAGGCCCGGGTAAAGGAGCTTGAAGAGCGGAAAGATGATTCTCCCGTCCTACTACGCTATCCTTATCCAGGAGGAAGAGACTACCGTAGGGAATTTAAACCCATAGGTTTCCCCGCGGTCTCTTCCAATATTACCGAGTCTGGTAAGAAGCTGCTCCTTGGGTTGACTAGTTAACTGTGAATCGGGTGTTCCTGACTAATCTCGTCTGTAGCGCCTGTTCGTCTTGAAGTCGCGGGAGTGGATCATCAACTTGAGCTGAATACATTGTACGTAACTTCAAACCCAATGAATCAATAAGCCTAAGAAAATCTAGGATCCATACTTTCCTTCCATATGCTCACCGCCTACATTTCGTCTTACATATTCCAACCTTTCTGCAAGACATGGCGCGACATGACGATGATTCTTTGCGGCCGCATAGATGTCTCATTTCAGTAATTGCTCTATGGTCACTATGTATGATAGGTCCAAACGCAGAATACGGAATACATGAGTCCGATCATCTCAAATCGGCTCTCAATGAACTTCAAGGAGCCCATTCTAGTGCCGTGGGTCGACACCGGATACAAGCGATACAAGCCGAAATACTCCTCGCGCTATATTTCCTCAATGACTCGCGAATAACAGAGGGTAGGTTTCATCTTGCCGCAGCAGGAACTGGGGCACTAGCTTGCGGAATTCATCAAATCGCGGCCCACTGGCAGCCCTCTGTACCACATACATCACTGACAAGCCTACGTGTTGATGAAGCGCTGCTGTTGGGAGCCCCTGACAGCAGCCTAGAGCTTGGAGAGCGGATTAATTTATTCTGGACTGTTTATGCGCTGGATCGATGCTGGAGCGTGGCATTAGGCTCGGCACCAGCAATCTCGGATCAGCCAGTATCCGGTGTAAGCATACGGTCACCGATGCCGATGCCATTGAATTCCTACGAGAGAGTGAGTGGTTTCTAGAATTCTGATGCACAAGTGACACAATGGAATGTCTAGCTCTCGATGGATGAAATGACGAGCTCGGAAGGATTAGCAGTTCGCGCATTCATTGATGGCGCGGCTGATTTTTCTCTGTTGACCCCTGTGGCATCATCCGTTACTGCGTTCGTTATTGGTACCGCATTATTCGAACAAGCAACGCGGGTTGCGATGAACAGCCAACTTGAATCCAGTAAGTTCTTGGCACCCCATTGGTACGCATTTGAATTCTATGAATAATGTTTACCCTATAGTTACCGTCTCTCAAGAGGTCGAGAAACTTGGCCAATCTTTAGCGAAGTTTAATGGGGCTCTTGCAGAAAGAGTATCTGAACAGTCGTCATCAACAAGTAGTTCCGCTCTAGGAGACAGTGGTACTGGTGATCCTTTATTCCCTGTGCTGACCGCCTTACTGACTTCTATTCATAACGTCGAAGAAGTCGCGCACAGAAGAGCGCTCGCTCAGAGCCTCGGCTGGGCTGCGGTTATTCAGTTACATTTTTGGCGACTAGGACAGGCGGGTGCGGACGAACAATGCCGTTCCGCTGTGCGCGAGATCGTGCGATTGATTAGGTCCTACTCGGGGCTATCATTGGGTCGATTCGAAAAGATAGACTTCTTCCTAGGAGTGAGTGCAACGTCTCTCAGGTGGAATACAGCCAACTTGTTTATGCCATCCCTCACCATGCCTAGATTGTTTGGCTTTCCTCTGCACGCGTCGTGATCAATGAGCTTGCAGCCATGTCATCTGCTACGGCCACTCCACGAAGTGACTCACCATCAATGTCTAATGCCGTGGCAGATGTAGCAGTATCCCAGCAGTCCACGGATGTGCTTCGATCCCGGGAGCTTGTCGACGATTTGGAGACACTGCTTAGTGCGATACGTAGCCTTGGGGAAACCTGCCCTCTCATCGGTACACATTGCTCTCTGAATTAGTCATAGTTGCTCAGGCTGACGCTGGACTGATCTTAGCATATCAACTCGAGGTGCTTGAAGGCAGCGGAGACTACGAATCCTCGAGTTAATATCTTCAACCTGGCAGAACAAGCTGAGACGGCTGCCCGCTCACCAACTCTCCGTTCATGCTCCCAGTAGAATTATTTCGTGTATAGACAACTTTTTCAAGCTCCATACGTCAGTCACCCTTTATATCTGATTTATATCGCCTTTCTATTTATCCCACCTAGAACTAGTTTACACATTTAATCCTAATGTCTGCTTATCTATATACAGAAAAGAAAAAAAAATAGGGCTGAATAAGCCGACGAATGCATGTGTGCCCTTCTTTTGAGGTCTCTGCAAGCTGCAAGATAGTGGCGGTTCGTTATATACAATAAAGATAAATAAAATCGGTGACGATAGCGAGAGCGGTAGCGACGAGTGCGAGTAGATGCTAGAATGTGAAATTGCAGAGCGGAGTGCGTGTTCAACCCAATAACAACCTAATGAAAAGAAAACTTCACGACAAGGCATGCTTCAGGCAAGGTCCTTCCCGTCATAAGAGTAAGTGGTATGTTCTGAACCATCGTACACCTGTTTCGTTCAACGTAATTGAGCAAAAGTAATCAGGGGCAGAGCGATGCAAGTTAGAGTTCGTGCCTTGTCTCTATTACGCTCAATATCACCAAGAACGATGTTATCTGCATTGTTCATGGTCTCCGTCTCCACACGGATGGCAAGGCGCCCGTTTGGGGTCTGCACAAAGAAAAAATCATGAGGTACTTCCGATCCGTTTTTTCTTCTCCAGAGAACGAAACCGCGGACGTACTCTGTTTGCCGACCGCCGAGGTGGTACTTCCGAATGGTCCCGAGTTAAAATCATTGAAGACCCTTGATTATATGACGATGCAAGGCCATCCCGAGTGGTCTTCCGTGCATTGAGCCTGCAATTTCAATTTCAGCTCAGCGCCCATCTGATTTCCGGTTCAGAATACGTACGTCGCGAGAAGCGTATTTGTGTACACTGTACGGGGTCCAGAATAAGCAAATGGCGCAATAGCCCAGATACGGAAGAAGATAAACGCACTCTTGCTGATGTTCACGTAGAAAGCAACGTAGATAAGCGCATTTGGATAGACCGAGACCTACATTTAAGTTCATGATGCGATTTCCGTCAACAATTTGCCGTGTGGATCAGAACAAAGGCACACTCACAAAAATGACGGAGAAAACGGCGCAAATGCTCGTAAGAGCACTTGTATTTACTGTGAATAGGATCAAGCGGTTGATCAACGTCTCGGAACGTCTGAAACCGGTTCGCGATCTATGGAGCAGGTAAATGAGCGTGAGGGCAATGGACACGTCTGTCCCTGCTGAAAGGCTGTTCACTAGCTTCGACAACCAGGCAATCGATGAAAGTGTCGTAGTATCCAATTTGCGTCTGGACAAGTTGTTTTAGATGTCCGACGAGAATCAATGCAGGCGTGAGGAAAAACAACCTACCCCTTGGAATAGTACACTTGAATCGATAATGTCAATTAGTGAACAAGGCGCTACAAAACGACGAAGTGAACGGTGCCTACCCGTTGTTGTGACAAACTGTGCCACGACTAAAGCAAATAATGCGGCCACGAGGAATATGTTCTTCTCGCTTACTGTGCGTGCAACCATGAATACACGAAATACAGGACACACATGACAAGCACTTACATCTCCATACTCGATACAGGAGGAATATCTGGACAAGGATGCAGATAATACCCTAGTGCACTTGTAAGGACAATACGTGGCAAACCAAGCCAGAGGAGCATACGCTTATCTCAACCATAACCTGGACAAATCAGGATCACTCGTCAGAAGGACCCTGTACGTGTTTCACGATTTCTTCACTTACCGCAAGGGATGTTGTGATCGTCAAGAGAAACGCAGGATTCGCATAGTTGGAAACAAGATAAACGTAAGTACTATGCGTGATCATTCCTTGATGTGTAGTGTCGAGAGCCCAGACGACGGCGACCTGGGGAAGCGCGTCGCTTAGTTCTTAGACCAGAAGCAGATCGAAGAGATCGCGCCAAACTAGAACACACCAGAATTCTTAGTCGCCATTCGTCGTTTGGAAATTGCTTTTTGGGTGTGAGCGGCGATTGTGAGAACGCAATTGTCTATCCCACGTATAATGCTGAATACGCACATTGAAGTAGTAATACAGCTGAACAGTAGCCATCCCCCAAAGGCTGCTCCAAACGATGATCAGCACCTTGGCGCTGTTAGTCGGTTAGTCGGAACATTTCACTTACGCCATGGCTATCCTAGATAGAAAGCAATATTGTTTCAGCAACATATACCAAGACGGACTCGAAAGTCATCCAACTTACACCGTCCCAATGAACAACGCTCCATACTAAATTGGAGCTAATGTCAAAACAACGCTGTAAGAAACAAAAAGTGCCACTTGCTCACCGTATTATCGATCACTATCCGCGGCGCAGCCTCGCTCATGATTTTGAACTTGGGTCTCGGTGTTCAGTGATGAGAGTGTGGTCCGAAGAAAGATGGGCACAGACGCTTCAAGCAGCAGGACAGCGGTCCTTTTCTTTACAATCCGGGTCCGGCCGCCTTCTTCCGTTTGCTCATATGTTTCATCTCGGCAATTTTTTCAGTTGAAAAGAAGCCAGAAAGATGATCCGTTGGCGCCCCGGTCTGTGGAAACCCGAAAGGCAAGCTGCCAAGCGGGTACGTAAAACCGGTATAATGCGCCCATATCTGCTGCATTTCGCCTGTGCGTCAGCCTCTGTCAGCCTGAACTTCAGTAGTCCACGGAAAAGGAGTCATCGTCGGGAGCAAGATTATGGATGAGCTTGGGCAGACAGCCACAGATTACAAGGGAGAAACAAGGTTAAACAGATGAACTACTTAGCACCCGTTAGTCTCGGATTTATCCCACGACTCCCTTTCTTAGCGTAGCCTAGCATTCTATACAGTGAATTCAATTCTAGAATCATTTGCTTCCCTTCCGCGAAGGGTCATCGGTAGATACTTTTGCATCTTGAACAGGAAGACCGACCTCAACAATTTGGGGTGTCGCGATAGATCAAGAATCAATCATAGCCGTATATGAGGCGCGAGCCGTCCAGGGGTGAACTAGAGTGAACATATCTGCCGTTCTTATCGTTTGAGCCCCTAGAAAACTGTTTTTAACGAGATTCATGGCGTGATCTTGCTTGGCTGCGGAAAAATGAAATGGAACTTTCACCTGAGGCGGAATCTGAAAAATATATGGGATGACATAAACACGGAGTGAAGCACGTGAACGGTCAATTTTGGATTGGAAAAGGAAAGGACGTCAAACTATTACCAGTGCAGAGCGGAAGGAGAGCTGGTCCGCGAATGATTATTGCATACGAACTATGTGGATGAACACCACTGATACATCTATACCCACAGGAACAGGACGAACGACCTAAGCACTTCACGAAGGAAGCAAATACAACAAGAGAAAACTGCAAGCGAAGTACAGGACCGAATACCTACGTATTCGATCCATTACTGAAAATCCGCTTCTCCATCGACGTCCATGATATCTTCGGGTAATGGCTCCTGAACCGCATTGTTAGGAGGATGCAGATGTGCCATGAAATGGGTATGCTGAATCGAATTGAATTGGCGACTGTCCCGACGTTCTTTTCCGATTGCTTCGTACTTTCGTGCTTCTTTCGGGCATGGGACGACAATAAGACCCTCGACACCGTCCATGGCTTCTACTGAGTAACGTGACCAAGTTCGCTTCGCCTTCCGGGCGCCAGGGGCGTGAGGAACCGACGGAGAGCGTGCCCATATGATGTCGGGTGATAACGCAACTTCACAGAGATTAGGCATATAAATTTGCCAAATGATCATGTACTCCTTCTGATCGATGAAGCGATCGTCTTCTGTTCCGGACATGTTGTCGCCGAAACGATAGAGATGGAGTCGCTCCAGATGCGGAAACTCTAATAGGTTGCCAAGGGTCATGTAGAATGCCTAGAAGCGATGGTATCTTCATTATCGACAAAATACTTCAACACAGATTAGCACTCACGTCGTCAACTTCGCCATACTGATAGGCGACATGTAGTTCCCTTAATTTCCCTTGCCTTCTAGCGAGCATGTAGAATAATTCCTTGTCCCAAGTACGCAAGTTGAATCTGAAGGACTGAAGCGATATTGATGCGCGTTGCAGAATATTCAAAACGTCCGAGATCTCGCCCACTGTCAGGAACTTGAGTATTGGCCTCGCTGAGGAATTGTGCTCCCTCAAAATCGTATCCGTAATTGTGACGCTTTCAATGGCACGGCCGGTAATGATCATTTCCAGATATGGGACTGGGACAGCAATGCTAGTCAAATATGGCAGAGCACTCGGTTGCAAACGCTTGTTCGGCGGATACGAGTCAAACGAGTCCAATTTCCCCATGTCTGTCAGCTCGAGATGACGAACGAACTTGCAGCTGTTCAGAAAGAAGAAAAGGAGCTCGAGGTTCTTGCGTCTAGGCTGGGGAGTTCCGCGCCAATCCAGTTCGAGCGAGTGTATAGATGGAGGAAGGCCGTGTGCGACTAACGAGCCAAGCGCTCGCTCAACTGAACGGTCAAGACGGAGGACACGTAGGGTCTGACTACGAGCGAGCTTGAGCAACGCCCGAAGCTTCCGAATCGTCGAATGGATGTTAAAGAGGGTCAGCTCCGTCAGCTGCAGCTGAGTTGGGTCGAAACCAGCAGGGTACCGCGTTGTCAATCGACAGTAGCGGATTGTAAGGCGGCGCAAGTGTAGCTCGACAAAGCATGGACGTTCTGGTAAAACGAGCGCGGAAGTGTGATGCTGCGTAACGTGAGCTCAACGAGACCCGTAAAACGCGGAAGAAGTTTGAGCACGATATTTGTGGCCCGAAACGTGTCAGGGAAGATGCGATTCTGAGCATGAGCAGGCATGCCTTGCCAATTATGCATTTTCAGCGCAGGTTGAATCGGTTCCTCGACGTGAGCATGTTCCATGAAAAGGTTAGTATCACAGCTTCTCCCAAGCTTCCTCTCCGATACGCGTAGGACGCGCGTTGCACCTAGCAGCTTTGGATGTGCTTCAAGGAAAGCCGCACTGCGCAATGCAGCTTCACGAAGCCTTGGAGTTACCGGACTTATTGTCCAGTCAATATCACGATATAACAACGCCAACGCGGTATTGTAACATGCTCTTGAGGATAGCGCAAAGCTCAAGATATCTCTTGAACGTTTAACGAATTTCAGTATGGTCTCTATGATTTCGATTGGGACCTGGTCGAGACGACCTGCGGCATTAATATTCTCGCCCTCGATGGACCGTGATGTAGCACAAGCCCTGGCAACATCCGTATCCTGATCCATAGCGCCTACGACCGAATACGAAAACGTTTCTCAAAGGGATCTACGCGAAGGAACGAAAGGCAAAATCAGCTGATACCACGTGTCTTAACGCGTCTGTGTGGCACATACAATACTCGAACCAACGGGATCAATGGACAACTAGACAACCGAACCAACCAATCGAAACGTAAAGATACCGGCGATTGGCTTCGGAAAGACACGA
Organism: Inonotus hispidus; assembly: GCA_024712875.1. Taxonomy (NCBI): domain Eukaryota; kingdom Fungi; phylum Basidiomycota; class Agaricomycetes; order Hymenochaetales; family Hymenochaetaceae; genus Inonotus; species Inonotus hispidus. Next base: position 998,478 of record CM045722.1, on the reverse strand, counting down.
AAGCACTTTTGCAACCTTCCGATTCCGAAAAACGAGATCAAACAGTATGATAGGTACCAACAGGTGACAAGAGCAGAACGGGCCGCAGGAGATCGAAGTCGGTTGTGGTGGTTTACACGCAATCAACTACACATTTGATCAGTCAGAACTTGCAAGGTAAGTTGACAATAGCTGACACATACTCGTACTTGCACCAATCCGTTGCAGGCACTGGGAGATTGCTGACCGAGGATGCTGGCGGGAACAGAGGGGTTGCGGTCACTTGACCAAAAATACACCGTTCTTCCCATCGGTCACGTGATACAGAAATGCACTGCCTCCCTCCATCCAACTTCAAGTTGTCGTCAAACCTCCATGGTATCGGGTTTCGCATCGGCGGGCTTTCGATTTTGCGACAATCTCTGATATTTATGTGTAATGTAGCCCGAACTCAAGGTTTGAATAGTGGATGCATAGTGAACGAGATTGATCTAGAATGGCAGCGCTGCTGAACTGAAGAGAAACTATCTTTTCAATTAATCAATTCGCGAGCTGCCAAGACGCATTGATCCACCGTGGGAAGCACCGGAATATAAAGCTAGTCTCCTCTAAGCTGGGATCAATGCGCACATTGATTTTTTTGCCGCGCATTGATTGCGAAAGTACTCTAATTACAAGTTGAGTGGACGGTAGTCTTCAATGGCTTCCTTTGCTTTCCAGATTCTCGGTTTGGGTCCGTGGCTTTGCGAGACCAGGCTGCCCGCGCTGGTAGAATGGAATGGAATAGCCTTCACCCCGCCGACTAACCTTCAACAATGGAGGGGAAGGCCAACTGGGGCAGGAGAAAGATGAAGCGACGGTATGCGCGCCCATTTCCAACCTTGCAGCTACACCTTTGATGAACTAACTATGAGGCTCTTCCTCACACATTGGACACTTACGCTCACGAGCGCCCAACTAATGGATATCCACCATGCATTTCTCACGATGAGCGGATGCCGTTTATCGAACAGTCCTCGGTGCACTATTGGCCCCTTTCCCAGCTCGTCAAAGTTAATCGTCTGTATTCGACAATTGGAGCGATACATCGGAGGGTTTTATTTTGGGAATGCCGAGAGACGATGGCTCTCGTAAAAGGTTCAATATCGGCCCAGCCATCCAATCAAGGACCAGATAAGTCAGTAGAGACGATCTCACCACAAAAAACACCTGGATGCCCTAGCAGCACTAGCCAAATATTGAGGGATCAGCAGTCCATGGAGCGAGATCCTAAGATGCACTAAGCCAGTAGCCATTCCATGCCTCCCTTACTCACAGCCAATATCGTCTAAGTAAGTCGGCATACCGGTTGGCCGGTTGGCCGACATCTGTGATCGTCCGTCGTGCATTTGCAGCTTGTTACCACATTTGTGCAGATGTATTCCTTCCTTATATCCATTGTCTATACTTTCTCAGATTATTCGGTATATCCAACAACGTAAGTTCCAGTTGTCATCATCGCAGATTCTACTCGGACCCGGAATATGACGTTAAGTGGTAAGTGAGTCACAAGAACCTGTGAAACTCGATCCAACTAGATGGCTAGCCGCGATCCAGACGGATCATTCGTGTACACCAATGTTGCAATGCTCGATTTCACCTGTTCAGGAAGGTTTCTGCCCATCCCCTTATACGGAACGTAAATGATTACGACAACTGTGAGTGTGTAGAGATCCGGCGTGCCAGTTACGCAGGACAAAGGTTGACCCCGGTCCACTTCGTTATTCTGCCATTAAATTTCGAGCAAGTTGAAGGCGGGATATCTATAAGCTGGTACACTTCTTTGTACTTGATATTCGTCCTGGGGGGCTGGGAGATGGAAATAGCTAGATGTATTCGGAAGCTCCTGGTTGCAAAAGATATCTCGTGATGGTGCGGAAGGTACGTGATCGTCATAGGCTTCGGATATAGAAGACCTAGCTCTGAGCGTGCGATGGCTCGAGCTGAAGCCCGACGATCGGGCGTGGCGAGAACAATTCCAAATAATCTGTACTAAGCCACAGGCTCGAGTAGAATTGCGTCAACCAAATCTTTTGTATTTGGCATCGTGACTTATTGGGATGAGGTGCCCTGATGGAATGGGCTCCTTTGCAGGCAGCATCAAGGAAGACCACAACGATAGTGTTTCATCGCCGTCGCTTCCGATATGGCGATTAGTCCATTCATTGACACGCACCAGACCCAGCAATAACGAAAGTTGTAAAGGAGTGGCGGTGGCAGCTTATGTGCGGCTCCGACGAGTCACATAAGGTCCGTGAATGAAGGAGCGTCCTAAAGCAAAGTTCTTGCGGTGTGTAAACGCTCGTTTGTGGGCTCCTGGGTTTCAATCGAAGTAGGCCACGGGGTGCTCGTCAATTCCACGAGTAGAGGCATAAGTCGAGGCCCCTGCTTGCTCACCTTTGGCAATGATCTTCGGGCCTTTCACAGGTTACTAATGTTGTTAAATCAGTGATGTGTGTCTTCCCCAAAGTCTCCCCTTACTCGCATACTGAGTAGGGATACAAGAAAAATGACTTCGATTTGATTCAATTCGGATGTGCTATAGTACAGCGCCTTGATACACGACAAGCAGTTGTTGCAGGTAAGTCCCCAGAAACGTCGTGTAGAGGACGATACACAGGGACCATCAGTACAGATCTATACTTGTGCCGTCGTGAATTTCATAGTCCGCAAGCGTGATATGGTCCTTGAAGACGGTGTACCTGGTTCATCCATCGAAACACGTAAGGAACACACGGACAGGAATAACGAGATATGTGTGGCGCACCATCTCTTCAGCTGAATCTTCGAAGCATCGGTACCGGTTTGAGCCGCGATGAGCTTTTTCAAGTCCCCTATAGTATCATCCTGCGCGCACTTCACGCGCACTAGCGGTGATCAGAACAAAATCAGTGATAGATTTGAGCACAGGAGTTGTTGACCTCGCACCTCTACGACCCGTTCGGTCGTTCGCGATCACCTGTTTATGAAGGAGAATCAAAAGGGGATCGTATGGATATCAGAAAGAACAGCTAACCTACCTCGATCATTGGGCTATGTTGCATCACGGATACAGGTTAAAGTTGAGGAAGGACGACCGTCAGCGCGACCGGTCGCAGTGCAGTACAGTAGCGTTATGCGTGACAGTCACGAGTACTGGAACTGGAATCTTCCGTGTCACGTTCATGCGTGATCTGGTCGCTCGCTTCTCACTGTTAGCCTCTATACACAACCACCGTCTTGATAGGCCTATCAAGTTAGCTTATTGATCTATCTTTACTTTTCCTCGTTTATCGCGTGTGATCATCCTATCTTGTATTTATGGTAAATCCAGGCTCGGAAAACTGTTCTTCCGAGAGCTACTTGCTTGTTACGGTGCTCTGCGATCATACGGAAGTCTGGCAAATTGGATATCTACTCTCGTAACGTTGCACCGCCAACAAGGGGATGACAATAACGCCCGGTTTCTTCTTCTGGAGTTTCTTGCTTGCGAATGTTCCCCCCCCCCACGGACGCGCAGAGGAGACCTCTTCCTTTATCTGGCTTGTAAAGGAAGTCCAGCTGGTGAACTGATATTGAAGCTGAAGAACATATGTCGGTGACGTAGACACGATACGACTGATACTTTGTCGTGAGACCTCTCATTCCCTCGGTTTGCCCTAGAAGACTCGTATTTCATATAGCTGGATAACTAGGGACGAGCAGCTAATGGAGTAGAAGAATCGCGGATCATTCTACTGAATTGCCTGGACAACTCTGTTCCCGCGAAGCTACGCTACTGGCCTTGTTAAGGAGAGCACTGAGATCCACGAATATCGCGGAGCTCGCCATCATCATTCTAGGAGTCCCCGGCGTAATATTTCGCCTAGCGTATATGGTCTTGCAACCAATGAAAAGGAGACGAACTACTCATATATTCCAAAGTGAGAACGTACAGTTTGATTTCTTCAAATTTGTTTGTCTTGATGACTATTCTCAGGCAGTAGATCCAAGGTACTAGCGCTCCACGCGTCGCGCACGCTGTCATCGATGACAGGTGTGTAAACTGCCTGGAACTGAAAGATCACACAATTTGCTTCCGCGTGCATATCGATGGACGGGAAAATTCCAAGGTAAAAGCGCCTCAGGGAGTATTCAGAAGGGTATAAAAGAGGGCGGTACTTCGTCAACAAGCAGCAGTACAACTCAGCTTTCCAGAGACCATTAACAGTCAAAGGACTCCCGCATTCCTGAAAACATTCCCATCTTTGCCTCTGTCAAACGCACAAATATGAAGGTCTTCACTACGACTCTCGCCGCTGCTATTCTTGCTATGTTCGTCACTGCCAACCCCATCGAAGAGCGCCAGTCGCTTCACTTCTGCGTCAACACAGACAATGTTGTTGGTGACACCCTTGGTATGTGCCGTCTAACTCTAGCCCATCAATATCAGAAACAGTAAATTGATTACATCGTCGACGATTTGTACCTACCGTCGTTCCGATTACAAGCCGAGATACTTGGCCTCTTAAACAATGGCGCGCTCACTGAAGATTGCGGCGTTGGTCAGGACTGCAACTTTCCCCTAGTGGGCAGTCTTCCCGATCTTCTTCAGCCTTTGGCACTTGTCGTTCCGATCGGAGTAAGTCTTGCAGGTTGGCGCATAGTGATAAACAATTAACCTGTTGTGCCCCTTCTAGACCTGTTCCTAATCGCTATCACCCCAGGGATGCATGGAGGGAGCATGTGAATGCGGGCTTCCTTTTAAAGCAAGCTATGCGCAAGGGATGGCTAATGATCTGAACGTTTGATTTGAGCAGATAGGGGTATTCCCTCTCTGTACCTTTCAGCTCCATTACCCGCTCTATAGCTCCTCCGCCCCTTGCTGCGTAAATCCAGTTGTTGGTTTGTTATTGCTAGTTGATGTGCTTTGAATAAACGAGTCAGCCCTTGTGTGTGTAAAAAACAATGCACGATTTTATGTATAAAGTGAAAACCACTTCGCTCGGAGCCATCCGTCTAAAGGATTGAATATGGGTCAAACCTCAACTGACTTTGGATTGTGGCCACGCAGCTACTTGCTACTGGACTCTGACCAACAAGTGATGGCCAATCCACCCAATCTCCCTTCGCTCAATTGCCTGCACTGTTAACTACGCTCAGACCAAGATGCCCACTGCCCCCCCACCCCCCCGCGTGGAAACCAAGCATTTGGTTTCGGATATCATCGTTGCTCAAAACCATCAATAGCCACTGCGGATGTCTCTCGAGCGTGCTCAGTATTCTTGGGAAAGAATCAGGTGTCAACCCGGGGTTATATTCAAGCCGTAATACGCAAATATACGGCCAGTAGGTGCACCTTCAGAAGACGTGTATCGATTTTCTTTGGCAACAGGATGAGACCTTATGTGTTCCTTGCCTGGTTTGATAACGTGACGAATATCGGAGTGTTGGGCCCAACGAGTGAGGACATGCACCGGGCACTTATTCGACCCCACCATCGTAGATCGCGCTCACTATTGTGATTGACGAGAAAGATTTTACGAAGCCTCGCGGCAACATATCTTCGGTTCAGATTGTAGACCCCAGCTCAAATTCGAATAATGGATGTACTGCTCAAAAAGAAAAAAGCCGAGATGCAGAAGCTGGACTGGACTACTCCTTTTGACGTTGCTGCCGGTAACTATTTCCTTCCGCCCCGAACCATCACAGTCGCGGTAGATTTCATTCGCGCTTCAACCACTTCTCTTGTATGGTACGTTCTTAAATGCAGATCTAGTTAAGGTCCACATGGAACGCATGGCAATCACACTCGGTGGTTTTCCTATTTCGCTTTGCACCACTCATTTTCATCAACATTTAAAGGTCTTTTTCGCATCCAAGACACGGATTGCGGCGTCCCGGGCTCTTGGGGCGTAGGTATTGACCGGGCGAAGATGAATGGAGCGAGGATGACAATTGGTGAATATGATTCCGACGGGACATTCACTCGAAATGAATACAAACCTGAATCGACTCGAGCTTCCAGAAGAAATGCGGGGGCGGGGAATTAGGCGTCCCTTAATTCTATTGGAGAATCCGGGTAGTTTGGTAGCAACTCCGAAAGGTGCGGTATTACGTAACGGGTTGTTATTTTTGATAAGCCACCGATCGATTGTCTTGTTTGCCTGTTTGCTGGATCTCTATCGTATGTACCACTGAAGTTGCTACAACGCTCGCTTCTTACGAACATCCCTATGGATAACGAAAGCTCTTAATTTGGCCTACTACCGCCGTTGCATTTATGAGAGACTGGAACCGATATGATTGGTCCCGAGGATTGGTCAATGTACGCAAGTCTTGGCCTTAACTTTAGACCAGGTCGGTTGAAGACGGGAAATCACGAGAATGCCTCCCGTGGAATCCATAGAATTCTAGCCAAGAAAGAAATTCGCGTCGGTGCAGCTGTGATTTGTCCAGTGCGATCGGTCGGCAAACGCCATTTCAAACACACCAGCTAGGGGTTAAGTATGGACGAACACGGGATTGGATGATTTCATGCTAGAAGAAAGGGCGAGATGTATCTTTCATTCCTCGCCTTGCGGTATTCAAACTCGTAGGTGGATATGTTCCCCGTGTTTGGTACAAAACGGTCGAGTCGGCCATAATTGAAATCACTCCCCTTCCCAACGTACGTCCTGTCCAGTGCCACTCCTTCGTCTCCGTCCTCCGTTTACTGCGACGTTTTCTCCCCTTTGTCTTCTATTCGTGCATGCTGTAAACAATAATGGCGACTGCGGACTTGCGGTTATCTTTTGGGGCGATGTTCATTGGTTGTGTAATTTCCGTCGGGTGTGTATCTCTAAACCTGATCTTGGCCTGCATGTTGGACTATCGACTGACTCCTCTGATCATACTTGAACTCGAATCGAAAATGCCGACATTTGTTACGTCTGCGCTTCGTTCATCGCGTATCGCCCTGAATGTCCATTCCATTTGCTTCGTTATGGACCCACCTACTAGCTTTTCGGGCATTGGCACGCTACAAGCTTATTACTACTTCCGACAGTACCGGAAACGCGACTCTTGCCACATGAAAGCTACGGTAAGCTGGGTTTCTGACCCGAAATATCAGTTTGAACACACACGAAGGTCCTAATGTACTTATTCCGCCAGGTTCTTGTGGCATGGTGCGTCGCTCCTGCTTTCGAGGAAACGACGTCGGGTGACCCATTAACGCCTAATTCAGGCTAATGGATATTGTACACACGTTCTTCATCTGTCAGGGCATTTGGCACTATTTGGTCTTGAGTTGGGGGGACATAGGGGAATTGGATAATCTCACATGGCATGCCACTTTGATTCCGCTCTGGTGCAATACTAACTTTCTTCAGGACGGTGGGGGTGAGACCCTCGCAGTTCCTATTTATCATACTAGGAATAACGTTCCGACCCCCCTTAGGCTAGCATCGCGGTTACTGGCTTGATTACATTCCTCGTACATATGTACGTTGACCATACGCGTCCAAGCAACTTCAATACTCACTTATCATCGCTCGGAACTTAGGTTTTTCGTTAATCGGGTTTGGAGACGTTCGTGTGACAAGCTTTCTACCACAAACAACATCTAATAATGACATGTAGTCAGCAAGCATAACCTCATGTTAGCAATGATCATCGTGCGTATCTCATCTTCATCGAGGCTCCCATCGCCTTACAACGTCCTAAAGGTTTTCTTCGCCATCGTGAGGCTGGGGTCTGCGCTCGGTGAGTAGCTTTACAAGGCAAAGGTAGCGCGTATCTCACCATAATGCCACAGCGACAACTGTTCAAATGTGTGTTATCCTTGGTTTTCAAGGAAAAAATTATTATTCATCTGTGTCATTCAGGATTCGCCTCAAACGTTTTTCTACGTTCATCAGAGAGTTTCGCGTAAGTGGCATTTACCAACCGTACCCTGCGCTTATGAAGAGTTTCTTGCAGTGGCTGTTTACCTTTGGGCTGGCACTCTCATGCGCTGTCGACCTTGTTATCACGTCGGCCTTATGTTACTATCTGCAGGGTAATCGAACCGGTTATTCGAGGTATGCAAGTTAGCCTGATGAATACTGTCGGTTTCGGACTGATGATAATCAGTGTTGACGATGTCATCCATCGGTTGCTTCTGTATACCATCAACAATGGCCTTCTGACAACACTCGCGTCCTTTCTCTCTATGGTTTTCGTGCGTCAAGTTGCCTTTCGCTACCATATGTGCAACTCACCTGTCCGATGTAGGCAGCAGCCATGCCGCAAAATTTCCTCTTTCTTTCGCTACATTTTATAGTTGCAAAATGCAAGTCCTTATTATCTCTAAAATGCACCCCGCCATCTGATCGCTCCGTTATGCCAGGCTACATAAACTCTTTGCTGGCGACACTGAATTCCAGAGATACACTCAAAAGAGGTGACGAATCCTATCCTATGGCTGTCCATATATCAGTCGAAGGTCCCGATGCGCAGCCACGGTTCCTGAAACACCACATGGTCAGTCCCATTTCTGACGACAAAGCAAGGAGTTCACATGTGTGTTATTTGACAGCCACATATTCGCTCTCATTCCGGCTCTAACGGACAAGGGGGCACCAATTCTGCAGTCAATAGCTTCCCGGTGGTTCCCCCTGCAACAGCAGAGAGTGTTAAGGTGAGCTACCACCTAGGAGAGGTTGAGAATACTGTAACCAACTCCGAGGTGCAACCAGGTGCAGATTGATGTCGAACGGACGATCCATCATGATGATGCGGAACTGGAGACTGACCACAGCCCCGACGGTAGCATCAAGTCACCGTATATGGAGAAGGACAAAGTTCGGTTTGCATGAACCCTCCAAAAAAACTCAAAAACTTCTTGCCTTTATTTTAATTTATGAACCGTTCTAATTTCGATGAATAGTTTTGTTGCAAGCTTTCGTTGGCGGATTATGTATTTGTCATGTATTCGATACCTTTTTGCGTGGCTTCGCCGCGGTATATTCCACGGTGGCTTTGTATTAGATCAATCCCGGTTGCAAGTTTATGGCATACCTTGAGGTCATGGTTCTTTGGGGTCATAGCCTTTTCTCGACATATTAATTGTGGACGCCGAGTACTACCACACTCTCAATCTTTGGAACTTGTCTTATACCGCCAAACACTGTGATGTATTTTCTGTCGTTTATAATTTAATCGTCGCGTCGCGCTTCTTAATGCTGTGGCCATGGAGAACTGGAACTGTAAAGGGTGAGTATTAATTATGCACCTCAGGCAGGTCTAGAGAAACTTGCTGTTGTATCATGCTGCACGCGTGGCGTGGACTTTCGAGTCTCTAGTACTAGAACAGTCTGTGACTCGAAGCACAGATGGCTCGCTTGCTTCCTGATTTACTCGTCTTGCTCTCCCACGGATAGATCTCCCTGGTTGCGACCTGCGGTTTGGCGGGGGTCCAACGCGGGCAACCCAACGCCGTCGTCAAGCTTCCCGGTATTCCATTTTTCTCGACTCAGCGGGCGCTTGATGCGGTCCACGGATCAAGAAGCGGAGCATCTCCGCTTCTTCAAAGAGAATTGTCCATTTCCATTTCCCTGCAGCTGGCTTTCATTCGAATTCAATTGGAATCGTCGAATCTATCGTAATATACGAATTGAATATTGCCATACGAGTGCCTGAGTCGCCATCCACCTTCATACAAGCCTATGGGTTGTCTCCTGGATCCACTTGAAGAAAATCTCTCTGTTGTTGTTTCGGAATCTATGTGTTTCCTGCGACGGAAGAGCAGTCGGGAATTTCCCATGGTAACTGTGTGAATGTTTAAACAGATTGTTTAATTCGGTTGGATAATCCCGACAATACAGACTGATGGAGACTTTAGTATTGCAGAGTCTATACCTCAAGCGTACTTGGCACGCTCGCCGTGATCTTGGGTCTACTGTCTAAAGCCGTAGTAGGGACATCAGCACAGATTTACGACTATTCAATAGCTCTCTGAGAATTACTTTTTGTTTGTAGCTGTGTACCCACTTCGTAGGGTTACACCGTACCAAACAGGTACGGGCGTAATTTAAATGTTCAGCACGAGTGTAGATCGACCGTAACAAGAAATGCAGGATTACTGTATTGGAACATTCGGCGCCTCGTTCCCAAAAGGTCAAAGGTCACCTATGCTTGATAGTCGCAACGAACTCGTCACCCTCCAAAGAGTCGTGCTAAGTGGCACCATAACACGTAAATGTCCATGTCATGCGGGACGATCGGTGATAAGACTCACCGAAACGAAAACGTGTCAGAAACACGGGAAGCAGTATCGCTCATCAAGGTAAGTTAGGACTTTTACCTTCTTCGTTTTGCTTTTTGCATCCGCCGCTCCTGCAGCACGCACAAGTGTAGCAACTGGAGAACCGGGATCTCCAGGGTATACCGCAGTAAATTTGGTAGACTCGTTCATAGAAGCTTCCGGAGTCGCCTTTGGACCAACCGAATATGAACATCAGTCAACTCCGAGGTGGTACCACATGTATAGACGAAACTTACACGCAGACTGGAGTGGAGGTCAGAGGGCACCTGTTTGAGGTACCTCTGGTGACAGAGTGATATTAGAGCCGCGAAGCTAAACTGTATCACTCTATCATCCGGATAACATGCATCTATCTGGTGTTGGGATCTTGAGGACCTTGGGGACACATGAGGTAGATGCATGGTGGTAGTGAGAAACCGACACGCGCATGCTGATGAAACTGGTTAGGTGCACTGATCACATGACCGTAACCCTTTGCGGCCGTAATTGTGCTTTTACACTTTTACAACAAAAAACGATGCGGAACCCAGTTCAGTATCTGTACTTCGGGATATAAATAAAAGGATCGATTACATAGGTCTCCAAATGCCTAACTAGTGATGAAGAATTCTACTGCGACTTTCGGATTGGATACTTGTGTCTGCATCCATTCTTCCTGTACGATTTGAAGTTCAATGCTTGTCACCACACATTCGATTTTCCATTTATCCAAAGGGTCCTACTCGCTTGTTACTTTCTCCTCTCTCTCTCCCTCCCCTTGGGTAGTCTGACCTATAGTTATTCCCTGTCTCTGCGGCTGCCAGGATGAGCGCTACGGAGACGACGGACATACGGCTGACATTTGGGACGATGCTCATTGGCAGCTTCATCTCGGTCTAGTGCATTTGTCTCTCTTTGCGAGTTTGTGTTGTGACTTATTATCATTCTCTAGTTTATGTGGGATAGGTGGCCTCCAGACATATCGCTACTTTCTACATCACAGAAGGAAGGATGCGCAAGCGATAAGCTCGACAGTGGGTATAGTTAAAATGTGTTCCCCGCAAGAAATGACATTGACGCAAAAGGTTCTTCTAGGTTTTTGCTATCTGGTGCGTTTGAATTCCGTTGAATTACGTTTGACAAGCAATAATGAGTCCCCTCTCCCTGCACATAGGACAATCGACTTTGTTCACACGATCCTCATCTGTCAAGCGATGTGGGATTATCTGGTCCTTCGCTGGGAGACTCCTGAGCATTTGGATCACCTAAATTGGTTGGTGGAGCTCACCTCATTGGTCAGAAAATATCTAATCATATCTTTACCAGGAAAATCGGAGTGAGAAGCGAGGTCATCATCATACTTACCATCGTCTGACGCTCGCCCGAAGGCTAGCATCGCAGCTACTGGACTAGTCACGTTCATCGTACAGTTGTGAGTTCTCACTCTCATCGAGGCCCGCTGCAGTAGAATGAACCTTCTTCGATAGATTCTTTACTTACCGTGTCTGGAGATGTGGGTATTAGTATCTATCCTTTGGATTTTGCTCACGATTATCCAGTTAGCAAGCACAACATTTACTTGGGTCTGATTATCGTGCGTTGGGATTGGCTGACCATTGCCATTTGCTGTGCTGACCATATGACAGGTCCCGATGGTCATTGTTCGGTTGGCTTCCGCTCTGGGTGCGTGCATGATTCAGTTAATTCGATTAGGGAGATTCTGAATATACCTGCGACGAACTTCAGCTACGACTGTCAAAATGTACGTTGCAATGCACCTGCAATGCACACCGTTCTAACGTATTTCATGCAGGATACAATTGGGCAAGTTTTCTACCTTCATAGCCCAATTTCGTGTATGGGTGATATTCCTGCTAATGTGTTTGCGTTTCTGCTCACACGAACGTTTGATTGTTCCAGTGGCTCTTTACTTTTGGCCTTGCCTTGTCGTGTGCCATCGATATCCTACTTACCTCGGCGCTGTGTTACTATCTACGAGTCAATCGTTCCGTGAGCTCATCGTAGGTATACTTCATTTTTGTCAAAGGCAGCACATTAACACTTGCTTCTCAGCACGGATGAAGTCATTCATAAGCTACTCATGTATTCTATTAGCAATGGCATCGTGACAACGCTAGGTACAATGCTGGCAATGCTGTTCGTGAGTGACTTCAAAGTTCTCCCTGGTTGTGAGATCTTAGATGCCTTTAGGCTGCAATCGTTCCACACACTTTCCTCTTCCTCGCACTCCATTTCATCATCTCCAAATGTAAGTAATGCTAATAGCTCATCTACAAAGTATCTTGTTCACTTCTCATTAACGACAAAGGTTACGTCAACTCTTTGCTCGCTACGCTAAACTCAAGGGATGCTCTCAAAAAGCGACACGACTCTTCGGCTGCGGCGTTCCAGATTTCCGCAGAAGGACATCCTCGACCTCGCTTTAGGCGTTTCCCGGTGAGTCTTTCGCACCATGCAATCACAGAACATTATTTGACGTCAGCTGTTCAGCTGGATCGCGAGTCTAACGAGCGTCCAATCCACCTCTCCGACGCCAATGAGGCGGGCAGGAGCCAGAGTCCGTCTATTGGAAGACTCAAGGTAACTATGTGTCATCTGTACATACCGAGCTCCTTGATCTGTTGCTAACGGTAATATATCCGCCCATGTCAAGGTGCAAGTTCACGTCGATCGAGAGGTTCACGAGAGTGACTCTGTAATTGGTAGGGTACCAACCCCCGATGGGAGCCTCAAGACGACGGCCTTACCGTCCAGTCGAAAAGTCTATGCTGCAGTCAATTTAACACGTTCATCCTAGCTTGGGTCACGATCGTCATGTATCATTGATATAATCACGTTATTTATCTTGTGCCTCTGCTTCCCGACTTCCCTTTCTTGTTTGCAATGTTGAAATTGCATTATTATTACATTCATTTTTGTACGTATGTATGTATATATGTATCGCATAATTTTCCGGTGTGCCTTCTTGTAGCTTGAAGTGTAACATAAAGGGAATTCCGTAAATACTGGAAATAATAAAACATATGTAGATACTTGATCATGATGCACGAGAGATACGTTTGCAATGTACACAATCATAACATGCCAGTAGAAAAGGCTGGTCCTCCAGCACCAACGACCAGTGAGCATAGAACAGGGAGTCAAGAAAAAACGAGCGCAGGGTCACAGATGGAGAAGAGAGACAAGACATAGTGGAAGGGGAAGAAGTCGCAGGAACAGATTGCGAGACGGCTCGCCAAGGCCAACGCTGCAAAACGTCGTTAGTTACGAGCGTGCAAAAAGACGAGGTGGACGAGAGACACGAACCTGAACCACCACTCGACGATAAAAGCGTCTGCCCGCGCCGTTAGCCCGACCGATAGATAACAGAACGCCAAGAAACGAGAACGAGTCGCAGACGAAAAGGCGAGTGGGGGTATGGGAGAGATGGGAACAGTCGTAGGGGGGACACGATGTGAGAACGTCTCTCGCGAACGCCTTGACATTAACGTTGTCAGCTATAGATACGAGGGTGTGAGACAGGAGGAAGAGATGAACCTAGTTCTCGTCGAAGTAGAGGTCGGCGCCTGGGAACTTGACCAGGATGAGTTCGTTCCAAAGCCAATGCATCGGGGTGGTAAAGGTGATATCGACTGACTCCGAAGGACCAGTGCCGCCGGTGAGGAGGGAAACGAACTCGCCCTTGGGACCAGCGACAATGGACCCAGAGTCCCCGCCTCTGGAGAACGCGCCGAAGTACTGGTTTTTGCCGTAGGGCAAGACTGGGACTTCGATGGAATCGAAGGTGCCGGTGAGGCCGTACTTGCGAGCTTTGGACTCGAACCGATTCAGACGGCCAATCGTTGTGCCCGTCGAGTTTCCGTTCTTGATGACGAATCGCACAGGAATGTCATCAAAGTCCTTGCCGGTGGGATGACTGATCCGTTCGGCGGTGAGGACGCCCCAGAGCTTGAAGAGATGACGATCCACAGGGTAGTCGAAATCGAGCTCGTCGATCCGACCGTACATCATGCTCATAAATTCGCCGTGGTCGATCTTCGCGCCTGTAATGAGAACAGTTAGATTAGGCACCTCTGGTTAGACGGGCTCCGCACGCACCCAAGCTAACAACGTTATGAACGAAGTTCGGCCAGAATCTGTCCTTGTCGAGCTTAATGACACAAACGTCCTGCGTGTAGCCGTGCGGAGGAGTGTTGCCAGTGATCGGTGGAGCCCATACAACGTGGCCAATGACCCGGCTCTTCGGGTCGGACCAGTCCTTCTGCATCATGACGAAGAAGTCCTTTAGGGCCTTGATCTTGACGTTTGTTTTCTCCAAGTCGGCTTCGGCGGCCGCCAGCCGAACTGCCAGATGCGGCTTACCGGTGTACGACGCGATGGACTTCTTCAAGAAGGTGACGGTGTTATTTAGGCTGCCGATTTCGCCCTGGATGGAGTCCAAGAAGTCGTCGAAAGCTCTGGTTCCCATGAGGATGACGTTCTTCTTGGGCATGGCTAGGTAGGAGTAGTCAGAATTGCGCCCATCTTCTCGAGGAAACGGACGTACAGGGGTAGGTGTACTCTGTGTTGGCTTGATTCACATCCAATAGCACATGGCGTGCCGTAACGCCGTAAAGATCCTCGCCGATGCGGAAGTAGAAGCCCAACGTTCCCTGCGACTTCGGTGTCTTCTCGCCAGCGATGGGCAGGCCAAGAGCAGTGGTGACGGAATGGATGACGTTCTTGAGGTGATCGTCATCATCGACGGGCGCTAACAGCGGGGGACCAGTGAGAAGTCGGGCCTCGGATTCACGGAATGCCACGTCGACGTCGTCGATGCCGTGCTGCTTGAGGAGATCGAGGATGTCTTGAGAGGACTCGAACGCGACGTCGCCGGTAGTGCTGTCTTCCTGGACTCCGACCCAAATAGTGACGCCGCTAGTAACCTTATTTGCGCGGCCGTCCGTACCGGACTCCTCCCAACCAAAGCGGACGAGGTCGATGGAGGTGAACAGGATCTGTCGCTTGTCGAGGAGTTCACCAACCTTAGAACGAATGTCAGTCCGCAGAATGCCACGCTTCTAGAGGATCACGAACCTTGTCACGGACAGTAGCCCACAGGTCGTCCTTGCCCAGTTGGGCGTGGTCGTCGACTTGAAGAAGCCGTATAGGGCGAGGGTCGTTCTCTGGCCCGGTAGGAGGCGTAAATGTATCCTCCGAAGTTCTGTAGATGAGCTTGGGGCCAAGGCGACCGTCGCCGCGGATATCGAAGTAATAGAAATGCTTCTCGAGCTTGGGGACGTCGTGTACGGAGGACATGACGGGAGTATCACACTGGAGCCATCGTCGTCCTGGAGGAGCTTGTCGCGCACGGACATATCGGGAAAGAGAAACAACAGTGTGTATCACGTAATCGATTACCATAAGGCGACAAATGGTATCCGAGTCTTCTCGATTCCTTGAGGCTGCTGTTACTGTTAGTCGACTGGTAGGTTTTAAAACATGGTGTTAACTTACTAGCCATATCATTGGAAGCATCACTGACGAGACACTCAGGTCATCAGGCCATTGAAGGAGCACACATCCGATGTACCTCGGACCCGGAGGAGCTCACAGAAACGGGTGTCTGGGAGAGGAACAATCGAGGGCACTTCGGTAATTGCATGGTCACTGAGATAGTTGGCGGACCACGCCGGCGGTTAGATTTAATTGAGACCATTTTAGTGTACAACTCGTATTCCATCCTCAACCTATCTGCAAAAAGTCATGAAGGAAGTTCTCCAGATGACGCATCAACGCAACGTCCGTAAGACCAAATAGTACAGTACTGATTTATAAAGGACTTAGTGGAATCGACAAGATTTTTTAAATTCTCTACATTTGGTCTGTGCTATGAGCGAGGGTTTCAGCTTGTCTCTTATTCAAAGCGCTGAAACCGTGATGAAGTTGCGGTCAAAGAATAGGGTGCAACAATCTTGATATTTCTCTTTTTTTTGTAAAATCTTCTTGGTACCGTAAATACAGCCGTATGCTGCATACGCCTATCGCGCTTCCGTAGCTGACATGTAAATAAAAAATACGGTATCGTAAAGTACAAATCGTAGGCGTAATGAAGTATGAATTTACGCGCGTTCCCGTTTACGCACGCTGCGGAACCCTAGTCATCAGGCCATTGAAGGAGCACACATCCGATGTACCTCGGACCCGGAGGAGCTCACAGAAACGGGTGTCTGGGAGAGGAACAATCGAGGGCACTTCGGTAATTGCATGGTCACTGAGATAGTTGGCGGACCACGCCGGCGGTTAGATTTAATTGAGACCATTTTAGTGTACAACTCGTATTCCATCCTCAACCTATCTGCAAAAAGTCATGAAGGAAGTTCTCCACGCAAGCAACGTCCGTAAGAGCTACAGGACTGATTTCGAGAGATGATTCGGATTGAGGGGTATTATGAGGCTCCGTCGTGGTTGCGCGCTTCAGGCACCCAAACAGCCCGTCTCTGGATATCATCTACCGATGGACCTGGACCTTGCTTTACGAGGCCGTCGGTTCGAGGACAAGGCTAGTGCACGTTCGCGTTATCCATAGATCGCCATCGTGGTGGTTGTCGATGAACTGATAATTGGACCAGTAAGCGGCAGGGTTAGGCCGTTGTGTACCAGACAGCGATTTTCACTTAATTCAATTGTCGCGAAAAGGTGTTGTTGTGGTTATGGAGAATTGGAACCGCGCAGTATTTTACCAAAAACAGGATGACTATTATGCACCTCAGCCTTTTGATTAGAGCAATTTACTGCTGTATCTTAAGACATGTGGCATGGACAGTACTAGTCTATGAGCACAGATGGTTCACTTGCCCTCTGAGTAGCTCGTCTTGCTCTATATGTACGTCTCCGGGTTCAACGGGCAACCAACGCCGTCGTTAGGCTCTCCAGTGTTCCGTTGTTTTTTTTCACTTAGCGGGCGCTGAATGCGGCCCACGGATCAAGGAGCGGGGCATCTCCCCTTCTTCGAAGAATCGTCCATTTCCCTCCAGACTGCGTTCATACGTACGAATTCAATGGGGCCCCTCGAACCGCTGATATACGGATTAAATACTGTCACACCAGTGCCTGAGTACCCATCCACCATTATACAGGCTATGGGTTGTCTCCTGGGGTCACTTGAAGAAGATCTGGCTACAGCGTTCTCGTTTCTTCTCTGTTTTTGCTTCGGAATCTGTATGTTTCCTGCGACGGAAGAGCAGTCGGGAATTTCCCATCCCATGGGAACGGTGTAAAGTATTTAACAGATCGATTTATTTGATCGGATAATCCCATTCAGACTGGTGGAGGCTCGTGATTCTTTGGTATTGTCGAGTCTATGCCTCAAGCGTACTTAGCACGCTCACCGTGTTCTTGGGTCTACTGTCTAAAGCCTTAGAAAGGGACATCAAGTCAACTCAAAGAGCTCTGAGAATTACTTTTCGTTTGTAGTTGTGTACTCACTTCGGTGCCTGTACTGCGGGAGAATGGACGCTGCCGCTGATACCCGAAGATATTAATACTAATACAAAAATTCGACTGCATAGGTCTCCAAACGCCCAACTAGCGAAGAAGAATTCCACTGCGAGCTTCGGATTGGATGCTTCTGTCTCCTGCATCCATTTTTCTTACTGTGCTTCATATGCTGTGAGGTTCAATGTCCACACCTTCGGTTTTCCATTTATCCGAAAGTTCCTACTCGCTTGTTACTTTCTCTCTTTCCCCCTCACGCACGCGTCTTATATTCTCCTTGGGCAGTTCGGCCTACAGTTGGTGTCTTTCTCTGCGGCTGTCGGGATGAGCGCTATCGAAACGGCGGACATACGGTTGACATTTGGGGCGATGCTCATCGGCAGCTTCATCTCGGTCTAGTGCGCTTGTCTTTCTATGTGAGTTTGCGTTGTGACCTATTATCGTTTTCTAGTCTCTGCGGGATAGGTGGCCTCCAAACGTATCGCTACTTTCTACATTACAGAAGGAAGGACGCACGAACGATAAGTTCGACGGTGAGTATAGTTTCAACATGCTTCCTGCAGGAAACGGTATTGAAGTGAAGTTCCTGTAGGTTTTTGCTATCTGGTGCGTTTGAATTTTGTCGAGTTGTATTTGACAAATAATCAGCCCCCTCCCTGCACATAGGACAATCGACTTCATTCACACGGTTCTCATCTGCCAGGCGATGTGGGATTATCTGGTCCTTCACTGGGGGGATCCTGAGCATCTGGATCATCTAAATTGGTGAGTGGTGCTCAATTCACTGTGGTCAGGCAATATCTGAGCGTATCTTTCTTAGGACAATCGGAGTGAGAAGCTATGTCATTGTCATATTTATCATTGTCTGACGCTCGCCCGAAGGCTAGCATCGCAGCTACTGGACTAGTCACATTCATCGTACAGTTGTGAGTTCTCATTCATTGCGGGTTAGCTGCAGTAGACTGAACCTTCTTCGAATAGATTCTTTACTTACCGCGTCTGGAGATGTGGGTATTAGTATTTGTCCTTTGAACTTTGCTCACGATTATCCAGTTAGCAATCAAAATATTTACTTGGGTCTGATTATCGTGCGTGTGGATCGGCCGCCGATTGCCATTTCTCGTGCTGACTGGGACGACAGGTCTCAATGGTCATTATTCGATTAGCTTCCGCTCTGGGTGCGTGTGATTCACTCGAATCGATTAGGGAAGTCCTGAATATGCCCACGACTACCGTAGCTACGACAGTCAAAATGTACGTTGCAATGCACCGCGCCCGACCCATTGTTCTAACGTGTTTCATGCAGGATACAATTGGGGAAATTTCCACTTTCATCAATCAGTTTCGTGTATGGATTACGTTCCTTTCTATGTGCTTGCGTTTCTGTCACGAACGTCTGATTGTTTCAGTGGCTGTTTACTTTTGGCCTTGCCTTGTCGTGCGCTATCGATATCCTACTTACCTCGGCGCTATGTTACTATCTACAAATTAATCGTTCCGTGAACTCAACGTAGGTATTTATCATTTCTGTCAAAGGCAGTGCGTTAACATTTGATTCTCAGCATGGACGAGGTCATTCATAAGCTATTCATGTATTCCATTAGCAATGGCGTCGTGACAACGATGGGTACATTGCTTGCGATGTTGTTCGTGAGTGGTTTCCGAGATCTCCCTGATTGTGAGATCTTAGTGCCTTCAGGCTGCGATCATTCCACACACTTTCCTCTTCATCGCACTTCATTTCATCATCTCCAAATGTAAGTATGCTCTTGACTTTTCCACAAAGTATCTTGTTCACTTCTCATTAACGACAAAGGTTACGTCAACTCTTTGCTCGCTACGCTAAACTCAAGGGATGCTCTCAAAAAGCGACACGACTCTTCGGCTGCGGCGTTTCAAATTTCCGTGGAGGGTCACTCTCAACCTCGCTTTAGGCGGTTTCCGGTGAATTTCTTCCTCCATATATTTACGGAACATCATTTAACATCAGCTGTCAAGCTGGATCGCGAGGATAACGAGCATCCGATCCAACTCTCCGACACCAATAGGATGGGCAGAGGTCAGAGACCGTCTGTCGGAGATCTCAAGGTAATGTGTCCTGAGTTTCTAGATCTGTTGCTAATATTAATACACCCGCCCATGTCAAGGTGCAAGTTCATGTTGATAGAGAGGTTCACGAGAGTGATTCTGCAATCGCGAGGATACCAACCCATGACGGGAGCTTCAAGACCTTACCTCCCAATCAAGAAGTCTATGCTACCGTCAATTTGCCCCGCTTGTCTTAGCTTGGAGTACGATCGTCATCTATCAGTATCGATGTAATCAAGTTGTTTATAATGTGTCTTCGCTTTCGAACTTCCCTTTCTTGTTTGCAAGATTACCTTATCGTTACATTTATTCTTGTATCGTGTATTTTCCCGGGTGTGCCTTCTTGTAGCTTGAAGTATAATGTCACGGTAATTCCGTATATATTTGAATTAATAAGAATATGTAGCTACTTGATGCTTGAGATGCACTTTGCAAGAGAACGGTACGTGTATGTGCATAATCATAACATGCCAGTGGAGAAGGCTAGTCCCCCGGCAGCGAATAAAGCAAACGGTGACCATGTATCCTGTCGTGCCCAGGCACCGCTTGTATATTCGACCGTTGAGTTCGTTGAGTTATTATCGAATACCTGACATAAAAAAAGAACGACGAATATCAGAATGATGCTTATGAGCAGGATGATGTTTTGAACTTACGGTGGTGTTGCATGCACCGCTCGAGCAGCCGAGATTATTATTTAATGCAATGACACGCGCAGTATCTGCATCGATGGGGGATGGATTCGGGTGCGCAGCAGCTGCGGAATGAGAACAAATTACAACCATTCAAATGTTCATAAGGATATCGAAGCAGATTTGTGCAAGGAGCCGAGACGTACCTAGGACAAAGAACGCAGAGAGAACGTAGATGACAATCCGGGTGTTCATCATTGTAATCGTCAACGATCAGAAGAAGCGTGTGCACGACTCGAGCGCGATACAGAGTAAATGAAAGAACCGAGCAAAGAGTAAAGTCCGTGAAAGAACACGAGAAAGAGAATGAAAAGGTTAAAGGTGAGGCGAGATGGTCGATCAACGATAGCCTTCACCCCCGTCCTCGCCATCTCATTTTATACACCACGGCCGAATACAAAGGCACCATTGTCCCTTTTTCTTCCGGACCGTCGATGTTTCACCTGGGTGGCCACGAATCATTGAAAGGACAAGTTCTAGCGTGATTGACCTAGAAACCTTGTTTGTAATTTCAATAACCAGCTAGGAACCGATCGGGCAAAGATGGGTTCTTGAATATGAATACAAGGAATGTGGTATAATCTGTGAGAGCCAAAATACAAGGGAGACGGGACGTGAGAGTTGAAAACATTAAGCTTGGAGAACAACTGAGATCAACAACGTGTATTACGTAATAATAGACCATAAAGGGCGACAAATGTACCAGTTTGAAGTATCTTGAGTCCCGGAGATTCCTTGAGACTGTTTGATTCGGCGCGATCATGACGAAGATGAGGCCCGAATAGAGAAGACTGACGGGTTTAAGAGACTAGTAAGTTACTAGCCTTATCATGAGGAACATCATTGACCTTGTATTGACGAAGCACTTCGGTCATCGGGCCAATGAAGGAGCTAATGCACTTGGGAGGAGCTCGCAGAAGTGGGCGTCGGGAAGAGGAATAATGGAGAGTACTTCGGTAACTGCATGTCCACTGAGATGGTTGGCGGACCGGGCGCCGCTGGAGACCCTTCGAGGACCAGGTTGGCGGAATAAACTTAATTGAGACGATTTCAGTGTACAATCCGTATTCTACCCTCAACCACCTGCATGAAATCACGACGGAGGTTCCGTGCGTAAGTCCCGGCCGTAAGAGCTACGGAACTGAGTTCAAGAGATGATTTGGGTCGAGAGATTTTACTAGATCGTAGCTTCGCGCCTCAGGCATCCAAATGCACTGTCTCTGGGTCCCGTGCTTTACGAAGGCCCTCGATTCGTGAACAAGGCTAGCGGACGTGTACGGTATCCATAGATTGCCATCTTGTTAATTGTCCATAGACCGGCAATTGGATGAGTAAGTGGCATGGAAAAATCGTTGCATACCGGACACTAGGTCCTAAAGAACGGCGGCACAGGGACTGACGAAACGGAATCGCATCACCTTCGACGGCACCAAACATTCCCCGCTTAGTTGGCTTCAAAGTCAAAGAGCGGCTTAAGAGTTAGAATTAGGTGAGGAGCCTTGAATAAGCATCCATTCCGTGAGCTGATATAGAAATCAATTAGTGCAGATATACAGTCTAGATGCCTGGATAAGTCATTGCGGGGATGATTGGTGGGTATTAGTCGTCGTCACTTAACAAACGGCAGGGAATAAGCCTTCGTGAAGCAGAAATTGAGATGTTTCACCTACTCTGAAGATTCTCTCTTGAGGAATAAGTCTATTGCCGCGGAAAATGCGGCGAAAGCAGCACCACCACCAAGGACAGCTTTGGGGCCCGAATTTCGAGACAGAATGCCTCCGGCGATGAAACCAGCAAGCACTGGGTTGACTATGTCGTTCCTTGCTCGGTACTTTGGGTGGTCGAGAAGTAAATAAGCGATATCGAAAACATGAATGTGCAGAAGAACGTACTGATTCTATAGCACATTCCAAGCCCGCGAATAAAGCGCCTACTTTCCCAAAGCCCCTTCCACTTCTCCACATTCCCTTCCCCATATCTTTGAAAATTTCCCTGGCCTTAACCGTTGTGCTGACATTTGCTTGTGCTTGCGGACGTAACAAAGGATCTTCGTATGCGAAGGAGGAAGACATGAGAGAAAAGAATGCGCCGAGACCGAAACCTGAACAAAAGCTCAAGCAGATGTCTATAACATGTATATAAAGTCTCAAAACGCACCAGCAACGCCCGCCATTCCGGTCTTGAAGAGACACGTCTCTGGCACGCTAGACATGAGGTCCTGGTATTTTTTCGCTTGCATGATCTGTGCGCGGTCGTCCTCCGTCATACCAGGAGGCAATGGCTCCTTCCCGGGAAGGAACACCGGCGTTAGCGGTGGCCATGGCATCTCAAATGGATGCCTTGCTGCGGCCTCAGCAAGGAACGTATTCGAACGGGCACGGGTGTTCGGTGAGCTGTATAAATTTTGAGAAAACGAAACTAAAAAGTTTCCGTATCACATGCACGTGCCGTTATAACGTTACTGTGACGTGCCGGGTGAATACGTGTGACCTGAGCATTATTGCTCCTTGTTCGTACCACCATGTCCCCTCGTAAACCGCAGGACCCAGACGCCACAATACGCGAAACGGATAATGATGCTGCGATTGCCAGACTTTCTGCCGTACAGAAGGGATATCTTAATGACCCATTCGTGCGCTTTTTCGTGCCACGCGCTCACTTGCAACAACCTCGCCCCGCCTTGATCAATATTGGAACATGGGTCAGGTCGGAAAGTATAGACCGCCTCACAGACGCATGGCTCAAGCTATGTAAATCAGAAGGAAAGAAATGTCAGATAATTAGCCTGGGCGCGGGGAGTGATACACGTTATTGGCGACTTGCGGTGCGTTTCATGTGCAGACTTTAGTGGTTGACTTCTCAGGCGTTATGCAGACAGGCTGGAGAACATAAGAACAATATCGCCAAGTATGTTGAAATCGACTTCGCTGAAGTGACCACGAAGAAGGCTATCGCTATCAAGAAGAATAGAGAACTACACTCGGTACTGGGAGAGCCGAATGACGTGTCACTTGGTATGGCTACTAATCGCACAAACGTTTCTTGGTGAATAACATCACTCTTAGCTGAAGGTGGTACATCCTTACGGTCTCCCATCTACAACTTGCTCGCTGCTGATCTGCGCCAGTCGCCGTCGGTCTGTCTTGAACCTCGTCTAGCTGCCGGACCTTCGCCACTTGTGGATCCTACCGTGCCTAGCCTTCTACTATTCGAATGCGTTCTGGCCTATATGCAGCCTAAGGAAGCATCTGCAGTCATGTCTTGGTTTACTGATTACTTCCGCGGTTCTGCTGCTCTTGGTGGGATCGTCTACGAAATGTTTGGCCTTGAAGACGCCTTTGGACGCGTCATGAAGAATAACTTGAAAGTAGGCTGAACCCCAAATGTATGCAATCTGCTTTGACATTCATCACCGGTCAATAGGTACGAAACATTGAACTTCCTGGAGTAGATCCGTACCCTTCCTTTGAGTCGCTTCCAATGCGTTTCACGGCTCATGGTTTTAAGCTGTCGAAGGCTTTCACACTGAAGCAGATCAGAAACTCGCGGGTCCCTGCGATGGATGTCGAGAGGTACATGTCTTCTGTGCCACGAGAATTCTCTTCCACTTACATGCTTGCCAACTATCGCAGAATCTTGCGCCTTGAGACGCTTGACGAAGTCGAAGAACTGGATCTCGTTCTGGACCATTATGCGATTACATGGGGCGCAAACTGGCCAGATGTGGCAGACAACGCGTTGGCAAGGTGGGCCGACTGGGATCTGAGGTGGGAGGCCGACGTATGAAAACAATCAGAGGAGAATGCGTTACTTGAGGTGATTTAGCAATTCTGTATTCTGTATATTACTTGCCTCGCTACTCGAACTTCTTGTGTGTTTTATAACAGTATTCCGGCATATGGCGGTTAGGCGATCAGTATCGTAACGTTGTCCATTATTATACGCGGTGTTAGAGTGGTCGTACCGTACCCTGTAAAACTGCCGACATGTCGTTGCCACATGGTCCGTGTGCCGATTCAGAACCTCCAATCGCCGCAAAGCTATTTCCGCAGGCCACATGCATGTTATGTGGCCAAACTGTCGTCAAACCCCGCTGATGCGCTTCCCTTGGAAGCCACTCGAAATTGAACTGCTGAGAATTGCGACCTACAGCACGGCCTACCTGAGGCTAAGCTTATAGAGAACAAACAGGCTAGTGAACTTCAGAACTATCAACATAGCACTCTCCGGCGTGCCGTCGCGCTGGGAAACTTCAGACATCGTCATCACGTATTTCCGTTGATGCTTCTATCAGTGCCGATCTAATTCCGCCCTCCTATCTCAACTGCTTAAGCTACGAATACAGTGACTACTTGGTCATGCCAAACAGCGGTGGCTCATCGATTTCATTGTTCTCAGGCACTCTCGTTGACGAGGCTATGCTGGTCTGGTGCGCATCGAATAGGAGTTGCATAAGTACTGCTGTTGAATTTGCGGTGGCTATTGTTTGAAAGTGTGGTCCAAGCATCCTGCCGCTAGTGATTCTTGTGGTGCTCCGCTAGCTTTTCAGGAGACCCGCTGATATCTCGCTTCTCTCGCAATCACAGGTATTCCGCACCTACCAACGCGACAGCCGTTTAACTACACTCATGGTACTCCGTGCACTCCGCACCTATTCTGGAGCGGATATAACTTGCTTGTTACTTGATTGCATGGGCGAAAAAAGTTGCACAGAGTGCACCTTAGAGGCATCACGACCCACCGCTACATCTCACTGCCGCTACTCTCGAAACTCCGAGAATGACTACTTTTATTACTGGAACTACTGTTGCTGAGCACAGCAGCAGAGAAGACTGCTGGATTATTATTCATGGAAGAGCCTATGACGTTACAGAGTTCATTGATGGTACGTCCTAGCCTCCGGCCAGTTCTCTGTTCGTCATGTTTACTTTCTTGACCAATGTTAGAACATCCTGGAGGCGCGGCAATCATTCTCAAGTATGCCGGTAAAGATGCGACCAAGGCGTACGATCCTATACACGCCTCCGATGTTGTGACGAAGCACTTACCGGAGGACAAGCACCTGGGTCCTGTCGACTTGTCCACAGTCGAAGAAGTCATTGAAGAGAAGACTCCTGATCAACTCCGGCGCGAAGTGCTCTGGAATGCTCGTCCTCCAGTTTCGGAGATCCTGAACCTGTATGACTTTGAGGTCCTCGCGCGTTCGTTGCTTCCTCCGAAGACGTGGGCGTATTACTCTAGCGGTGCTGATGATGAGATCGCTCTACGTGAGAATCATAATGCGTTCCAGCGCGTGTGGTTCCGTCCGCGCGTGTTGAGGAACGTTAGTAACATCGATACGAGTCATACCGTCTTGGGGGTCAAGACTAGCATGCCTTTCTATATCTCTGCTATGGCGCTCGGGAAGCTCGGCCATCCCGATGGTGAGCTTAACCTAACGCGAGCAGCTGGAAAACATGGGATTATCCAGATGACGTCGACGTTCGCTTCTTTCACGTTTGACGAGATCATCGACGCAACTGCTCCGGGCCAGGCCATCTTCTCTCAACTGTGAGTATCTCAGTCTAAATGTGTTTGGGTGCTGGGAAGACGCATGCTGATGTAATGCCAGATATGTGAACCAGAATCGGGAGCTTTCCCGAAAGTACGTTGAAAACGCCGAGAGGCGTGGGATCAAGGGATTGTTCATTACGGTTGATGCACCTCAACTTGGTCGTCGCGAGAAGGACTTGCGTGCTAAGAACGCGGATGATGGTGGCAATGATGCAGGCGCGAAGGTCCAAGAAGGGCAGAAGATTGAGAAGGGCGAGGGTCACACCCGCGCGATTAGCGTAAGTCCTTCTACTTACCAAGTGTCGAGTGCAGATGATCTGATTACTCTGTAGTCCTTCATCGATCCGAGTCTAGACTGGGATGATATCAAGTGGTTCCAGAGCATAACTAAGCGTGCGTACCCAATTGACCAAACGCAAGGGAGAGATGAAGCTGAGTATTAACTCACAGTGCCCATTATCCTCAAGGGTGTCGCCACCTGGGAAGATACCGTCCTTGCAATCGAAAATGGTGTCCAAGGCGTCGTGCTCTCCAATCATGGCGGCCGACAACTCGACTCCGCACGTTCCGGTCTCGAAATTCTGGTCGAAGTAGTCGACGAGCTCAAAAAGCGCCAACTCTGGCCGAATCCCAACTTCCACATCTTCATCGACGGAGGCGTTCGTCGCGCTTCGGATATTCTGAAAGCCCTCGCACTCGGCGCGGAAGCAGTTGGAATCGGTAAAGGCTTCTTGTATTCCTACTGCGCGTATGGTCAGGAGGGCGTTGAGCGGGCGATTGAGGTCTTGAAGGAAGAGATGGTTATGGATATGCGTATGCTCGGT
Source organism: Inonotus hispidus (assembly GCA_024712875.1). Classification (NCBI taxonomy): domain Eukaryota; kingdom Fungi; phylum Basidiomycota; class Agaricomycetes; order Hymenochaetales; family Hymenochaetaceae; genus Inonotus; species Inonotus hispidus. The sequence continues at coordinate 971,581 of CM045722.1, read as the reverse complement.
ATATCGAAGTTGAGTGAGCTTGTTCCCGAGATGGTAGATGCGCGTGGTCTTCCACAGCATGCTGTGCCGAGTCCTGAACATGTGTTGTATAATAATACCTGTGCGTATCCGTTTGTTTTTTCTTGTTTCAGCTCTGAAACTGATTGCGGTTACATTTTGCAGATGAAAGACTTCAACTTGCCCAGTTCAGGGAAGCGAAGCTGTAACTCTGGTGATCTTCTTTTCTCACGCCCCGTTTTAGCATATCTCATTCATTTGTATTTTCCGTTTTTGCCCAATGTTATTTACACCCGCGTGAATCATCTTCAATTACATGGAACTTATAGTAGGGAAAATATTACAAATATGTACACTGCCTGAGCCACACCGACAATCTAAATGGCAGACTAAAGAAAGGAGATAAAGTACGATATTACGCGGGCTTTCCTGTCCTAAGCTTGAACGTATGATAACCAAGAGCGGCGAAGGCGGCAACAGGGATGACCAAGAAGTGTCCAGCACTGAGTTCGGGTAGTTTTATAGGCTCGCCATGGTTTGCGGTGATTAGGAAGTCGGAGTTCGTGGAGTTTGAGTGAAAATGGGAGTTCGGATGACCCTGCAGGAAAGAAATGAACAGGTTGTTCGATTAAGTGGTTGAGGAGAAAAGGAATGAGAGAGTTGGCGGAATGACATACGAGTTTGCATCCGTGCATGCATCCGACTCCGAGATCGTTCGAGTGCGCGATAACGTCTGGTGATCGCCAAACTGGTGCAGCATGGACAGGTTGGAGCAGAATTGATACTGTTTTTGTGAGTTCACGGTGCATTAGCATTAGCACCCCGAACAACTGAAGAATCATGTCTTACAGAGGTACATTAGCCACATAGCACCCGGAACGCATCCGTCAATGAATCTCCTCCGAGTTTGCTGCATCGCTATGAATAAGATGGCGGTAAGGAACGTATACGATGTCTTTCAAAGAGACAGCTAGTAATGAGCGAACGTGAATCGTGGGGTGGTGGTAGAGGATGAACGATGAGGGTTCGGTCTGAAATAGCGATCCATGATGAAGAAGGTTGCAGCCATGGTTAGCGACGCCTTGGTCAAACCACACGATTTGGTCAATCCATTCATCCACAAAAGGTCAGTTTTGTATTGGACGACGATCTTCGATGATCGCCGGCTTCTGATCGCCGGACCGGCATTCGTGTGTGATTCTTCAACGAACGAAACCTTGTAAACTAGACTTCCTCTTTAGCTCTTTCGCTGCTCAGTGTGTCCTAGTGTCAAGTATTATTGTCGATATATTCCACGGTCTCTTGTTTATCCTTACTCCGGAGAGCCAAATGCAGCTTTCATATTCGCAATATGCGCACGCAATCGTCGAAGGTAACACCGAGATTGAAAAGGTTCGGGAGAGTAATACTAAGCTCATGATAACGTTGGTAAACATTATTGATAAGACTATCGTGATTCGGAGGAAGGTAATGGTCGGGGATAGTAGTTCTCGGCTCTTCGCCACAACTCCTCAAACTGTCGGTCGGTCGAAGGACTTCGCAAAAGGCATGCATCTTGCGCGTTTAACGCGTTGAATGGGTTCAACACGCCATAGAATATTCGTGTGTGATAAGGTGCATTTTGTCTTGTGATCGTGAAAGCGTCAAGACTCCAAAGTGGCGCGTGTAGCAGCGCAAACGTTGTCAGGTACACATGCGGGACACCGGAGTGTCCAAGCTTCTTGCCATGCCTTTTCACTGCGGAAGAATGGTTTCGAATGTGGCGAAGTGGATTCGGTCTAGTACACAAGGAGGTGAAGTGAGGGCGGTTATACCATTCACCAGACTGTTGTGCAACATGATTGAAGCGGGAAGTGCAATAGCAGTTGTGAGGAACAGAGAGTTACATAGCGGCAGTCACTCCAGAGGTATACGGCAGCAAGCTGGGGAGTGAGTAATTAATTATTTCCATACGAGATCAGAGCTGGAACCTGACGCTTTGGGTATGTTTGTGACGGGTGGTACCGGGTGTATGTGACGGACGCACGTGCGCAGGCTAGAGGATTGATCGGATCGGGGAAAGGGCGATCATCACTCACTTTACGTTACGTGATTCGCAAATGATGTATTTTTATAGTAGACGACGATGATACTTCACCCAACCAGTCGCTCTCCGTCTCTCATTCCTCTCTCACCCTTCCTCCAAGGCTAAACAATGGCTTGGGCCGTATTCGCATCGCGAATAACGCGGCATCTCAATTTCTTTCGTATACATCTTCTTTTCTTGTACGTTCATTTCTGAGACACCGGTATTCTTATGACTGATTCTAATCCAACTTCCAGTACCTTCTCTCCGTTGTTGTTTTCTACCATCTTCTTTGCGGCGAATGGACGGAATCATATCTCCTATATCGACTCGCTCTTTAACTGTGTCAGTGCCACCGCCGTCTGCGGGCTGGCTACGGTCGACCTCAGTAGTCTCACCGGGTTTCAACAAGCCTTGTTATTTGTGCAGTCTGCTCTGGGGAATACTGTACGTCTGTAAATTCGTGATTCGAAGCATTCTCTCCCGCTTACATGATGTGTCGTGAAAGGTTTTTGTCTCATGGATAATGGTGTACTTTCGCAGGTGAGTGCCACTGCTTTCGCAGGCGTGGGGTTTTGCCAACATGCATCAGGCGGTATTTCACGAAACAATTGGAGCACATTGTAGCGGCAGAGATGGAAAGGAGAAAGGCGGATGAGGAACAAAAGGCTAGGGAACGCGGTGGCATTCGACAGTCCTTTATGCAGACAATAACCCGCACTCTCAGTTTACGACGTGACACTCGAGCACCGATCCCCGATTATAACAGCGACGAACAGAGCATGGAGGAGAACGAGACAAAGAAGAAGCGATTTGGGCTTTTTACGAAGAAGACGCTACGAAAACTGCGACCGGACATGATACGTCGAATGGATGACGCGCCAAAACCCGTCGGGCCGAATGGCTGGATCTCCGAGGAGCCAGTCAGTCCACGTCCCCATCGTCCCCGCGCAGCGTCCGTGACTGTGGCGGAGCTCCAAGAAAGAGAGCCGAGTAATATAGCAGGGTGAGTATGTGGTGTTGATTGGTGGATTTTGCGCTCTGAAACTATTTCTAGTCCCCCGCCGCGAGGGATCACCATCAGTGACTCCGAAAATAGCTCTAGCCACCCCCTTGGACCAAGCGCTCACCGTCTTGGACGGAACCCCACTCTTCCACGTACGACCACTATCCAGAATGGCGGCGCCACTGCGCGAACTGGTGTACCACTCGGCCATACGCCTACGGTAGAGTTCGTCACACCAGACCGTGATGCCCGTGGACGGCGGGGCATGTCTCATGATCGACACCTATCCCAAATGGCCCACTCAGCAAGTCAGCGGTCCAGGAGTCCGACCGCTTCTCGGAGGCTCAGCACCGCAGTCGATGTTATCCATGACGACCGAGGTATGTACCATAGCTGTGCGAGACATTCCTACTCTAATTTGCTTGGTTAGATTATCTCCCTCCGGGTACTGTACCACTGACTCGCCGTCATACCACACAGTACAGTCATCGATCACAAAGGGACTCTGCGCACGACCGGCGGAGTACCAAAAACAGAGGACTCGGTGGTTTTCCGTACCCAACGAACATGTTTTTACGTTTACTCAGAGCACTGTTCCCTGGTGCCGAACAGAAACTTGTGCGGACGATGACTTTCCGGGACACACAGACGATATCGACATATCCGAATGTGCCTGCACCATCGAATAGAAGCTCGAGACACGTTGCCTATCTTTCATTTGATGCGGTAGTAGGAAGAAACTCCAAGTTCCATTTGCTCACGGAAGAGTACTTGGAGGAGCTCGGAGGCGTCGAGTATCGTGCGCTGACCGCTCTACTATGGATCATAGCTGCGGTATGAAGTCACTTCTATTCGCGGCTACCCTGACTAACGACACGTTATACAGTACAGTTTCGGCCTCATGATTATGGCATACATAATTGTCGGGCCTTACATGGATATTCCGCGATGGAGAAGCGCTTTTCAGCCCCCGAATCTCCAACGCTCTGTACCACCTTATTGGTTCTCCGCTTTCCAAGTCGTTTCAGCATTTAGCAACACTGGCATGTCACTCGTGGATCAGTCTATGATCCCTTTCCAGAGAGCTTACCCACTTGTATTTGTGACGGCTTTTCTCATCCTTGCTGGAAATACTACATATGTGTGTATCTTGTCTTATTAGTCAAACCATTGTGGTCTAACATGTTTTCCTAGCCGATTCTGTGAGTGACTTAATTCTCAACCTGTGGGACGCCTTTTCCTGTTGAATTAAATTGGCTTCATCTACCAGTCTACGTTTAACTATGTACGTACGATTTTATTTGCTGATTCTCTATGCGAGATTTGCTGAACCTGTCTCTAGTTGGTGTATCACAAAATGCATTCCTATACAGTCTCGTCTGAACGAGACCCTTCATTTCTTACTGGATCATCCTCGAAGATGCTATATCTACCTTTTTCCTTCTCATCAGACATGGTTTCTCTTGTCGGTGGTGATTCTACTAACGTACGTCCACTTTCAAACTGGGTAATTCTTATTAATACTGACTGGTTTTAAGTGCAACGGACTGGTTCTTCTTCCTTGTTCTTGACATTGGAAATGCTGCGTTAGAGGTCATACCTGTCGGGGTGCGTTTCGCAATAGGTTTTTTGCAGGCGTGTGCCGTGCGTACGTCTGGGTTTTCCGTCATTGCTCCGGGAAGTTTGGCGCCTGCTGTCCAGTGAGTCACAGTCTATTTTACTTAATCAGCATACTCACCTATTTGTAGAATCTTATTCGTGATGATGATGTATATTAGTATCTGTAAGTACGATTTCCACATTCATGCTCCAAATTGCGGTTAAGCTTTCTCTCCATAATAAGACCCTATTGCTATGAGGTATGTGTCCCTTGCCTCATCGACTCTGTAGCTAATCCATCTTGTTCGAAAGTGTCCGCTCGACGAACGTCTATGAAGAGAAGTCGTTGGGCATCTTCGAAGACGATGATGAAAGTATCAACGAGCCGAGTACGGAAGGCCCTAGATCAGCTGTTTGGGGTCGTTACCTTGCCTGGCACGCTCGTAGGCAGCTCGCGTTCGGTAAGTCTATCCCTGCCTATATTTTAGTAGGCACTTATATCTGTACGTAGATATGTGGTGGGTTGCCCTGGCGTTATTTTTGCTCTGTATCATCGAGCGGGGCAAGATTATGGACGAGGAAAACTTTGGTTGGTTTACGATATTCACCTTGAGTGAGTGGATTCAGTTGTTTGAGAGCGAATGTGTAATCACATGTTGTCAGTGTTCGAACTGATTTCGGCCTACGGTACTGTTGGGCTCAGCTTGGGTGTTCCTTATGTGAGTCTGATGACCGGTTTTCTCAGTCTTTGTGTGACAAGTCTCCGTCTGTGTTCAGGGACACTTTTCCTTCTCGGGATCATTTTCAACATTATCCAAATTAATCATCATCGCAGTGATGATCCGTGGTAGGCACCGCGGACTTCCTGTAGCCATTGACCGTGCTGTGATGCTACCATTCGAGTTCAAGAAAGCTAGTGGTGCACAAGAGGAAGTCGAAGAACCTATGAATGAGCCGGAAAGCCTCAGACCCGATAGGATAGTGGAAGAGGTGGAGCGCGAGTTATCGGAGACACCAAGGCGGGAGCCACCGATATCGGAATCGCCTCCGGAAATGTCGATAAGTTCACCACGAACAAGTCATGAATCGCAATCTTCTCAGAATCCATCGCACCGATAGTATCGTGACGTTCCTTTACAGCAACCCTCTTATTCTAATTTCTCTAATGTTTCAAATCTCTTTCATTTCTTATTGGATCAGTGTCGTTACTTTTATCTTGCCGTTATCACATACTTCCCTTTCTCCTACTGTAGCATCCGCATTTCGTATTTTCATCAGGTATCACGGTTACATAGATATGTATTGTTACCCATTACATAGACGATACCCTACATGTCTCGCACTAATGTTTTATTTCCTTCTAAATCTAACTGGTGTCAGTAGTGCTTGCCAACTCGTCTAGATCAACAGTCGCATCCGCTGACCATGCTCGATCCTCAAAAGCCTTCAGGAACGCGAAGCCCTTTGTGCTCTGTGGGTTAGAGAGTATCCGTACTGATGGACGTAAGACTTCCTTGGAAGTCACTAGTATGCAGAGCGTCTTCGCACGGCTGATCGCCACGTTGAGCCTCCTGCGTTCAAGAAGGAAGTCGATCGCCGTCGAAGCGTTTCCCGGGTATGTATGCGAGAACAAGCAGATCACAAACGCAGCTTCCGAGCCTATACGGTCAAACGCCTCAGTACTTTTACGAAGTCTCATACGGCGACGAGTACGGCGTCGACAATGCCCGTGCCTACCTTGTAATCGTTCAATCGTATCCACCGTAATCCGCTCCTTAACGAACATCGGCTTGTTATCCTGAATCTGCAAAGCCCCGAAGGCCTCGGACAAATCGTCCACTCTCGTCAATAGCGCGTCCTTCACAGCTTGTCTCTGTGCCCGATGTGGCGTCGCCACGAAGATGGTCTCGTCGGGCGCCGCTTCCTGAATTAACCTGACTAGAGCAGCAGCGAACGTTGCTTCCGCCCTAACATGGACTTCGTATCCGAATTGATCGGAATGCTGGAGTTGAGCGGTCGCGGAAAGTCGGATGAGGGCGAGGGATATGGGTCGGATGTCTAGAGATGATGCTCGTTCTGGGTCTGATTGGCGATGCTTGGAGAATTTCTTGGGTGATTGTAAGACGTCTTGAGACCTTCGACGCATAGCAGCCGATAACGCGACGAGAATATCCCGTGCTCTTGCAAATGTGGTATCTTGCTCGTCAATTCTGACATCTTCTAACTCCTCCAACTGCCTAGCTACTTTGTTGCTCTGCGACTTTTGCGGTTTGAATGACCTTCTGTATATTGTTGACACGAAATCTCCGAGATCTGGGTTGAGCCTGAGGGAACATTCGTCATGACGCCAATTCTCCGAATGACTAGAAGGAAACATTACGAACCTGAAGTTCTCAGTAAGCTGGACTACGGTGCTAATGGTTCCATGATCGTAATATTGCAAAGAAGTCGTTATTTCTGATTCGGATGTCGCCTTCGTTGGATCGTCATCCCCGACATTTGACATCAGACAGTCAAGAATTGAACCAAACAATCGCGACCCCACTTGCGGGTACTGCGTTGTCAAAATTGGGGCGAGTTGCTCATTATCTCCAGCTACTATTACTCTTCCGGTGTTTTCAAGGAATTTGAGCACCAGTGCTGCGGGACCTAGACCAAGTTGCCCAGCTTCGTCGATGACGATGCAGTCCACCTTGATCTTTGTTCTTCTACAGTAGTTGTACAGCTAAGAATAGATTTATGTCAAGCTGGTCGGGAAGGTTCGGACGAACCTACCTGATATACCGTTCCCGCGAATATGTATGTCTTCCCGCTATCCGAGGGTGCTGGATGCGCAGCACCAGATAACACGCGCTCAAGCGACACATCTTCAAGCCATCGTATATCTAAACCAGGGAGAGAACGATAGTTCTGCATTAATGCCTTGAGTTTTGAGACACAAGCCTCTATAGCCGCATGAGTCATTGCAGTTAACAAGATGATCTGTCTGCGAGAGTCGATGTCGATGGACTTGATTTGAATCAAGCGCAAGAGTGAGAGTGAGAGCGTATATGTCTTTCCAGTTCCTGGGCAATGATCTTAGCTGTGTATAACGACGAAAAGTTGAATGGTGCTCTTACCCGGAGGACCCCATATCACCGAAAGCCTGTACTTCAGTATCCTGCGAAGGGCGTGTTCTTGCGAGGGCTTCAATAGCAGTGCCCCAGCCGCTTCCTTTCCCAAACCACTCAATTCTCTGAACGTCCTCTGAATTTGAACCTCTCTCGCCCAGTAGCGTTGCGCCACTGCATCGCCCTCACTCAAGAACTTCGCGAAGGCTTTAGGATCAGAAAAGAGTTGCAAGAACGGAGGTCTGAGCATGTATCCTGGGTGTGCCGGAGTCTGCAGGTCCAGTTCAAGTAATGTACTTAACACTTTCGTCACGTTAAAATCGATTAGTCTCGGTGAGAGTCGATATCGTGCCTTAGGAATGAGACGGAGGTTGAAGTCACCGAACGTTCGAAGAACAACAAATGTCTTGAAGTACCGGATCACGATGTCCTGCACATCAGCAACGAAGAGCTTCTGCTGTACCGCGGGAGGTTGCTGACTCCATTTCACGCGTGTGTACTTGTTCAGGGGGAATAAAAGGTTGAACACCGCTAGGTCATCGAATAGCGCTTCGACAGGCAATTCAGAGTCAGACTCCACGTCCTCTGTGAGGATGTGCCCGAAATAGGATCGCTCTTTATCGAATGAGAAGTCGATGTACCCGGATGTTAGGGCAAAGTAGTGCAAGAAGGTATTATCGGGAAGGCGGTTCGAGTATTGATACTGCAATCGTGGTGCTTCAAGGCAGCCCTCGAGCCGTTCTTTCCAAAGAGTGTTAAGCCGCGCGAGGACCTCGAACTTATTGCCAAGTTAGATCAGTTGGCAGGCCCACAACGCAGCGAATGTTGCGCACCTGTTGCATAAAGAAAAGTTTGCGCAAATGATCTTGACTACAAACGTCCATAAACTCGGATGTCAAGACACGCGCTTCATTAACAAGGATGTCAGATTTTCCCGTACGACCGACTGTCGCTCTCTTCCGCGCTTCGCATAAAACTTCGAATATACATGTGTTCCGATCGTTCAACATCTTCTCCAGCTCCGTTTGTTGGTTCGAGATGAAGGTCGAATAGAGGGTTTCGTCATTCGGGCAGTCGACTGAGCTGGTCCTCAATAGCGCATGACACCCAGGCAGGTCCCAATAACCGGGTGTAGGTAATGCGAGCAAATTTTCGATGGCATTCTTCAGGACGACAACCCTAGGAAGGGATCCTATTTCACCGTGTCGGCCCTGTGTCTGGGTGTTGTCTGATACATCGGTAGACTCAGAGTCAGACTCATGGCTACTCCTCCCGCCATTCTTCAGCCTCTCAAGCTCTTCACGGATCCTACTCCGTAACTCCTCATCGGTGCCTCGTCGATTAGGTAAACCCAGTCGGCGCAAGCACAGTCTCAGGTCCGACGTCGTTACATTGTTTTTCTTTGCTAAGAAACCCAACAATGCGCCAGAGAGAACTATAGGTTGAAAGGTCGTCGCAAGGAGTGAAGCGCCTTCGCATATTGCCCCGACGCACGTGCGGATGGCGTCCTGTACTTCATCGTCAAGCTTGTCTGACGTCAATGCGGCATCGACGAGTGTATGTTGAAGGGCAGCCCGCTCAGCCGCTGAAAAGACGTAGCACTGCGCACGGGGAGGGGTATCTCGGACTTCGCTAAGGTCGAGTACGTACTGGAGAATGGATGAAAGGTCGGAGATAAAGGAGTCTCGCAAGCCGCTCAGAGAACCGGGAGTGATGGACGCATCGAGATTGGAGAATGTCGAGATGCAGTATGCGGCTATATCATTCGTCGCGGGGTCTAGCAGTAGGGAGATGATGATTGCCACGTCCTCCTCTATTGGAAGCGTGAAGATACGTTTGTTCAGAGTCTGCCAGAAGTAATATGTCAATACAATCTCGGTAAAATAGGTCAAGCTTTCAAGTACCTGCACTTGCTTAGTCCGTGCAGCTTCGATCACAGGGCTCCCGTCTCCCTGTATTTTCAGTATTCTCTTAGCCTTCTTGACTATCGACGTATGGTTCTTCTGCAAATCTGTCATCTTCGGCCTCGATCGCACTACTCTATGTAAATCCTCTATATCCGTAAGTGAAGATTTTCGACTTCCAGAAATGGCTAGGAAAGATCGCAGGACTTCCGAATCTTGGATCGAGACGTTCGCCATGGACCCAAGCTCGCCCTTCTGTACCGCCCTCTGTGTACAGTCGTGCTCATAAGCGCATCCACGACACAACGGGTTAAGATGCCATTTGACTTCTTCGCGCTGAAGGTTCAGAAGTCGAGGAACTTCGTTGAAGAGAAAGTTGTCCAGAGGTAAGGATAATAGCGGAGTTGCGATAGATCTCAGATCATCAAACGACGGTTCGAAGGTGCAACCGTATACGGAGGGCGGTATCCAAACTGCAGCAGTACCCATAGGCCTATAGTGGGATGGTAGCAAGTTATCCAAACAAACGTGATAGAAGTATATTTGGACGTGATGGGATGTCTGTGAACAAGGGTCAGATCTTTACACGTCCTTACAAGGATTAAACTCCACCTTCACACCCGCAGATGATTTAGCGTCAATAACTCGCCATAATATTGTCCCACCATCTTCTTTTCGGACTTCGAGCAGGTCTGGCTTAGCAATGCCGAATGAAACAGGTGTCCGTCCATTTTCTCTAAATCTCTTCTCGAAAGCATCCGCAGGCGGAGCGAAAGATAAACCAGCCAAGAAGAAATGATTCCTCTCGTCGAGTTCGATCACCTCTTGAAGCTCGTTCCCCGTGAGGATACCACCAAGTACGCGAAGCAGGAGGTTATTCCTATCCAGCCAAGAAAATAAGGTTTCCTCCCATCGATTACCGCGGGAAAACGTTGCCTTGAGCAGCTCCGAAGGCTCCGCGCGTCGTTGACTGCGTTTGAAATTACAGTTCGGTGACCCATGATATGAGTTGTATAAGAAAAGGTCGCATTGTAGATGATGATGAACTGCAAGCGTCGTCGCTGAAAGGCTCTTCTTTCGTGGATATTCAGGCATTTCGAACTCAAGGAACGGGGGCTGGGAGTTATCTGTTGCCGTTGAATGACCTCGCCGCTTTTATAATGAATTGCCTCGTGACGAATGACGCGTTGTGGACCGTTCTATTCACTATACGAACGAAGTTTCTGACTCGATGCTGGTGGGAATGAGGACACCTAAGTGAGGCGCTAGCAACGGGATCAATCATCAGTAGGCGGACGTACGATCAACTAGCGCTCCGATCAACCTCAATCGTACTTATAATCGGCGATAATAATAGCCTCGTATCAAACGACGTAAACCAGGGAAATAAAGACCATGGAGTGCGACGAATCGAAGGTAAAAATGGGTGGGTTGAACGACGCTGCCGGCAGCAACTTCCTCATGATTCGACTCGATCTAATCGCCCTTGGTTCAATGATACACCTGCCCCATTTTGTAAAGCAGAACTGGGTAGACCTGCCTTACACCCGTCCCGAGCACTCTGAACCTTGAAGTGCTGCCACTTCTGCACTGCCAGTCGGTTGGGAAGGTCCATCCAGGGCTCCAAGTTTATTGAGGGTAGGTTCAAGTTCAAGGTTCAAGTTGCGGTCTGTATAGACTCACGTGATCCATTTTCCAGATTTACTTCCGAGCGTACCGGAGGTTTTGAGCAAAAAACATAAAATGTAATGGAGCAAAGTATTAATGGAAGTACTACACGTTGTACATTAGATGGGGATTAAGAGCTATTCAATGTATCAAAAGTAAGCAAAGCTAAGTAAGGTTTATCAAGACGAGTTCGGAGGCGGAAGAATCATTAAGATTAAGTACATTTAATGGTAAGAAAGAAGCATTACGTTGGCATGTAGGACTCGATCTGCTTCTAATATTACATTTCTCAGTTCATTATTAGTTAAGGACCAGTCGGATGACCAAGGGGCACAGATAAGAATGAAAAACGTATTGCGCAAATGTGAGTCTTGTCGGTAATCGATGTCATACCGAACCTCCATTTGATCCTGACTGACGATAATAGGGAAAGTCCGCAAGGCTATCCATATAGCCAAAATTCTGGTATGCTCCAGCTTGGATAGGGCTCGGTCCTGAAGCGAATGTGAAACTGATGATGTCTTTTGTCCGAGAGTCCCTCCAACACTCACCAGCTTGCCCACTATCGAAATCGAAACTACCAACTGTCGAAAAAAGGGCGGAAAGGTCGTTCGGACTTTTGTTCAAGGTCCAAGGCTGTCCATTACAGTGCCTGACCACGGGCTGTGGGCGGGGGTAGATGGTCTCCGGCGGAGCTGAAATTGGAGTCTTTTTGATAAGTTCTCGGCTGACAGTACCAGACTAGCAACACACCGAATTGCACGTTCCTTGACCGAGAGCAAACGACTTGTAAAGAAAATCAAATCGAGTAAACAGCCTTTCACAAAATTCGTTGCTCACCTTCTGTTGAGTGGTACCCAGCGGAGCCTCTCTGTGCTGAACACTGGTCTCACTGATTTTGGCAACCTTTACATCTAATCAGTCAGCAATCAAGTTTTCAGGACACCATGACTTCATGCCTACTTGACGATCCCTAATTCTCACTTCTTGAGGCCGATTGAAAGCCACATTGGAGTATTCGGAGCACTGGTCTAAAATACCAGCCTGAAATCCGAGCCACTCCTATAAGAAAGTATCGGTACCTTCGTTCCATTTACGTTAAAATGAGGAAGTACTTGCGCTTTTCTGCTGTTGATCCGCGTACCTGCCGCCAGCACTTCCTTGAATATACATCCGATTAATAGAAGAGCCACTATTGACGCGAGATACGTGGTATGTTACAGGCGTGCCTGAGCCGACTCCTACGGGCCGGAGAGTTGAAGACTGTAATGAAGACGTGACAAGGAAGTAACGTCAGGTATGTTGTAAATCCATGCGTGGTTTAAGGATTGAAGTCCATCTGATTAAACCACTGTGGCATACGGCGGACTCACCAACCAATGATTATTCATGGGTGAAGCATAAATTGGGAGAATCTGATGTACTGCGTAAGACCTCCGGTTGAAGAAGGGCCCTCGGAAATAGGATATACTTACAGCTTTGGTTCCGAGCGCAGCAGAGCCTGCTCCAGTCTCTTTGGGTAATGAATGAAAGCCTAACTGTACGATGGAGTCAACTCATCACGATAAGACAAAGAACGCTCCCGATACAAACAGAATCCAGGGTGCGTTGGCTATCTATTGAAGTCAGCCGACTCCCCACCGATGTTCTTGGCGCATCCGTCGCACTGAAGCAAAATACTTTGTTATTCACGCTGAAGCGATTTGGACAACTGTATTATAATCTAACCTTGGTCCCGAAACGATGATGAAAGAACCCTGAAATATAGGGCAGAGTAAATCGCTGATAATGAAGCTTCGAGGGAAGAAAGCCGACCTTTCTTCTGCTAGACCGAGGCTTACATTCTTCGGGTCTCTTTCTTTCAACAAGGCACCGTTGACAAGGAACATCTCCGCTGCACTGTGAGCCGGATGATATATTCCTCGCCCAACATTTATGCAGAATAAGAAATCAACATCTACCTTCTTTTTGTCCTGTTGACATAGTGCGCATGGGTTACGTGTCCTGTTCCTCGCGGACTCTGACCGAGCATTCTTGGAGTTCGTCTTGCCGACTATAGAGAAATTGTGCCTAACCATAGAGGCAATATTCAATGGCGGATGACTTGTCGGGAAAGTAGGGCTGTGGAGTGATGAAGAGGGAATTCGCGCACTTTAATAGGGCACGAAGCTAGGCGTAGGAAAAAAATGACGTGTCCAGTTACTCAACCGCAAGCATCCAGGAAAGACAGTGGAGACGGGACGCCTACTTGGTGCCTGCAGGCGTGTTCACATGAATTCCCGCCTTCCTATCGTACAAGAGGCAAGAGTTTCAATGAAGGCAGGGGCTGTGTTCATATGAGTGCGCACTTGCCGCGAGATTAGCACCTGAACGGATCAGAAGAGACGAATTAGACCTCATGTTTTCATTGACATAGGATGAGTGGCTTACCATCTTCTGCATCGGCATCAGGTACGCTTGTGACGGAAATTCACGCCGGCAATGTGCGCGTCGGATCGTTATCTTCACATCGGCTTCAGATGTTGGAACACTTATCACTTGCATCGGTAGACAGAGTGGAGTGGATAACGCCTCGAATTCTCGTTGTCTTCATATCTGATTTGATGGTTAGCTTGGAGAAGGCGAATGAAACAGCTCCCTGACCCAACAACTGAGTCCCCCGCCGGTAGTTGAAGGAGAAGATGCAAAGTGACGCCCGCCAATCTTCACGCTCGGGGGGTTTATCCGATTGAAACAAGATTTGCTGATCGTTGGGACACGTTGCGCTTAGAAGTTAAACTTGCTCTTATTGTCCTTCTTCTCAAATCTGTAGCTCTGGGATCTGAGTTTTATGAAAGATAGTGCTTGGCAGCACTTCCCGCCAACCTTGACCGAAACGATAGACACGTGAGTCCCAAAAGCATTCTGACGTTCGTCTCTAGAGCTGGAGCAGCGTAGAGCTCATTGACGCCCGTCCACAATAAGTGAAAGTTAGACCATGAAGTCGCGCGACAAGAAGTATCCCGAGCTCGACAACGCGTCACGAGCAACGAACGTTCACCACGTGCGTACGAACGAACAATCGTGTCCGTGCCATATATGGTATCACATCTGTACCTTTCATTTCATTTTTTTCAGTCCACAGGTGAATGAACACCTGAAAGCCACAAGCCATGTTATTCTCGAGATTTACCATCCGCGACGAGTCGACGCTTTCTTGCACTCTGACCATGTGGATTAGTTGCACAAAATGATTAAAAAGGAAGGGGGAGAGGAAGGGGCCCCGCGCAACTGTGGATGTATCGGTATGATGAATGCGGTCGACGATGAAAAGAAAGGCTATGCAATTTGCGACACCGATTATCTCTATCATGATGGCCTTTCGGGTGATCAAGTAGTTCCGATCGTGAACATAGGGCCATAGTTGCTGATTCAGTCCGGGATATGCCTGATTTCCCAGGAAGAAAAGAGCACATTCGGAAAGGCATTAATGCTGCAACTCGGGCCTTCGACCTAATTTCACGCCGAGCCTGTCTTCGTCATCCGCACTGTCTCCACATCATCCTCACTCGGCGGGTAATTAACAAGCGCTGAAACCGGTGTCTTCATATGCGAACTCGTGCATCAACGAAAAAACGACAGGGACCGAACCACAGCCCGAATGTTGGCGCACAAGACGCAGATGCGCGTCCGTCGACCAACTCGACCAGTATCTGCTGACTTCCTCACCGTGATAAATGGCAAATACCCGCAGAAGATTAAGATTAGATTAAGGCACAGCATGGGGCATTCGGCCAGCAGCAGATAAGTCAGCCAAGACAGTCGGAAATAGTCAATGGATATAATTTGCTTCCGTTCCCCATTTCGCTCATCAAGCATCGGTTTAGTATTGGTTGCATGCTTGAGTCAGTGAGAGTAAGTCAATGGGACGCAAGCCAGAATATTCGTAGTAGATCGTGATGAGTCGTAAAGAAGTCGTAAAGTCGTTAACCAAATGATAAACCAACAGCAAGAACGAAGTGCCCCCCGATCAAGAGTTTACTTCCCGAGTTCCCTTGTTTCGACTGCGTATCCATCGCTATTAATCCTGTAAAATCACGCATCCCTATTAGTCGGAGAAGAAAGAGTCGTAGGACAACGGTACCGTACCGAGTCCAATTTTCCTGCTAACACCACAACAACCACAAACAACCACACTCTGCAGAATCACAACCAACCAGAGGACGACGGCGGCGACGAGGCTCATCCAGGGTGCATTCCCATATTCAACAACAAAATGAAACTCCGTCACGTCTCCAACCTTATCCATAGCAACGGCGACAATCGCAATGTCCACTGCGGTGCTGACACTCGCAATTATCGCAGCTGCTATCGTCCATATTAAACTGCATATAGCGAACGCGTGGATGGAGGATACGAGAGCAGGGACAAGAGCGAGGAGGGTCAGAGCGGCACAGATAGGGTGAAGGACGAGGATGAATGTGAGGCCTTGGAGGAGAATCTCGAGAAGTTGGGCTTGTCCTGTTAATGCAAGGATCGATTCGTCCACTTCGTATCCGAGACGTGGATGGGAGCACACGCCATCGTTTGTGAACAGAGTTGGTTCGTTAAGAACGCTTTATTTACAAGTACTGAGAACGTCTATTGTATTGCAATATTCGTTCGCAACACACACCTAGTCGCGCAATACCCCCAAACACCAAACCTCAACTCCGTGGCAAGACTAGTCGGTACAATCTCATCCCTCGTCGCCGAAACGACAGCCAGCAGATAAACCGGTTTAATGATCGGTAATGAAAGCGCAACCAGCAACTGCAATATGAACGCAACAAATAATAGGAGGGCAGTAAAGATGATCAGAATAGTATATCGCCGCCGATGATGGTGGTGAACGCGTGTTTTTGCCGACTCTGAAAGGTAGGTGCCATAGGCCACCATAGCTACCCCCGAAGCAGGTGAGAAGGGGGTGGTGAGGATGTAACTTGTACAACTCGCTTGGAGACATCATGGAAGTAATAGAAGAATCGGTTAGGGGTGGCAAAGTGTTACCCACGTGCCCTCCTCATTTCCTGCATCTTCCTAATCGCCAACGAAATCAATAACAGCCATTGTGAGACACTACAAATTTGATTCGAAAATGGACCATAACACAACCCTTTCACAGTCTGCGAGGGAAGGAGCACAAAACGTCGTCTTTCTTGAAACAAAGCGTTTTGCATGTCCGGAGAAGATCAAATGAGTAGTAAATTCTTCCGTACATAAGCTGCCAATCGCTCATCACGATAGGAGCCTTCATGTTCTCATCCTTCATCAGGACTCTCAAGAACCGGTAATAGTTGGATTGTGCACGCTTCCATAGCCCTTAATCTTGTAACTTGAGTTGATAGAATGGAGCATGAGCATGCAAGGTGAGCCAACAACAGGAAATTCGAGATCCAGGGCAGTATGATAACATAAGCATCATATCAGTCTTATGTGTACCAACTCAGTGATACTAGATGATTCAGGACAGGATCAGGAAGGAAGGAAGAATAGGAGCTGCTGTTTGGCATGGTGCGAATTCACTGGCAGTGCACAGGAAGCCCGTGATTGTCACGAAGGCACGTGAAGCTGATCCGTCTGATGTCACAACTTCACACAATCACAGTCGCTATTTTTTTCTGTGTCGAGTATGAATAGATCTGACTGAGGATCGGTCACCTCAAAATGGGTCTCGGCGGTCGCAAAGTCAAGCAGCGCATCGGAAATGACCCTCGGAATCTCACTTGGGCAGATGGTGCGTTAAATAACTCGACAGCTCGTCGCGCACTTCTTTTGATTTGACCTCGCATTTTGCACGAAACTCATCCGAAGAACAGACGCGGCAAAATTCGGTCAAACGTATCTCCAAAAGCTCGGATGGGATCCTTCAAAAGGTTTAGGTGCATCAGGCGAGGGTCGGACCTCACACATCAAAGTCGCTCAAAGGTTGAGTTTGCTCGGGATCGGAGCTGGAAATGCAAGTGGAGATGGTACGATTACGTGGAAGCAGAATAGGGAGTACGAGATGCTTTTGAAGAGGTTAAATGAGGGGGCGGAGATGGTGGAGGCAAAGGAGGATAGTGAGGATGCCAAGAAAGAGACGGACTCGACTGAGAAAGAGCGAAAACGGAAGGGCGAAAAGAAAGAGGAAGAAGGACAATAGTGCTGAGGTTGAGGTCGACGGGGATGATTCGAAGGAGCGGAAGAAGCGGAAGAAGGAGAAGAAAGGGAAGAGGAGAAACGAGAGGCGAAAAAGAAAGAAGTTGAGGGAATGGGTGAGGAGGGCGAAGAAAACAGTGAGCGCAGCAACAGCAAGACAACGACCGTGGAAGCACCACCCTCTCCTCCTATCATCCAAGCACCGACACCTCGACCTATGGCGTAAGCACTTATTCTTGGACACTTGTTATCGCAGTTGTTTTACCATCACTATCTAGTCATCGCGCGCGGTTTCTCCGATCCAAGCAACTTGCTTCTCGATCCTCAACCGCCGTCGCCGAAATACTCGGTATCCCCTCTACCTCAGTCTCGAGTTCAAATTCTCCCGCCCCTTCGTCTGCATACGGATCTCTTAGCGCCACGCCCTTCCCTCCCACTTCGGAAAGCCCAACCCCAGGGACGACTCCTTCTATTTCCACACCAGTACCTGAGACGAATCAAGATCTACGGACATCGACTACGAATGTAAAGGACTACTTCAAGGAGAGACTAGCTGCTCGCGCTTTAGCCCTAACGCGTGACAAATCTAATGGTTCTAACGAATTCTCTTCGTCCCCCTCACCCGCACCACCCAATTCGGCTTCATCCCCGAGCTTGACTGCGGTTCCGGCAGTGGCAAACCAGGAATCGGAGTCCAGACCTTCGAAAGACTTTGATCGTGAAGCGCCACGTGCGGGTTTAGGATCAAATGCTATTTATAACTTCTCAGCCCCGGTTGACGTCGGTGATGAGCCACGGCGTGGACTTGGGAATGGTGTGAAATTTGGGAACTTGATGGGTGGGTTTCAAAATTCGACTCGGAGTTTGATTCCAGCGTCTGGGTCTGATGAAACCGGAAACGGGATCGGAGCGGTATCGTCAAAGGTCGTGACTCCGAGTACGCCCAAGGCTGCTGGTACAAGTGGCTATCACTCGTCGGAAGGCAACGTGGAGGAAGGGGCTCAGAAGAAAGTCAAGAAAGAGAAAAAAGGGAAGAAGCGGAAAGACTCTGGCGAAGTGGAAGTGAACTCGGAAGCTCCAAAATCTGCAGACAGACCGGCCACTCCTGTGATCGATCAGACGAACTCATCGGACAAAAGAAAAGGAGGAGATTTGGAGAAGGCGGAGAAGAAAGGTAAGGAAAAGAAAAAGAAACGAAGAGACAAGAAGGAGAAAAAGGCAAAACGGCAAGTTGATAATGCCGAATCTTCATAGGACATTCTATCCTTCCGAGACTCACGACCATCGTTTTAGTTGTGGAAGCTTTGTATCTACAAGTGTGTTTTAGATTTCTTTAATGTATTGGAATATTACGCGTGTCAGCAATTCCTTTTACAAGTGCCCGGTGACTAGAGCCAACTAACTATGGGGTGGGGATACGCGATGGGCGATGTTGAAGTAAACGCAGCGCATGGAGAACGGTGGTTATGAATATATGGAACTCCACTATGGTTTCGAAATCGGGCATAGGTGTTTTGTAATAAGATACAATCTTCCGGGACGTGGGTATCATTGCAACATTGTACTGTGTAATGTCAGTGCAGACAATCTGATCACATTGTATATTACGCGCACAGCATCCTTATCACGGACAACTCACGTCATGATATGCAGTTGTCCTCGCGACGAGGGCGATGTATTAGCGTTGATTTGGCGAGCACCGCACAAGCCCGGAAGAAATCTAGATCTTCATAGACATTCTCATTCACTCCCTCATCTATTTCCCCTCAACACAAACACTGCGCAGTGCACGGGAATAGTATTTACGTGCGAGAGGGGTGAAAATAATTTCTTCAGAAAAATAACCGGTACATCTTGCGTAGAATAGAAATCAAATCTGGGCATAGAGAAATACCTCCGTAGCCAAGTGACCCGAGAACTTTTATGATATAGTACCGAAACCCCGCAAAAATAGCAGGTAGCTCTGTAGCATGCCACGCCACAGAATCACAGATGCCCATCCGAATCATGGTGGTCACCAATATCGCTTATTAGTCTTCGCCCCCCCCCCCCCCCCCCCCCCCCCAACGTTCATGCTTCCGCCCCTCCCCTCCCCCCTCTCCTGTTACCCCTTGTCTTTTGCTCCTTCTCCTTGGCCGTTGTAGATGAGTTTGGTACATGAGGATCGGGCTCAGGCTAAAGGTTTGGCAGAGCGATGGAATGATTTCGTCGACCACCTCAATTTCTTTCGCCTCCATGTCCTCTTTCTTGTACGTTTCTTTCCTTTATTTGCCCTTTCATGAATACATCGACCTTTCCGCGTCCTCTTCCTACCCACCGATCAAAAGCCACAATTTCAAACGTTCAAGACGCTTCGTTGCGATTAACCTTCTGACTCTACCGATTGGCGCCCATCTCCGTATGACAACACTAACTCTTTTTTTGTCTGTTTCCTACAGCACGTTTACACCTCTGATATTTTCGTGCATTTTCTACGGTGCGAATGGATCGACACACATCCCGTACACCGACGCGCTCTTTTTGTGTGTTAGCGCAGGAACCGTCTGTGGGCTTGCGACGGTCGACTTGAGTTCACTTACGGGGTTCCAACAAGCCATCTTGTTCGTGCAGGCTGCCATTGGGAACCCGGTAGGTTCATGTTTTGATGGCTGGGTAACCGCGGAAATGAATCGAATTTGCCATGATAAAGGTGGTCGTGTCATGGGTGATGGTCTATGTCCGCAGGTGTGTATTTGGTCAACAAACACGCCTATGCCTTGCCTTACCTCGATCTCCTCGCTGATGAACGTACCTACCATATTCCCATCCCTAGGTTGTATTTTGACAAGAAACTCGAATACATTGTCGAATCGGAAGCTGCCAAACGAAAAGAACGAGCAGAACAAAGAGCAAGGGAACGCATGGAACAAGGCCAACCGCAAAGAGAAAACGTATTCCGACGAGTTACGCGTAAATTCACATCTTATCCAACATGGCATTCTGCTGGTGGTGGTGGAAACAATGCAATTGACAATGATGAAGGCAAGGACGAAAAACGTGGCGCGGTCCGGCCCGAAAATATCCAACGGACCGCGGCTCCTCCGAGACGGGTCGACCCAAATGGAGCAATCCTGGACGCTATCCCGGAGAATGAAGCCGTGGGTCCGGAATCCATAGTACCGTCTCAGAGTCCAACTCTTCGCAATGACGGAAACGGATACGGTTATAGGCCGGCACTGATCGCTGAGGACGGCAGACCGATTTACTCGGAGCCGACGAATGAGCATACACATACGCATGGTCACGTTGTGACATTCCAAGATCAACTCTTGAGCGAGGACGGCCACGACGGTGCTCGTGTTGACAGTCCGGTTGTTGCGAGCAGTTATAGATCGTTCTCGGAGTCTGTTCCAGTTATCCATGATGACCGGTGTACGCTTTGCTTGTAATGTTTTATTCTTCGCAAAACTTACTGTGTTCCTTCCCCCATAGACTATGTTCCACCGGGAGGTGCTCCCATCAGACGGCGTGCAACCCGACGTACAACCGCGTTGACCCGCGCGCAGACTCTTGGAATCGCCAATGATGTTAATCCTATTCAAGGACCTATCCAACCATCAGCTCCGGCAGCGAAGAACAGAGGTTACGGTGGCTTCCCATACCCAACAACTCTCCTGTACCGACTGCTGAAGAGGAAAGCCCTTCCGGGTATGCGGAAAGGTTTAGAAAGAACTAAGTCGCTAGTTCCGGAACGGACCAGGTCAATTATTTCGCGGGTTAGTACGCGGCACTCGGAAAAGAACGACTTCGGAACTATGGACCCTATGAAGTATTTTTCCGACTCGTTTAATGCGCTTATTGGGAGGAATTCCAAGTTTTATCAAGTGAACGAGGAGGATTTGGAGGAGCTAGGGGGAGTGGAGTATCGTGCCCTAAATGCGCTGCTTTGGATCATTGCTATCGTAAGTGTCACTTTCTTATATCTCTTGACGAATCGTGTTCACGCTCTGTCAAATAGTATCACTTTATGGTCCACCTCGTTTCATTCACTATAATCGCTCCTTACCTCTCCACATCGCGCTGGACATCCGTGTTTTCACCACCGAATCTGCATAAGCCCGTCTCTCCGGTCTGGTATAGCGCATTCCAGGTTGTGTCGGCGTACACGACGTGCGGGATGTCGCTTGTTGATCAATCGATGGTACCGTTCCAGGAAGCATACCCATTGATTTTTGTGTGTACTTTTCTGATACTCGCAGGAAACCTGGCCTTTGTGAGTCCTGAAGCTTTAAACTCGTTTGTCCAATCTAACAACTCGCTCTAGCCGATCTAGTAAGTGCCTTACTTTTCTTCCATTCCGAAACGAGCTCAGTTATCCTGTCTGTACTCGTAGTCTACGTTTCTTCATGTGAGTCTTCCTTCCCTTGTGGAGGTAGTGCGTTCAACTCATCGATCTTGACAATCTGCAGTTGGTGTATCGCGAAGCTCTCACCAGGAGACCGACTGAAAGAGACGCTAGGTTTCCTCCTCGACCATCCCCGCCGATGCTACATCTATCTCTTCCCTTCACATCAAACATGGCTCCTCCTCGCTGTCGTCATCCTTCTCAAGTGCGTAATTGTCCCATATAATCCAAGTAATCAGGATTCTGGTCCAGTATTCTGAAACTCCTACCTTCCTATTCAGCGGCATGGACTGGTTCTTCTTCCTGGTCCTAAACATTGGTATGGAAGCGTATGAAGCAATCCCACTCGGCGTACGTTTTGCGATTGGGATATTACAGGCGACGTCCGCCAGGGCTGCAGGATTTGCGACCATGTCGATTTCTGCTTTGGCTCCTGCTTTGCAGTGCGTTGTTGTTCCTGTCCACTCTGTGTTGTAAGCTGATTAGTTGCCACTTGCCACTCGAAGAGTTTTGTTTGTAATCGTTATGTATCTTGGTGTCTGTACGTCATTCTCCCTTCTCGCCCTTTCCGAAGGCGGTTACTGACACGAACTTATCTTCTAGATCCCATCGCACTTAGGTACGCTGCTCCCAGCTGAATCCGCCTGCAACTTTCCGGGACTTATTTTACTCGCGAATACATAGTATCCAGGCAACGAATGTGTACGAAGAGAAATCCTTGGGTGTCTTTGAGGATGAAGAAGATGAAGAAGGAAAAGAAAAAGAAGAAGACGAAGAATTGGAGCCAAAGGTCGATGGAAATCAGCCATCGACTGTAGGGAGGTATATTGCCTGGCATGCGAGAAGGCAACTCTCGTTTGGTGCGTTTGTCACATGAATCGGTCACACCGCCCCCCTAATCGAGGCCATGTGCTAACAGATATGTGGTTCCTCGGTGTCGTGTTGTTCGTCCTCTGCATAATCGAACGAGGCAAGATCAGGAATTCGGATAATTTCGAATGGTTCACCATTTTCGCTCTCAGTACGTACCGTTATCCACTGCAGCTCGAGTAGTCAGAACTAAAACTTTCTTTTTCAGTATTCGAAATCATCTCTGCGTATTCGGGATGCGGCATTAGTCTGGGTGTTCCTTTCGTAAGCACAGACACTTACACACACGCCCATACTAACCCCTCACCTCTTTTATTTCAACGAGCAGGCAAACTTCTCATTCTCCGGGTCATTCACAAAAGTATCCAAACTGATCATAATGCTCGTCATGATCCGGGGTCGACACCGAGGTCTTCCAGTCGCTATCGATCGTGCCGTCATGCTACCGTTCGAGTTCAAGAAGTCTCAGAGCGCGGGACAGGGACAGGGTGAGGCTGATGGCCAAGGTCAAGACCAGGGAAATACGGATAACGACGACGTTTCCGTGCTTAATCGGATTCTTGACGAGAATGGGGAGCTTAGGAAGAAGAGTGATTGAGTTTGTTCTGGTGGATTGGTCGGAATGGATGAGTGGTTTATTGTATGTCTTGGATTTTTCTTTTCCGTTTTCTCGTTCGCTATCTGTGGAAGGATAATCTATAATCGCTTTGGTTATAATTATTGTGGATCCCTGATGCTCGTTCTTGCTGCCATTGATGGCATTGGATACGATCCTTTATTATTTTCTCCTCACCTTATATTGTTGTTGGTTATTTCATCTCGATCTTGCTTCCCTACCATCAATCGCATTTACCTCGCCAGAATCTTAGATCACATATGTAGTATGTAGATACAGTAACGTAGACAGAAGAGCATATATATGGGTAATGGACTGCTTCCTTGTTTTCGATATTTGTGGTTTCATGATACCAGTATGAGTTTTCTCGACTTGATCTTGTCAGTAAATATCATCATGCACGAAAAAATTCTACGTATCTCTATTCCGTTTCAAAGCATTGAACAAAAACTACCAATATACTGTATACATATGTAAATCACAGCACAAAACATAGCACCGATTAGACAGCAACAAACAAATGGGTAGAAAGGCACGCAAACCAAGGAGCGTGCATTATAATGTAACGGATTGCTCGAAAACTGAGATGGGTACCGTCAGATGTTGATAAGGGCCATGATGTTTGGATGTGGAGAGTGGTAACGGAAACTGTCCTTGTGCACGACAAATGAGGATCCTTCCTACAGGGACCTCTTCCTGCGTCCTTGGAATGCTGCGGTTGTTCCCCGTCTGTAGTTAGGCTCGTCATACAAGATAAGTGTTGCAATCCACAGCCGACCCTTCTAGCAGCTGTGAAATGGTATGCATGATGGATCATTTTGGTGGATCGAATGACCAGCATGAATTGCACAAATTAACGGCCAGTGTCTTGAATGGCAACCAAAGTAGGTAGTGCACGGTTGAGGATTTTTGTGGCAACTTGTATGTCCAGTGTGGCAACTCAGCATTAGTCCTTGGATTTATCGTTGAATCAGGCTATAATGGGAATTTCAAAAGACTTACATATACTCTCATGCCAAAAGCCCCATTGAATAATCTGATTGACAAGCTAATATCTCATAGGCAAGATAGCATGCTGTCCCCTTACTTCCTTGGTTGGATTTGACTATGCGTCAATTATGTGAGCGCACCAGAAGTCACAGATGAGCGGAGTGCCATCATCAGATATAACAACTTTATCTTGGGGTAGTCATGTTAAGCTAGCTTTGATACTCGCTCACAGGTTTAATGTCAGAATGGATAACTCCTTTGTCATGCATATATGTGAGGCCAGACGCAATTCCCTGTAGCTGTGATATAATAAGATGATGCACTCCTCATCCTCAAGACGAGTATATGTAACATACTAAGTTCTTCACATCAGCCTCTGGTGATTGTTCACATAGACGTCCGCGCTGATTCATTTTAACTCCATGTTACGATGGTCGTGACAGTCACCTGACCTCGATTAGTTGGCCAAGCACATGCCGTGACAGGACGCGTTGCATCTTTCTTTCCGTCCACGTCCACACTTCCACCACTGTCCGCGACAACGGATCAACGATGAATTTCCCCCTGATACAAGGCCCACGGAGAATCTGGAACGACTCCAAACACCGACGATTACTGTCCCACCACCCGATCATCAACGCCGTACCAAGGAGACACCTGCCGTCGCTCGATCAGTGCACTCCTCTAGCTACTGGGATGGCACACTTGCGGAAAAGCGTCTTACACTACTTGAAGAGCTGGGTTATGCCATTCCAGAGGTGCCAGTTGACACCTTCATCCGGACGCTTCTTCCTCCTCTGAAGCCCGGTATTAATATCGATTCCATCATATCGTCTTTGAAGGTTGGGGTCATTCAGAATGGGCGATGGGTTACGTTCTCCGAGGAGCCCAAGGCGTACAAAGGCGAGAATGAAACATTTCAGCCTCTGGAGGATATATTCAACAAGGTTCTTGAGACTGCCGTACGACAGAGAACTGGACTCGATCAGACGTTTGTCCTGCGACTCATGCCTGACAATGCACCAGAGTCTGAGCGAAGTAGTAAGACAAGACCAGATGGATGCATTTTGCTGAAAGATGTGGATACCCGAAATGAAGAATCTGAGACCGCCGTTTATCGATGGTACGATATTGTCCTCACGTGGGAGTTCAAACTGAAGGGATACAGACGAGAAAATGGATGAGGTATAGCACGGCCTTGGGATCCTAGATGACATTCTCCATGTGTTTTGTAGAACGTGACACAGATGATTTACGGCATGCAACATATGATGACACTGGATCCTTGCAAGCGATTCACGTTTGGGATCACAATCGAGAATACAAACCTGCGGCTGTGGTTCTGTTCCCGGGCCGTCATGGTAGTCAGTGAACCATTCAACTTTATCACGGTATGTAACCTATTCGTGAGTCTCGGGCGTTCTTTTGACTCGTCGTCAAGCAACCGGATCTGCTCTCCAGGGTGTTCCTCTCTCTTGCCTTCGCGAGTAAACCTGAACTAGGCTGGGATCCGAGCATACGAGTTGTCGATCCTAACGCTGTGAAACGAATCTGTCAAATCGAGGTCAATGGAATGTGGTATGAAGTTATTGATGTTCTGTCGGATTTCGGTGCGGATGCTATTATCGGCCGAGCCACAGGGTCTTCAGGGTGAAGGACCTGATCTCGAGTAAGGAGCATGTACTGAAAGACGTATGGGTCGAAGATGACCGGGAGCTTGAACACATCATCCACCAAATGATTCTTGAAGACGTCGAGAGCAAGTTCAGGGACGAAAACATTAAGAAACTGGTATCGTCGCATCTCTTGACACCTGTCAACAATTGGCTTGTGAGCGTAGATGGTCAGGAAGATCACACGAAGGACATCATAATGCGGGGACATGATGTCTCACTCGACAATATATTCAAACTCATCGTCTCAGCACCAAGCGTCAATGAATCCTCGAAAAGCGTGTCACACATGAAGTCGATGGACAAGGAGGTGCACGACGAACTAAACGAGCATTTGGATACTCGCGTTACTCCGCAAACCCCTAGAAGTGTACCTCGCCATAGAAGGCACTACCGGGTCGTCTTCGATGAAGTTTCTCTACCTATTTGGGCCGTTACGAAGCTCGATGAGTCGTTTCGCGTCTTGAGAGACTGCGCGACCGGTGAGCTTTTCAGTCCTGTCCCTGCATATGTGTCTAACTATTTTAGCTCTGAAATATATCCATATATCTGGTTGGATTCATCGAGACATCAGTGCAGGGAACATCTACTTATTTGATACGCGTGGAGTCATTGGGGACTTGGAGTACGCAAAGAAGATTACAACTCACGGGACGCATGACATGCGAACAGTACCTTTCCATATTTGCCAAACCTTTTGCTTCGGAACTGATATGATCCATTGACAGGGTACTCCAGATTTTATGGCGGTCGAGGTTATGTCGAATGGCTACGCCTTTTTACCGCCGCGCTATTCTGGGGACGCTAACGCTGAACGAGCCAAGGCGATAAGATTGGGTCGAAAACCAGAAAACATCACGCCGCAACGCGGCGAGCAACCACCATTTGTACAGAACGAGGCCCATGACATCGAGTCATTGTGGTGGATCTCTCTCTATATACTCTTCTTCAACGGTGACTCCAGTCTTGCCGGAGAGGAAACCAAGCAGCAAAGACATCGACGAAAAGTGTGGACGCAAAGGATCTTCCCGAGCGCTGTCACGAATAAACGCGAGGATTTTCTCAGGAATGAGAAAGTTTTCAAGGACGGCATCGAATGGTTCCCGAGTTCCTTCTTTGAGCTGAAAGAGCCGCTTGATGTATTCAGAGATTGTCTCGTACAATGCTACCAAGACTTCGAGAATGGTTTCCCCAACATTACCCGGAAGTACTTTGTCTCGTTACATGATTCAGCCATCGACGTTTTCGAAGGGTGTGTGAGAGTTGCGTCTAACATCGAGATCTTGTCCCACAAGGTCCTGGGGAGGATACGTCAACAAGTCCTGTTGAAACCCACATCTTCCTGCGGTGAGTCGATTCGTCACGATGATTCGCAGCAACTAGGTCAGCGGAGAAGTATGAAAAATGCTCCCGCACGTCCTGCGTAAGTCCTTTTCTGCCCTCGTGAAAAATATCTTACAGCTAATTCTGATGGCACACAGGAAAAGACTGAGATTAGCGAGGGTGAAGCGTCAAACATGACACTAGATTCGCCGGCCTTGTATTGATTTTTCTGCTTATTACATACCTCCTTCGCATTTCTGTCTTGTGTTTCCCTTGAGTATGCTTTGAATTGCTATTCTATTGCATGCCTCTGTATTACTATAATAATTTGACCGAATGCTAATTTTGATGTAAACGGAATTTAATGCATGTCATGATCAGATGTGGAGACACTCAGATGTATCGAATTGATTTGACGGACCAAGCACAAGACCACTAGGATCATTTGTTAGAACTTCCATTGCACCCATCAATCACCACTTAACTCCAACGTACCCATATGCGTGGCAAGATCCCTGCGGTTGCGGGGTGCTGGACACATTGTGCAATATTCCATACGCGTACACGTGACTCGGACCTAGGCATCGCGCATGGCCGTTGTCTGCTCTCCATCCTCTCTCTCATCGCATCGTTCGTTGCATGCATGTACTCGCGCAAACGCGTAGTCATCCGTTCTAAAAGTGGTAAGGTCTAGCAATAGTGAGCTTATTGCGGTGGTTTGATTCATTTGCCCTTCGAATGTAATAGCCGAAGAATCGCCCAGCGATGAGCAATTTAAACGTCGTAAAATTCATGTCACACCAGATGGGCCAAAAGACATCCCTCGTGGATTTCAGTGTCACCGGGGAACAATAGAAGATGCCGCACGACCTGATTCAATAGTCACTAGTCCCACCGACGTTCTGTTTACCTTGATGAAATGTAAGAACGATGCTGCCTCTGGCTTTCTTGCACGATTGCGACTGATTCCCCTTATAGCTATTGATTGTACACATGATTTCATCTGGATACACCGAGATATTAAAGCTGAAGAGCAGCGTCCTATTCAAGCTTCGGGCTATTTTAACAGAAGGCTAGAAAGCGCAAAGATAGGCCACAAAGATGGCTTTTGTGAAATACGAGTGGCAAGTCATCGTCTCTAGACTCAGTGCTGCATTCCAATCTCTTTCCCGTATAGGGGTCTCTCAACTTTATGGCGGCAGAAGTCATGAGAGGCCACTATCTTTTTAATCCAGAAGAGCGTCTTTGCGAAGAGGGTGCTTTTACGATTGAGGGTATAAGAGAACAGATCCGCATTTCCGAGCAAAGGAGACAGATTTACGAACAGACGCTGTTCATAGCGAATGAAGCCCATGACTTCGAATCACTATGGTGGACCGCGTTCCACGTACTATTCTTCCGCGACGACGTTGATGCCAAGGAGGATATCGTGGAACGGGTGTACTGTCGCGATTGGAGGATGCACAGAGATGGCTTATTTCCAATCCCAGACCTGGACAAACTCAGTTCGATTGGGTTCTTCCGCCACGATATCTTTAGACACGCACACTACACTCTCGTTAACAACGAATGGCTACCAAAGTCATTTGTGATACCCATGATCCTTCTACTCAAACTAACAATCCCCATTCGCAATACTTATATGGAATGCGAGGCGGACTTTCCATCCATTAGACGGATGGACCCTGGCGATTTACTGGAGTTTTTCCTCAAAACATTCGAAATTTGTGAGAGGAAGGCAGCTAGCGTACGTATCTCTTCGCGCAAGCCACCAATATGATATCCAGATCTCCGTTTCCTGGACTCACAGCGAAGCCAATCAAAAGGCTAAGCAAGTTTGCACAACAGTAGGAATAGCAATTGATGTACAGTAATTTGTCAAGGTGAAGTCCCTGATATGCTCATCACGGATGCTGATAACCGAGTCGGGTCTGGGAGTGCTGCAGTTGTTCCCCATCTGTAAGTACATACGCTCGTTGTATTGTCTTTTGTACGCAGACCGTCGAGGCTAAAAGTGTTGTGTTCCGGCATTTTGTGGAACCCAGACAATGCGGGATAGCCATTCCACAGCTGATCCTTCAAGCTCTAACAACTGTGAAAAAGTACGCATGGCGGGTCGCTTTGATGGATCGAATGACCAGCACAAAGTGCATAAATTAACGGCCAGTGTCCTCAACGGCTCGGGAATTCGCAACTTGCAATAGAAAGTAGGTAGCGTCCGCTTCATTATCCCAAGGACGATTTGCATGTCCGGCTGGCCGTCATAGGGAGGCTTCATTGCGATTAATCCCTGGTATTTACCGGTGCGTTAGTAGAACTCTTCTGAAACCTTCTTAAGGAAGATGCACATATACTGTCATGCCAGAGGCCCATTCATCTGATTTTGTTGTGTTGCCCGATTCACCTATTATTAACTTGTGGGCAGTATAGCGTCCCGTTCCCATGATTTCTCTGGTGAGTGTGTCTATATCCAGACTCCTGCCTACCGTGCAGTGCACTCGAAATCATAGATGATGAGCGGCGTGCCATCATCAGAGATAACGATTGTCCTGGGATGATCAGGCCAAGCTACTCCTTATTCTCATGGCTACTACTCACAGACTTGATATCCGAGTGAATAACTCCTTCCTCTCACACCGGGCAAAACTACATTTCTCAGGGTAGAGAATTTTGGTCAGAATGCAAGAAAACCGCTCTGATTGGCTGGTATTGCATTCCGGCCAAATTCTGGAGGCTCTTATATGTGATTTTCCCCGGTGCGCCTTGAAAGTCTGCAAGACCAGAGCTTCGTTGTATGAGAAACCGTCATATTATGTAAGCGGGCACTGGAATGACATAAGTCTTACTTCGGTCACACCCCATTGTCTGTCTGCCAACTTCCTCTCACTTGCCATCATATCGTTCGTTGCATGTACTCGCACAAATGTGTAGTCGTCAGCTGCAAAAGTGGTAAGATCCGGCTATAATCTGATTATTCTGGTGGTTTGACTTATTTGCTCTTGAAATGGTGTAGTCGAAGGATCGCCTAGCAAAAAGCAAGATAAACGTCGTAAAATTTCTGTTACACCAGATGGGTCAAAAGACACCCCTCGTGGATTTCAGTATCTCCAGGGAACAATAGAAGATGCTGCACAGACTGATTCCATATTCACTACTCTCACCGACGTTCTGGTTACCTTGATGAAATGTAAGAATGATACTCCCTCTGGCTTTCTCGCCGAATTGTGATTAATTCTCCTTATACAGCTATCGAATGTATGCGTAACCTCAGCTGGGTGCACCGAGACATTAGAGCTGAAGGGGAGAGCTCCATTCGAGTTTCAATCTGTTTCAACAGCGGGCTGGAAAGCGCAAAGATAGGCCACAAAGACGGCTTTTGTGAAATACGAGTGGCAAGTCATCATCTCTAGACTCAGTGCTACATTCCGACCTCTTTCCTACGTAAAGGGATCCCCCAGATTTATGGCGGCAGAAGTCATGCGAGGCCACTACCTTTTTAATCCACAGAAGCATCGTCGTAGAGAGGGTGCTCTTATGATTGAATGTGCAGAAGAATTGATCCGCATTTCCGAGCAAAGGAGGCAGATTCATGAACAGATGCTGTTCATAGCGAATGAATCCCACGACTTTGAATCACTGTGGTGGACCGCGTTCCATGTACTATTCTTCCGCGACGACGTTGACGTCAAGTGGTATATCGACCGGACTGTCGCGATTGGACGATACACAGATATAGCTTATGTCCAATGTCCAACGGTGAAATTAATCTGATTGCATACTTCCGCCATGAAAATGTTTAGGTACTCGGACCCGGACAAGACTCTCAGTAATAACATATGGTTACCAAAGTCGTTCCTGGGCCCCATGATCAATCTACTTGCTCTGGCAATACCCATTGGCAATACTCAGAGACTCTGCGAGGCGGAATTTCCATCCATTAGACGGATGGACCTT
This sequence comes from Inonotus hispidus, assembly GCA_024712875.1. NCBI lineage: Eukaryota > Fungi > Basidiomycota > Agaricomycetes > Hymenochaetales > Hymenochaetaceae > Inonotus > Inonotus hispidus. Next base: position 940,263 of record CM045722.1, on the reverse strand, counting down.
GGTAAATTACTGGAGGATCTCCTCGCAACTTTTGAATTATGCAGAGAGATGGCAGCTAGAGTACGTACAGTGAGCAGAAAAACTATTGACGTGCTTACATAATTTTCAATGTTTGTCTCGTAACTATACAACCACACATGCTAAGAACATTCTGATAATACCATCGGAAAGCTATTGATTACAAGTTTCCAGGTGATATATGTTGTGAGGTGTAATTCAAATAAATGACTAAGATATAGGAGTTGGGATGTGGGGGTCTCACATCAATAGTTCTGTTGCTTAAATTGCTGAAACCAGAAAACATACTCTCTGACACTAAAAACTCAATAATATAAGTCTGTCAAATTTCATGGTGATTCGAGAGAAAATGAAGAAATGACAGGGTAACGAAGAATTGGCCAATTTGGCAGAGAAATACCAATTTTCAAGACTGTACGCTCTGTATAAACTCAACCATTGATTCAACCGCCCCCGCACTGCACATAAATTATGCTTTTATATGTAGCTACAATACATCCGGGAACCAAAGCAAAATTGAAAGTGTAGGGAAAGATGACAGCCTGTCAACTATATTTCCTTTATTACACTGTATTTGAAAAATTCTGGAGTGAATCAAGCACTTGTCCATGTGGAGACCCATTGCTCTAATACTAGGTGCATGTATATCAGAACATAATGTATGTGCAGTTTGGGTGCAGTTGAACCAATGGTTGAATTATACAGAGCATATAGTCTCGAAAATTGGTATTTCTCTGCCAAATTGGCCAATTCTTCCTTACACCCTGAAACTTGGCAGACTTATATATGGTATATATTTATATATTATTGAATTTTTTAAGTGTCAGAGAGCATGTTTTCGACAGATTACTGGTTTCAGCAATTCAAGCAATAATAATAATAATATGTGACAAGAGACTTTATATCAACTCAGGGCCACATATCGAAACACTTGCATAAATGGTCATCATAATTGTGTGTTATAACACGATGAGGTCATACCCCTCCGAATCTCGTCTGCATGCAAAGCTATAGAAAATTTTCATCGTGAGTCGATTGTACGGGCTCAATGTCAAGCTTACAGAAGATCGTATAGGTGTTGTCGAAACCAGCACATCTTTGCAATGCACCTATCAAGCGATCCAGTTGGTACTGCCATTCTTGTTGCTGCGCTGAAGCTAAAGGGGCATCAGATCCTGAACCGTGTTTTGCTGTGTCAATCGCTTGTGTAAGTACGCGTCCTGCTATTGATCCCGTAATCTGTTAAAGTTACCGCTGAGAAGCTCAAGACTATGATGTCGATCCAGTCGAAGTACTCACAGCAAGGAAAGGATCTAGTGGTAAGGAGACACCTTCGCCTGCATATCTCGAACTTACTTCGACGAAAAGTTCAAGAATGGAAATTATCTCGCATGCGTGCTTAAGAACATCAGCCGATACCTCCGTCAGGATATTCGAAGGCGGTGCGGTGCGAAGATGGATCATAGATGCGTGAGTGATACAATGGATGACAGCAAGGCTCAGTTTCTCTTCTTGCCCGTCAAATTGGTCAAGTGGAGGTAAGTGATGTGCGAACTGATCCGCGACATGCACAAGTGCCACTACCTCAATGTCCGATGGCGTGTGGGATTGCCCTGAAACCCAATAATGAGACATATTCGGTCAACAAGACGATTAGCGACTTACTAGACAGACACGCTGCACGTTCATATATAGCGGATGCCTTTGCATGAAGGGTAGGGCCTGAATCATCATCCTCGACAACGCTTTCTCCAGAGAGAAAGCTCTGCAAGGTCTGACCAGAATGTCCAGGCTGAGGTGGGAAACGGAACGTCAGATTGTGTAATGGCTGTAGGGTATCCGGACACGTACATTCGGCTTCGTCGAGCATGGAATTTCTATGTGAGTACCCCTCTCGACACTATCTGACATCGAGGATGGCATTTTCAACACAACACCCCAATACGATTCCAAAGAAAAAACCGCCCAAAATAGATTCAAACGTTCGGTCCTCTCCAAGTCATCGCGAGGTGGAGGAGTTTGACCGTAAGCATTGACCGGGAAGTGTTGATGGTATCTGATTGCTTATTGGTCAAAGAAGAGGTCCGATGTAGGCCACAACCATATGCAAGTGACACCGCTGCATCAGAGTGATAGCGGGCCTGCAGAGTGTACCCAAGATAGATGAAGTACTTTGCAAGGAGAATTTCCGCCTGTATGACGTGGAGAACACCATCGCTCTGATTATGAGAGATAATATCAACCAATCGCGCATGGAGAAAGCGGAGAAAACACAACTTCATCTCTGGACTGCATCATGTTCCCCAGCCCGACAATAGCTCGGCGGAGGTACATGGCCTCAAATCGTCTCAGCTCTCTCGACGCATGGATGCGAATAGCCCACATGCATACGGCATTGGAAAGGGATTTGTGCGGGTGATCGGGGTGATGCGTTGGAAGAAGAAACCGACCTCTAAAGCGAGTACGGTCCAGCACGAAACTAATGGAGTCCGCCGCTCGCAGAAATGATGACAGTCTTAAAACGGTACTCAGCCACGATACAAGGACACATGCAAGGAAAGACTCACAAAGTCTCGGGGATTGTTGTCAGTAGCTCTTGATTTGTTTCTTCTGTCGAAAGAGCCGAAGGATTGTCAAGAGTAATCGGAGAAGAACTTTGGACTTGATCCTCTGTTGCACCTGTAAACGCGGAATAGGGATGGTGCAGTACGACTGGCTGTCCGGTACTAGCCTTTCCCTCGAGCTCCTTAACTCTTAGTTCGAGATGTACGACTTGTTCTTCTAGCCTTTCAATGCGGGTTTTTCCGTTGTCGTCCCTATACTCACAATCAACTGTCTGGTTTGCCTGGACGCAGGGCGTACAAAACGGACGTGCTGAGTCGCATCTCTACGGGGCGAATAGTTAAACGTAACTGAGTCAATTTCCCAAACTGGATTTGCCGACGCAATAAGTACTACCGTTTTCCTGCGCCTGGGACAGACAATTACTAATTAATGAGATATTTTACTATTTACTTAAAAGGAAATTACAATGACGTACCTACACCGAATGCAAGAAGAGTTATTTTTTCCACGCACAACAGTGGGGTCGAGCAGGATATTTGTCCGCCATGAGTACTAGCTCTTTTTTCGCTCATACCAGTCGTTGACTGGTCGAAAAGTCGCTCTCGAAGAAGTTGTGCTGATTTTTCGTCATATTTCCGATCTTTTAACTAAGATCCGTGATGGAGCATTATCAAGAACACGACATCCTTGAGAATAAGTTCGACCATGGTCGACACAGGAAGATGGTGCTGGAATCTGCTAGATTTACAATAGTCGTCTAGCACTGTCCATTCCAGACAGGATTCTCAAATCAGGACCTAAAGATGACCAGGCAGTAGCAAGTCTGTGGACCCAATCGATTAGCGCACGTCATTGGAAGAGAGGCTCGACAGGACCTTACCTTCAGCGACATCGAGTCATAGTCCAATTCGAACAAAGAGGTTGTCCCAAGTGATGATGTACTTGCGGCAGAGGAGAAAATACCGTATTGTTGTCATTGAGAGAACTTCTGGAAGTACTGACGTAACACCAACTGTATTCAGTGACGAGACCAATCCGGGAGCTACATACCATGATATCAGCTCTGCTCGATGGCCTGTCGGCGTATGAGAAAGCAATGGTATTACTATTCCATCGTCGGTAGACTCAAAAAGAAAACAGAAAGTCAGATCAGTGTTGTTGATGCGTGACAGGCGTTGTGACGGATAATCCCGTGATCTTTGTCACGGTCGTATCCTCAGTCAGTTTTTTGAAAGAAATCTGCCCTTTTTGAACGCACTCTTGGCCTGTCTTCTATGCCGTACAGTGCATTGAATAGTGAACCTGTGGTCATATGAACACCCAAGCGCCTCTTCGCACCATTCAATTGGAAGAATTTTCCATGAGCTGCCTTCTCTGAGGGTATCTTTCATCTCGCCCGTTCGCTCATGTTCCTCTGCCGTCGGCAAGTCCTCGACTCAATTGGCTCATCTTGCCGTAACTTGTTCGTTAAGGCTTTTCAAACAATAGGACGTTTGACTCCATATACTCAGTTCAATCGGAGTGGAAAGGACATGCCCTTCAGTGCATATCATGGGGTTGCCGCAGATACACCGTTATCTTTATCTTGTTGATTTCCTTGTTATAACTGGTATAATGGTGAGAATGTAGGGCAGTGTACCATAGATAAATTTGTATCGCATAACAACTTAAAGAAGTCAGCATATCGTTATGAGAAATTCTGGTTGGTTTGATCTTCCTGAAACGTCTCTGAGACACCCGACCCATAGAACACCCCGTCATTGTTCATTTTGTTCTGATGCAATGAGTGTTATTTCTCAGGACAATTTTGGGGAAGCCTCAGTTCTAAAATGGGGGCCTGTCTAACCCCTTCTAGCTGGAACGTTTCATTCCACAATAACTTGAACTATGCGTCTTATAGTCCAAAATAAGAATTCCGCTGCGTTTGATTCCGAACTATACACGCACAACAAGAATGTGTGCACTTTATTCGATTAGGCTGATAAAGCACTGAAAATTCAAAAGCACCATCCATTATCTTACGTTAACTTCCATACTGAACAGTGCTTGCCGAAATTGTCTCCTTGAAAAGGTGATCTCGAATCTATTCATTCGTGCGCTAAGGAGATCATATAATATCTTTCTGTAATTTATTGTCCCTCCGAAAACAAAATACAAAGATCAATCAGCCTATGTGAGTCTGAAAGATGAATAAGATCTTCAATTTGTTACGAGTTCTTCTATCATCTTTCCCGAGAAACAACTAAAAAACATGCAATCTTATTCAGTACTGCTTCCACCGCTTTATTGCATAACCTTGTAAGCTAATAAAATAATAAGACTTTCTCCGATGAGAGATGTCAGCAGACAAGTGAAGGGTGAATTGCATGTCAATTTCAATTAATTCTCTATCAATTGAACTGTTGTGGATAATGGACAGTCGTGTACCTCTAAGATACGATACGGGAAGTCATTGTCAAATCGAATGCTAAATCTCATCTAATGGGATTCGTAATGAAACTGCTGTGGAGAAAAGCTACTTTGGGTCGTAGTTACTGCATCCCAGCCTGCATGGCCTCCTGTATGAAAGCTGGAGATGGGTACTTGCTCCTGACCCGTCATCGTATTCTGATACGAGACCTGTCCCATGAGCTCCAACATGCTCAATTGACACGTGTCCACTTGCTGATGCGACGGGATAGCTGCTTTCCGCGTTGCCGCTCATGAACTTCGGCTGAACGCCCTGATACCCAGAGGGGGTAGTAGTCTGGGAATAACCTTCAGGCTGTAAAGAGTGTCCTTTCAGCACTCTGTTGACGGACTGTACCATGCGAGGCCACTTACCGAGTTGTGAGCCTGTTGAAAAGCAGATGATGACTTGGATATAGGTTTAGATCCGCACGAAAATATTGCGGGACACCAGTGACTTACTTGCCTGTATTTCAGGGTACATCGTAGATTGATGGTGGAAAGCGGACCAATCCTGACCGTTGGAATAGAGCAATGGGTAGCTGAGGGGTGTTTGACGGTATTGATTACATACCTGACCTTGGAGAACGTCATACGTGGCGCTGGTAGTCTCGAACCACACAACGTCTTCAGCAATGGGCGGAGCATCGGGACGTACTGAGTCGCACTATTCGAATTGGTGAACGTAGAAGAAACTGGTGGGCCCTGCCGCATGGCTGTAAAACTTCCACTCGACGATAAGCCCCAAGAATAACATACTTCTGTGATTTGAGGCGGTGCCAGACCAGATTCAGGCGGACTTTCACCAATATCGGGGTACATTGCGGTATTGTTTGCCTTTACAGGGAGAGAGTAGTCAATAGTATTCGAGGGATGAAGCCGATGAAAGAATAACCCTTCCAGTTCCATTTTTCTTCCTTTCTTGTCCAAGTTTGCACTCATCAGGTTTTTTCCTAATATCACGGCACCATTGACACGGCATGCCTCCATCGCACTATAATCCAGACAATACATCCCTGTCAGCACTTGCAACGTCTATACCAAAAAAGTAAGCTGGGACGTACTTTCTTTCGTTGCTTCTGACACACAGAGCAGGGATTGTGGGTCCTACTCTTCGCGGCCTTTGACCGATTGCTCTTGGAGTCCATCTACTAGCAAAGATCAATTGCCGTGTGCCGTGGTTTATGTCGCAGTAATAACGGACTTGTGGGGCTCGTTGGGGGTAAAGCGTCTAGCTACGATACCATGTAATGCTATTTTCTATGCACCAGAGTAGGCGACGAGTCTAGTATTCAGGTTATTCTACCACCCTGACCAGAGGCGATGGACTTACAGGCGATATTTCGAGGCGAAGTATCAGGCGTAAACGCAGAGAATCGTATACCGTGGCCCCACGAGCATTGCCCATGATCAAGACCTCGAGCCTACTTCCTTCGCGGGTAAATGAGCATAGCGCTGACTGCAACAGACGTGCTCATTTGGGCCTCAAACCAGACGAACGACGATTTTGTATGCTTAGTTAGCGGTTGGTGCGTCAGGCGCAAAAGAGGTGTGTTTATCGGGTCTCTTCAGGCGGATACCAAAGACGTGTTCGCCTTTCATTCGTTCTTCGGAAACAGGAGATATGAACCACACTTGAGCAGGCGAACCGGGATGTTGTTGAGTCACTGAGGCGAACGGAAAGGTAGTGTAGATGGACGAGGGTCAAGAGCGACGAGATGGAGCGAAAAAAGGGGATTACGGCAGCGGAAAATTTGACGATCAGATGTCGTTCCAAAGTTGTCGCCCCAAGGCGCCTATCCGCTCGATCACTGAGAAGCCTACGCACACTCTAATCAGCTCCAGCATCACAGTACTTACAACCCATGAATACGGCCCACTCGAAGACAAGCTTTTTGCTGGAAGCAACTCAGAGAGGTTTCAGTTCACCAAAGATCCTTGCAAGCACGGTTTTCGCAGTCATAGCATGCTACACTTCGCGACAGAGCGCCTATCCTCCAGATACACTGCGGAATTGCTTTGTCCGTATCTGCTAGCCACCTGCAATTTACTTATCAGAAAAACGTTAATCCGCTGAACGGCGAACCACTTGTACGCACCAAGAATTTCTGCTTCCCTGTAGATCGACTCATTGTTTGCTTCCTTACACAGAGTGGAGCAAGGGCAGGCCCAAGCTTCTGAGAACAGAACAGCAAGCAGACGCTCAGGATCGGAATTGTTGGCGACGTCCTGCCCATCTGATATTACGAACAGTGCATGAATGACTGCCCCTACGAGGAGAAATCTGCTCAGGTCGCCCAAGGACAGCAGACTGGAGAAAGTGACGCAGTTTTCAGGAACGTTCAGTTGAACTCTGTCTGGTATGCATCATCCGATGCTGTACAGTCCAAGTCCTCAGGTCGTTCAATTGCAAGGTCTGCAGACTCCAGTGCAGAAATATTCCAACGCTTGTTGTAAAGCCGTCGGTGTCGCTGGACAAGGACATGAATCAGTAAATGCGTGGCCTCTTTCATACACAAAGAAGATCATCGTTATCTGGCTTATATATCTGCTTTTCATGGGTTGTTTTCTTCCAAGGCTTCCCTAGAAGTTATTGGACTCGGTGCGGCATCCAGATGAGCGTGTAACGGATCGTGTGTGAAAGGTTGCCCGTGTTGAATTTCTCGGATGCTTGCTATGTCACGCGTTCCGATACTTGGAATGGTCGTGATCGCGTTATCTCCATGTAGTGACCACAACCTCGAGTACGGCTACAGCTACAGAGGCATTCTCTTGTTAAACTCATGCTTTTTTACGAGCGGGACATATTTCAGACCTGTCTAACTCGAACAAGCTACAGCGTTCTCTGTGTCACCAGTCGACTCGGCGTCGAGCCCCGGATTCGTTCAGGATGGGAGTGGATAAGCAACGGGAATCAGAGACAATAGTTCACCCGCATCGATTCCCATCATAAGACTTACACTTGGGCTTGGGACTCGCAGTGTAGCGTTGGGGGTGGGAGTGTGACGGTGGTGGGGTTGGTACTGCAGCTTTTTTTTCGTGAGTGGATGGCTCAAACCAAAGTTCTGTTATCTAACATTTCATTTCATTTATATTGGAAAGGCGCGCTCAACGAACGGCCGATACGCTCGGCATGTCTTAGACCTTCCGTTCCTTCAGTGTTCGGCCCTGCCTGGATAATCGTGGTTATCACGCCTCTGGTCTGTGACCACCGCGTTTAGATATCCAGCCTAGCGTAGACCTCCACTCCATAGAGTGTCATTCTGTCGGTGACCGCCGCCTCGGCTTGTGCGATCTGTGCGACATTTGAAACCTTTCGACAATACAACCGCGGCTTAAAATGCCATTATCGCGCGGGGATGAAGGAGTTACTGATAAGAGATTGGCTGAGTCTTGTGGCAACTATTTTTCCAGCTATGCGACCCTCCATTGCAATCACCATTCCACACGCAGACTTGAATAGCTTAAGCCGAATTAGATTTTTTCTGTGTGTAAATTCGACTAATGACATACCGCTCCTGGTGAGTGATAGTCGATGTGCAACAATCTCTTCCTGTGCTATTATTGACCGCGATTTAGGTTTCCGTCTGACTCATATATATGTCGATTCTGCGAATAAATACATGTACTACAAGCGAAAATTACGTTGTCTCAACCTTGTGGCAAGACGTATTGCCCCCCGCCAACGAGTCCTCCGGATACGATTTCACCCTTGGCCACAAAGCAGACGTGGTAGGAAGATCACCTATCGGCCTGCTTTTTCCAAATTTTGACACGCGGCAATGCTGTTCTCGTTTTATCCATGACAAGTCCGTCTATGCTTCCAGTCCGATTGAGCTTATGAGGAACTGATCCCGTGTCGGTTTGTCGAATTTGCACCCGCGCCTCGAGATACATCGCACAACCAAACGTGAAGTGAGTATGTACATGTCCCTTCCTGACCTTATCGTACTTTCAGATGTCCGGAATGCGCAGTGCCGAGTTTATCCCCTCATCGAAGAAAGTGATGTGCTCCTCGCCAGTGGTCACGGGGAGACGGTTCGACATTTGATCGTCCAATGAGTGAGGTCTTTATGTATTTCTGGACAAGGGGAGCGCTGTCCCCCCTAAACCCGCCGAGCGTCATCCTTCATTGCCAAATCATACACGTTCGACAAGAATGTATGTCCTTTGATCCTGTTCGTAAGGGAGTTCTGATGGGATTCCATATCACCCCAAATATTTTCGGCGACATCTTTAAAGTCCTCGGGTCTCTTAACAAAGGAAACGAACGCCAGAAATACCATCGTATCTACGCTAACTCGGATAGGTGGTCCGCTATCGGGTCCTATTGACCGCCACCATGGCTGCATCTTCGAATGCCCATAGCTCCCTTGCTGCACGAGCACCAAAAGCCGTGAAAGACTCGGAAAGCTCTCAGGAATCTCGCTCTTCAGACGAGAAGGAGACCGCCAGTATAGTCAACACGGTGCCCGCAGATGGACGCGTTGCTGCAGAAAGACAGCTCCTGCGCAAACTCGATATGAGATTCTTACCGACCATTTTTCTTGTCTACCTCATGAACTACATTGACGTGAGTCCTTGAGAACATATTGAAGTGTTCTCTGACAAAGCGAGGCACTTTATAGAGGACCGCTATTACTGCAGCTCGGCTCAAAGGTCTTGAGCAGGATCTTGGTTTGACTGGTGTGTATCCCAAATGTCGTCACCTGTAATGTAGGCGTTCAACTCACGTTCCAGTCTAGATATACAGTATGACACGACCGTAGCTATCCTCTACGCTTCCTACTGTTCTTGTCAGATCCCGTCGAACATGGTATGTGTTACCAAGGACGGTGTGAACTACTCTAACTGACTGCCAAATAGCTACTGAACCGTTCTTCGAGGTACGCGGTGTCAGTCCTCTGTGCAAGTATCGATTTGTTAAATCTAGTCGGCAGGCCGTCGCTTTACGTTGGATTGTGCGTCATCGCATGGGGCCTTACGAGTGCCTTGACGGGCGTAAGCACTCACTTTGTGGATCCTATTCTCCGATTTACTTTGCGTGCAGACTACCCACAACTACCCCGGAATTCTTGCCTGTCGCGTTGTCCTCGGTGTCCCTGAAGTGCGTTCGTATCGCGAACAACTCTAATCCGGCTGACCCCTTGAAGGCCGCCTTCTACCCTGGAGCAATGTACCTACTCTCGCGATGGTATACGCGTAAGGTAGGTACTTATCAACTAGAAATGGTGCATGCACTTATTCACTGATGCATACTTCCTTGCCGGTGATAGGAGCTGGCATTTCGATCTGCGCTATTCTATTCCGGTTCACTGGTTTCGAATGCATTTGGCAGTGTGAGCAATTATCTATGAGTTTACATGACAAATTGACAAAAACGATGCGCGTTAGCTGATGGCAGCAGGAATTCTCTCTAACATGGAAGGAAAACGAGGGATCAGGGGCTGGAGATGGTAAGTATGAGACCCATATGCCTCGTGGAAACATCTAATAATAATCATACGAAGGCTTTTCTTCATCGAGGTGCTTCCTTCGTGTCACTGTCTCTCATGTCTTGTTGATGCGGTAAATAGGGAGCGCTTACGGTCATGGTCGGCATTATAGCAATGTGAGTAAATGGGTGAAGTGCCTCAGCTCAGAAATGGTAACCGTTGATTGAAGATGGTCGCTTCCTGATCTCGTAAGTGAACCTTCACCGGACGCGAGCGTGATTCTCACAGTTGAGAAGCCGAGTAACACAAGGTGGATATCAGAGGGCGAGCGCCAATTAGCTCAGGCCCGACTGGCAAAGGATACCGGTGAAGCGGACGAAGACCTTGCACAGGACTCGTGAGAAAGCCTATTAGTTATTGCAATGCGATAAATTGACACACGTCTCACTTGCAGGATTTGGCAGGGCTTGAAAATGGCGCTAATGGATATCCGAGTTCTGATTTTTGCCGTAATGGAGCTGAGCCTGCTCTTAGGACTTTCCTTCATCAACTTTTTCCCTACGTCAGTCGAGCTTGATAATCTTGACGACCTCCGCTAACAGGACTGGCAGGTTGACGGCAACCCTGGGGTTCAGCACTACCATTACTCTATTACTGGCTGCGTGCGTCGTTGGACCCTCAGATGACGTTCTGGCTGCTGACCGCTCCTTAGACCCCCGTGGATTCTGGCAACTATCGTATGTTGTACTACTTCGCTGCATGCTGGTAAGTATATCGTTTACTGCATAACAAGTGGTTATCTTGATTCGCACAGACATAACCGGAGAGCGATTTTTCCACCTTACCCTTCCATGGTGGGGAGCAATCATAGGCAACATCATCGCACTGTCCACATCTTCGACTGGCGGACGATATTTCGCTTTATTCTTGATGGCAAGCGGATACGCAGGTGGGCTGGTTTGGCTATCATGTAATAAATGTAACCGACGTGGAGTCGATCAGGTTTCACGCTCGTCCTTGTTTGGGTATCAAATACTGTGACTCGACCACCTGCAAAGCGCGCCGCGTCCATCGGCGTTGTCAATGGGATTGGAAACCTTGGTTTTTTGTATGTATCTCCAATACTAATGGCATTCTTCTGGGCTCGGGGCCATATCTCACGATCTTGAAGGATCGGATCATTTACATGGAAGGCCGAATGGGGACCACAGTATCACCAGTCTCTAGAGATAGGCATAGCGGCAATGGCTTTCTCTATTTTTCTTGCTTTCGGTGAGTCATGTCGGAAAGCGCAAAAATCTCGAAAACTGAAAGTATGAGCGTTGTTTAGTGATGCGTCTCATCCTAATAAATGAGAACAAGAAACTCGACAGTGACGAACTTGGGGCCTTGAAAGTCGCGAACCAAAGGCGCGTTGAAGATGCTGCGCATCTAGAGGGTATTACTATGGAGGAGGCGATGGAAAAGAAGAAGGGGTTTAGGTACCTTTATTGATGTGTGTGAGAAGCACGAATGGGAATGCATTACTTTAACGGCTCGAATATCGCCTCTTACTACTAAACGGCTTCAGTTTCTGTTATACTAAAAAATATTCTTAGTGATGAGCTGCAATATTATGGAACCGCTTGTGCGGGGTTGCAGGGGCATCGGCACCTCTTTTTTCCATCTCCGACCCAAAAAGTCGCGGATAGGTAACGTGATTTATCACGTGCTGTAGTCCAAACAAACAAACAAATCAAGCAGCCCGCACTTTACTAATATAAGTACTAATAATGGCCTTCATCAAGTTCTCGCTCGCACCATCCATTTGCACTTTTGTAACCCGATCCTCAAGGAATACTTTCGCTCTGGGCTCTGTCAAGTGAACCGTACGTCATCTCACGCCGCAACGTAAATAGTTTCGTTCAGGGTGGGATAGCACGTCCTCCGAGTCGTCCAGGCGCCAGGCTCCATCTTCGAGTGGAGAATAGCTTGCTCATCAAGAGCTTCCCCGCTGTAGGGCGACAACTTTTGTACCTCAGTTTCGCTCTGCAGCTGTGCGCAGCGATTTGGCTTTTTCTCTCTTTACGTTTGTCCCCTTTGCATGCTCAATTCGGAGAACCACGTTGTCAACTCGAAAGACTAGGCGGAGAGCTGTAGTAGCTGGCGCAGACTCTATCATCGTTTTAATGTAGTACTAGTAGGAACATCCCCGCTCCTCTACGATTCCCCCTGCTTCCATTCCATTTTTCTATTCTCGCCGGACTGGGTTGCAGCTAAGAATAGTGTCCACTGATGATGGAGGATTTGGGGTCCACGGCCAATGATATGTGGTCATTGCTCTAGGTATGGCTCAACAAAGTACACTTCGATAGCGAGAATATTGAAATCTTTGCTCGTGCAACTTTCCTCAAAGGCTGATATTAATGTGGTCCCTTCCGTGGCACTGACCACAGAACCGACTGTACATGTATATGTTGGGAAATGACTGGCCCGACCAATTAATGGCTTACATCGCATCGACCACAAACAAACAAATCCATCGATTTCCAACAACACCCTTTATCCTCTGATCCTCGAACGAGTTGAAGGGCACTCTAGATCAGAGTCCTGCAGAAGTACTAACAGTATGTCCTAAGTTGTTATGCCCTGCTACACGTCTCCCCACGTTCTTACTCCACTAGAAAACCCTATCTTCGGTAAGATACCGATTATCAGATAGAAGGATATTCTGAAGCTAGGGTGGCATTATGTTTGCATCGCCACATGAATATACACATCACGATTCTGCATGTTTTCTCAAAGCACTCACTGCAAATGTCCATCATAAGCTTTGATGCCCTACTCAAAGTGCCTGTGCTTCCACTTTTCTCGATTGCATCAGCTTGTCACACATTTCCCGACGTCCTTGTTTCCATGTGGATGTTGGTCAGTAACACGGACCGTCGCAATACGATATGAAAATTTGCATCGGAATTTTATTTAGAAATGAGTAAAAGGCTATCTTGGTTTTCAAATTTTTTGGTGCATCAAGCGTGCTGGAGATCATTCAGCCTAGGGTGAGTCTGAACGTGCTTGTCCTAATCTTGTGCTGCATAGATCTAGAGTATTAGTGAGGGATATCAAAGACAGAAATTAGCGCATCGGTTGATCCGCGTAACGGAGTACCGCTCGGCAGCAATTGGACCTTGCTCGTCGCTAGAGGCTCCAGTTGGCCTTTGCATCCCCTGGAAACTGCGTGTACGTCGCGAAGTTAGGTGAAAGCTGTCGTACCTCCCAATGGCTCAGGAAATGAAGTGACATCCGTCCATCCCACAAGGTCATGCTATTTTCTGTCGGAGTCCCTACGATGGACTGTTAACTGGACAACAAGAATAACCCTAGCTGCCCTTCAGCAGCACAAGGCAGGAGAGCCTTGATCGCATTCTTGCGACACAGAAAGCAACCAAATCAGAACATCTAGACCGGTTTCTCCGGTACCCCCAGATAGAAGGTGCAAGACATAACGGTGATGCACTGCCGATGATCCGCGCACAGGAATCGCTCAAGAGAAGGGGCAGAACAAGTACTGATGGTGGCAGGGTAATCAACAGATAGGACTTCGTCGTCGTTTAGTATCCAGATGCCGCTAAAAGATTAATGAGATTTTACCATAATGAGTTGAAACAGTACTTGTCCTTCAGTCAGGTTCTTTGATTTCATTTCACGTCGTGGAGCACACGAGTACCCAGGCCAAAAGCTTTGGCAGGCGGGACAAGGTAGCGCTCTAGATCGTTTCATGACGGTAACTCAGGTGCATCTACTGCCGTGGGGATCAAACGCAAAGGCTGAGAGAGCTGTTAGTTTCCGGTGCCTATTCGGAGCATACATACCCTAGACGTGCCATCAACTGAGTTGGCGCCTTGGTCATCGTTCTCACGAGCCGATCAGAAAAAACTCTAGTGGTTCGCGAGTTGAGCATTGTCACAAGAAGTCTGATGAGCTGTGAGCTCGACGCGTGGCCGGATTGGATTTTGCATAGAGCGGTGGAAGACTTGCGAATAATTCAGTTGCGGTGATAAACCGAATGAACTGGGTTGAATGGGAAAATGACGGTGCTGGATCACCGAATAGGCTCTGGATGGGTTCGCAGAAGGGCCGCCTGCGAACGGACATTAGATAGTTGTCGTTGTCATGGTAAGAAACGAAAGAACTGTCCTTAAAAATATTCGCACTTTGAACGGTGATGAGGACCCCGGAATGTGCCATGACCACCATTCAAGATTGATGGGGTAAGAAAAGTAAATATACGGTGTACCAATAATTTGCAGTTCATTTTGGCAGTAAAAAGGGCACTACACAGTAGTATACATAGTATACACTGGCAAAATATCTCTGCGATGAAGAAGCAAAACAAATAAAGATAATATTATTATATGCTTACGTGAGTGTGTGGGGTCCCTCCTGCATTTTCTCTCACCTCATCATGTCGCGCCCACCCTGGCCTGGTTTAGTTCTTCCAAGCCCAATCGTAGCACCAGTCCTCCCCACGCCTTGTTCCGTTTTGGTCGCCTTTTTCTGGGCGCGGCGAATACTAAAACATCGTCGGCATGAGCTCTTTATTTCTTTTACTTCCTCCCCACCTCCCCCAAGGCGGTCCCCTACCAACAAGGACTCGGTCGTCCGAGCTCCCATCCTTCGTTCTTTTCCCTTCTTTTGCCGTTCTTCCTTTTTTATTCACTTCGCATTCTTTGCGGCTGGTCCTCTACCGAAGAGACAGGAAATCTCCAGGGTTTTCGTTTACTTGATTTTCTATTGGATTTTCGTCAGGGTTCCAGCGCTTTATTCAGCCCTTTTAATCTGAATCGCCAAATCGTCATTGTGTTATCATGGATCCGTTCACCAAGTACTCCAGGAGAACATGGATATGGACAAAGACAATGGTATGAATAAACACTCTGACATCTCATTTTAACTGTCTCTAACCCTGCGAATAGTTCTTCCGTATCACGATAACTAAAGTCACCACCTGCTTCTTTCTATTCTCCTTTCTCTTCTGCTTTGCGCATGGGATCGTACAATCCGTACTCTTTTCACTCGATAATGATGCCCACTTGCGCGCTGCGAGAATCGTCGACGAAGCACAAGTCCCCAAAAACCAGGTTGCTTGGCTTCAAAGTAGAAAAGACGACAACTTCGTTCTGAAGCTCTGCAAACAAGTCCCGTTGACACGTGACCGTATCGAGAACTGCGAGCTCATCTTTCAGAGCGGTGTTCGATCTATTGATGTCCCGCCGGGCTTTCGGAAACGCGAGGTAAGGTCGACTCACTTCAGGAGTGAAAAGTTTCATTCAATGTTCTTGAGATGCAGGATGAAGGTTATCTCAGAAGAGATTCCCTCTCGGTACAGGTACAGAACTCGCTTGGCATAACCGGGGTGGAGTTCTCTGCCGACGAGATTGAGAACGGAACAAACGTCTTCTTGAATGCAACTTGCACTAGAGTTCTTATCTATGTTGATCAAGTGTAAACACTTAGTTACACACTAACGTAGGTGTACTACTCGGCTGACCCGATACTCTTCATAGGTTGAATAACTCGAAGCGTGAGGAGCTTGCCTTGATCGGATCTGAATTCTGGTTACTTGGCATATCAGTCTTCGCCGTGAGCCCCAGTTCTCACTTGATCGCGCCTTCTTTCATTTGACGCTGACGGCGATTCCAGATCATGTATGATTCGATTCCCCATTTGTAAGTTTGTCACGATACAGTGATTAGTTGCCGTGGCTCAGAAAATCTTTTGGTTGACGTTACAGATTGGCGGGATTCTTCATGCGCGTACTTTCGACTGGCTGGTCCGCATATTCGATCTGGCGGACACTCGACATTCGCAGGCGCTTTGAAACACTCGTGACCAATGGTCCTTGTGGTGTCGACTTGTTTCCCAACTACACCAGCCACCGGATTGACGTTCAGATTGCCGATCTTGTAATGAACGCTACTGCACTCTTTGTGTCATGCTATCTCGTCTGGAAGCTCGTTAAGGTCCGAAAATTTCCCAATGTTCCTGTAGGTGACTTATCTGAGAGTATACGGATTATGCGATTTTATAGATGTATGCAACTTGCATGTTCACGCGTGTTGGTGCACCCGCGCACGTCATCAAGCTGTACAAGGTGCGATTCCTTTTGTGTTCTCCTGAAAAGTTGAATAATTCCCGCTGACGGGCACGCAGTATTTCCTAGGCGTTTTCATCTGTCTGCAGATGTCGGTGTATCTTCTGGTTGCGTCGATGTCCCTATGGATCGATCAGCTCGTCAACGGGCCGCTCGTGAATATATCGTCCCACAACACCGCATACCTAGTCGGTTTCACTATCGCCAACGTGGTATGTTCAAACCAAATTGATGGATACTGCGCGCGAAGCTGACAAGTATGATCCCCTACGCTAAGCTACTTGTCCCATGGATCGCTTTGGTAAGTTGTAATAAGAAAATTCTTCCGGCCCGCCTCCATGAGTTCTCACCTTCATGCGTTCTTTCACAGGGCTGGTTCTCTGTGCGCAAAGAGATGCGCCGCACGATGATCGCTTTCCTCTTCGTCGGGTTATTTTACATGGGTGGCTGGGGGATCATGTACTACTCCCTGGTATTCCGGTGGACTTGGATCTCGTGGCCGTTCTTCGCGAGTCTGTCCGTCGCTGCCATGATCGTCCAACTCGCGAGCATCATCCTCGGCGTTATCTGCAGGATGAACTTCCATCGCGGATTAGCGCAATATTGTACGTCTTCTTTGCTTCTCTTTCTACTCTTTTTTTTCTCCCCGGCTTCGCGTCTTCTATCCCTTTCCCTTTTTTCGATTTTCGATTTTCGAGAAGTTTGGAAAAAAAGATGACTGACTAAAGGATTCCTTTCATCCATTTTCCCGTGCTATCCGTTGGGGGAATACAGTCTACGCCAACAACTTACTCACAAGATCTGACTTCGAACCGGAAGTCTTCGCACACGACCCGGAGCGTGACTCGGAGAAGAAGAGGAGGAGGAGGAACAGGGAAGAGCCGCGGGTCGATTTCACGGTTGTCAGCATTCCGCTAAGCCCGGGCGGAAAAACGCGATCCGATGCTTCAAGCATTGACGAAAGAGAGTCGGTCTCAAAGGTGAAGTTTTACATATGAAATATGTAATGCCAAGTTTGTAGAACAAGCTGGGACATGTTAAAAACGGGATTGGGATTATTCTTGTTGGGTTTTGGCGTTCGTGTTCGTTCTTTCTTTCTTCCTTTCTTGGTGGTTGTACCCTTTTGCTTTCTAGCTGTTCTCCGTGAGGATGGACGCCATTCGTGTATAGATGCGTCAATACTAGTTAACAATTCGTGACCAAAATCTTGTAACATATCTGTTGCTCCTCGAGTTCTTGACTCGGGACGATACCCTCCGTCTGCAATAACGAATTGGATGTTGGTGTATGGGGTATGTGTTTGCGTTGATCTCGACTTAGATGTGTAAGATGTATTAGAGAGGAGACAAATTCGATGCGGGGATTAACTTAACTTGGGACGTTATCGCTGACTGGCATGAATAGTACAGTGACTCAAAAAACTGATGCAAGGATCGACGTTTTTTGAGTGTTTCATGCATATCTCCTCAGCTACTGTAGATACATAGGATTAGAAGTATGTTCTAGAAAGCCATTTATTGTAGCTTTTCAATGATATAAGTTGTATGAAATAACTCGAAAAATTGACTGAATTATGCTCTGTATAAAATCAGATTCAGACCCGAATCACTTGATCTCTGGATTATGAGTGTACATGGCACACATCTATGTGATATCAAACAAGAACGACTCCTTATCTAGAAAGAACCCCAATTTACAGTGAATCCCATAATAATTTGGACACGTGACTTTTGCCATTTTCGGTATTTTTTTTTCAGCAACCTCCAATATAAACCTCTCCATATCTCCATCAAAACTTGTCCATTTTGCGTCATCTAAGTTTCTAAATTCATGTATTGAACAGACCTTTCTATTTCCAACAACAATGAGTAAATTGGTGAAGAATTGAGCAAGAAATGATGCAGAAGAGCGATTTTTCATGTTTATCTCATCTAATTTTTTTCTGCACTCAATTCTGGGTCTACAGTCCGAAGCATACCACAACATCCATTTTTACCTCATTGGTGTCTCAGAATGCTAGATGGAATAACTGTGATTTTAGGGCCTTGTTTTGTAATGTATTCTGTGCTATATGTGCTGGTCTGAGGTATGTCTGAAAAACAGAAATATCTCAATCTTGGGTTTTCTATATCCATTATGCATACATGCACATTGCACCTATGCCACTGTGGTCAGGTCGCTGATGCTAATGTCAATGGTTGGCTGAAAAAAAACGGCAGAGAACTTGTTGTTACTTGTTTGTTACATGAAGTCCCGAATTATTACGTAATCAGTGAGATAAATAATGAATAAAGAAAATTGTGAGACGCATCCACTTGATCTTGTACAACGCGAAAACGACTTCAGTTTCTCAACATTCTCATTAACAATCCCCCGAATCCGAAGAGAAATATCGCGCGTCTAGTGAAATACAGTATCATGCACGATTATGAGGTGCTCTTCTTCGCTCTCGAGCAGGTGGCAGCGCCAGTTTGGACCCTGGTCGATGAGTTCACGGCTTTGTTTGCTGAATAGTGGGTCGACCCACTCACCCTCACCGATAACCGCGTCCTCACTGATGGTATTTGACAGCGAAATGCCCACGATGACGTTGTGAATAAACTCAAAGCCATGCGGAGGTCGTATGCATCGTCACTGCAGTTACTTCATAGGCTCCAGGAATGGCAGAAGGATATGTTGGATAGAATAGAGCAATTTGCACAGAAAATCGGATGCTTCGAAAACCATATCTCCCGTACGGCGCTGAGTTACGGACTAAACCTGCTCCCGGACGATGTGCTTTACGAGATATTCGTTCTTGCTGCGACAGCATTGGACGAGAAGGTGGCATTGTCGCTCGTTTGCAAGCGATTCAGGAGGGTCATTATGTCGATGCGGAAAATTTGGGACAAACACCGCATTGCATCTTACTCCCCGCCCGAAGATATTGTTGCAGTTGCGGAGGGGAACAGATTCGTCTCACTAAAGGCTTGCATCGATTCGAATCTTCTTCTGCCTCACGCATGGTTCGCCAAGCATGGGCTCAACCTCATAGGGTGTAGGATGCGATATTTCAGGTTCTCTATGGGATTGATCCTATCATTGGGCCCGGAGGAGCTGGATATTCGTTTGGGAAGAAGGGACGGGGAAGAGTTTGAATCGGTTTTGGCAGATGGGAACATGCAGAACCTCCGCAGTTTGGTGATGCGAGAAGTCCCCCGAGACTCAGCTTGCGCGCGTTTACTCGAAGAGTGGCGCATGCCGCTCCTACAAAACTTGGAGGTCGCGTTTGTCCCGGGGTCGCAGTCGCGAAGGGCCTAGTTAGCTGCGGATTACACGGAATTGTGGAAGATCAGTTCGATTCCTGAGGAAATTTCTTGCGGCGGCGAAGTCTCTTCAGGATCTACAACTTTTCCTCGATGATGACACAATCCATTTTTACGAAATCTGCAACCTTCCTTTACTTCGAAGCCTCGAGGTCAATTTTGAACCTCATCCGTCTCTTACTAGGCACTTGGTTCGGTGCAGCTTGCTCGAAATTCGAGAAACCGAGATCGATTCCTTGAGGGAGTTCCTTGCAACAACAAAATCTCTGCAGGATTTACAACTTCTTATCGACGATACATATACCACAAGTTTTTATGAAGTTTGTGACCTTCCTTCCCTTCGAAGTCTAAAGGTCAATTTCGAACCTCATCCATCCCTTGCACGACACTTGGTTCGATTTCGACTTCTTCTGCCAGAGGTCGGCCTCTTTCCCTGCCCAGGGTGCTCGAATTCTTATCATCATCAGAAGTGCTTCAAGAGCTCACCGTTGAAGGAGACACTTGGAGTCGTGGTTTATCTGAAGGCCCCGGTACAACTGACACATCAGTAGTCACTTTGCCGAGCGTTGTCTCCTGCGAACTTCTGGACGGGTCCGCATTGGTTGCGAAGCTTCGTATGCCTATGCTCCGAGCACTAAAGCTAGGACCACGCGGACTTGATGACCTATCAACGATAACGCGGAAAGATTTCCGCACTTCCTTGCAATCCATGTCATCTCTTGAGGACCTCGAGTTGAAGGATAACCTAGTGGGCATCGATGATCTGGACGAGATCCTCAGATATGCTCCTCCACCTCTCGAACACTTCTCACTGGAGCATTGCACCTTAGTACTTGGAGGAGGCTGGAACACCTCCCCAATGCCTCGACGGAAGCTTATCCGCTTTTTGAGTTGTAATGGAATCTTTCCGGAGTTCATGTCCGCCTTCGTTAACCATCTGAGGACTGTCGATTTAGGCTGGATGAAACTTCAGTTTAGCGGTTATAGGCGATTAAGGGATGGAACATTTGAACTAGACGACGTGATGTCAGCGAGGGTTATCACCTGAACCATGTTCAATTCACATTGTAACGCATTATGCGGCTCTTTGTGTAATGGTGAGTTGTAGTCATGTCATTCCGTTTTATCACAAACATGTGACATAGTAATATCGGTCAAGGACATTGTTGGTGTTGGATGTGCAATCCGACGTCTCTGAACGGTTTATAGCCAAGATGAATTATCCTCGATCGGATCGACGAAGAAAATTGTGGCTCAATAGCCAGCGTTAGTGTGGATGAACGCAAGTTTTCTTCATTTAACACACATCCCTTCGACTCTTCATGTCAGACGTTCGTCCTTGTTTAGGCGAACGACAATGTCCACGGTCCTATGCCTGCATATATTCACTTGCAGTTGTACTTGCGGATGTATGGCGAGAAAAGTACCAAGGCGGTACTGCATCTGCTGTGTTATACCCGACACCAGAACAACGATATCACTTTCACATATCAATATTGCGTCGAATGGAATTTTTGTATGGAATACAAACCACATCTCATCCCTGTCAAGCACTTTGCGCTTTGAAGGAGCTCACGACCCACGCCAATATAACCGCTGTTCCACCCAGCGGACGCCGCCATTACTCCGAATACGTATCCATGATTCGTGGGACAGCAAGTGCCAAGTGGAGCCTGGAATGCACACGAGCGGATCTTCACATCGTCCATTTCGCTGCGCTTGGTGATGTGCATCAGTCAATATCGGTCACATTCGTCCTCAATGAAAACGCATCATCTCAGAGTCGGAGGTGGATTACGGAACGGATAAAACCGAGCACGCGGAGAGTGACCTGTGAATTCCTCACTAAACTGTTCAGGAAGATGAGTAGACATGAATGAAGGGATATTGCTTTTGCCACTGGTTCCGAGCACAGCATGACTTGTATTCTTCTCACCCCATATGAGTTGCAGATCATATGCGGTTTTGCCGACGAGAGTAGCCGCACCCAATGTTCAGTCTCTATCTAGTATGGAATGAATGCCCAGAAAGTGGACAGAAGCTAGTACTTCCATAAAACAGCTCAACGCGGCCACTATCGTCTTCATACCTGATATCTCGAACATTCATCCCAATCAGAAGCACGTATCATCCCAACCCCCTAGCTCCGGAAAAAGGCAACACCAAATATATCCGCATGTTGCACAATCGACAGCTCGAACCAACTGGCAATCACAAAATGACAACGAACAAACTACTTCTACCTACTACTGGTTTCTACTACTATTACAGATTGCTTTAAGAATCGCTGCAGTGGACCATGAGTATGAAGGGATGAAGGTTATGGGGTGCGAGTGAACGGCGGATGAAGTACAATGCGAGACGAGAACCACAAATAGCACGATAGATAGATAACGAACGTGAGCGGATGAGCGGGGGAGCAAGGAAGACAGAAGAAGAACAAAGGGAATTTCAGAGGAGCCGGTCCTTCTGATCCTGACAAACCAAAATGTAACCAAAAGCAATCGACACAGGTCTAGCCAGCCTTCAAGGCGTAGCGTAATAATTTAGCTCTGGGCGCGATGTAGCGAAGGGAGCAGGGGTGGTAGTGATAGTGGAGGCGATGGTGATGGCGATGGTGACAATGTGTGGTTAACCGCGATTCGCCCGCGGGTTGCTAGGCAAACCAGCAAGGCCCGCTCTTGGTGGAGAACCTCTCAAGCTGAAAGAACCGGAGCGCGTAGAACCCGACCGGCTAGACATTGACCTACCAACACCATAGCTGTCCCGCGATTCAGATGCCGCACGTGCAGACAGGTCACCTTGCACTGCGAGTATATTGGATTGCGGAACGGAGGCAGGGATGATGTTTATAGCTGGTAAGTCAGCCGCGCGCGTAGACACTGATAAACTTCGCATCAGTGCTGATTCGCGCTTCGGTGGCTCTGCTGTCTCATTGAGAGACTTCGAACGCTTGGCCTGAGGTTTGTAGCTGGCAGGTGGCACCCTTGGCATAGGAACAGGAACTTCCGGCACGTCTGGTGCATCCCGCTCCAAGTCGGCACTCGTGCTGTTCGAAGTGAAAGCCGAGAACCGGAGACTCATTTTCCCACTACCAAATCTCGAGTTGTCTGATAGCCGGAAGAATGGGTCGCGGATGCGAGAAAGCAACGAGCCTCTCTTATTCCCATGACCATCATCCGCAGTTGCGCTCGGCACGCTCGCAGAATCTGAAGGTGTGTTGATTCGGTGAAGACTCGGTGGCTTAATATCAATGATACTTCCCTCCGAGGGCGGTCGCTGTCGTCGTTCCCCACGATCGTACGTATTAACACTGTATAATGAAGGCTTTTCGTCGGAGCCTCGCGCTCTCTTCAAGGCGCTGATCCGCTTGTCCGGGAAGTAGACAGAGACCGTATTGTTCGAACGTCGCTTATTTGAGACGATGACTGGGATGAAGCTCGAGTCGTCGAAGTGCTCTTCCGTTCTCACTAATATATTATACAAACAGGTAAGTCATGATCTTTGCCGTGTATGTGAATGAAAAACGCACAGTACTGCGGAAGTCCCTTCCCAAAATTGACACGGCAAACCACCGCAAGAACGACAGTTGCGACAAGCACAACGAACGCCGTTATCGTCAATGTCGCAAAGAACGGGAAGTTCTGGAAAGACCATCTATACAACACATTCGCAAACATCGAGATCCATGCCGCGCACAGCGCGAGACCGATGATGAGGAACACCAAAGAATAGACGTGATGTTCCCGCCGAATTGACATCCACCCCTAAGAAAATACCAAGTGAGTGATCTAGACTGGGAGAATGATCGCTGCCGAAACACACCATAATCACCCAAGGAAACTCAACCTGAGATGGAAAGATGATCAGATAACGGAGAAATATTAAGAGAAAATATGCCCAAACTCACAACGCAGGCAATGGTGAAGACCACCCGATACGCCGTGCTACCTCTCAGAACCCCATTGCTCAAAGCATCAATCCACAAAGCGGATCCGCAAATTGTGAAAAACGCAGACAGCTGCAGGAACACTGAAAATAGCAGAACGTACTGGGGAATCCATAACAGTCGGTCGGATTAAAAAATGATACGAAACGGAGTGAGACTTGACAAATACTCACACTATAAAGCAAGTTCATTTTCTTACATGCGCCGACGCGATTGAACGTCTGCCGAGCGTAAATCTGCAGGGGGTCATGTTCAGCGCAGCCATGAATCTCCAGAAGATTGATTAGCTTACACTGAAGAGTTTCAAGGAAAGCCCCAAGGAGAAGAGAAGCACGATCACGTTTAGAACCAATATCGGTATCTACGCGAAAGTCTTGAGTCAAGGTGCCTGATCGCAGTGGCAACGTTGCACTTACGAAGAAGGTCATACGACGATTCCAGAAACCCGGTATAACATCCACCCCATCACACGAGTCGTTGACGATAAGTGATGAATACTGATTCTCATACCTACCAGTGCGCGAAAGTTGGAAAGCGCTCCAAGCGGTAGACATACCATGAGTTATGAGCGCGGCAACCCTGGATGTTCCGTTAGCAACACGGTTCAGATTCGGAGCCGCAGACATCTTGGTATCTTACAAATGCGGTATAGACTCGTTGAGGATCTATTTCGAGAGACGGATCAGATATCGAGGAAAGTGACGGAACGCAACAGGAAACGAAACGAAAAGGGCAGGAAAACAAGAACATTCCAGACTTACCGTCACTAGAGAGATTCCGAGAAGCCAAACCTGGTAGCACAGGAAGCTGATGTCTTCTCTCTGCGCATCATGAAGGCTTTAGATTCATGTAGTCAGTCTCAGACTGCGAATCAAAATCAATACATACACAATGCCCGGCCAGTTCAGCGCTTGGATACATCGACCAGACAGTTCCGTTGATTGTTGACCATTGAGTCCTGTTACGGTCACTCCGACCACTTCCCCGTTATCAAATATCGGAACCGCCGAGATGTCGCGTGTTCCGATTCTCGGCGTTAATGATTCCCCAACGGCGCGAGCATCGTGCTTGTCTCTCCTATCGTGTTGCCTGCGATGGTCGTCTTTGTCCTTGTCGTCCCTCCTAGCGTTCTGTCTTTCCGCATCGTCGTCTTGCGTCTGTGTGGTATTCCCGATCGGAACGCCAGTACCAGCAACTGCCCAGCAGACACTGTCGAACATATCGCCATTCTCGGGCGTCCCAGAGCAAACAAATAACTGGTCATTAGAGACAAAAGAAAATTGTCGCCGCATCTGAGACCCTTCAATGATATCCGTGACTGTTTTGCTCGCGGATCTGTTGAATGAAAAGGCTACTGATTGAAGCGCGATTTGCACTAGGCAATGCGCGACCGCAACGAAGATGAACGCCTTAGTGAACCGTGTGAGGGCGATTCGCTCATACTGAGGAACAGCGCGAAGAGTTGCCTTAGTGGTGCGGATAGTGCACACGACCAAAAGAAAAAGACGTACTACAATTCTAAGCCTTTCGCCGACATGAAGTCGGTTCATAACATGTTTGGCTCGCATCCTTGTGCACCTCCCCCTACCACCAACGAACTCTGCCACTCCAGAATGTGCGGGCCAGCCGGAAAATCTAATGGGAAAAAGAAAAGGAAGGATACGAAAAAGGAGGAAGGAAAAGAGATAAGAGTAGTAGGGAATGGAGGGGGCAGGCGGATAGAGGATGGCAAAAGTGTACCCGCGTAAAGTAACCGTTGGTCTCACGCAGTCGGATTGCTGTAGCAACGGACTCCTCCCGACTAAACAAATGGTATTCCTCCCCCCTGGAAATCACAGCAACATGCTATTCGGCTGGCAGTGGCCACATGTGAGGATTGCGACGTGGCACGGGCCCAATGTTTTACTGGGACTGGAGATAACAATGAGCACGACTGTTTCTCCGCCCACCACGAAAAACACCTGGACGTCGTTACGGTTCTATTTACCTCACATTGAATCCCCCTGATCAATTTCGAAGACGAAGATGGAACATCAGATTCGTTCTTTCCCGATATATTGGAACCTTCACTTTTCCCCTCCATCGGTACTGCCAAGACCTTCGGCACTGACTGCCGTCGTCGTATCCGTCGTTGTGGTCCCAGAGCGGAGGCCGCCGATTACGTGTACAAAGAATAATACGGGTCCGAGACGAGTAGCCACTATCAAATTTTTTTTTTTGTTTATCGACAGGAGCATCTGACTGGGAAGCGCTTGAGTCTCGTCTAAACCATTCTAAACTGGGCATGTTAGGGCATGATTTTGGCAAATCAAGACAAGGATGGCAACGCGAGAACTTGTGATGCTGATTAGAGTAAAATAGCAAGTGCATGGTTATTCTTGATGGATTGCTATGCTTGCTGTGGTGGTGACTACTTTGGGGCACGGGGGAGGACCAGAATCATGATTACCACACCTTACACTGCTTATCAAATGATTCACCATTTCCGCGCACACGACAGCCCATCTCAACTTCTCACAACTTCAGCCGCAACTCGGCTGTGTATTTATTCTTCTTCAGCTATTTCACGACAGTGTAGGCGCAGAGTACTTGGTGGATGTCCGCGCCAGTGTCAAGGCAACCCGGTTATACATGTCCACTAATTCGCTTGTCTCTGTTCATCATCATCTCCCTGTCGCTCTCTATCCTTTTCTTTGTCGTTTCGTCCTCCATCGCTTCCCTGGGGCTCATCGACTTCCTGACTAGCTCTATTGAACTCGTGTGGAAGCATGACAGCCCGATCAATCGCAACAGGCAAATCGCGCCGTCGGCCTCGTACCATGACTACAGCAAGAATCAGCTTCGAAGGCGTTGAAAGACCACCCGAAAAGGAGTAATTTCCCTAAATTCAATTACATTAATGCCACGCACATTTCTCCAGGAAGCACGGGACGATTGAGCAATATCGTAGATGACTTACATGAGGAAGACCTAGACTAATTCCTACACCAGTATAGGCCGAAACAGTCTCGAATACTGGACATACCATGTCAGCCACATCGCAGCGGCAGTCTCGAGATAATAAAAGCACGCACAAAGATGGAAAATGGTGAACCACTCGAAATTATCTTCATTTTGAAGCTTATGACGCTCGATGATAGAAAGGATAAATACAGCAACAGCCAACCACCACACATCTGCGTGTGGGGGTAGATGGCTGGTTAGTTGACCGGAGAGGGACGAGCAAGTATTATCCGACAGACGCACCAAGAAGCATCTGCTTCTGCGCGATCCACATTGCGAATGCACCAAATGCCGATAATAAGGACCCATTGTTCTCCTCCGAGTCTTTATTGTCCGCAACGTCGTCAAATACACCCAGAGATCTTTGCTCGTAGACATTCGTAGCACGTATACTTGTAGCCAAAATTTCATTGTCAGATAGCTAAATTCGAGTGTCTAGTGATCTCAATCTAAACCGTACCTCACCGCCATGGGATCTGGGGGGCAGGCATCAGTATCTTCATCCCCAAATAGATACTATGGGCTCACAGATGCCGAGAAACATCACGACCACACAAAGCACCCTGGGCGTTTTAATTAGTAGTCAGGCTTAAGAAACCTTCAGAAATAGAAGTGGACTCACAACATCGCAGGGGAGAGGCTTGACAACGCGGTCGTGGTGAACCCTGCGGCCCTGATAGACGTCGCCTGCAACCCACCTATTGCAAACCGCACACCAAGAGGGATTTGGTCGAACGTCTCTGTGCCGATGTTTAAAGTAAGAAATAATGCGTAGTTTATCCCGCTGCGAGAAATGAGTTTCAGGGTGGAAGCTGAGGGAGAGAAAGGTTGGACAGATGGCTTGGATTGGCTACGCACTTCCAAATGATGATTACAAAGAGAAGAATCCAGGTATTGTGCGAAGGGAAAAGGTAAATGTAGCATCTCCGAGGATGGTCGAGCAGAAACTGAAGGGCCTCTCTGAGACGCACGCTGGGGGTGAGTTTCATTATCGACCAACTTCAAGGTATCTTGTTAGCTACTCATATGGGACTCTGTATCGTGAATTCACGCCTACATGAAGAATCGGAGACTGGAATTCTCGTGAGTTATTATTTCGTAGGTTTATAATAAATAGACTCACAAGCAAGGCTAGATATTTGTTGTAAGTCAGACAGATAACGGTTTGCGGGAGAGCTGAAAGCTGTGTTACTCACAAATGCCAAGTTTCCGGCCATGATCAGATACGAGCACACCAGTATTAGCGGGTACGCCTTTTGGAACGGAATCATGGACTGATCGACCAGTGACATCCCGGAAGTCGTGTAAGCCGATACAACTTGGAAAACTGAAAACCAGGCGGACGGAATAACCCGATGTGTGTTTGGAGGGGATAGCACACTTGACCAGCGCGAGATGGACATGTAAGGGGCAACGATAATCAAGGCGACAGCCTGCGTGACGAAATGGTACTGATTCGCGGAAGAATGGTTACGATTAAATACCACGAAAGCCTCAAGACAATACGCACTATGACGATTATCCAAAGGAGCGCATTCAATGCGCGATACTCCACTCCGCCTAGTTCCTCTAAATCTTGCTCTGTCAAATCATCGGGCTTCGAGTCCCTTCCGAAAAGAGTTTCATGAACATGCTTTTCCGGACCGATCCGCTATTTTCCCACAAGAATAAGGCATTGAGAATACTTCGATACCCCAGCGTGCAAACTTACGAGCAAAAATGAGTCGAATTTCCTGGATTTCCTACGTATATTGTAGTATGACTCTTTAATCGAGTGGAATATTAGAGTCGAAGGGTACGGAAACCCTCCGAATCCTCGAGTCTTCCATTTGGAATCAAGAGATGCTGCACGATTCTGACTGTAAGGCCCGTATGCACTCGGTCGTCTGTATTGCGGAATATATGCGGTATGACGTCGGAATGTTACGGGCCTTGGCTGAGTACGTGCTACTACGAACCTCGTCAATACGGTACTTAAGCAACAAGCGGAAGCATCTAGACAAGGGGATTGCATTCTTGCGGAAAGACGTACCAGAATCGTCGTTGCCGTGTGATAGACTACGGAGAGGGTACGAGCTACGGTGCTCATCGCCAAGCTCTTCGTATCTCACTTCCCTCTCCTCGCTAATCGGCGAGAGTCGCTCAACCTTCCCAGCATCAAGTGATGTCCTTTGTTCCTCATGAGCGGGGAAGGAGACACGTGGAGTTCCTATCATACACGCAGGTTCGGCTTTCGGAGGGCTGCTCGGTCCAGCCTGACCGAGGCGGGAAGGCGCAGAAGATGTTCGTTCTACAGGTTCGGACTGGACAGGACCCATCCTGGACAGTCCCTGTCTGCCCATGTTATTCTTATTGTCCCCAGAGTTTTCGTACGCCTTCGGAATGCTGCGAGCACGCTGCGGGACTGTGCGCCTCCTAACAACGCGCTTGACGCGTTGAAGCAACCCCTTTTGACCTTCTTCAAGGGCATACTGAGCTTTGCGCTTTGCTCTTTCAGATTCGACGATGAATTGTAGATGCTTGTTAAAGAAACGTCTATGTGCATTCAGCGTACAAATCCATCAAGTCACTCAATGATGTCAAGTGTAAGAAGGAGAATATTTACCTACCTCCGGATGTAAACCACAACCCAAGATATGACAATCTAAATCAAGTTTAGCACCGACGAACTCGTCAAGATAGTGACTCCGCGCTCACTCGGTGACCAATGGCAGTAAAGAGGAGTAGTAACGCCTGCTGAAATCCCGTTAGTGAGCTAATGTCAACCGTGGTCAATCCGCAGACGGTTGTGGCACTGAAGCAGACAAAGAGTGCGTCAATGTATGATACATGCGCAACACCATTCGTAGTATAGAGTATCGCGGAAGATAAGAACGGTGCAATAGTGCTATCCTCAAAATTGTCAGTATCATGACACCGGTATCACATGAATCGGGTGTAATCAGAGAAATCAGCTCACAAGTAGAGAATAACGATACGACCAAAAGTGAGGTTATTGGAAATTTTCGACCATAGCACAGAGAAGAATACGCGCATTTCCTGGAGAAAGAAGGCAATGGACATGCATGGGAGTGCTTAATGTGGCGCCGACTCGCACATTCATAAGTGAACTGCGAGTTGAAACTTGAAGGAGTAATCATCGGTTTGTTTTCCTCCATTGATGATCAAATAATTGGTCCATGGCGGGGATAGTCGTAAACCTTCGCCTCAATGGCAACATCCACCACGGTGGCGTACAACTTGAGATAAAGCAACCAAGTCGCACGTGCGAAAGAAAGAGAAGTACATTTATTTACATTTGTTTATGTCAAAGGGAGAAAAATAAAAATAAAAATTGCTCCCCTAGTGAGTTGAATAGTGATCACGTCAAGACGCACTCCCTTTTGTTGAATAGCTACTCTTCTGCACGAAGCTTATAATTTTTTTCACAACATACATCCTATATTCAATCTTTCCTGGTTGGTTTAATGACCATAAAGTAAATTACTTTACAATACATCGTTATGGGGGATTCAGGGGGGAAAGGTTACGTTCGCCACATTTACTGAGTAGCATAAACCGAGGAACCTATATTCAACAAGTGCAACCGCCAGGCTTATCCGCACAATTGCAATTCACGCCTGTACCACCGCAAGTGCACTTCAAATCTCATCCGTCAAAGCCCGAAAGGAGAAAATGCAGTTGCGTCAACAAATACTCACTGCGTCAGCGTGTGCTTTGTTCGGACAACCGGGGCAAGTGCACTCGTTCTTTGTGCAGGTGCACCCGTTGCCACCTGGGCCACAGGATCTGATAATGTCAAGTATCATAGTCTTAGGCTAAGTTAAAAGGATAGATTTGAAACGACGCACGTGCATTGACCGGAAGTAAGGGTACAAGTACAAGCCATATTTTACGCAGGTAGAGTTAACGTAAGTGATAGAGGTAGAGTTTGTGTGTTTCCCCCCACCCGGATATCTCGTACTTATATATCTTTCTGTTGTCTGAGCGTGGCGTGAGATCATACCTAACGTCACAAGGGATTGGACTTCATTCCACCAAATGCTTCATCTGTTCTTACTGGACTGAGACATTCCAGCGCGGCATAATGTTTCCAGACCCGACACGGCTGCGTGGGATCGGCACAGTAGACTCAATTCATATCTCGGAGCTCCAGGGTGGTCGGAGAATTGAGTTCCACGCCACAAATGAATGTTTCAGGGCCCCTGACAAATTGCCGTGTCATGTGAGACCGTTCCGTTGTGTACAAAAACTTCACTCACTTAGGAAAAAGCCACGCGTTTATCGGAGCTGCAGATGGTGGTCCATTCAGTTTAGTTAGAAACCATTGGAGAAAAATGGATAGCGTTGGATGCGCTAATTTATACTTTGTGCTTCGTCCTCTTTGTCTTCGTCCTCGAAAGCATGGCGACTTAATACCACCATCAAGACTGTTGCCTTCCGATGAAACGTGACAGATGCAATACTACATGCAGTCGGCTGGAGACGTAACATTGACCAATCCACACAGAAATTCACAATGTGAATAAGGGTTGAACTCGTAGCAATACAGGGGCTAGGCTTAACAGCGGCAATGTGGCGAAACCTGAGGCTCTGTTAGCTGTCACCTGTAGTACACCGATTGCGGACCGTATGCCAAGTGGGATAACGTCAAAAATCGGATGTCCAATTAATGCTCAAAATTAAGGAAAATAAGTAAGTAGTCAGGCTACAATAGAACAGGTAGATCAGCTGCGAAACAGTGTGAAATCTGACCACTTACGTTTCAGGAATAACGACAGTCAAAAGAACAGGGAGGTGGACATTTCCCAGGAGAAATGTCTTGGACAGAATGGCGCTGGAACCCAGTGACCCACAAGTGCCGCTGGTCCCAGTGGGTTTTGACATGCGTGCAGGGGAGGTGATGTCGAATGGGGGAAAGTACTTAAGTCATGTTATCTAAATCCATTGGTTCAAAGGCACTGCATAACATCGCCAAAACAGTTTCCCGCCTGGGAACATTTTTCCACGGTGTGCAGCCTCGCCACAGATATATTCCTCCTGTATACGGTTTCATGTGGTGGGAGATAGGGAATACATTCGTGGAAAGCGTCGCAGGATCAGAGATGCTGAGCTGTGCTTTATTTGCCGGTATTTGCACAATCGTCTAAAAAGGGAAGGTGTCGTCCTCGAACAAGTTCAAGGCTGAATCCCCTCACCCTTGCTATCTCCAATTGCAGCTGCTCATATTTTGACTGCGTTCAACTCGATCGAGTTACACACACCGTGTGCTGCGGGGCTTAGAGCGCAGGGAACGGTCTTCATCGTGTGACCTCGGTGTCCAGCCAAGTTAGCGACAGTCCAAAGCCCGCTTCGGCTGAATCCAGCAAAGATAGGACTCTTCTATTTGCGAAGCTGGGATACCTAGAACTGCTGCTAATCGTTTTCTGAAGTCTGGATCTGGACCACTGTACGTGCAGGGTGCTGTAATGAAACAACAGGGAACCATTCCCCGCTCGCGGAATGAGATTACGTTACATAACAGGTAGATTATGTAACAACTCCCATCGTCCTGGTTTCAAGTCCCAGTCCTTTCACTTTCGTCGAGAGCCAAGCTTCAAACACAGGAAAGGCAGACTTATACATTCAATTCAAAGACGACATCATGCAGCCTCGCTATACAGTACATCATCATTAGGTTTTCTGACTTTCGACACTTCCAAACATGCCTCCGCCACGACTAACATAGAAAGTACAGGGACGACAGTTAAACGAAGGGGATCATAACGTTTCCGTGCGACAGCTTAGACCTGGTGGAATGGAAATGACAGAAACCATGGTGCGTGTGGTGATACATGAGGACGGTGGGGAGTGGCATGCTCAGCTCCTGACGATGCCAAGAACAGGGATGGTCCTACCTTGACAATGATCAAGCCTTGTTCGAGCAGGTAGCGCAGTCGCACTTCGAGCAAGTGCAGCCGCTGCCCGAGGGACCGCATGCGCTGCGTTGTCCAAGGTCAGCCCAACATCAACAGCGCAGGGGACATAGACAAGCAACGTACGTGCAATCAGTGGTGGAAGCGCAGTTGCAGGCCATACTTATGACTTGTTGTAGGTGAAGATAGCAACGAGAGGTTTGCGAGTGGTAGAGCTTGTAAGGCTAGTCGTGTGCCGGAGGCTGGGGGAATCCAAACGTCGAGAAATGGGCCCCTCTTTATAGCTTTCAGGACCAGGCGAACTGGGGGCCTAATAACGAACTCCAATTCGGATCACATGTTGCCAGTCTACCCACGCTGCAAACAAATTAGTGGCTTGGAATCGGATGGTCCGTGCCTTGATACAGTAGGTGGAGGGCTCTTGGCTCGCCACTTGTTCTAACTAAACTAAATCATTCCAGCCAGCATTGCGGCGTCCTGTTCTCGTGCTTCTTTGGAACCGCATTCTTGATGCGAATTTGATCCCGGAGCGACTTCTCGACCGAATTGGCAGGGAGGGGCATTCATGGACTGGAGTGGGACAAGCTTACCACAGCTCAATGATCGGAGAACTCCCATTTTGGTTCTACAATCTAGGGATGCTGTCTACAGCACCATAGTACCGGATCGGGATCTCTCTCATGAAGTGGTATTCTCGTCACATTTGGGTG
Source organism: Inonotus hispidus (assembly GCA_024712875.1). Classification (NCBI taxonomy): domain Eukaryota; kingdom Fungi; phylum Basidiomycota; class Agaricomycetes; order Hymenochaetales; family Hymenochaetaceae; genus Inonotus; species Inonotus hispidus. The sequence goes on along the minus strand of CM045722.1, from coordinate 906,782 downwards.
GCATTGGTAAGCTTCGCTTTACTACTTTCGGTGGCTCGTCGGTGAACAAGAACAGCCCGAGCAAGCTCATTGCTCGCTATACATAGAACGAAAGATTACATCAGTTCTCTCTCTTATTGACACCGGTCGGCATGGGATAGAACTCTCTAGAGCGTGTTTCTTCATTGATCTAACATACAAAGGATACACAGTTATACATCTTTGTCAAACAGCGGGCAAAGCGGATGACTCCTCTGTGGGTGGCATGACTCTAAAGAATGAACGATTGAGGTCTATTATTGTTATCTTTTCCCTGATCGGAGTCGTATCTCACTGCTTACCGCTCATAACTACGCCTCCGTTATCTTCAGTTCACTTCTTCACGCTGCAGCCGCCCTTGACGGCACTACCGCATTCACAATTCGGCCAGCTGCAGTCCTCAGATTTGGTTTCCTGTCAGTCACGAGGGATGCGTAATATTAGGAGGAAGACGGCGGAAGCAGAATGAAGACCGCGTACGGGCTTTGATCTGTTCACACATGCGCCGGACGAGGCACACGTGCTGCATTTGCAACTGTCAGAGCAGGACCTGGGTTTTACAGCATTTGTCAGCATTCCTGCAATACGGAGACGCCGTCGGAGCGCTCGAAGTGATGGATTGGATTTGACGTACGAGTGGGAGCAGCATTGGCAAGCCATATTGGTAGATCGTGAGTGCTGCGGAGTGGAGGTGGTGGATGTGTGGGCAACACGTACTGATTAGATCAAGTTTATATATATACTGTATATATATTATGGCTGTATCAGATAGGGGACCCATCAACGTTCGTATAATCGTTATCAGCTCTCTCTTCTTCTCTTGGAGCTGCTGAGTACACGAGGGGGTGAGGACAGATGCTATCCGCACCGGATGGGAACACGATAGGACTTGGGCCGGCGGATCCTATCGCGCCTCTATTCTCCTCCTGATTACTGATAGTTTGATGCCTTGATCCTTGGCACGGCACTAGTACTCTGTCAGAGCTTAACTCTTCTGGCACTCTATCCTTAAATTTGCAACCAATTTTCTGCATTGTTCGGACAATAGAGCTCGGCTCGGAACTTCGGACGACAACTATGGGATCCATATAAGTACTCATCTAGATAGGATAGAAAGCTTCACTCTGGCTTTATGTCAGCGGTACGTAAAAGAAAGGGATATGGGAAGACACGCACAAGGTACAGCATGTCTCCCACGAACGTTCAAGCTGGTGAAACGACGATCGTGAAGCGTTTCTCGGGAATGGTTGCCTCCGAGAAGCTCCATTTCCTTCTCCCGATAATTCCAACCCCTCAATGGTATCCGAGAAAACATACGTGCCGTCGGATCTTCTCCTATCCCATCTCACATCTATCACTTGGATCTCATCACCAGCAGGCATCCCTTCCGGCTGCTGCGTTGCATTTGCATTTTCCGAGCTTTCAGCTGTCCTACGTCTATCAGTCAACTTGATCTTCGGAAGTGGTACTGCAGGTCCACATTCAAGGGAAATTAATTGCCATGAAATTTTCTCTTCTGCGCCTGGTATGAGCGTGGGGAGTCTTCCATTCCGGATACCGGCTGCGATGAAGCTTTCGGTTGACTCGAGTTCCAGGGAGACCATGGGGCATGCTGAACGTGTCGGATGCCGGTTTCTAATGGTGAGTTCCAAGATGAACGGCTGGTGTAGGTGAACGAGGGGGGTGCGTGTAGGAGCGCCACCAGTCCGTCTGATGGGGGCTTCAGGGTGGGAAGAGATAGTTGAGTCGATGACAATGGCCCTGGGCTGCCGCTTTCGGATAGTCTGATAACATATGAGCGAGATTCAAGATAATTGCAGAAGTCGAAGAGCTGACCTTCGCCACTGTAGACAAAATTTCCCTGGCTGACTCAGGAAAGCGTCGGGATCTTCGAAGAAGTCATCAGGCGGCGCGAGGCTAAGTTCACAGACGACGGAGAACTGATCTCCCGGGAAAAACTCTAAAGCAATCCTGTAAACGTCCGTTCATGGTAGACGAGGAGTGGCATACCTTCAGGGAATTCATCGCTGTCTAAGGAGCAATGAGCGAGTTTGGTATGCAGACCGCCCTATAATTGGGTTAGCGAAGGGGTGTTATACGTGAAGACTCTCCATACCCCAGCCTCAAGTTTGATATTCTCGATAATCACATTACTCGCACCACTGCACTCCGCGCACTCAAACGTGGTCGTCACAAACGCACGTCCGCCGTCGCTGTCATCCCAATATTCCGACTCAAACGTCGATAAGTCGGCAGGACCCGGTCCTAACGAGGAACGACGACCATACGAAACTTCATGTGTAACGATAAAGGGGTCGACAGCAGGAACGACTAATGTCTGCAAAACTTCACATGACTCCACTCGCTGCGCCAGCGTATCGGTGTCTTGATCTGACAATGGAGCTGCAGTCTGTGATTGGACAGAGATGTCTATCATACGGTCGCCAGCTCTTCCTGAGCTTACCAGATAAAGCGTCTTGCATCCTGTCGTCCCTGGATGTAGTGTTCCGAGTGGGATGCCTTTGATGAGTCCCGAAGACTGTTCATCCTCGATGGCAATGTAGTTTTCTAGGGACCAGTTCAATGGAGGGTTGACCTAACAAGAGAAGATGAAGTTGCTACGTACCGCAGTCATCATCTCCAGGCTGAAGAAGGGCGTCCAACGTGAACTGCAGCTCCCTGTCATCGTTGTTGGTTACATCAATGCTTATTGGGTATCTCTCGTCAAGATATGCCGGAGACCGGTGGGATAGCGCAACATCCACTCGGTGCGGTCGATGTTTGACACTAAGGAGACGATGTCTCAGTATCGACAAGTTCGGAGAATAGAATGAGTCTTACACAATAGACGAGTAGCTCGCTCGCCGGAGTGAGACAAATGATGGAGCCCGTTCGACGCTCGACGTTAGCCACTTTGGACTGGCAGATGGCACATCGTGGCGGTGGCCGAGGACAAACGGTATTTCGATAGTCCAATTGCCCTTGGTGATGCATAATTCGGCCTTTGTGAACTTTGTTGCAAGTACTGCATCAGTCGCTTCATGTCGAAACTTCTAACAAGAAAGCTAGGGAACAGCACCTTGATTTCCTGCGGAACTTCCGAGGACAACGTCCCAGACAAGACGATCGTGCCACCAGTCCGAAAGTCGAAGCTTGATTCCACCGTCTTCTGATTGACGTCTGGCAAAGCCAGATGGCCCACATCGACACGCTGAACCAACTCAGAGTCATGATGGTCCGCGTGGCTATTACGTCGTATGCTGATGAAAGGTCGACCATCAGTAGCATAGACGCGCAGCAAGCTTATTGGGAGCCCAGAGAGTACCACATTGGTCGGAACGGCCAAGATAATCTGGAATGCTACCGTCTCGCCGAGTTTGATTTCTGGTGACCAGAAATCGACAGAACAATGAACTGGAAGGCAGGGTTGAAAAGCTCAGAAACTCTCGCGGGAAGCTAACCCCAAGAGACAGTTACGCACATAATGGCTCAGTCTCTGTCAAATCGACGATGAGTGACTCGCTGGAAGATGGTACCGTGCTCCGCAGAATGGCGTTTAAGTCCTCTGCAGCTGTATCCTCATCGTCCACGACTTCCGCCTCGCTAGCTAAAATAAGACCACCATAAGCCCTCTCACCACGACGAAACGCAGAAACCGGACGAACTATGACCTCTGGCAATCATTTCCACCAAGAGTCGCACGCTCATTTCCACATTCCCGAGCTGCTGAGCACACGCGTACCATGACGACAGCAAAGGTTCTTGCAAGTCTACCCACTTCTCTCGGCTATATGTCCGGGAGATGCGTTCAAAGAACCTTGGGACCTAGTGATTCAGAACCACCGTCCGTTGAAAATGCTAGGTAGAGGCTCACCTAACGGCCATCTCATATTTCCCTGACTCGAAGTATGTTTGCGCTATGCGGTAGGCAATCCACAGCGTGAAGCGACCCTGCATCTGATTCTGTGCATTAGTTCCCGTAGCGCCATACTTCTTGAAGATTTCATATGCTTTCGTGTAAAGCTGACCCATGTCAGGACAAGTTTATGATCAGATAGATAAGCTTTTGAAATACATACTTCGAGCATACTGGCCAAATGGTCGACTTTCTTCTCATTCTGAAACCCGGGAGCCTGAGCTGCGCCCTGAGAAGATGCCTGCTGCGATATGATTACATTTTTTGTTATGCATGGTAGCTACACAAGGCGACTGACCTCCTCAAGCAACCTGAGGAAGCGCAGGCGTCGCCGCTCCGTACATTCCGCAGCGAGATAGTAGTAGAACCCGGGATGCATCAACGCCGTACTCGGGTTGATACCAAGCACTGGTAAGGCTTCCAGTTCTAGCTGGGACTGCCCCGGCGAGGATGACGACGCATTAATGGCCGGCGTGTGAACGGGAATCGGAAGGCCAAAGTGTGTACCCTGCTCAAGAAGTTCGGCGAGTACTCGATATCTACAGCACGGATTGAACACCAAGAACGGGGATGGTTTCAATTAAGGTCTCACTGTCGGGCTATCCAGCTCCAGTATTCGTACGACTCATCGCCAATACCCCATACACGAGAAAAATCAGAGAAGCGTCTTACGTGAGTGTTGAATTGCGAGAGCGCTAACGAGTGTTCTACATTGTAAAGAAAGAGTTTACATATCTATTCGAAGGCTGAGCGAGTGAATTATTTGAAGAGTTCTGTGCAGCACTTACTTTGATGTTAATCGAGTCGGCAAGGACTTTCGCTTCCGCCCATCGCTTGGTGCGAGGAACAAGGACAGTGGGAGATCCAAACATACCCAACAATGTCGAGTATGCATCCTGGTAGTGCCTTAGAATCAGTGAGCAGAGCATCGGCGATTCAAAGCGAAACGGCTCATACTTTAGGGCAACCTCCTCTTCACCACGAAATTCCGCAAAGCATGCCATCTTGTATTCATACCGGGCTGTCCAGCCTTCTGGACGAAGAGGAAGCGAACGAGCGGTGGGAGCGATACCATGAGGATAAGGATTAGGTGGAGGAGCTTGTGAATGTCGATTACGCTTCCTTCGTACTCTTTTGGAATGTGAAGTGTAATATTCGATGGCAGGGTCGAAAAGCGCCTGTTGTATGCTGAGAAGTGAGGTGTCAAGTTTAATATCGACTTGAGAAGTAGAATATCCGTACCTCTTAATGAATTCAGTCAATTCTGCAGGAGAGACGGGGCTCAGGACGAATAGCGCCGCTCGTGAGTCGAGACCACTCGTTCGACGAATGTATGTCAATCGACCATCAAGGGAAGGATCATCAAGCATACGGCGACTCGCAAGCAACACGACGGTCAGTTTTACGCCACGTTCATTAGTGATCTTCTTGCGTTCGGCAATCTCTCTTGCGAGCTCAGCGTCATTCCTTCGATCCTCCTTCTCTCGTTCTTCCCGTGCTTTCACAACTTCCGGTCCATCGGGTTCCAGCGGAGAGCGAGGGGGTGTAGGAGGCAATGGATTCTCAAAGAGACGAAGGAACAGAACGAATACAGATGGTATGAGCGATGTGTGCTTGCGGACCCAGATTGGTGCGATCAAACCGTCAGGATGAAGTGGGGAGGATGGATGGAGAGGCGACAAAGGAGAATGAGGTGGTTGGGAGGATGTTGGGTCCGGTATCTTTTTGGGAGGGAATTGAACTGTCTTCACCGTCATCAGACAAGTATGCAAGCTTCGACCGTAAAAGAAGACTCACCTTGTCTACGACTACCACCTGAAACGTCTTGCTCTTCCTCAACTGCTCCGGTACCCAAAATGCCGGCTTTCGTTGAGCACTAAGCGCTTCGCGCAGTCGATGAATCAGGGGCGCAAACGGGTCTAACGATCCAGCTCTTCTCGGTATTGGAGCCTCAAGCGGTGACGGCGCTTGTCCTGTGATCGATACCTCTGCTGCGCTTGACTCTGGATCTGGAGCAATGGGTTTGAAGGTCTCCAGTCCAGCAACAAACATGACAGGCGCGAGCTGCGCAAGCAGCTCAGCCGGATAAGAGTTCATGTTTACAGTCTACGAATCTCCAGAAGATCACCGAGTCTGAGCTCATTGCTTGTTCGTGCAGGCATTCATTGCCTTGCAAGTTGTTTGGAATCTTAGTTTCTCACTCAGAGTACCAATGTTATTCCAGTCCGTCAGAATAGATCACGTGAAATTGGACACCTGCCCTGAAAGGCAAGACAACGAGGCCGTCGATCCTGCTGCTATTGTCCTCGCCCGAAAAGGTCGCCTCTGCATTCTACGAAACGTGCGCAATGGTGAGCAACGTACTTATACTTCCGTCGAAGATTCGAATGGTATGGACATCCTCCTCAGTCAGCTTCATACCCCAATGTCTCCCGCTCAACGCGACCCGCATCGGTTCCTCATCGATTTTCCTGGAATGTTGGAGTCGCTGGCGATTTGGGTGTCTAAGTCATCGTCGGAGGCTTTACAGACGCGGGAATGACTGCGGAGTACGGGTTTCTTTATCGTATGCTGATATTGATGGTGTCGCGTTCCTCTCGGACGCTTGCGCCTCGATTGTTCGACTCTTGGAACGGCGACTTGGAAACCCGCGTGTAATTTCTGTTGGGTGGCACGAAACGGTGGTATTCTCAGATCATCAATCACGGCGCATATTTTTGCATTGAACGCTTCAAGAGTCTGGATCAATTACGCGTGAGTGCCTATAAAGACTTTTGGGTTGTGGTATCTTACTCATATCTCCTGGTTGTCCAATAACATAACTAGCGCAAGCTGGCATGCTTGCGCTTGTTTCAGCGGCGTTCGTCAATTTGACGGTCCTTTTAGAAGCTTCAACTAGCGGGAGAGTGATAAGGGCCGATTCCACCCTCATTCGCGACGGGGGCTACACCGTTTTCTTGATGGATCAGTACGGACATTTTGGGTTGAACGGACTCCCCTAGTCAGGAATCATTCGATTGCGCGGAACCAGTGGTCACGATTGCATGACAAGGGTAGTTGGAAATTCGCCTTCCGTACATCAACGTTGAGAAGGTCGATTGATGGTGTTGTGGTAGTTAAGAACGAGTTGGCCGAGTTCCGCTATCGAATTTCGAATCCGAGTATAACGTCTCACGAACAAGAACTCCGTCGTGCATGCAAGCAGATTATTGACAGCCTTGTGTTCGGTTGTTTCCCTATTTCAAGCTGGAAGACGTTCTCCGTTTCTCCTTTCTCGTCCACCTTGTCACATGGAGATTTGGCCTTCGCGAACTTCTCGCTAGGTTCCCCGCGATAACGTCTTATGAAGATGGCTCGGTTTTCTGGGTGAGCATAGATCCATCTGTGGTCTACTGGAACTAGTCTAAAGGGCTTCGAAAGGTAGACGATGTCCCTGGAGTTGCTCTCAATTAGATGTGAATTTATAGGATCGGGTGGGCTACTATCGTGTACCTTGGGCCAAGACCAGCGGGTTTAATATTCACCTGTTCATCCCCTCGAGACCAAATCGAGCGTTCGTTTGTCGACCTTGGTGTCGTGTATTCTACGAAGGAGGCCGTACTTCCATTTGGCTCAGCTCGGTGCGGACAGTGCAGCGTTATCTTGCAGCGGTCCGTCACTGAATCTTTATTTTTGGCAGGAAGTTTCCCCAGTGGGTGCCTGCAAATTGGCCTGGGAGTCGTGTATAGCTTCTGTAATTCTCTTCTCGGCTGTAGCGTCCTAGGCCTTGGCTTCTTCCCTTTGGCCACACAGCCTCAAGGCGAGCTGAGATAACGAGGTTTGGCCCAGGTTCGGGTGAGGATCGACCTGGACCTCAGTGCTTTGACGCTTCCTAATCGGAACACATATTACGCCACCATGATTACTTGTCCATAAGTCGCTTTCGAATCGTTGGTCACTGGTCCTTGTCCAAATGCTATTTTCGAGTGCCGAAGCACCGGGAGAAGGACGCGTTCTATCCCACCCACATGTATGTATGATAATGATTCGATGTTCGGAAGTTTGATTTACTGGAGATTGTGGGGGATGAAGGTTTTGCGAGTCGCCTGTCGTTGATCGTCGTCATCGACAGACGGACGGACTGTCGATCAGATCTAACGGCAAGATAAATGAGATCCTTGTCAGGAGACTGGATCACGGATCCATTTTCTGATGGGCCGATGTCGGTTGCAGGGTACTAAACCTCGGTGGAAAGAGGGTTTACTGCTTACTGTGCTCAGCCGTCTTGCATCGAGTGGCCGAGCCCAAATCACTATTCACATCATATTGTGGTGGATTTTCTTGAGACGATCTGATTGATTAACCGAGGTGCTTGGGTCTCCGGCGCTTTCGGTGATATTGGCGTGCGGTGCTGCACTCTGCCGCCGCAACATGGACCGTTCCAACCTTATAGTTGTTTTCCGAGGCGGTATTGCTCTTTGACGATCCGGGTGGAGTTTGTGGCGGCTCTATCGTGGCGAAACACCGTGCACTATACTCGACAGCAGGTGCATACAGCAAGACATGTGTTATCGGAACACAAGTTGAAGTGAAGCCATGCCTATAGTGAGTACACATTTTGATACAATCGAAAGTTATTGAACGTTCTAAAACGAGTTGTACTTTAGTCCGTTGTTGGATCTGATTTGGATTACGACGTGACGGTCACTCAGTGTCACTCGGTAACTGTCCCCAGGAACATCGTGATCCTCCACGTCGGTCCTCAGGTGCCCTTCTGGGATGAAAGAACTGTCCTCGGAGTTTGCCGCAACAAATCTCTGTCAAAGAGACGTCCAAATTTGGAAGAGAAGGAATAGCCCAATAAGGAAGGCGTTGAAAAATCGTCCGTCAGCCTTCGATATTGGCCTTTCGTTGCATACGGGTAGTCTATATAACATGGGGGACGTTCTGGATCTAGTTCCCTCATCCCTTGAGAGCACCGCTGTGCAACCGCCCTTTATCCTACCAACGTTTCTACCACTTAACACGCTCAACGTCTCAATATGCGTGCTCTTTCAATCGTTACCGTCTTCTCAGTCGTTTGTGCTGGTGAGTGCTAAGTTTTTCTTCCCTATCGGTACCGTAAAAACCAGTATTGACGAATTTGATCCAGTCTTCGCAGCCCCGGTACCAGACGCTCAACCCGTGGCACTTGCACACTCAGTATGTATGATTTGCTTCCATGTCAATAATCGTATCTGACGTCTGTAGTTCCCTGATGCAGTACCCTTACTCGTTCGCGAGGCGATAGCCGATCCCGAACCTGTAGCAGAACCGGTGGAGGGACGTGGTTGCAACAAGGCTTGCTTACGGGACGCAATCCCAGAGCCAGAGCCAGCACCGGCGAACTAGAGGATAGACGCACGGATAATTTGGTTGTCGCGATATGGCACCCAACTCGGAATCCCTGCTATCCGCGTATATAGACGTCATCCCGCCTTCTCGTGCCTCTATTTCCTGCCGCGCCACACCGTCGCCCACCCGCTCTACCCTCTTCCGAAAGCCCCTCTCATGTTATCCTCCGGACATAAAATCACCAGACAAGAGGACTCGATCGCGCCGTGCTCTTTTGTCATCCACTTTTATACTCTTCTCATCAGCCTTCTCGTTGCGCGTATGTATTGGTTCGCATTCAATCCGGTCACCTTTCATCCAGTGGATATCTCTCCACTGACTTTCTCTGTGCTTGATCCGTTACGTCGATATTGCCTACCCACTCCTTACCAATGTCGAATTCCTCTCTCGTTGTCGTGCTGCTTTGTGCCTTATGCTATACTCTTCTTGTTGTGACTCTACTGTTGTTGCATGGTCACTGCGTAGTTGTCAGTATCTTCCCTACACACCTCCGTCGCGGTGTAATCCACTTATTGTTTTTGCTGTCATTTGTTCTTGCCTTTGTTACGCATCTCTCTCTAGATTGGATCGCATGTCTTGTTGGACTTCGTTCAGGATAAGTTATCTTGCGTGTATTAGTATTTTGTGTTGTCGTTAGCAAACGAGCATCGTAGTTCTTCAGTTGCATTAGTACCAATCAATAGCAGTGGGCTCTGAAATAGAAAAGTGGATTGAATTTTATTGAACTGCAGTGAGAGATTGAATGGTGATCGTAATTTACGCTGCGGATTTTTCTCACCTCGTTCAAGTTTGCTTGGTACCGATATGCGATTCGGTTGTTACAATTGAAGTCTTTCACCCCAGTTAGTTACCCATTGACGACCACAATTAAGAGGCTGCCTGCATCAACGGTTTGTGATTGTGAACTTCGTTGCTACGAACTTGTCTTCTTGAAGTTGGTGTGGGGACTGGCAATCCCCTATACGAAAGTGTCGACAAATTTTTTCGTTCGGAGTTCGAATAATTACTATATATAGCTAATAACGACGATCCGTTTTTACCGCCCTACCTTTCAAAATGCCTGACTTCTCTCTCGAGAATACATGTTGTTTCAGCACAAAACAAGTACTACAATAGTCCATGGTAAATATATGCATCATATATATAACAGAATCGATGGAATAATGATAATACTAATAAGTTTTGCTAGTGGTTTTTCGTTAACAGTTGAGCTAGCTCAGAGGAGCTATATACTGCGGAAACGCCTTTAGTATTAGCAACATCCTTTTATTTACCAGCTCTTCCAGTAGTAGGTACCTTTTTCATTTATCATTGAAGCTCCAAATCCATCTATCCGATCATTCACTTCACCTAATGTCACTGTATGCACCCTCACTGAGGTGTTTATATCTTATATAGCCTTTAGTATCAATCGGCTTTCTATTTTCATATCATGTATACTCAAAAAAAATTGTAGTGACATCCTACAGCATACAAAAGCTATAACACACTTTTGATACTTGTTTTATCTTTCTTTTGCTCAATGTAGTTCATCTAGTGCCGTTTCGACTGTCAATTGTATCAAGTCACGTGATACTAATTTTCCTTTTTTGTATGCATTCCGCATATCTTCCACTGGGGACTGGCAATCCCCACTAAAAAAATGGTCATTCCCACGGTCTCGCTTAGCTCTCCTGGTGATCGACGCGCGTGCAGATCCTGTCCCACTGTGCATCCAGCATCTGAATGGACGGGAAACTTCACACAACAATTCTTTCTCCCTGGAAGTGTTTTTATCAGATGTATTTGATACTGAAGAATACCCTGACCAAGAATGAAAAAAATTCGCCGAAAAATGACAGAGATATATTACATTTAATACTATATCTCAGAAACTAAGAAATTCCTCCGAAGTTTTTTTCGGCCAAATGTTTCTAAATCTCATGAAAAACGTATTTATGCAATTAGTTTGAAGTTTATGACTGAAGTGGAGGAGGAGATACAGGTTGGGAGTGCGACACGATACATTATTATGGGGAGTGGCACGGCCTATGTGATCCGTGTGACAATTTTTCCTGGTCGGAGTTTGAATAACTTCCTGAATATAGTAAGTCGCGTCGATCATATTGTCTCACTTTCTCTCGAGACACCAACCTGGCCAAGTTTGCTGGCTCAGTTAAACCGTCTCTCTGTGAATGCATTGAGTTCCATACCTTAATACCACCTCATAATATCTTAAATAAGCAATATTTATTTAATCTGAGGTATATTTCGCCACGATAAAGCACCTTTATTTAGGTCAGACTGATCACGTGACCGCATACAATCGATTTGGAGGATCCCTTGCCTTCAACGACATCAACACAAAACTCTGCTTATTATCACTCATGGGTAATGTTGTGATGATGATACATAAAAACATGCAATAATAGAAGCTCTAGTGCACTTCAATAAATGAGAAATGACACCTGAAGCTTATGTACACTGAATGTATGCTTGTTTCCTCTATGAGTTTGGAAAAGTTGACCTGTTTCAGTGCACCTACAGTCTTTTCAAGCGATTTTCTTCATTTTGTCCAAAAAAAAAATTGGAGAAGTTGCTTAGTTCTTGACGTGGCTAAAATTGGGCATATTCCATAATAATATTTGTTATTTTGCTTCAATTTTCATCCCACTGTGTTTATTGGGCCCAAAAACCTTTGTCTATGTTATTTCCAAACAGTTCCTTCAGTTGTGTAAATTATTCTGGGAGGACAAACGTGAAAACAGAAAGTGAAACACAAAGATCGACATGTCGATCACTGGGATAGGTTAAGCGAGACCGTGGGAATGCACAGATTTTTGGCGGACCGTGCCACTCCCCAATTATTACCAGAAAAAGAAATTTACCTAGCATGTGACTGATAGGTACAGTCACCTGACAAAAGTTTTTTGCTGCCTCAATTTCATGTTTTTCGTGATTTTCTCCTCCAATTTTTATCTTCTTGCTTGAAAAGAAATTCAGCATGCTTTGGCTATGGAAAGAATTGTTCCTTCCAAATTTTGTGTGGAACGGTGAGGATCTGTGCTCAAAACGCAGTTTTGGGGGGAGTCAAATTACTATATATAGGGAAAATGAGTGACTCTCCGGTACTCTTTACATCGTATATATCCAACAGATCAGAGTGTCGGGATGAGAGCTTGCATGCATGATAATATGATATATATGCACATCATATGAATTTATCAGATTTTTTGAATCACTGTGGAAGGAGCTAGATGGCAAAGAATCCCGACCAAGAGTAAAATTGGTCAAAACAAAGGGGAGAATCGATGAAAGTAGCACTTTTCACCTCCACCTAATGCAACACCCGCTCTCCTGCTGAACAGAAAAATCTGAAAAATTCATATGATGTTCCTACCTATGAAATAAGGTTCTGTGCAAAATTTCATAGTGCTGAGAGATTCTGTTGAGTGTGGATAGTCCAAACAGTGTCGAAAAAATGGAGTGATTTGATGCATATAGTCACCTTGACCTTCTAAGCGAAGTGGGACATAAAGATCGATGCCACTTGCTAAATTAGGATTTTATTTGAGCTCCGCCCGAAAAAAAACTGACCACTTTTTTCATAGGGGATTGCCAGTCCCCACTTCCACCTCCTTCTCCTCAACAGCGGTCTGAAGAATCACCCAGCTCAATGGCTGGGGTGTACTTTTACATGCCTGTCTCTAATTTGTACAAAAAAAATTTTGTAGAAATTGTTTCACTCCTGAGATATGGACCAGAACACCACTATACCGCAATGGAATTTTGCAGAATTTTTGACCAGTTCACCCATGTTCATGATTTACATATTATTTACAATTTATTTTGGTTGTTTTCGCAGTGAGGAAGGGTGAGGAAGGAGATATGTGTGGATAAATGCGACTCTCAAAAACCGGTAAATCGCTTAAGTTAAGCGAGGCATCGGCACAACTCGGCAGGACCGTGGGACGTAGACACTTCGTTACAGGGGATTGCCAGTCACCAGTTGGTGCATTGAGTGTATGCCGATCACGTGGTTCAATTATTCATGAAAATCCAATACGTAGATACTAAGATAGGACATGCAGTGTGGCTTTGTCAATTCATCATTTTCATTTTACTTGCCTCGCCTCTTACTGCCATCTGCCTTCAAGACAGGAGTTGACTCAGCATACTAGCGAGTCGCTCGCACCGATAGGACGCCGCATACGCATACACACGCATAACACATAACTTTTATTGACTTGAGTCATTTCATCTGACGCTTCTGTGTCCGACCCGAGGTCGCGGGAAGTCTGACTCGGTCCGTTCAGTGGCGTTCTGTGCTTTTTTCTTGTTATAGTCCATGGGAGATAGTTGCCTTCGGACGATCATTGTAACATTAGCACGACTATCAGCACGAGAACGAGGACGCGCGTGATCGCAGTGCCGGGACACAAGCACGAGCACACGCGTTAGGAACGAGATATTAGCGGCTCATGATGAAGAATGCGCTGACGCGACATATAAGTCTGCGAGCTGGACCGTGGTTCTTGGAGACGCTCGTGAGGCATTATTTCGAAAGACTGTTTAATGATAGGAAGTTTGACGCGACGGGGATGGATGAGAGTGGGAAGTTGAGGAGAGATGAGTTGCTTTATGATGAGGTCTTTCATATTGTCAAGGTATGTTCGTTTCGTTTCGGTGTAATCGTTCTGAGAGGTTTGTTTCGTAGTCGTTCCTAGAGGTGTCTACCCAGTACGCCTATTCATTCATTTACTTGTCGCGCCACGCATAAACCTTTAATAGACATACAATAGAAGAACTCCAACAGTTCTCCAACACGCGGACACCGAGCTCTCCTTGGATGTATGTCATGCGCGTACGTGTACCGATGACATGTTGCGATGATGCAGCGGGCTACCTCATCGATGTCCTTGGTGGCGAGGAGAAGACGCGTCGACTCGTCGGCGGTACGAAGTGGTGGCAAGTGCGTGGGATCAGGGGGTACGTCTCCTTGTCGTTCTTCCTACTCAGACTAATGAGAATGTGTGAGTAGAGTGGACGCACAATGGATCGTTGCGAGGAAGGACTACCAACGCGTCAAGAAACAGCAAAAGCAGCAGCAACAACAGGCCGAACAACAAAGACGAGACAACACTGATGAAGAGGTTATGTACGATCCTGAGATGGATGAGCTTCGATGTATATTATATTTTCACGGCGGTGCGTCCTTTCATCTTTCACAGCTAGCACTTTTGCTAATTATGGCGTAAAGGCGGTTATTATTTCGGAAGCGTGGATCAGGAGAGGTGCGTAGCTTACCCTCCATTATTGTGAGAGGCTAGGTATATTGATATTTGTTAGATTTTTCATCCAGCGCTTCGCTCGCAAATCCGGATGCCGTCTTCTTGCCATAAGTTATCGACTTGCTCCTCAATACCCATTTCCATGTGCTATACAAGATGCTTTGGCTTCCTGTAAACTACGAGTCCCTCGTCTAACCGCATTACTGCCATGCTGACGCTTGCTTCAGATTTATATTTGATACGACCACCTCCCGATGCCCCTCATATCCCCGTTAATCCTGCACATATAATTGTATCTGGCGACTCCGCCGGTGGCGGTCTCACTTTTGCATTACTGCAAGTTCTCCGCGATTCTGGTCTACCCCTCCCCGCTGGCGCTATTCCTATTTCACCCTGGTGTGACCTCACACACTCGTTTCCTAGCATTCACCTCAACACCGAAACGGACGTCATACCGAAATATGGCCTGTCTATATACAAACCATCTGTATTATGGCCACCACCGTCCGATGATCTGACGGACGCGGTTCAGGCTGGAATACGTACGAAGATTAAGCAGATTGCGAGGCAGTATCGGAAAGATTCGGGGAAGCATGCAAACAACGAAGAGCCTGTGAAGCGTTCCCGGCTCTGGAGGCGAGCGTTCTCCCTCGGTTCGAATCGCGATACGTCTGGAATTGGGCGGAGTGATTCAAGGGGTCATAGAGAGCCCTGCAACGCTTCTAGAGAGACTCTTGCAGACGATGCGAGGACGGGCGATGTCCGTGCTGCTGCTGTGACGAGATCACTATCCCGGAAAGGGAAGGAGGAGACGTTGGATACGGGGCAGGCGGATCCATTACCGACTGTTGACGAGACGTTCAGCCAGAGGCTCAGAGTGAAAACAGAAACCGGTGAAGTGCTAGAAGTACATGATCAGGTACATATGTACGCCCCGAATAACCTGCTCGTTCACCCGCTTGTAAGCCCCGCGATGGCTTACCTTGGGGGCTTACCTCCGATTCTTGTGGTTGCAAGTGATGGGGAGGTGCTAAGGGATGAGATCATCTACACGTTAGTAACTCTAACTACGCGGTTCACTCATATACTGACAATGGACCAACAGTGCGCATAAAGCTGCTCATCCTGAGCGATACCCCGTGAAGTCGGAAGTAAGGAAACTGTATCCCAAGCTCGAAGGCATTGAGGGACGGTTCGGGCCTACAAAAGTGCATCTTCAGGTTTACGATCGTCAGTCCTTCCTTTCTTCCAAATTGTTTAATGCAAACTCATTTTCCGCTTTGTTTCAGATGCGGCTCATACCTTCCCTGTTCTCTTCTTCGTTTGCAACTCAGCGAAATTCTGTTTTCGCGCGATCGCGGCTTTCAGCAAATACGTCCTCGGAACGCTCCCAACTTCGCCTTCACCGTCCGCGAGTAATGTCAACGGTTCCAATAACGATCCGCATTCGTCGTCACCGGGTCGGAAGAGTTACCGGCTCGGGAGAGCAGCTTCGCTGAATGTTTCCGTGTCGAAACGCCTGTCGAGGATGGGAAGTCTCAGGAAGAGGAGTTCACTTCGTCAGGAGTCGAATGAACGTCTGCAACCGCAACCGCGGCAACCAAACGAACAAATTCTAGAGCATGATGCGCAGGTGGTGGAAAGCCCCGGAAGACTGAGCGTAGCTAGTAGCACGTCGTCCACGTCGGAGATATTGGACTCGATCGCTCCGGGTGAAGGTGTTAGACTCGCTGGTGATGGTAGTATTTACATCAAATTGCCAGATGGCGCCCCGTCCCCCTTCGTTGATAGTATGATTCGCGAGCGTATCTCAACGCGAGGAGAAGTCCGCCCGCTCGAACCAGAGTCGGATCTGGCTGCGTGCAATATGCCGTTGGAGCGCATCGGAGTGGCCAACGAACTCGTTCTACGGAGATATCTTGAAGGCAGATCGAAATGGAACGAGAGATTCGCGAAGACGAGGGAAAATATTCGGAAACAGCGCGCGCATAGTTTGAAGCTTGCAAGTAGTGACGTTGCGCGGATTATTCCTCAGCTTCAGATGCAATTCTATTTGAGTGCTGAGGAGAGTGAGGCACTGGGCGCGGTGAATGTTAAGGAAGCCTTGCGACCATCTGCCGCGAGCTGGGCGTGGGCGTGGGCACTCGACGGCGCGGAACGGCCACCACCGAGTAGCATTGTCGCACGCCGAGATACTGAAGAGGCGCGCCGATTAAGTAAGATCGCGGACTTGCCAGCTTCCACGCACGATCATCGCGTGAGCGGGAACAACTTATGGTCATACCTCGTGAACCGACTGAGTCTGGAGAAAACCGAGGCAAAGGTGGAACAACACACCGCTGAGAAGGACCCGAAGGGCGTTGGAAGAGATGTTTCACTAACTTCTCTCGGTCGCGGGAGAAAGGCGGAAGGCACCAGGGACGCATCAAAAGAGCGAAGGCGGAGACCGCATTGGCCGAGGTCATCATCCCGCTCGGCGCGTTCTCCAGAGCGGCGAGGAAATATTTTCCGATTGAAGACTACTTTGGCGACAACTGCCCAGCCTGAGCCTCAAGAAACAAGAGTGGATGGCAATAATGCGGATGTGAGCAACATTGGACGTGCAGCTCCCAATTAATAGATAGTAGGCTACCGTAGCTCTATGGATTGTCGAAATAATATAATAGTATACCCAACCCAAGTACATAATAACCGCGGTTATAATTCGCTCAGTGGAAGATAGGAGAAGGCAAGAGAAAACAACGGAAAGGTGATTACATAATATTGACCAATGATAACGCGTGGGAAAGCGGAAGGACGGACGCTTACTTGAAGAAAAAAAAAATCGGAAACGTCACTCATCCTCTTTCTCCCTGCCTACCACCTCCTTGGACTCTACACTATGTTCAACGCTGCTCGTCGTGCTGCCTTTCGTTCTCAGGCTTTGCCTATGCGCTCAGGTGCCTTTGCACAGATTCCGCGCTCAATGATTGCGCGGAATATGAACAGCAAGGTATCCGGGCCTGTCATTGGTATTGACCTAGGTACGACGAACTCCTGTGTCTCCGTCATGGAGGGCAAGACTCCCCGTGTAATCGAGAACGAGGAGGGTAACAGGACGACTCCCTCTGTTGTCGCGTTTACGAAACACGGAGAACGTCTTGTTGGTTTGCCTGCGAAACGTCAGGCGGTAGTGAACCCGCACAACACTGTGTTTGGGTTCAAGAGGCTCATTGGACGTCAGTATAATGACGCGGAGGTGCAGCTTGACAAGGCGCATTGGCCTTTTAAGATTATTTCTCGCGCGGATGGACGGCCAACTATTGAGATTGAGCAGGATGGCAAGAAACAGCAATTCGTGAGTAACGTTTTTTAAAGGTCTCATTGATGATTTTTGCTAATAATTTGCTCGCTATTTTCAGTCTCCCGAGGAGCTTTCATCCATGGTGCTTACGAAGATGAGGCGAACGGCAGAGAACTACTTGAACAAGAAAGTGAAGTAGGTCTAGACGTCTCTTGTCGGTACGCGATCGGTTTCTCACACTGTGTCTTACAGTCATGCCGTCATCACGGTTCCGGCGTACTTCAATGATGCTCAGCGACAAGCGACTAAGGACGCCGGCCAAATTGCTGGTCTTGACGTCCTCCGTGTCATCAATGAGCCGACGGCAGCTGCGCTAGCGTACGGCATGGACCGCACCGACTCGAACGTCATTGCTGTGTACGATTTAGGCGGTGGTACATTTGATATCTCTATCCTGGAGATGCAGAAAGGTGTCTTTGAGGTCAAGTCGACTAACGGTGATACGCATTTGGGTGGTGAAGACTTTGACAACAGCCTCGTCGAGTACATCCTGAAGGAGTTCAAGAAGGACACTGGAGCGGACTTGTCTTCTGATCGGATGGCGATCCAGCGAATCCGTGAAGCTGCTGAGAAGGCCAAGATTGAACTTTCGTCGACTTCGCAAACGGAGATCAACTTGCCGTTCATTACCGCTGATGCCTCGGGACCGAAGCACATCAACTTGAAGCTGCTTCGCTCGCAGTTCGAGTCACTTGTTAACCCGCTCGTTCAGCGAACAGTTGACCCATGCAAGAAGGCTCTCTCGGATGCGGGTGTCAAGGCTTCGGAGGTCAACGAGGTCATCCTCGTTGGTGGTATGACTCGTATGCCGAAGGTCCAAGACACCGTCAAGGGCATTTTCGGTCGTGAGCCTAGCAAAGGTGTTAACCCTGATGAAGCTGTCGCTATTGGTGCTTCGATTCAAGCTGGTGTGCTTGCTGGAAACGTCACGGACATCCTCCTCCTCGACGTCACCCCACTATCGCTAGGCATCGAGACTCTCGGCGGTATCATGACGAAGCTTATCCCTCGCAATACGACCATCCCGACCAAGAAGTCGCAAACCTTCTCGACTGCTGCTGATGGACAGACCGCGATCGAGGTCAAGATTTACCAGGGTGAACGTGAGCTCGTTCGGGACAACAAGCTTTTGGGCAACTTCAACCTCGTCGGTATCCCGCCTGCACCAAAGGGTGTTCCGCAAATCGAGATCACCTTCGACATTGATGCGGATGGTATTGTACACGTTACGGCGAAGGATAAGGCAACGAACAAGGATCAATCCATGACGATTGCTTCGTCATCTGGTTTGAGTGAGAAGGATATTGAGAAGATGGTTGAGGATGCTGAACAGTATGCTGAGGCTGACAAGGCCCGTAAGCTTGTGATTGAGGAGGCTAATAAGGCTGAGTCGGTCTGCCATGATACTGAGAAGGGTGCGTACTGTCCCATTTCCTTATGACCCTGCTCTTGTGGAACTGATAACGACCTCTACACAGCGATAAACGAATTCAAGGACCAAATCGACGCAACTGAGAAGGAGAAAGTCACCGTTCTCCTCACCGAGTTGCGCGAACTCGCGTCGAAAGGACAGCAAGGAGACGCGTCGGTTAACGCTGAGGCGATCAAGGCGAAGATTGATGAGACTCAACAAGCCTCGTTGGGTCTGTTCCAGAAGGTGTATGAGAAGCGCAATGCCGAAGCTAACGCTTCGTCGACGTCAAGCTCGGAGCCGTCGAATGAGAATCCGGAGAAGAAGGATTAAGTGGCTTAATCCTAAAGAACGCTTCGTTAGCTCTTGCTCCTTCGTTCTTGCTTATATCTCATCTCCACCTCTGACCATCATTCCCTCCTTTCACCCCTTATTTGCACCTCACCCCCATAGATACGTATACTCAAAAGTACTTCCACGCGTGCCATAACCTATATTACACTATCACATAGTTAGCTTTCGATTTAGTTCCCCCTTGCCTCTACCGTTCGACGTTCTCCGTCTCGGACGTGATCGTCGTCTCGTCCGCGTTACTTTTGATGTCTCCTACATTTGAACGCCCCACTCAGATTCTCTGATCTCACAATCTATGTTTCCTTTTTTGCTCTCTGCAATGTACTCGGAAATGAAAAGCAATCTCTATCAACCTTTTCGATATTTGCGTGCGTGGCTTCTTGGATCGAGTCTGTGGTTGATGACATGATTCAACTTCACGGTGAACTTGTTCTGAACATGACAATGACCATGGACTACAACGCGGACGTACATGCGATCAAGAAATAGTGTCGACGTGTTTCACACCCTGCCGAATCTACAATTTCTCTTCCCGGAGTTAGCAATAACAGGGGCGCCAGCATTAGTACCGGATGAAATATCGATCCCCTCCCTCTCCAACACTTTCCTCGCCAGTTGTCCAAACAACGGGAAGAGATGGACATGAATACTAGCCTTTTCGGAGCTTGCTTGTCTACGAGCGTATCGTGCTGCGATTCCTTGCGAGATTATTGATAGCTGTAGTTGATCAAAGCAGTATACGGTGGTTAGTTGATACTCGTAGGTCATTGAGGTGCACGCCAGAATCGAGTAAAGGGATAAAAAGGGGGAGGGGGAAAAGAAGAAGGGAACTTACTCGGAAGAGCATCCAACTCCTCGCGAAAACCATTTCAGTTATAGGGTAAGGCTGTTTTGTGAGTTTGCAGTATTCGCGCTCGAGTTCTTGTAGCGAGATTGGTGGTTCGGTTGTACCGAAGTTGAGTAAGGAGTGGAAGCCTGCGTCCTCTCCTGAGACGTCGCGTGGGTTGACAGACCATGGCATCAGGAGGTTCGCCAAGTCGGCCAACTTTTGAGAGTAAGCAGCCCAAGTAATTAGGCAACACTGTGCAAAGAGAGATGGCTTGACGAAAAGTAACCCACGGGACTCCCAAGCGTGCTCAACTCCCAATCTAAAATCCCAATAACCCTATTCTCCGTCGGGTGAAAAACTAGATTATCAAGTTTATAGTCCCCATGAGCGACACGTAACCCCGTCTTCCTCTCATCCGGTAAATGGTTACTGAACCAGTTGACCAGTTCGTCGAACATTGGGATTTTGCCTGTTGGCTGGTTGGTTTCGATGTCGACCGCTTGGGCTTGTGCGAGCGAGACGCGGGAGAGGGACTTGATTTGACGTGGGAAGTAGGGTGTTGTGGGTCCGAATGTTGAAAGACCGATCAAAGAAGGGTCGAGGACAGAGAGCGATGCGAGTGCGCGGACGGCGGCTAACCAGCTGGGTATCCAGTGGAAAGAATAATTGTTTGTTCTACAACTCATTCACGTGTATTGAGTGAGGAACTTATCATACCATTCCCGTCGATCCTTCGGTGAAATTTCCAACATCCGTATATCCGTGAATATACGACCATCGAGGAACTCCATGACATAGAACGGAGTCCCTATCACATTGTCATCCGAGCATAGCACAATTGGCTCGGGTACGGGCACGCGGTCTTCAGGACGCGTAGTCGCTTGTTGATTGTGTAAATGTAGAGCTCTGAGAACGGTATATTCGCGTTCTATTTGGTGAGCTGTTTTGCTAAGCAGCGTGCCAGCTGGCTTCTTGCGTAGAACAAAGCGGGTATTTCTGTAACTAGCACTGAGAATAAGTCATTTGATCGGGAGGATAGACTCACCTGGAATCTGTTAGGAAGTATGTTGGATTTGACTTACATTTCGCTTTTCATGAACACCGAAGCCGGTAGAGTATATTTCAAAATACTAACCTGACCGAACTACTCGACAGAATTCAGCCACCTCCGCATAACCGAGAAACCAAACCGCACCTTGAACTGCTTAACAGTCACTGGAGTCCTAATAGACTTGACGTGCTTTTCCAAATATGTGTTGAGTCGCTCTACATCAATATTAGCTCGGACATCCCCATATTCTCCTCCTATTTTCGCGCCGTTTGAGCCGTTCATGAAAGCACGCGAATAGATGAGGGAGTACTAGCGGTAGGAGAACAAGCTCGAGGCATGGAATTTGACAGTGATCGACAGTCCGGTTATCATATTTACCGATGGAAATCACGTTACTTGCAATATGTTTGATCGCAGCTCAACATAACCTCCATATCTCGATATGGAGAGGCCGCTTCAAAGTTCAAACGCAAACGACGACTCCTAAGTGAGACTTTGCCACCACCAACATGTCTCAACAACGACAACGATTGAACTATTCCATCTTGTGAAATGACCCGGAACCTCAATTCGACTGTGTGTTCCTTCAACAGTCTATCGTCGATGTTATGGTTCTCCACAAGACGATCTACAACGACCATCCAAAACTCTTCCCACCCAAAGATATAGACGCAACTGAGCTCAAATTGTATAAGGTGAGTTACCTTAGATTCGTGATGATGGCCCACTATGCTCACATAATGCCACGAAGCCCGAGGTGGATTTACCGAGATCCCCGAAACCTGACCTGCAACTCATCAAGGCGACCAACATGCAAGAACTCGATGACGCAGCTTTGCTTCAGGATGAGAATGTATTTGGAGCGAACGATTTGGACATAGGTCTTTTACATTTGGTGGTCAAGTTAGAGGTAGACAGGCCTGGTAAGTGATTCAGCAGATTCGGCTTGATCAACGTTGTCAAGCTGATATGATTACTCGAACCAACCTTAGGTCGAGGAGTAAAACGGCATTCAGAAGATATTCTCGATCGCGCTAAGAGAGCAAAGATTGTGGAAATTCCCCCATCACTGATATCCAAATCGAAGCAGTACAAGGGCATTCAAACACGACAGGAAGAGAGAATTTATGACGACCGCCCCTCGCCAGACATGCTGTTGGCCCTGATTTCGCTCTTGTACAAAGGATTCGGAAATTTCCTCGATATTTTCCGGGGAGTTAAGGAAGCAGCGGGTGTGGTCAGCCTTGCCCCTTTAGAGCTGCACTCACGGGTCTATGAGTTTGCGGATTCGATGTCCGGTTTCTTCGAGAACGAAGCGAGTCGGAGTGAGGATGCTTTAAATCACCTGAATCGACTGCTCTTTCCAAATGAAGAGATTGTTCCGATACAACCATCTACCGTCACTTTGACTGTCCGGACGGCCGGACACTGTGTCGGGGCCTATGGCGAGACGCCTTTCGTGGTACAGTTCAAGAACGAATTGTATGACATCAGTTCGTATCCTCTGGCAAGCTCGTCGCCTACGTTGCTCAATTGAATGTGTCGAATGGAATTAAGTTATTTGGAAGATGGAGAATGCCAACCCTCGGTTTGACGATTGTCGGTGAGTCCAGTATGTACCCTGTGAGTGTTGCAGCAGAGATGATGCGATGCGTCACTCCAGGACACATTGTCACGTTTCATGCAATCTGCTTTATCGGCGCGCACTGGCATTGTGTTAACCTCACTCCGTCCCTGTCTTGCGTTCTGTCTGCAGGTGAGGGTGACGATTGGAAGATACTGTATGCAGCCTTTGCTGCAGCAAGAATTACTATTGCGAGAATACAGGAGGATGCCAAGTGGATATCATCCGAGACCACCCGTCCGGAAATCAAACCAGAAGTGTTTAATTTACCTGACATTTCTCGTCTGCGCCGATACAGTGGAGCCTCCGATGGGGAGGATCAAGATGTCACATTTACGATAGATAGGCATTATAACGAGCAACAACTCAACTGCTTTGTGTATGTTGCTCTCACAAGCTCCGGCGATGAGATTATTGTCAAGTTTACACATCGCTACTCGATACGGATGCACCAATTGAGCGTCAATTTAGGCCGAGCCCCAGCAATCCTTGGATACGAGATGTTACCAGGAGGCTGGCATGCGATAGCAATGCAATTCTTGTCAAACTTCGTACCTCTTAGGGATCTCCGGTGGCCGAATATCCTCATAAGTGGCTACAGGATGGATTGGAAAATTGTTGACTACGATTACGGGGGCATCGCTGGGGAAGTATGCTACCCGACTGGCAATCTTAACAATACGATATTAGACGGACGGATGAGGACTGATTTGGTCATTCGAAAGGATGATGACCTGTGGATCTTTAAGAGCACACTGAACGAATTCAGGAAAGGTCTTGGGTATAACATGCTCAACGGTCTGTATCAGCAATAAACCTCCTCCGCTGCGGCCGATATCTCACTACTGCCATTTGCATTGCAGAATAAATTTCCTAGAGGTGGAGAGTGGGCTGTGACTACCATGCGCAATCAGGAAGAGGGACAGAAAGGTGCTCGCTGGTGTGTCATGAATGATGCCAAGTGGTATCTTCGTTTCTGGAGTTTCAGCAAGGACAGCGTTTCGGTCGAAGGCACTGGTCCTCTCGATGAAGATCTTTTTTCTGCCTTTTCAGACTGGGGTCACGCGAGAACGGATAGGTACAAGGAGCGAAAGGGGAATTTATTACTAACGTGGACTCCGGAGGATATGCGTGATACTCTTTCCCGACCCCCGAACAATATCCCCTCCAGTTCCCGGAGTCTGTGGGGGCTTGATTTTTCGAGCTCCCGTCTGGGTGGAACCTGGTCGGTAGGCTTCCCCAATCGAGAGAACCTGCCTCTGGTACTAGCTCTGGACTTGGCGACGAGGCTGTTGCTCAAGGTAGTTGTGTCAGTGATGAGGATAGCCATGAAGGGGTCGTAGTCAGTGATTTCTATGGTTATGGTGTAATTATTTCATTTTTTGTAAATGTGTACCCTGACTTTGATTGCTATTTTGGGAAGACGACTCAGCATGTTCGATGTTCGATCAGGTGCAGGGTCTTCCCCTATACGGATTGGGTGTGTACATTAGCTTTTTCCATCTCCTCTTATATGCGTATAGCCGTATTTCGTCTTCCTTGAGGTCATACGCATGTGGTCGAAATACCAGGGTGAAGTAGAGGGCAACCCGCAGAGAATGTACGGGCTCGAGGAATGCACCAATACCCGTTCGTTCGGGGTCCTTTGCAGCTCGGTCGGAAATACTCATAAGCAAAGCTAGGCGCCTAGGCCATGGCCTTCCCCGACTATCTATTCTCAGAATGACTTGGTGCAAAAGTCACCCATCTCGGTCTTATCAGCAATGACTCCTTGGCTCACAGAAAATTCGAATAGCCTGTCGTTCGCCCGGACACCTCAAACTACTCCAGGTTGACCTTGGTCTCAGGAAGGAATGTGCCGTTCAGTATGGATATAATTGTAATAGTACTATGCCCGATGTCTGAAATTTACGGCTATCAAAGACTTTGCGCGCGTGTGCTGCTTCTCGCTCACAATTCTTGCTAAGACCAGCATACTTCTTTGTTCAGCGACCACCATGGTGGTTTGACGACACCAACTATGCACCCTTGTAGCGAGGGTATAAAGCATGCATCACGACCGGTTTGAGGCTCCACTCACTCTCATACGGCATAAGCTTTTAATCGACGGCCTTGATCACTTTCTTGGAACTGACCATGCTCCCGTTTATCATTGGCGTTATTCTCTTCTCTTGCTCTTTCGTATCGGTGGAAGCCCTGGGCGGGCCATTCACCAACGCGAAGTTCTCTCCCATCAAGATATACGGTGCGTGAGTAGTTCTTCTATTATGTGCTACAGAGCCTGACAACTGATCCAGTGGTACATGTGGGGACATACCCGGCGGCGACGATAGTCCGGTGAAGTACTTGCTCATCTAATGCATGTATGTTCACTGACGTCGTCACCACAGGTGGTTGCAGTGAATGAAGAAGTAAGTGCATCATGCTCAACGTCCTACCGTTGACCTCATCCTCTTTGCTAGCTATACGATCAGATAGGGGATCCATGCAATATGGAGGTTTCCATAACGTACAAAGGAAAGACCGTCGAGGCTACGATAATGGATAAGGTACGCAATAGCACTGTATCGATTTAATTAGTGCACTACTTCCATCTATTGTACTAGTGCATTTACTGCTCATACGGCGATCTCTATTTGTCGAGGGGTCTTTTCGAACAGCTTACCGGCTCAGTGATTGATGAACAATTAATCAGAGGTATCTATGGCGAATGGGACTTCAAGAACGGATCTACACGTCCGGAGCCGAGTGAGTCAGCATAGTCCAGAAGCTCCTCCCGAGTCGCAGCCTCGCAGGGCGGGTTCCATCATCACCACCACCCTCGTACGACGACCCAGTTCCAGCACCTCCACCCAGAACCAATCATGTTACTGACCCTCAGGCGACTACAACTTCCGGCAATACTTACTCTTGCCAAAATTGAACAAGAACTGAACTTTCTTCTTATTGTAACTAGCACTTGTGTCTGCAGAAACGTGCAGGCCGATACACCGTGATCTGTAGATACTTTCATGTACTGCTGCATGACTACATATAAAACTCCGATCGTGCCTCTCCGATAGTGTGACCGAGCATACTGTTCTGAGTAGAAGAGTCACGAGTCGTAGAGGCAACTTTCGCGAGCAGTACAATCAAGGAGAGAAATAGCTCCGCCGTCAATTCCAATTTTCTACCAGTATATAGAGGGTAGGATTTAGAAAATGCAATGGCGAAGAGGCCCGTCAACCGTTGATTGCTGACCATCCATCTAGCATGCATTCTAATAGATAGAACACCATCTCTGGTTGTTCTTGAACATCGAAAAACAAGTAGGCGTCAATGCCCTGCAACCTCGCACAATGAAAAGACATTCGGATTGTTAAAGTAATGCGTTCCCCTGTCTGCTTCTTACAAGGTACATAAGACCATCATCAATATAGGTACCTAAAGCCCTACTCCCTTTCTATCGCCTCCTCCATAGTAATACCCTCTAGACATGCAGCGTCTTCAACGCGCCTTTGATTCACGCCCTCAGGCCCCCAAGTTCGTCACTATCGAGTCAATTTACCGCATTGAAATAACTAACAGGCTTCCTCACGAGTCCTGCGCAAGATCTTCGTCCGATTCGCCGGTATCCTCTGCCAGTCGGGCCTGAGCTAACTGGCACTCGCCCACCGATATCCACCTTGTGTTACTTGGTTTCTCAACTGTGAGAAGCACGTTCGAGTCCGATGCAAGATTCACTTACGAGATCAGGAAGCGACCATCTTCAATTAACAGTTACCAATTCTGAGCTGAGGCAATTCACCAATTTACTCACATTGCTATTATGCCGACCGTGATTGTAAGCGCACCCTATTAAATGTATTTATAAGGTATGAGACAGTGAACGAAGGAAGCACCTACATGAAGAAAGGCCTTTGTATGATGGCTTTCATGATGCTTCCGATGTACGTGGGTGCCATCAGCTAACGCGCACATTTGTCAAATGGTCATGTAATTCCATAGACGCCTGCTTACTTTGCCAATCGCTATTGAAACCAGCTGACCAGAAATGAATAGCGAAGCCCTAAATGCCAATTCCCCAGGACCAGTAGGCTGTGTGCACCAGTGAATAAGTATATAGTCCATAACTGCCTACCTAGCGCGTATACCATCACGAGAGGCGGTACATTACTCCAGGGTAAAAGGTGGTCTTCAAAGGATCAGCCGGAATAGAGTCATCCATGGTACGAACGTACTTCAGGGACACCTTGGGGACTGCGCGACAGGCGAGAAGTTCGGAGTAATCTGCATGCAAGGTAAATCGGGGAATTTGAATCATAGAGTGGGTGCTCACACCCGTCAAAGGTAGTTTTTAAGCAAAGACTTAACAGATGAGACCGCATCCTTCAAATAAGTATATGTTCCCTATGCTGGTGTCGGCATGGACACAGCCGGACAAGTGGATGTATTTGCGGGCTAGGAACAGGTCAGACGCACTTTGCAGATACGGAAATGAAGGACTCACTGACCGTGCAGTCTCTCGAGACGCAGAATGAATCACTGAGCTTCTCAACGTCCCAGATAGGTAGAGCTACTTCGTCAAAGATGATCCGCTAATGGCCCCTGTACAGGAGTACCGAACTGCTCGTTTACCTCGCTTCAGTAAGCTCAGTCATGCACCTCCCTGTCCGTCAATTTCGTCTATGACAAGGAGATTCGTTGGCGCTTGGCACGGAGACGAGTTCGAATGAGACATCACGTCCCCGCATTAAGACGTCCTTCCTGTGATCTTCTTCACTATCTACCGTCACAAGCCAGTTGTTGATGGGTGTCAAGAGATGCACCGCTACCAGTTCCTTGAAGTTTTCGTCCTTGAGCTTTCTCCCGTTGTCTTCAAGAATCATTTGGTAGATGACGTGTTCAAGCTTCCGGTCATCCTCCACCCAAACGTCCTTCAGTACATACTCCCTACTCGAATTTAGGTCTTTCACCCAGAAAACCCTCGTGGCTCGGCCGATAGTGGCATCCAGGCTGAAAACCGACAGAACATCAATAACTTCATACCATTTTCTATTGATCTCGATGTGATAGATTTGTTTCACAGTGTTAGGATCAACAACTCGTGTACTCGGATCCCAGTCCAGTTCAGGCTTTTTCGTGAAGGCAAGAGTAAGGAACACATCGGAGAACATGTCCAGTTGCTTGACGAGTCAAAAGAATGCCCAAGGCTCATGAACAGGCTGCATACCGTGATAAAAGTTGAATGGCGCGCTAACCACCGTTATGGCTCGGGAACAGAACCACAAACGTAGGTTTGCATTCTCGATTGTGACCCCAAGAGTGAATCGCTTGCAAGGATCCAATGACATCGTATGTTGCATGTCGTGGATCACTCAGTAATGTTCTACAGAACACGTATGAGATGAGAATGCAACCAAGATCTCAAGACAGCGCTTACCTCATCCCGTTTCTCGTCCGTATCCTTCAGCTTGAACTTATACGTGAGGGCGATATCGTATGATCGATGAACGGCGGGATCGGACTCTTGTTTTTCGAGATCCGCATCTTTCAGCAAAACGCATGCTTCTGGCCTGGTCTTACATTCCCTCTCCGACTCTGGCGCGTTGTCAGGCATTATTCGCAGGACGAACGTCTGATCAAGTCCAGTTCTCTGTCGGACAGCAGCTTCAACAATCTTATTTATGAATACATACGTCCTCCAGAGACTGAAATGCCTCATTCTCGCCTCTGCCTGTCTTGGGCTCCTTGGAGAACGCAGCCCAACATTCTGAGTGACCCCAACCCTCAAAGACGATACAACCGAATTGATGTTAATGCCAGACTTCAGGGGTGGAAGAAGTGCCTGGATGAAGGGTATAACCCAGCTTCTCAGGCAGAGTGATTCGCGTCTCCGTTAGTGTACCGTGCCAACAGTCGAACGAGTGCACTGATCGAGTAACGGCGGGTGTCTCCTGGGTACAGCATTGATGCTCGGGTGGTGGGACATGATTTTTCGGAGTTTCAGGTCGCTCTACAATAGGTTATCACTGGAGGTTGACGGTATATCCCCAATTCGATACTGTCACGGTGTCACTGACACCAGAGGAGACATACGCAACGCGTCCTGTCACGGCATGTGTCACGAGGTGGACTTATACGGTGTCGCATGAACCACCATGTTCTCGCTTTCATCAAGCTGTAGGAGTCTGGTTCTTCCTCGCTCGGGTATTTTGAGGACACTGCGACACCCCGCTTCTTTCCCCGAGACTCGTTGCTTCTCACGCTCACTTCCGCCAAAGTTTCCATTTGAAAAGCTCCCAGACCATGGTTCGGGTTCACCAGCGTCACCGACAGTTATCTATGAGGGTCCACTTGCACGCACATTCCGCTCCCTGAAAATATTTTCATTGTCTTCTTTGGGCCTGGCTACAGCATTAACTCCGTTTATGTTTATCATTGACACGTCCTTACCTTTCATCGCGCGCGTCGTGCTTGCGTCAATGGCTCTCGGTACAAGTTCAGTATCCACGGCTCTGGTTGGTTGGTGTGGTCAACCATACGTTAAAACTATTCGTACGTTATCGGACAAGACCAAATCGGATGCCGCAGACCAGGCGTCAAGCGGCATTCAGCTTGAGACCTTCACGCTCACCTTACGTCCTCGATTTACCAACGTATATGATACCGCATTCCTAACGGAGGCACGACGACCTTTTGCCAAATGGGAACTTGCAGAAAACGTGACTTTGCGAGATTCGGGTTCGATTGGTTCAGATGTCCCGCCAGAAGAGACAGTAGCCGAGACGATTGATGCCCAAGGCACGGTTTTGGGCCGTTGGATAGTCTCTTGGAATGACGACGGGACAAAGGGAACGTGCCGGGGTGAAGGGAAGGTACAAAGGTGAGCTAAATGCTCAGCAAAACATGTTTGTTTCTGGGTGCTGAGATTTACGTTTAGGTTTTTCAATGTACACGAGGAGATTCTCCCTCCCTTCGTCAAATAGTATAGCTATCCGGTGACTGGGCGAAACGTACAGATTCAATTGATGATGAAACAAATCCTCTGTCTCGAACACGTCGGCCAATACCGTACATCGACCTTAAGTGCTCAGGCGAGTCCTCCGTGTACGGTACTGTAGAGTATATGCCTCTGTCAAGCTCATGGAATTTTCCAAAATTCCAATATTTCTGTCCGACAGCAATTGAAAACAGTAGCGCTCTTTCCTGCTCATCTGATGAACCTTCGATCGGTCTCGAAGGTCGAATGTCTTAGATATCTTGACACGCTCAACTCCAGCTCGCGTTTGGTATGCCCGCCTCAAGTTTCGTAAGTGCTTATACTGCTGGTGACTTCGGTTCGACGATAGAGACTTGTGAAGACTTACTTTCTCGGTCGAGGAGTTCGAGAAAAGTGTACATCGTTGGGGGAGCAGGAGGTAGCTTACCCGGTGCGCGATTCAGAAGTGTATCCAATGTGAAGACGCATCTGTTTCGGCGAATACTAAGGGTCGGGAGGGATGAACCATTCAACCACATAAACGGGGTTTTTGTTCTTACTGGCTCCCAAAAATAACTAACAGTGTCTGGACAGATTTATGTTCTCTGCCAGTGACATTACAAATGTATGTTTGTCTGGGTTTTTGTCGGGTGCCTTGTTGATTATTCTTGGTCACACATTGGTGGCGATAGTGTTCGGCACGGGGCAACTCTTAGCAATGGCCGAGACCAGATGGTGACACATGCCTAGAACCATCGAACAGGAGTGGAATGTCAGTATACCAACCAGGCAAGCCGGGGCTATTACCGAAGTTTAGCCTATTCAAAACCGATGTTCCTCCAATAAACCGAAGACAGTGCGTTGGCCACTCTAGTTCGTGCTAATAATATATCTGTGTTTAGTGTTGTCTATCGGGATCAATTCCGTCGGTGCCCCTTCGTTTTTAAAAATTGCGTTTTTAAGGTCGTACTGACTATCCTACCCTTCCCAGAGTCGCGGACTTGAAATTGCATAGGGCAATGTATTATCCTATCAACTCTAAATGACCAACTCGATGCATTGTTCCCGCTCGAATACTCACATCCTGTGCCTTTGTCATTCCTGTCCGCCGGAGCTTGTCTCCTGGTCACTCGGAGCCGAGATTCCCTCGCGCGGTGAATCTGAATTTATCCGTTGTCTCCGCTGTCGACCCCACGCCGAATCGGCGTGAGATGGGTTTGGTCACGCGCTCTTCAATAACGTACCCGACTTGCGTGTCGGCATCTGCTATTTTCGTCTTCGACTGGAACTATCATGACGTTTGCGGTTCTGCAATTCGCTGTCTGTTGTCCTCGGCACCGTCTTCATATCGCGATGATGCAGGGTATAGTCCACTGTGGCAATATAAAACAGGGATGACTGGCTGTTATCAACCGGCAGGTGTCTCAGCTCCAGCGAACAAGACAAAATGTTCTCTACTCTTGCTGTTCTTTCTGCGATTGCTGTGACTCAGGTCGCAGCGCATGGCGGTGTTCTTGAATATTCATGGAACGGACAATGGTACTTTGGTTGGCAGCCGTACAATAGGTGATTTCAATCGCAGTGTTCTGCGCTCTCATGGTGCCCAGACTTATCAATCGTATCATTTAGCCCTGCTGGCCAAACGACCATTCAGAGGCCCTGGAGCACTTAGTGAGTCCTGTTCATTACGTCCCTGGCGACAGAGAATTAACTCGCGTGTTCATAAGCAACCCGATCACCGATGCTACGGACCCGACTATTGCTTGCAATGATGACGGCTCTTCAGGAGCTTTGCAGCTCTCGGCGACCGCTCCGGCTGGTACTGCTATCACTGCATACTGGAATCAAAGTGTGTAACTACATTTACCACACGTATATCACTCTATTAACTGTTTGCGTGTGTAGTCTGGCCTCACGACATCGGTCCGATGCTCACTTATCTTGCAAGATGTCCCGGTTCAACATGTACCGGTGTTGATGCCAAATCGCTTTCCTGGGTACGATTTTCCGCCCATTTTCAACTATAGTACCTATCTAACCAGATGAATAGTTCAAAATCGATGAAGCTGGTCTTCTTTCTGGAACTGTCTATGATGGTGAATGGGGTTCAGGGAAGATGATTCAACAAAACAGTTCATGGACTTCGACGATCCCGGCATCCGTCCCATCTGGAAACTACCTCATCCGGTTTGAAACTATCGCGCTTCACTCCCTGCCCGCTGTATGTCCCCCCTTTTTGAATTTTGTGTACATTACTGATCCGTCATTCGTGCTCCTGCTAGCAATTCTATCCTGAGTAAGTCCTATCATTTGTACGATGAGACTTTGAAACATGGATGATTAAAACTGGTCCTTCAGGTGCGCTCAGATCGAGATCACCAACGGTGGAAGCCTTGAGCCGACCGCGTCTGAACTTGTTAGTTTCTGCCCTTTCGAATGCTATGAAATCACTCTGATAATCTTCCCTCGTCTTCAGGTCAGATTCCCGGGTGCATACAGCAACAACGACCCTGGTGGTAAGCACCGCGCCTTCCTTCCTGACCCTCACTCAAGTCTTACTCCGCCTCCCAGTCAACATCAACGTCTACACCAACCAAGCACAAACACAATCGACTTACGTCATCCCTGGACCCCCTCTGTACGCTGGAGCGCGTAGCGGTTCATCGCCAGCACCAGCACCATCATCCTCCGCACCCGCGCCATCGTCCTCCGCACCCGCTCCTGCACCCACGTCCTCGGCTGTCAGTTCTGCTGCGCCATCTGCTACGGCCGCACCGTCCGCCGGAGCCGCTCAATATGCTCAATGTGGTGGTATTGGGTTCGATGGTCCTACTACTTGGTACGTTCCCTTCTCAGGCTCTCTAGGGCTAAGTTCTGACTTCTTATCTCTCAATGATGTCTTTAGTGCTGCGCCGTTCGCGTGCCAGGTTATCAACCCTTATTACTCGCAATGTCTCTAAGCTATCACTCGTTGGGCCGTATAACTCGGAGGAGACTGAGTATCCCTCGGGTTGACGAGAACTTGTGATAGTGTCTTGATCGTTCTTGGTTTGGTCCCACGCGTCATTTGGTTCAGTGTAGTATGTTTTTGAATATCAGCGTGTCTTAGTTCTCTAGCTTGTATGTATTAATTGATATACCTGGCCGTGAGCCTGATGTCTGGATTGGCTTTTTGTTCAGCTGTCAGGCCGTCTCGCTCCAAACTCAACAATTCAATCACAACACTATCTGGATGCTGCGTGTCTGAGTGGGGGTATCCTTGAGGAGCCATATATTGGCGACAATATTTGCCAGATAGTATGCACATGTGTGTTATCTCATGCTGAGATGCTTCGTGTAAAAGTCTAAGCCGTATGTTCTACTCCGCAGTTCCTGTCCTGGTGAATGCTATCAACAATATTATGCTGCTGGATATAGGGTGGAGCCAGTGTCTAGCAAGTCCATCAAATGTCCGCGAGTTCATCGGTATCCACGACATCCGACGTGTGTCCATTGTTCTCCGAGATCCCATATCCATTAATCTTCACTACACTAGGCTCGTTCTTAACCTTTATCATGGGCTCCGGTATTCTCGCGTTCTCCTTTAGTATCCCAAGCACGTGAGGAATGACATCCTGATGAACGTGCTCTCCCCACAAGATATCGAGATGTTCATAGCCCCCCAGTGGGATTGCCCTGGTATGGCTAGGAAGCTGACTTTTCATTACTTCAATATCCACCAACGAGTCGTGTGTTCCGTACAGAAGCACTGTGGGTGTCTTGATATTCCGCGTAGGGAACCGCGCGGGTCGGTAATAGAACCTCGCTTTCCCCCGATCACCTGCTTTTACCGCGAGGGGGGAAAGTCCACTTCGTACGTCATCATCATACATCGTAAACTCTGCATTTCGCATGATTTGGAACCAATGCACGACAGCTTTCGTGGATGTGGTCGAGTATAGATGCGCAAAAGCTGCGATCTTTTGCGTCGTCGTGATGCGAACGGAGGTCCAGGCAAAGAGGAAGGAAAGTGAACGAGATATGATTGCGGTGAAGATTGGTGGGTATAGAATGGATTGCCAAGTCGTCGCACTTTTGAGAATAGAGCGCCTCCCGAAGAAAAGATACATCAGAGCGGGTCTAGATAGACAACCGTCATTAGCGACAACGGGGTTGCATAGGAGAATGCCAAGAATACGTACGAAGCCTTCATAAGCCCGTCCACGAGAGGGGCAGACAACCCTGGGGGACTCATAGCGGGTGCAAGTGCAACAAAAACATCGACCTTCTTGTTAAGTGTAGGGTGTATACTCAGCGCTGCGAATGCCTGAGCTGTTCCTTGACTAAATCCAACATAACTCAAGCTCTGCTCTCCTGTTGTTTCGAGGATATACGCAATACTGTCCGGAATGTCGTATAACGCATAATCATCGATCCCGAAATTCCAAAAAGCGAGGCTGTGCGGAGAAAGGGACGTGTGCTTCCGTGAATACTTGTTGCCTCTGTTATTCCCAAGCCAGACGTCATACCCCGCTTCTGCTAGAACAAGAGGAAGGGCGCGGGATACACTTGTCGTACAGAGAAAAACGTCGGAGCACATCAACAGACCATGGTGAAGATACACGACCGGCTTCTTGGCACTGGCGTTGGGTCCTTCCTCCCGGGCACGAGGAATCCGATGCAGTGCAAGCAAGTACCCGTCTTTCGTCTGAACAACGTGTTCTTCCCACTCATAACCATACACACGACATAGGTCTCCGAACTCGACTGCTACACGGATATCATGAGCTCTTCGTGCCTCATCGCTAGGAACACCGGCGGAAAACATAGATCGGCCAAAGCGACCATCGTGATGAATGAGGGCTTTGTAGAGGCGGCGTGTCTGATCGCGGAACCACCAGATGACCGGGGCTGGGAGAAAGAAAATAATGAAGCGAAGTAGTGACTCAAGAAATAGCACGATAAAACCGAGTATTACGGCGACGTATTCGCGATAGTAGAGTCGTCCGAGAACGGGAACGCGGGCCATGGTCCCTCCAATCTGACAGATAACTCAGCAAGTCCGAGCAAACATCGAAAGAATATGCACCCACCTAGTCTACGCTTGATGACACTGCAGTTTTTTTAAGTCGAGTCAATGATTGGGTATACGCAGCTGGTACTCGACGAGCGTCCGCCACGCAAATTGGCAAGACAACTATGCGGTAAGCTCGATTCTTGAAAGTGTTGTATTATTGTGTTTAGACTATCTCTTAGTTTAAATATTCTCCTATAGTCATGTCCCTTCAAGCGACCTTGGTGGAGGTGGAGGGAAAGACGCCTGCTAATGGTGACGAGAATGGAGTTGGAGCTGAACCATTTCAGCAGCATCTAAGTCTTTCATTCATTCTGACATTCATGTGAAAAAGCTACATCACGTGCACATCTTATCTAATATCATGATTACACTTACGAAACATGACAAAGACACTTCCCCCAGTGCTGCTGTAACGTCTGCGGGCGGTAATAAAGAGGCTGCTTGCCGATGTGGCGACATTTGATCTTGACATCTACGATTCCAACCACACTTCAGCGGAAAAGTCTCATCGGTGCACTTCGTTAAACCCGATGTGCATTCTCATCGTTGGGTACTCTAATGAAAATTGGGATGAGGATTTCGAGATAGGAACAAAAACGGTTTGGTTGTTGGCCCAAGCTCACCTTGCAGACTTTGTTACAGTGTTTTTCATAAGTCCTGCGACACGTGCCTTTTGCGTGATTTTTGACTCGCGTGCCCCAAATGGCCGAAAATGAACAAAATGGCCATTTTCTCGGTCAATACAGCATATAGAGACATGATATGTCCATGTAAAAATACTACTCGAAAAGCCGATTCTGCACATGTAAAAAAGTCTAAGAAATGTCGAGTGTGTGCAATAGAATAGTGATGACAACATCGACAAAGCTATGACCCACCTCCTCCTTCACGGAATGCAAAAATTACAGCTCATCCAATATCGCACATAAAAATCTGGTTTAAGCACGATAAATCGGGCCTACCCAGTGTCCATCCATGTCCAACTTTTTGTGGCCTCTCATTGTGTTGTTCATGATTGAGCTCCACGGTCTTCCTTCATGCCTGCTGACAGAAATCTTCCCTGCAGCATTGCACTTCTCATAACTCGCATATTCCAATACCAAAAAATACAATTCTTCTCGGTAAATTCACGTGCTAATGATAGCTTTCGGACAAGGTATAAATTGAGATGAGCCAACTGGGTGTATTGTTGAAATACATGTGTCTACTCTATGTTACAGTGACGTATGTATTTACCGCAGGCGACCATTCCGGAAGTCGCAACTCTTTCTCTGACCATCACTCACTCCCGAAGCTAAGCCCGTCCACACCATCAACATCTCCTTCGCCTTTCGAGCCGGAATGGTCCCAGAATGCGTCAAAGAACCAGCAGCAGCAGATGAGCCAAACACAGTTCACGGTGCCTCCTATCGCTCGATGGAGCCAGAGTGTGCAGCATGCGCATACCTACACAGCTTCTCTGGTGGCCCAAATTAGCTCATTCAATGCACCAGATGGAAATCCCGGTGCTCCCCTGACTCTTACAGTGTGAAGACGCAGCTCTTCAATCTCCT
Organism: Inonotus hispidus; assembly: GCA_024712875.1. Classification (NCBI taxonomy): domain Eukaryota; kingdom Fungi; phylum Basidiomycota; class Agaricomycetes; order Hymenochaetales; family Hymenochaetaceae; genus Inonotus; species Inonotus hispidus. The sequence goes on along the minus strand of CM045722.1, from coordinate 870,023 downwards.
CTCCCGGTGTCCTCACACGCTCGCACACTCTCAATTTTGCCCAGTCTGCTTCGCAATTGTCTCAGACATAAAACATGCCTCCGCCTCCTAACCTACATGCGCGCAGTATTACACTCATGGGAACGGAGCGACGACTGAAACGTGGTGATGAGGATTACTTCAAGAGGCCTGAGAGTCTGCTTATTTGGTTCAGCTGCGAATGCTGCTTGCAGACGAGGCGGAGGCTGCAGCGGCACAGGAGTGAGATCCTGTGGTGCGATGGCAGCGCCAAGCCGGATTGTCCAAAACAATTTCGCAGCAATGGCAGTCGTTATCTGCTGAGGAGCGGAATTACTGAGACGATCTGGCGAAGCAGCGAAAGAAGGAGCACGAGAAGATGTATCCTTGGTACATCATCGGCCTACGTGTTCTGAAAAGAAGAAGAGAAATGCAGGTGAGGAGTCAGAGGATGACGGGAGGGCGAGGAGAGAGAAAGATGGGAAGAAAGAGAGGAGGGAACATACAAAGTTGTCCAGTCGTGTTCGAAACAGCTCTGCGTGCTCAGTGGCTAGCACAGCGAGCACAACTAGCATGTCCTCTTCGGCATCAACCGTCGACTCAGATGACTTCAGCGAGCTTGATTCTCTATCCGCCGGTAGATCGCTCTACGGCGCATATGGATATGCGAATGGTGCGTGCTGCAGCGTACTGGAGGTCGAGTAACGGATCTTGCAGATTTCGACATGAGCGATGAGAATGCGCAAAACCAAAGTCAGGTACATTCCCTCGCCCTCTTAGCCTTTCGATGCCATCGCTTCCCGGTCAGCACCGTCCTATCCACACCATGGAGGACATGGGCACAGTCGCGGTCCCTTGCTGTCGACGGAAATCTCTACACAGACCGCTCAGAACGTCATTTCTGGCCCACTCAGCTTCGTTCTCCCTCAGGACCATCATTCAACTAGTGCACCTGCCCTACCAACCATCAAGCTCCCACAATTGCTCAAGGCGAACTCCAACTCGAACAATTGTCGACTACTGGGTTGCCTGCGAGCGCGACAAGTTCGAGTGAGCAATAGGCACAGGTGAATAGACAGGTGCTGGCGTAGCAAAGAGAAATGGAGTACAACACATTAAGCAGCTTCCAGTTCATGGGCCCACACGTGCAACCACAGCAGCAGCAGTCGCTGAATGTTGGTGTGCTAGGGAGGGCAAGTCCCCAACTTCTCATCTGCAGGCGAAGAGATTCAGGTGCGTACTGTATTTGTTCAGTCTTCAATTATGTACATTGTTAACTTTGCCGTTTCCATTGCACAATTCTATGTTCCATGTGTACGAAGAGCCTCCAACTGCAAGACCCCAACCACGCGCGCTATCGCAGCTCACCATTCTGAACGAACCTCCGACCAACACTGGTCCATTATCTGCACCAGCTCCAACCAATTCGTCCGCGCCATCAACCTCTCGTTTCTAACCAACTCTCTTTCGCTCCTGCTGATCAATCGTCGTCATCTCATGTCCTCCGAGTCCCACTTGCGACCCCTCAAGCATCTCCCGAGTCGTCTGAACTACCTGCTGGTGTGAATGGTGCGATTTTGACCTTCTGGCGTGAGCGATGTCTATTTTCTGTGATGGCGTCTGTATGATAGAATGATATATGTATTTCAACGATGCACACAATAATATTGCCTCAAATTATACCTTGCCTGAAAGCTGTCGTTAGTATGTTAATTTACCAAAAGAAATTAGGTTATTTGGTGTCGAAATGCGTGAGTTATGAGAAGTGCAATGCTGCGGGGAAGATTTCTGTCGCGCGTCAAAAATCACGCAAAAGGCACGTGCCGCAGGACTTTTGAAAAACACTGTACCTTTCTTACCTTTCTTCCTCCCTTCATGTCGTTCTGTGATGGTTCCAGGTAAGGTGCTCTCAGATGATGCGAGACGCATCATCTTCAAATTGCACCAATCGTGAATCCTCACCGTGCATGATTTGGCAAATGTGACGGGCGTTCATCGAGCGACCATTCACTGAATAGTGGCTCGGTACGAACACACGGGGAGTTCCCAACAGATCAGCCCAAGGACTGGGAGACCGAGGTTACTTGAATATGCCGACACACAGGTGGGTCTGCTTGTTTGATTTATGCTAGCTTGTTATGCTTACCTATAATCAACCGTAGTATCTCCTGAGTGCGATAGAGCACCACAAGGACCGTTTCTTGGATGAGTTGAGAGAAGAGCTGGAAAGGGTATCCGGCAAGCGTGTTTCGGACGTTACAGTGTGGAGATCCCTGAAACGGGCTGGGTTCACCTTGAAGACGGTGCGAAGTTGTTCATCACCTAGTATCAGTGATCTTATTCCACTCAAGATCTCAAGAAGAGCACTTGAACGCAGCGAGTCCGCCCGGATACAATATAGATTGAGGATCGGCTTCCAATATGAGGCGGAACAGCTTGTCTTCGTTGATGAGAGTGCGTGCGATCGACGTACGTACTTGCGAAAGAAGGCGTGGGCCTTGCAAGGTCGCCAAGCAAGCCGTAAGCAATTTTTTGCTCGGGGAAAGAGGTGCGATAGTTACCTGTTGATGCGAGTCTGGCTGATTGTTGTTAGGTATTCTGTCCTGCCCGCGATCAGCCTGAATGGTGTACTCGACTGTACGATACTAGAAGGATCCTTCAATGCCGCCTCCTTCGCCAACTTCATCAGGAATCTCTTGGACCACATGCAACCTTGGCCGGCCCCAAATTCTGTCGTCGTGATGGACAACTGCACAATTCACAAATCTCAAGAGGTCCGCGAGTTCATTGAATCCAAGTCCGTCCATTCTGAACCCGTCGCGCTGTGGTGCAGCAGTACTTACTAATCTAACCTATTCACACAGAGGTATGAAGCTTGAGTTTCTTCCAGCATATTCCCCGGACTTCAACCCGATTGAACTGGCGTTCTCCCTTCTGAAAGCCCGTCTTCGTCGTATCGGTGTCAACGATGAGGGTGGGGAGGCCTCGGTCATCGCGCAGCTTTATGGCGAAATGATGTCTATCAGCACCGCAGACTGTCGTGCCTTCTATCATCATTCTGGTTATCTCTGCTAGTACTGCATTTGCTTGTCTAACGAGTTTGTCGGCGTCGGACGGCGCTTTTAAACCTTGTTTGTAATGATAATCACTACATTGTGTGCTAATGTGCATAGGCGTTAGAGTTTGTCGGCGGCGGACGAGGCTTTTCTACCACATACTGTATAGGATAGGGCTGAAGGTAGGCAACCCCTGAGGGAGCGTTACATGTCGCGTCGCTCCAAACTGATGCAACCGAGTTGGGGTGTTGCGTTACAGGCCACGAACCAAGCGACGCGCTATTTAGCATAGATTACAACATTTATTGCTTGTGTTGTTGTCCAAAGTCATGCAACCTACCCTGCATTAGGTGTAACCGGAGCGACGCAACCAATCGACCGTTACGCATTACGGTTGCCTACCCTCAGCCCTATACAGTACTTCAAATCGCACATTCATACAGATAGTTACATGTAGCTAGTCGTTCAACAAATCCAGTTCCGCGCTAGTCCGAAGACGGGAATACTGGTAAAAGGAAACAGAGTTGGGAGGGATACAACAATGAGAAAGGAAATAAAAGTTATTACACATAATGCAAACGCCTTTTCCGAAGAGCATGGTGTCAATTTCCGCGCGAAGTAGAATGCAATTCAAAGTGAACGGGGCACAGGTATGTGCTGAAAGACCTCAGGTATCATCCTCACTGTCCACTTCTGTTCTTGGTGGGATGGTGTTGGAGCGCAGACGTTTGTCTCCCCTGCCGAGTAAGAACGGGGGTGTTCGCTTCATTGCCCTCGAAGATCCCGGAACAGGTCCTGAGCGCGGAACGGACTCTCGAGGGGGGAACTCGGGATCTATGATGGCTGATGACCAAGAATCCACCTCAGGGTGTGAATGCGTACTTCCCCTCGCGTTGGGGAGGTTAAGACTGAGCGTGATATTGCCAAGCTTCAGAATGCTATCGAATGACGGGGTCCTCGATCATCCCTAATTGCTTGCAGGACTGCGCGACATCCTATAGCACAGTCCCTGAACCTTCCATCATCAATCCCCCGCATTGCCAGATCACACGCTGCACGTTCGGCGGCAGACCATGTTGCGTGAATACCGTGGGCGACCTGTGCAACAATTCGACGAAGGGTTCGTAGCCCCTTTCTTCTCCAAGAATTCAACAGCTGGTTCAGATTCGAGGACTTGGATAGCTGCCGCTAGCGTCAACGTATCCTTCGCAAGCGCCAGATAAACCTTGAGCCCTGCCCCGGACCTTGTCAGCAGCTGTTTAACGGAACTACCGACGTTGTTTCTTTCGATTTCCACCAAAACTTTGAGCACATTGGGGATGTTGTATGGCTCTACTGAACCAGCGAATCCATAGCGTTCGTACACAACATCCGCCAACTTCCTTCGTTGTCTGAGAGCGGCCCTTAGTACAAAAATGTGCACCCTACCCAGTTCGAGGATACTACATTTCCCGGGATCCCTGATTGGACAAGCGCCAAACTGTGGTGAGCTCCAAACATTTGTACGCTGGACATCTGCTTTTCGTTTCCACGAGGAAGACTTTGCGTCTGCCACGGCCTTTGTGCAAGCAACTGCGGCGAGATCGGAACCTTTAGCCGTGTTTTCGATTGCTCCTCGGTTCGGGCGATTCATCTTCACCGATTCCACCAGAGCGTCAAGCGCCAGACTGTTTCTCTCAATGGCCGCCTCTATAACGGATTGGAGAGACACCTGATCACCATACCCCGCAAGTTCACTGTAAAGGGTGTATTCGTAGCATGTGTTCATTTTCCAGAACCCGAGTCGTTTATGCATGGCAGCGAAGTGCGCGAGCTTGCCTTGGAAGATATTCAAGACGTCGGTACTATTGTAGGCGGGGTAAAGACGCTCCATCGCGCACGTTTCCAAGTCATCGTCAGGCAGAGTCAGATCCACGTTTTCTTCGCTTAGCAATTTATCGCGCAGCTTCTGAAGGGCCCGCTCGAATTCTGTTGGGTCGTACCTCGCCTTTTGTTGACCATCGTACTCGCCATTATCTTTCAGCGACATGATCTTCCCATTGACGATAACCCGATTCAAGTTGTCAAGTGGGTGAAAGTAATGATAAGTCTTCTGATCCCAATCCTTGCCACTTGATACATAGTGAATCCCCAAAATACGCTCTGCAACGTGGAAACCAAGCGCAATAGTAAGTCTTCCTTCGTCGTACACCTTTCGGATATACAGGAGTTGTGCTGAAGTTACGTCCTACGAAAAATAGCAATGTGAGAATCAAATAAGTTGCATAAAGAGGAACCTTACACCCGTTAAAGCACCTATTGAGAGGCTTAAAAGTCGCCTATCGGCTAGTGAGTTTTCTTCCAGCCGCTTTGTGGCCGTTTTCAAGGCTTCGAGCTCGAATTTCAAATGTGAACGATCGGACTGGTACAATTCGCCTTCATGAGGTCGCTCCTGTGCATCCGCCCTAGAATCTATCTTGCTTGACAGATGTTCCACCTTGTCTAGCACATGCGTTTTCAGCCGTTCAAATCTCTCATCCATCCATCCAAATCGGGCTTCAAAGAATAGAAATGCTCGCTCTTCCCGTGCTTCAGCATCCTTTGCAGCTTCGACAGCCTTCTGTGCAACAGTCCTCAAACCTCCAGGGCTCCTCCTGTCCAATGCACTGGTTAGCTCCTTTGTCAACTCGTCAACTTTCGACTCTGAGGATACCTAGTCAGTTCCGTGCCAATTTGCAAACTATAAACAACTCACTGCCCCTGTCTTCGATAAATTTACTATAAGCGAGTTTAATTTGTTCATCGTTTCCGTCGAAGAGACTCTCTTGTTCCGGCTGCTTCCCCTTCCGTGATGTTGCTACTATCCCACTCATTTCTTCATCCCCTGGAATACTGCGTCAGAAGCGCTTCTATAACTTGCTAGCAGCACACACCTTCATGTCCACCCAATATTTCAAAATCACTCGCACATTCCTCTGTAGGTGGTTTATCAGAAACTGCATGAGAGACAATATTTATTAGTCAGCCACCAAAGAATCAAAGAATGCCACCCGCACCGAACTCTGGTTCATACTGGCCATCTAGTCCAACAAAACCAGTTGCATAGAAAATTTCGTTTCTATTCATTGGCGGGGATGATGCGCAACTGAGCGATGGCGATGGGAATAGAGAAGGACGATTGGGGGGTGGGAGGATGCCCTAGCCCTATATGTAGCAAATGACAAGCCACCACACGCGTGATCCATCAGCATCAGATTCGTAAGCGGGAGGTTTGCTTGGCTTGATGCGCTCACCCATCTCTGAGGAGGAGGAACCACCCAGAGGTTATGCATCGCTTTGACTATGCCTTGTACACGTACCTGTGTGTCGGGAGAAGGGTATAAATTTCTTTGGTAAGCGGTGTGATATCGTAGCGAACTTCTTTTCTCACATTCAGATTTTCTCCACCCGCCACCTCACAATGTCATCTCAGCGGGTGCCAAAGAAGTCTCGGAAGCTTATAGAAAGCGGGGAAGCAGCTAGGATAAAAGGGGCGATAGCAGCACGGAAGGAGAAACGGCCTCGTGGTCGTCCCAGGAAAAATCAAGATCCTGAGACTCCAGCACCGAAGCAGTCAAAGCCACGAAAGGTGACAACTCCAAAGCCATTGCGCCAAAGTGTAAGTTGTGCAATTTAAATAACGTCTATCGGGTACTCCAACTGACTCTGACGTTCATAGCCTCGCAACAAGCCTAGTAATAACAATGATACAGGTGATCTGGAGGATTCGCCGCAAGCGCCAGGAGATATATCCATTGTGGACATTGTTCAGGCCTCAGGCCTTGACAACACGATCTATGAAACGCAGGGATTTGACGATAGCGAGTCCGATCTCCAGGAAATTCCTGAAAAAGCTGGTGATAATCCTTTCCTTTTGGATGACGGTGAGCACCCTATACCATTGATTGGTGCTGTGGCTAAGATACATCGCAGACTGTCAAGATTTAGACTGGAATACCCCCTCCTTTGGACGGGCAGAGGCCTACGGATGGGTCACGTCAACGCCCGTTGCAGAGAAACAGCCCAAGCTGGAGATTTCAGTCAAAATCCATGATGGCATGGGCCTGCGCGACATGAAGATCAACTCAGAAATGACGCTGCGCGACTTGATCAATGAAGCCGTCTCGGTCACTCGGGGTCGTTCTACATTCGAGAAACTTGGTTACACCGCCTGCTGGTCAACGAAGGCTGGAACGAAATTGATACCAGAATACCTGGACACCCAAGACCAGCTAGATGCTCTCTTCAATCGGATTCGCGTGCACCAGGAAACCGAAAGGAAGAAGAAACGAGGCAATGAAAATCCAGGAATTATCGTCCAAAATATCGACAGTCAGGTCCGTTTACATTCCTTTTTTCATGGCTACTTCCTGACATGCAGTGAAGAAACCGCATTGCGACAGTACAGGCAGTAGTAGGCAGCGCAGCGCAGCCAGAAAGGACAACAGTTCTGCAGGAGTCGCTGACGCTAAGGATGCTTATGATGCTGCACTTGAAAGGATCTCGGCAAGGATTGTGGCGGCATTTAAATGCGACGAGCATGATGGCGGACTTTGTGGCAGAATACGTGGGTCGAGGAGGACCATATTAGATATTCTCATAAACATCTTCTTGAACACGCGAAATTGATTGTGAGTCTATTGTCCTAGCAATTTCACACGATTAAAACCATCCCTTGTCCAGTACAAGAATACTCCCGGAGTAAGGGTAGACGAAGTGCCGGAGCAATTAAAGGTGTTGGACAAGGCATGGAAGACAGTTGGTGGTGCTGATGCGGGGGTCGGTCCTGGAATGATGACAGATTCTGCCGCAACACTTCCCGCGAGAGCATCTTCAACGGTGGAAACAACGGCAATGGCAAGACCGATAAATGCCACGGATCAGCCTGCACTCATCCAGCTCCAGCAAAAGTATACCCAGGTGCCAGCTGAGCGCAGACTGTATAATTACCCTCCTGTTCGAAATTGGCTTGAGTCATTGCACGATGACATGGAGAGGGGACGTGATGACTTCAATTACAGGTCCTTGCTGCCTCTTTTTGAGCGCAATGATATTAAACGCTTGGATGATGTTGATTCATTAGGATATGACGGGCTTGAGAAGATAGTGAAGGATGCACAAGTGCAGGCGAGCATCGGTCTACTTAACCGGATTGTCCGATATGCTGAGGAGGATGTTTCTCACATCAAGGACAAGTAGTTTCAATTCCTATGCACATTAGCACACAATGTAGTGATTATCATTACAAACAAGGTTTAAAAGCGCCGTCCGACGCCGACAAACTCGTTAGACAAGCAAATGCAGTACTAGCAGAGATAACCAGAATGATGATAGAAGGCACGACAGTCTGCGGTGCTGATAGACATCATTTCGCCATAAAGCTGCGCGATGACCGAGGCCTCCCCACCCTCATCGTTGACACCGATACGACGAAGACGGGCTTTCAGAAGGGAGAACGCCAGTTCAATCGGGTTGAAGTCCGGGAATATGCTGGAAGAAACTCAAGCTTCATACCTCTGTGTGAATAGGTTAGATTAGTAAGTACTGCTGCACCACAGCGCGACGGGTTCAGAATGGACGGACTTGGATTCAATGAACTCGCGGACCTCTTGAGATTTGTGAATTGTGCAGTTGTCCATCACGACGACAGAATTTGGGGCCGGCCAAGGTTGCATGTGGTCCAAGAGATTCCTGATGAAGTTGGCGAAGGAGGCGGCATTGAAGGATCCTTCTAGTATCGTACAGTCGAGTACACCATTCAGGCTGATCGCGGGCAGGACAGAATACCTAACAACAATCAGCCAGACTCGCATCAACAGGTAACTATCGCACCTCTTTCCCCGAGCAAAAAATTGCTTACGGCTTGCTTGGCGACCTTGCAAGGCCCACGCCTTCTTTCGCAAGTACGTACGTCGATCGCACGCACTCTCATCAACGAAGACAAGCTGTTCCGCCTCATATTGGAAGCCGATCCTCAATCTATATTGTATCCGGGCGGACTCGCTGCGTTCAAGTGCTCTTCTTGAGATCTTGAGTGGAATAAGATCACTGATACTAGGTGATGAACAACTTCGCACCGTCTCAAGGTGAACCCAGCCCGTTTCAGGGATCTCCACACTGTAACGTCCGAAACACGCTTGCCGGATACCCTTTCCAGCTCTTCTCTCAACTCATCCAAGAAACGGTCCTTGTGGTGCTCTATCGCACTCAGGAGATACTACGGTTGATTATAGGTAAGCATAACAAGCTAGCATAAATCAAACAAGCAGACCCACCTGTGTGTCGGCATATTCAAGTAACCTCGGTCTCCCAGTCCTTGGGCTGATCTGTTGGGAACTCCCCGTGTGTTCGTACCGAGCCACTATTCAGTGAATGGTCGCTCGATGAACGCCCGTCACATTTGCCAAATCATGCACGGTGAGGATTCACGATTGGTGCAATTTGAAGATGATGCGTCTCGCATCATCTGAGAGCACCTTACCTGGAACCATCACAGAACGACATGAAGGGAGGAAGAAAGGTAAGAAAGGTACAGTGTTTTTCAAAAGTCCTGCGGCACGTGCCTTTTGCGTGATTTTTGACGCGCGACAGAAATCTTCCCCGCAGCATTGCACTTCTCATAACTCACGCATTTCGACACCAAATAACCTAATTTCTTTTGGTAAATTAACATACTAACGACAGCTTTCAGGCAAGGTATAATTTGAGGCAATATTATTGTGTGCATCGTTGAAATACATATATCATTCTATCATACAGACGCCATCACAGAAAATAGACATCGCTCACGCCAGAAGGTCAAAATCGCACCATTCACACCAGCAGGTAGTTCAGACGACTCGGGAGATGCTTGAGGGGTCGCAAGTGGGACTCGGAGGACATGAGATGACGACGATTGATCAGCAGGAGCGAAAGAGAGTTGGTTAGAAACGAGAGGTTGATGGCGCGGACGAATTGGTTGGAGCTGGTGCAGATAATGGACCAGTGTTGGTCGGAGGTTCGTTCAGAATGGTGAGCTGCGATAGCGCGCGTGGTTGGGGTCTTGCAGTTGGAGGCTCTTCGTACACATGGAACATAGAATTGTGCAATGGAAACGGCAAAGTTAACAATGTACATAATTGAAGACTGAACAAATACAGTACGCACCTGAATCTCTTCGCCTGCAGATGAGAAGTTGGGGACTTGCCCTCCCTAGCACACCAACATTCAGCGACTGCTGCTGCTGTGGTTGCACGTGTGGGCCCATGAACTGGAAGCTGCTTAATGTGTTGTACTCCATTTCTCTTTGCTACGCCAGCACCTGTCTATTCACCTGTGCCTATTGCTCACTCGAACTTGTCGCGCTCGCAGGCAACCCAGTAGTCGACAATTGTTCGAGTTGGAGTTCGCCTTGAGCAATTGTGGGAGCTTGATGGTTGGTAGGGCAGGTGCACTAGTTGAATGATGGTCCTGAGGGAGAACGAAGCTGAGTGGGCCAGAAATGACGTTCTGAGCGGTCTGTGTAGAGATTTCCGTCGACAGCAAGGGACCGCGACTGTGCCCATGTCCTCCATGGTGTGGATAGGACGGTGCTGACCGGGAAGCGATGGCATCGAAAGGCTAAGAGGGCGAGGGAATGTACCTGACTTTGGTTTTGCGCATTCTCATCGCTCATGTCGAAATCTGCAAGATCCGTTACTCGACCTCCAGTACGCTGCAGCACGCACCATTCGCATATCCATATGCGCCGTAGAGCGATCTACCGGCGGATAGAGAATCAAGCTCGCTGAAGTCATCTGAGTCGACGGTTGATGCCGAAGAGGACATGCTAGTTGTGCTCGCTGTGCTAGCCACTGAGCACGCAGAGCTGTTTCGAACACGACTGGACAACTTTGTATGTTCCCTCCTCTCTTTCTTCCCATCTTTCTCTCTCCTCGCCCTCCCGTCATCCTCTGACTCCTCACCTGCATTTCTCTTCTTCTTTTCAGAACACGTAGGCCGATGATGTACCAAGGATACATCTTCTCGTGCTCCTTCTTTCGCTGCTTCGCCAGATCGTCTCAGTAATTCCGCTCCTCAGCAGATAACGACTGCCATTGCTGCGAAATTGTTTTGGACAATCCGGCTTGGCGCTGCCATCGCACCACAGGATCTCACTCCTGTGCCGCTGCAGCCTCCGCCTCGTCTGCAAGCAGCATTCGCAGCTGAACCAAATAAGCAGACTCTCAGGCCTCTTGAAGTAATCCTCATCACCACGTTTCAGTCGTCGCTCCGTTCCCATGAGTGTAATACTGCGCGCATGTAGGTTAGGAGGCGGAGGCATGTTTTATGTCTGAGACAATTGCGAAGCAGACTGGGCAAAATTGAGAGTGTGCGAGCGTGTGAGGACACCGGGAGAGGAGATTGAAGAGCTGCGTCTTCACACTGTAAGAGTCAGGGGAGCACCGGGATTTCCATCTGGTGCATTGAATGAGCTAATTTGGGCCACCAGAGAAGCTGTGTAGGTATGCGCATGCTGCACACTCTGGCTCCATCGAGCGATAGGAGGCACCGTGAACTGTGTTTGGCTCATCTGCTGCTGCTGGTTCTTTGACGCATTCTGGGACCATTCCGGCTCGAAAGGCGAAGGAGATGTTGATGGTGTGGACGGGCTTAGCTTCGGGAGTGAGTGATGGTCAGAGAAAGAGTTGCGACTTCCGGAATGGTCGCCTGCGGTAAATACATACGTCACTGTAACATAGAGTAGACACATGTATTTCAACAATACACCCAGTTGGCTCATCTCAATTTATACCTTGTCCGAAAGCTATCATTAGCACGTGAATTTACCGAGAAGAATTGTATTTTTTGGTATTGGAATATGCGAGTTATGAGAAGTGCAATGCTGCAGGGAAGATTTCTGTCAGCAGGCATGAAGGAAGACCGTGGAGCTCAATCATGAACAACACAATGAGAGGCCACAAAAAGTTGGACATGGATGGACACTGGGTAGGCCCGATTTATCGTGCTTAAACCAGATTTTTATGTGCGATATTGGATGAGCTGTAATTTTTGCATTCCGTGAAGGAGGAGGTGGGTCATAGCTTTGTCGATGTTGTCATCACTATTCTATTGCACACACTCGACATTTCTTAGACTTTTTTACATGTGCAGAATCGGCTTTTCGAGTAGTATTTTTACATGGACATATCATGTCTCTATATGCTGTATTGACCGAGAAAATGGCCATTTTGTTCATTTTCGGCCATTTGGGGCACGCGAGTCAAAAATCACGCAAAAGGCACGTGTCGCAGGACTTATGAAAAACACTGTAGATCCAATAACTAAACTCGATGAATGGATTATCTGGGGCTGCGGCATGAGACCTTAGCGAACCCTGCAAAATTTCTAGTGTATTCCATTAGCAACATGGCCAGTACATACATGGCCCCACTTCTCTTGTTCAGTCGGGAGGGCAAGATGGTACACTTGGTCAACCTGCACCTCATCAAAGTCAGAAATCGAAATACTCGTAGTGACTAATGGCGGCGTAACGACAATCAGAATGATGGGCTTTACTTGCGGCAGACCATGCAGGCTGATTTCACATTTGTCTGCGGTAGTCACACGAAAGACAGCAGCGATGCTCTGCTTCGCGTCATGAACAAGTGCGCCGAAAGATGAATAGGTTTCTGTTCCGAGAACGTAGAGTCCATCCTGAGAAACCACCTGCTGGCTACTAGAGAGGAAGGAACGGCTCAGATTGCGAGACTGAGGATCGGTAATGCGATCGTTTTCAATGGTAAAGGGAAATCTTTGCGCCTCTCCCAAACGAAGGTACCGCTTGGCATCATCCGTGACAGAAAACCAGCGAGCACCTTCTACCCCTCTTCCCGATTGCGCATGGCAGTCACGGCCCATTCGCCACCAGCAGGGAACTTATGCTGCAACGTAAAGTCTAGCAACACGGCGATATCGGTCGCAGCAGAGGAGGTTTACTGCTGATACAGACCGTTGAGCATGTTATCCCCAAGTCCCCTCCTAAACTCGTTCAACATGCTCCTAAAGATCCGCAGGTCATCATCCTTTTGAATGACCAAATCAGTCCTCATCCGTCCATCTAGTATCGTTTTATTAAGACTGCCAGTTGGGTAGCATACTTCCCCAGCGATGCCTCCATAATCGTAGTCAACAATTTTCCAATCCGTCCCGTCGCCACTTATGAGGATATTCGGCCAGCGGAGATCGCCATGGACCAGGTTCTCAGCAAAGATCGACTTCATGTATGTCCCATCGTCTTTCCCAAACTGTTCGGTATCTATTTGACCACGGTAGCAGCTAAGAGGCACGAAATTCGACAAGAATTGCATCGCTATCGCATGCCAGCCTCCCGGTAATATCTCGTATCCAAGCATTGCCGGGGCTCGGCCTAGATTGATGCTCAATTGGTGCAACCGTATCGAGTAGCGGCGTGAAAATTTGACAATAATCTCGTCACCGGAGCTTGTGACATACACAAAGCAGTTGAGTTATATTGTCTATCTATCGTAAATGTGATATCTTGATCCTCCCCATCGGAGGCTCCACCGTATCGGCGCAGACGAGAAACGTCAGGTAAATTAAACAGTTCTGGTTTGATTTCCGGGCGGGTGGTCTCGGATGATATCCACTTGGCATCCTCCTGTATTCTCGCAATAGTAATTCTTGCTGCAGCAAAGGCCGCATAGAGCATCTTCCGATCATCACCCTCACCTGCAGACAGAACGCAAGACAGGGCTGGAGTGAGGTTAATACAATGCCAGTGCGTGCCGATAAAGCAAATTGCATGAAACATGACAATGTGTCCTGGAGTGACGCATCGCATCATCTCTGCTGCAACACTCACAAGGTACATACTGGACTCACCGACAATCGTCAAGCCGAGGGTTGGCATTCTCCATCTTCCAAATAACTTAATCCATTCGACACATTCAATTGAGCAACGTAGGCGACAAGCTTGCCAGAGGATACGAACTGATGTCATACAATTCGTTCTTGAACTCTACCACGAAAGATGTCTCGCCATAGGCCCTGACACAGTGGCCGGCCGGCCGTCTAGTCAAAGTGACGGTAGATGGTTGTATCGGAACAATCTCTTCATTTGGAAAGAGCAGTCGATTCAGGTGATTTAAGGCCTCCTCACTCCGACTTGCTTCGTTCTCGAAGAAACCGGACATCGAATCCGCAAACTCATCGACCTGTGAGTGCAGCTCTAAAGGGGCAAGGCTGACCACACCCGCTGCTTCCTTAACTCCCCAGAAAATATTGTGAAAGTCTCTGAAACCTTTGTACAAGAACGAAATCAGGACCAACAGTTTGTCTGGCAAGGCGCGGTCATCATAAATTCTCTCTTCCTGTCGTGTTTGAATTCCCTTGTACTGCTTCGATTTGGATATCAGTGATGGGGGAATTTCCACAATCTTTGCTCTCTTAGCGCGATCGAGAATATCTTCTGAATGCCGTTTTACTCCTCGACCTAAGGTTGGTTTGAGTGATCATATCAGCTCGACAACGTTGATCAAGCCGAATCTGCTGAATCACTTACCAGGCCTGTCTACCTCTAACTTGACCACCGAATGTAAAAGACCTATGTCCAAATCGTTCGCTCCAAATACATTCTCATCCTGAAGCAAAGCTGCGTCATCGAGTTCTTGCATGTTGGTCGCCTTGATGAGTTGCAGGTCAGGTTTCGGGGATCTCGGTAAATCCACCTCGGGCTTCGTGGCATTATGTGAGCATAGTGGGCCTTCATCATGAATCTAAGGTAACACTTGTACAATTTGAGGTAAAATGAGTCATTTACGTTATTATTAGAAAAAAAGCCTGGATGGTCGTTGTAGATCGTCTTGCGGAGATCCGCAACATCGACGATAGACTGTTGAAGGAACACACAGTCAAATCGAGGATCCGGGTCATTGCACAAGATGGCATAGTTCAATCGTTGTCGTTGTTGGTGGCAGAGTTCTCACCTATGAGGTACTGCCAGGGTCAGCGGGCTGCATATCATTATGTAATTCTCGCGTGATGCCCAGTATCCCAACACGGCTTTCCCGTCCGTAGACCATCGGACGGATGGGATGAACTGGGATCCTCGGCATTGTTCTCTCCAATCCGTTCTCTCCAATCCAATACCGATCAATTCACCAGTCAAGGACGGGTCAGAGTACGTTATAACGGTCGTGCCAGGTGAGTCACACTAACGAAGATTACTTATATTATGAAAGATTCACCATTTTTTGTACCCCATGCATATGCAGTCTCGGAACGAGTACCGGTGGCTATCTCTCTCTGCTCCTTCTTTCTTCGTGACCGACATCGTCGTCCTCGACAGCTAGGAAATGGCACCGAGGAACAGCCTTAGCATCCGGCTTTCTGAGTCTGTCGTTTTCCTTCGAGGCTCGGCAGAGACGACAATAACCGGACGACGCACAACGAGAGATGCACCGCCCGCAATGCTCCGGGGTCTACTTGCCTTATCTCTGGATAAACCGACAAAAATAAGCAGCATCGAGATCACTTTGGAAGGGAAGAGCATGGTTAGCTGGCCTGAGGGTGGGTGACTTCGCCTTTCTAATAATGCGAGATCTTAAGCAAGGCAGGTGCCGGGGCGCGGAAGCTAGAGGTAGCGGAGGAGAATGAGATCTTCTCGGCGACAACAGTCTTCTTCCGCGCAGGCCAGTCTCACCTATATACTAACCGTCGAACGGCATCAGTGGGACCGGGCCTTACGTTCGACCACGAAGACATCGACGATGAAGTCGTTAGTAATGAGGGTGCCAGCTATCAGTCTCATTCGTTCGGACAGGTTCCACCCACACATAGGAGACGAGTCAGCATGGACTACCAGTTCATGCAGCGTGCATTCACAAATAATCTTCCAACTCCCCCGTATTCTCCACCAGAGACTCGACCCAGTTCCTTACGTACCCATGAAAGCAACCAAACGGTACCCTTGAGTCCACCACCTGCACCTCAGCGGACATCTTCTTGGATATCCAGCGGGAGCGTTGCTTCGGGAGCGCGAGAAGATTCCGGTACGTTTTTCGATTCTATGTGTCTCTTGTGCGGTGGGAAATCTGATTCCTGAGAGTAGAAGTGCCTCATTCGTCACCTCATCAGCCTCGAGAAACTTCTGGTCCGCAATCATCCTCGTCTTCTCTTGCCGAAGGTTCTTTGTCACGACACACATCTTATGGTGTCGATCCAGAATATGAACGGAGCCCAAGCCGCGGGAGAGCACGCTTCCCCCCGATGCGCTCAAACGGTACTCCTATGGCTTCACGTACTCCTTCCATCTCCACGGCTCCCAGCTCGCCTTTGGTGATCGCTCATCGCCCTTCCTCGCTGCAACAGCCTTCCCACAATTCAGAAATCAATAGTAATTCTATTAGCACAGATAACAGTGCCAGCATGTTACCATCTTCAAGCCGCATAGCTGATGGCGAGGTGCGAATGGATTCCTCTTCGTCTCACCGAGAGCGTGATCGTAGGCACGCGCGGTTCAGCTTCGCAATGGTTAGCAATGCCCTTCTTGATGCGGTTAAGGAGCGAGTACGCTCGAACTCGCGACATCGTGGTGAAGGAAAGGAGCGGGTCGTGACGCCCAATGGTTCCCGGGATCACAGCCCCGAGGGAAGTAATCGGGTTCGTAACTCGTCTACCGACCAGGTTGTTGATTTGGACGATGAACGGGGAAGACGATTGTCGCGAGAAGAGGATAGCTCGAAGCATAAGGAGAAGGAGAGATCCACGTTCGGGCGGATCACCGATGCGCTAGGACTTGGTAGCACGGAGGTTAGCGAAGGAGAGAGTTGGAAAGAATTTCGGAAAGGTTGGTTATGCGAGCTGCTTTGCGGATAGACACTCATCCGTCATTGCGTTTCTTTCGACCAGGGACTTACACATACCCCATCTCTTTTGCAATACCCGGGGATTCTCCCCCTTCATTAGAGTGCGAATTTGGTACAGTGAGATACTGTCTGAAGGCGGTGGTACACCGGCCTGGCGCTTTCACGCCGCGTCTGACTGCTACTCGCGAAGTGACCTTGATTGCGTCTCCCGGAGAAGATGATGTGGACGAGACAGATAACATCGTCGTCCAGCGCGAATGGGATTCACAGGTACACTACCTCATCATCATTTCAGGCAGAGCATTTCCAATAGGTTCCTCCATTCCCATCCACATCACGTTCATGCCCATCTCGAAGATTAAGATTTTCAGGATATCTGCAATACTCGAAGGCAAGTTTTCTTGACACCGTTTCCTGTTTGGATGCTGATTGTCACAACCAACAGAGAAAATAACTTATTACACCCAATGCAAGAGTATTACTCGAGCTGAGCCTGCAAGGAAGTTTGAGTTACTGTCCTGCCGTTATCATGAAAAGGACGCGCCTCCCATCCTTCCTCTGACCTCGGACTTCATGACATCGCCGTTGCGTGGTTTTGTTGACGCAGAAGATGACTCCGAAGCGGCTTCCTTGCTCATGGGTCCCGGCCCTTGGTCCATACAGGCTCAATTGCAATTACCTAGATCCTGCTCTCTGATGCACTTCACCAACAAGCATAAACGAAGCAGTATCAACATTGCACACGTCTTGAAGATCGTATTTCGTATTGAGAGGGGTGATGATCAGTTCGTTGATGCGAAGACTGGTCGGAGAAAGCACTTTGATATTGTCGTGCAAACCCCTCTACATATTCTTTCTGTATGTTCTCCCCCTTGACTAAGCTGTCATTTCGTGCCTCTGAGCCACATTGCTTCGACAGTGCCGCTGCAACCCAGAATGGACTTCATTACCGCGCTATTCACGCCTCGAGCTGAATTCGACTTCCGGGACGCAAACGTGTCCTTGTACCCAGAAGAAAGAAGAGGTCGAGGAACCCGATATGCCTGTACCCCCGCCAATAACAACCATGCCGATTGTCTCCAACCCTCACCACTCGCCCTTCCACTCGTTCTTCCATCCGTTCGAGTTTGTCGAGGAGCCTTCCACAATGGAGGTGCAATCTCCTCCAGGCAGTGTCTACTCTGGCGGTCAACCGCTTTCGAGACTTTCGTCGGAGGTTCCAGCAGACTTAGCATCGCTCTATAGGCGAAACACGCAGTTTGCCCGTCTCGTTGCTGGGGAGGAAAGCGAAGCAGGAGAACCACCGCCACAGTACGACAGTGTTGCGTCCTCGGAGAACGCCTACGGCGCCCAGGCCCTTTCGTCCACTATTTCGGCTGGTACGCGATGACCGTACTCACGAATATCACTGTCTCGCCGCTTTTTATCGATTTCATGTGCTGCTGTTGTGTTTTATTCATCTTATGTTTCGGTTCTACTATGGTTTATTCGGATGCTCGGATTGGGATCAGGGAGTTAAATCACGCAAGCAATGTATCACCAATTTGTGTCACGCGAACTACAATTTTTGTATAGCAACCCCCTTGTCGTATTAATGGTATTTCGCCGTTCTCCAGCCAGAGAATCCTGCCTTTTTCGGATCGTGAGAAATTTGGAATAGATATTTTGGTTGGTAGTCAAACGCACCGATGCAACTCAGATCAAATACCGCCATCAGTAACGTGTAGTGCTAACGCTCTTCCTTTGCAGGGCGGATATCCATGACGATAGCTGAAACATATTCCTAGGTTGACTCTTGTTCTCGCTGTGGACAAGACGCTGCACACTGGTTAATTATCGGGTTCTTCGCTACACAGAGCGCTCGACCTGTTAGCCGATATCACTTCCCGCCCATCATGCACCGAGATATTCAGTCAGTCATGCCAAACTTCTGCGGTGCGCCCGTCCCAGTCGGAAAATATTCCATTTCAATTTTTCTCTTGCGCAGCTGTGAAAGTCTTCTGTCTCCTGGATACGCTTTGAATGCGGTTCAATGCGCGAAAGCAACAGACCAATGATCGTAACTGTAGAACCCGGATCCAGCATGCCCTGTGATACTCGATGAATAAAGTCAGGGTTGAACGCTGATAGGAGCTCGGGTCTTTTAACTTGTATGCTAAGTACTTAAACTTCGCTCTGCCTCGCATTTGCCTCTGCTCGCTGGGTTACAACATTCATGGACGCAGATACGAAACTGCTACTGGACGAGAACGATATTCCTACGCCTTCGCTGACTAGATCGTCGTCGTCTGACTCAGAGTTCGAAAGTACACGGGGGGATGAGATGTACGTGAGCGTACTCCTGTAGCCTGAGCACTCACTTATATGCATTCAAGTGATACAGTCGTGCAGTCCGTTTCACAGCTGAAGATCCCGAATTCGGCCAAAGCCAAGGGATTCCTTGACCTTGAAGAGTCATGCGATTTAGATGAATCGCCGTTAGAGTCCGGCGCTGTCTTTTTTGACGAACCAGGATCTTACGTTGACGAAGAACCCCAGGCAATATTTGAGGAGCCTGAAGGGATGCATCCTGAGTGCATGGAACCAGACAACATAGAGTCTATTGCTCAACCAGCGGCTAGAGAAGGTCACCGAAAAGCACTTCTCGTAATGTTCATGTCTTTCATCTAGTTATATTTACTCACATGACAACAGATCGGAGTCAGGTATCTTGGAAATGATCAGATTTCAACACTAAAAGCGGCACATCATGATGTGTATGAAGTCGAAAAGTTATTAATAGGTACGCTTCTTGTTTATCCATTTAGTGAGAAAGTGATGATTGATTTACTTATAGACTTGTGCGGATGGAGTCCTGAATGCATCAGAGTCTTGAAGGATACGAAATGTGGCTCAGCGGAAGATCAGCCAACGATCGAAAACATTGTGAGTGGTACACCGGATACCTTGGGGTTCCAATACTAATTTGTGTAACAGAGGTGCGAAATTAAACAACTCGTGAAAGACGCTCGGCCAAGAGATCATCTCTTTTTCTACTGTACTGCTTTACCTGGGTTGCCCTTGTCCTTGTATTAAAGTCGCCTGTTTAGTTTCCGGTCATGGCGGACAACAAGAGGATCAAGATGGCGACGAGGAAGATGGCATGGACGAGTGTAAGTGAACATCAAACCCGCGAAATTCTGTTCCCCCATCGTCTCCTCTGTAGTTATAGTCGCATGTGACGGAGAGCGACTTGTTGACGACGAAATACACGAGATATTGGTCAAACCTATTCCGGAGGGTTGCCGTCTCACGGTCAGTAAATGTTCCATTTCGGAATCTTGCTGATGTGCTTCTGTGTTGATATTTGATTTTAGGCGTTATTGGACTCTTGCCATTCTGGAACAGGTTTTGGTATGCATGCGGTATGACCCGTAAAGTGTTTACCTCACGAATCGATCACATTTTTCAGATCTTCCGTTCAATGCGCTCCATGCGAACAGATTGACTCGAGACCCCCTTTCGGCGAAACGGAAACAAAGCAGAGGGAATGTCGTACTTCTTTCTGCGTGCGCCGATGGTGAATATGCCCAAGAAATGCCGGATGGGAACGGGAAGAGAATTAGAGGAATGTTGACCAAGGTAAGCTCTGTTGAAGCGACTCCGTTGTTTCCTGCAATGCAGTATTTTGGTCTGATTTGCTCGTGTTTAGGCGTTCATCGATAGTCTGAGTGCGTATTTTTCGCTATTTCCGGTGAGGAAGCCGGTGCGATGAGGCATATACTTATCTACACAGAGATGAGGAGGAAGAGTACATATGATGAGTTGCTCACTTCGGTCCGGTATGCTCCAAATCGATAACATGAATGGTATCACTTATTCAATGAGATCTAGGACGCACCTGGAAAGGAAACAAACGATGCAGAATCCCCAGGTCAGTGATATACACGCCATACGTTATGGTAATACTTACTGCCATTTACTGGTCGCTCCGTTAGTTCTCGAGTTCCCGAATGATTGTGAGTTACTCGATCATCGAAATGCCGCCACAAGGTATATTGAAATATGTTGACGGATAAGAACATGAACGAATACTTTGATTTATAACACCAAGATTTGAGCGATGCTTTTCGGATGAATGGCGTTTCGCTGGCCCGGACGGATTTAATTTTTTCATGGATGCCGAACCCAAGCCAAGAGCAAGCGGCGGGAATGTAGGCATGAGGGTATTCCATGATAATAAACTGTAGATAATTATTTGTATTCTTTATTCACGATCGCTTTTGTATTATAGCTAATACAAAGTGTACTGAGAGCCATGCATACCAGTTTTATGCCTTTGTGTTTGAGTATTACAAAGCGTGGTACTGTACTGCCGTATGTGGAAGGCGGCTCCCACACCGCCTGTTAGCAAGCCGCTTGCGACTGTGGAGGCGAATTTTTGTTTTACGGCTTTCTGCCTCTTACACCGTCGTTCCTCTAAAAGGACGACCACTTCTGGACTGTATAGTCCCAGTCTATTCGTATTCGCCGCCGGCACTCGCTTCGTCGAGCTTTACTCTCAGTTCGCCTGCTGGCAGGTCAAGTTTTACCGCGCCATTCAGCGACAAGCATCTCAAAACGCAACGAATCCATTTTCGAACTAGAAACGACCCAGTCCCAATCATCTGTGAGTTGAATTGCCTCGTCTTGTGTGGTTTGTCTGACCTCCCTTTTATGCGGGTCGATGTGCCAGAATGAACAAAGGTCCATCGTCGTCTTCCGTAGCAGCAAAGACACCCACGTCGCTCCCTTCTGCATGGGCCAAGGGCCCTCCTAAACCCTCATCCTCATCTTCAACTCGCCCTCAATCACCAGCCCCAGCTTCTCATTCCCAACCGCATTCGAGAAGGTCATCGCAACTTGGCGGCAATGCAGTCGGCGTCGGAATCGCGAGCGGGTCGAGGGGTAGTGTTCCCCCGTCCAAACCGAGTACGTCATACACATCCCTTTTTTTCCGTTCTGTATCACCTACTGTGACTTTGGGCCACAATGACTAACACAAAACTGCAGCAAATCCGATTAACTTCGGTACCGTAAATGGAACGTCAAGCGATAAGCCATCTGCCCCTTCTTCACCACCGGCGCCTTCCCCGCCTCCCACCAAGTCAGAGTCGCGGCCTGTGCAATCGTTTGGCTCCATTGAAGCAACACAGACTAGCATGCCAACGACGGCTAAACCGTCGCTGACGTCTAATGCTTCAAATCCGCCATCGTCATCCGCATCTGCTGCGGCATCAACAAGAAGCTCGACCCCCGCCACAACGCATAAAACGAAAGTCGACGTCTCGTCATTTTTCCGGGGTGGCGGGAGCGACACAAAGAGTTCGTCCCCCGTAAACGCATCCTTCCCTGAGACTGTGACTTCCCCTCCATTACGCTCAAGTACCTTATCACCCGCCGTACCTCCCCCGCAGAGTCAAAACACGCCTGGTCAGGCAGGCCTCGGTCATCACCCCCATGTCCAACCATATCCGCATCAACAACCCCCTCAACAGTACCCACCTCCCTTTGTTCCTGCAGGTATGCGAAATCCGGTTGGAGGTGGCCCTCGCTCACCAAACTATCAACGGGCGATGCCGAATGGCGCGCCCGGCAGACCGCCCGTGAATAGCGGACCCCCTGGCCCGAACGGTAATAACATGCCTTCGCCTCGCCTTGCACCACCGCAACCGCATGTCCAGCATCAACACCAGCACCAAGGTCAGCCTACTCCGGTCCAGGGTATGCCTCCGATGCAGCCAGTGCCTGGATGGCCTGGTTACTATGTCAGTACAGTTCAATAAACTCCGTAGATTGTCATTGCTAAATTTACCACAGTATCCCTATATGCCCGGGATGCCAATGCAGGGCGTTCCTGGAGCCGAGCATTACATGCATTATCCTCCGCAGCCGTGGCAAATGCATCCACAGCAGCATCCACATCAAGGGCCACCCGGTGGAAGCGGTCCACCTCAGACGCCCCTTTCGCACACCCACGGTCTTCCTGTCTCTTCACCCCGCCAACCACCGGCTCCGCTTCAGGCGCCCGGAACGCCTCCTACAGGGATTTCAGCTCCACTTCCTAGCGCTGGTCCACGATTAAATACCAACGCTAGTGCATTCGTTCCAAGTCATGCTGCACAGTCAAGTCAGAGGAGGGTCAAAATTACGGACGCATCAGGTCATGAAGTTGACCTGGACAAACTCCGGAAGCATGGCGCTACTCCGTCTTCCACGTCGTCCACTCCTGCCTCTGATAAGAATGGGCGTCAGAAAGTTCGTCTGGAGACGGAAGAGGCTCGATTAAAGAGAATCGAGGAAGAGGAGCGGAAGGTGAAGGTGAAGGAAGAGGATGAAAGGAAGAAGCGCGAGGCCAAAGAGGCTGAGGAGCGCAAACTACGGGAGGCTGAAGAGAAGGCCAAAGCTGAGGAGGATGCGAAACTCAAGGCGGAGGAAGAGAGGAAACGGAGGGAAGAGGAAGAGGCGCGACGGAAAGAAGAGGAGGAGAAGGAGCGCATACGATTGGAGGAGGAACGCAGACAGAAGGAAGAAGAAAATGAGCGTGTGCGAAAAGAGGAAGAGGACAGGGAGCGCACTCGTAAAGAAGAGGAAGAACGACGACGCAGGGAAGAGGAGCAACGACAGAAGGAGGAGGAAGCAGAACGTCGGCGTATAGAAGAGGAAGAGCGCCGACGCAAAGAGGAAGAAGAGGCCCAACGTAAGGAGGACGAGGAACGTCGACAGAATGAAGCGGAGGAACGTCGACGGAAAGAGGAGGAAGAGGCCATAGCCAAAACAAAGGCCGAGGCTGAAGTGGAGAAGGCAAAGTCTGCCCCTCTTGAAATCAAATCGAAGAAAGAGGGTGAATCGTCAACTGTTACCGACATACCTCTTTCAGCATCTCCGGAGACGTCGAAGCGACGACCTATTCCTGGCCCGCTCGACCTTTCGTCCACGCACAAACCGGTTGCTCAACCACTTCCTTCTGCCCTTGCTACCGCTCGTCACATCCAGGATGTATATCAGGTTCAATATCCTGAGGGCATCAAGAGTCCTAAACCAGAGCTCAACGCGAATGCAAAGGACGGCAAGTTCCGGTTCGTATATTTGTTTTCCGCCCGCCGTATACAAAGTGTACTGAAATCTGATTTTTAACCAGCTATGATCGCGACTTCCTCCTTCAGTTCATGTCTGTCTGCAAAGAGAAGCCAGACAATCTTCCGAACCTCGAAGCCATTGGTCTTGAACCAGTTGATCAATCGCACCCTATTCGTCGTGGTGGCTCAGGCCACCGCGGAGTCCCCGGTGGCATGGGACCGCCATCATCAACGGCTGCCAGACAAGCTTCAATTGGCTTGGGCCTTGGGGCTTTGAATGGCAAGGCAGGTTCACCTTTTGCAATGGGAAACTTCTCTGCAGGGCCGAAGTTGACGAGCGAGGAGCGCTTCATACGTTCGTCCTCACTGAGCGGTGGCCCGAGTGCCTTGCCTTTCGGGGGAGGGCGTGCGTCCCCTATGGTTCGCACCGCAAGCCAAGGTGGTCCAGGTGCCTCAGGTAACAAACGTACGCGCAGTGGGCGTGGTAACAGCTCACGCAATGATTCAAACCGGATTTCCGCCGCTGTTAGCCAGTTCAATGCTAACGCTACCACTCCCATCGAGCCCGTTGCCCCACTCGAGCACTCAGCAAACCGCTGGGTGGCGGGCAGCACAAGTCGACGTGGTGCTAACGTTGACCAGGACTCGCCGGAAATTGTTGACAAGAAAGTCCGTGCCTTACTCAACAAGCTCACCATGGAGAAATTTGAGTCTATTTCGAACCAAATCATCGCGTGGGCGAACAAGAGTGAGAATGAGAAGGATGGGCGCACGCTCATCCAAGTCATTCGACTTGTGTTCGAGAAGGCGACGGACGAAGCTGCTTGGAGTGAGATGTACGCTCGTCTGTGCCGAAAGATGATGGAACAGATCAGCCCGAATGTCCAGGACGACGGCATTCGCAATGCCGAGGGCAAGCCGATTACTGGCGGTCTGCTCTTCCGCAAGTACCTTTTGAACCGTTGTCAGGAGGACTTTGAGCGTGGTTGGTCGGCCAAGGAGACGACTGCGGCTGCTGCTAAGATCAAGGCGACTGAAGACCAAGCAGTCAAAGACGCTAATGAGAAGAACAAGGAATCGGGCGCGGGCGAAGAAGTTTCTCTATATTCAGAGGAGTATTACGCTGCCCAGAAGGCGAAACGTCAGGGTCTCGGTCTTATCAAATTCATTGGCGAGCTCTTCAAGCTTCAAATGCTTACAGAACGTATCATGCACGAGTGTATCAAGAAGTTGCTCAGCAATGTTGACAACCCCGAAGAGGAAGAAATTGAGAGCCTGTGCAAGTTACTTTCCACTGTTGGTCAGGCTCTTGACACGTCGAAAGCTCGTGGACATATGGATGTCTACTTCACTCGGATGAAGGAGCTCGCTAAGAGCAGCAATGTATCATCTCGAATGCAGTTCATGTTGCAGGTATGTTGTTTCCTATCCGGCCATTGCTCCTCTAACTTTCGTCCCATAGGACGTGATTGAACTCCGGGAGCGAAGATGGATTCCGCGAAATGCAGCAGCAGCTCCTCAGACGATCGCTCAGATTCATGAGTCTGTGCGTACTATTCACTAAATAGCTACTATCTTCTCTAATTCTTTTCCAGGCTGCAAAGGAGAAGTTGCAACAAGAGCAGCACAACCTGGCCCGTCAAGCTATGTCTCGTGGCGGATCGCGACGAGGGCAGGATAGAGATGGACCCCAAATTGGTCCTGACGGTTGGGCTGTCGCTTCTGGTCCGTCGCGGCCTGCTAACAAAGCTGGCGACTTGACAAACTTCGGAAAGATCCAGAAAGGTGGAGGAACGATGAGTTTCGGACCGAATAGTGTCTTCACGAAGAAGGGCGATAGCAAGCGTGACACTGCGAGCCTTTCACGAGCCAGTTCAAATACGAACATGTTCCAGATGCTGCAAGCTGCTGAATCCGGCAATGAACCACCCGTTGCATCGTCTTCTCGTGGAAGCCGTGCAGCAAGCCGAACAACGAGCGTGGACCTCACTCACAACCCTCCAATTGATTCCACTCCTTCACAGCGACCTAAGCTAAACTTATTGCCACGCTCGAAGCATTTGCAAGGCAAGTCGGAGCCCAGCCCTGGTGAAGGTCGTGCCGACGAGGAGGGTGAGGAAGGTGAGATCGTTGAGAAGGATGCTGGAAAGCCTTCCATATCGAAGGAGCAGGCGGAGAAGAAGATTGATCAAGACAGGAAAGAGTTCTTCGCCATCCGTGACCTCGATGAGGGAGAGGAATACTTCTCTGCACTACCTCCTGAACACCGACATATCCTTATCGAGAAGCTTGTCTTGCACGCGCTCGAGGCAAAGGAGGCTGATGCTAAGCTTGTTGCCTCGCTATTCGAACATGTAAACTCGAAGAACATCTGCTCCCCTGCAACATTCGAAGATGGCTTCACACCTGCTGCGGAAGCGCTCGATGACATCGCCATCGACGCTCCAAAGGCTCCTAATCTCCTGGCGATAATGATTAAAGGCGCAAAACTAGATGAGGAACGACGGACGCGAATAGCGAGCAAGTCTATGGACAGTGATAAGCTGCTTGCTCTTTTAGCATAGATTTTTTTCTGTCATTGAGACTTTCTCGATTACTTACTGATCATCAGGCGCGCCATTTTCCTTTCACCCGCCTCGCTGTCCTGTCACTATCCCCCTTTGCCACACACGCTCACCGCCTGTATGATGCATTTTCTTGTCCCCCGCGCGATTCTTCCTCCTGACCTTGTTTCCTCTTCTTTATTCATTGCTTTGTTGTCACTCAATTATTATTTTTGTTGCTGCGACTTTTGTTCTTTTGTTCTTTTCTGGTTTCCGGTTTCTGTTTTTCCTTTAGTTCAGTTGTTTTTCTTTCCCTCTGTGTGTTTCATCTTGCATTGGTGGTCCTCTCTGTATAGCCCCTGTCTGCATAATTGCACTCAAGCCTGTACGCAGCAATCAATATGACCGCATGTTGCTCTCGGATGCCGTGTTTTGTTTTGCTTGGTCGCAAGGACTATTATACTTCCTCGTGTAAAGTACGAGCTGTCATCACGAGATTCCCGAAGGGTCGAGAAACTAGACGTGTGTAGGTACCCATGTGAACTCGAGCACACCCTTGAGTTGCTGTGGCGACTCTCGTTGATACTTCCAAACACAGACTTAAAGTAAAAGCGGCATTGGGAAATCTAAATCGGATTCTTTCTGAGCTGTAGAGGGGATGCCATCTGTGACGAACACTGGTACTGATGGAGAATGAATAATCATTTTATTATTATAATGACGGATGCCGAATACCATCAAGAGATAAAAATAATAGTAGGGGTGTAGAGTGCTAAAGCTACAGTGGCGGCCGACGTCCTGACGGAATATCTATACCTAACTTTGCTACATCCTGGTCATTAGTCTAGAGACTTTGGGTATGCCAAAGGCCAAACAGCCTATAAGGACCATGGAGAATCGAAAGGAAGGAAGTGTCTTTTCACAAGCTGAACCACTACTTTCTACAGATCACCAAACACAAAAACCCATCAGTAACATCATTCGCGATTCTCCTTTATCAACTCGTTAAGAATCCTAACGACCAGGTTCGCGGTATCCTTTATGATTTCCTTATCTTTCGACACAACGCGACTGAGCACGCGAGCTTCGAATTTATCTGGATGGAACCTGAGCATCGTTGTGCGTAAGATGTCCTTGGCAGATGGTGCGATTGCGTCTTCCGCGCCTTGACGTGCCTTTGTCTCCGTGTTGAGATCTTTGGACTCGTTGAGATCCTTGGACTCCTTGGGATCCTTGGGAGGAAGTAAGAAGGACGAGATGGTTTCTTTTGTGAGTTCGTCTGTTTGGAGTGTGGGTGTTGTTGATTCTTTCTTTGGAGGAGCGATGGGCCACGGTATATCGTCGAATTTCAGTGGGGGGATTTCGTTGGATTTCTCACTGTCACTGGTAGGACGTGAGAGAAGGGCGGTCCAGCGTTCCTCGTATAGTCGTCGAGCGTCTTTGAGACGACGCTTAGCTTTCTCAGCAGAACGCTTATCGCGTTCGACTCGTGCTTCCCGTTCAAGTCTACGCGTTTCCTCACGTAGGCGCTCTTCGCGCTCCTTTCGTAATCGCCGTTCCTCTTTCCTGCGGAGGCGTTCTTCGTATTCTGCCTGGTTCTTCTTTCTACAGTCCAACCGAGCGGTTAGCATCATATCCAATGTTGAGAATTAGAATAACATTTACCTCCACATCCCCGCGCGTATATACTCAGCATACTCATCATCATTCATCTGCCATGGCTCAAGGCCGATATCTTCACGTGCATCTTCCATCCAGAGACCAGCACTGAAACCTTCATCGGTTCCGCGCCACCGACGCGGAATGTGCGCATACGAGTTGAGTCGTGCTTCCACATTGTCTAGGCGCTGCGTCGAATCATACAATCCATCGTCCTCTAACGCATCACGCAACTTCTCTTCAAAACGTTCCTCTTCCATACGTGCGCGAGCCGCATTGTCTTCTTCAGTATTATCGTGTTCCTCTCGGCGAGAACGAGATGATGGCCCTGGGTCTCCCGCGTAAGAATGAGGCTCGTCATAATACCTTGCTGAGTGATGGCCTGAATGACGCCTTGAGCTCGTAGAATGAGGACGAGGATAATACTCTTGCCGAGAGTTCAAGTGGTCACCATTCGTGCCATCAACAAAGCTGTGATCTGTTTCGTTCCTGTGCTTCTTTGAGGACTTTTTAGCCTTTTTGCGAGCACGTCGTTCCTCTTCGGCCGGCGTTCTTTTTAAATGAAGGCGAGGCATCCTTCACGGGTGATGGTGGCCAGGGAACGGATAAAGACCGGATTTCTGTTCTATTTATTTACAATGACATAATCAACTGCTACTCTACACGTGATTTATTTCCATGATCTAAATTTAACCTACCCTCTGGTGGACGCGCGTGACTGACATTTCTCCCTTCCCTCTTTGATGCCATCACCACACTGCGAGCATTTTCCATTGCAGCTTATCTTCCATCCAAAGTTTCGCCTATCTTCAGACTGCATGGGGAGGTGACACGCCAAGTCGAGAGGCGTATCTGCCGTCGAAAAGTTTGCTTCAGACATAACAACGGTCAGTGGAACGACAGGAAAACACGCTCCGACCCTGTGTAATTTTGTCGCGGGCACAGTCGAAAACCGAAATTCAAATCTTCACCTTGATGGCGTTATTCAGGTTCCGGATTGCCTCAGCACTAGCGAACTGCGATTTTCCGCCTGCCGGTGGGAGATTAGTATCATACTTACCTTGCACGCGTTATCCTGAGCGGGTCATTATAAATACGACTCTTATCTACTAAATCGTATGCGCTCTTAAGGATAGATACTCCCCTTCAGTTCCGCTCTATCCGCGTGCCCACTATGTCCAGCTTCAAGGACGCGATCCATCGCCTAAGTTTGACTCATCCGCCGAACAATCCAAACACTGCGGACCATGGATCGTTTAGCAGCTCGCAAGAGAAAGTTAGCAAGGATATCCATCCCTATTCACAACCTGTCGGTCATGATGCAACGGTGGTGGAGGATCCGACCTTGAATCCAGGGCATCTCTCCCTCGAGGAAGGTGAGCAGCGTCACCTATTGAGTGGAGTAAGTATTGAATGTTGTTATTATACCTAGATGCTGCGGGGGGTATGGGCCGTCACTTGGGCATCTTCAGCTGCACTATGCTCATGTAAGTCATTCTCATACTGCTATATGTTTCCAGTGTATTAACTAAGAGATTCAGCGTTGGACGGATCATCGGAACCGGTATTTTCTCGACACCAGCCACCATTTTGGGTTCTGTGGGCTCAGTTGGCGCGTCCCTCATGCTCTGGGTGCTCGGATTCCTGCTCGCCTTCTCTGGGTTAATGGTGTGGCTCGAGATGGGTACCATGTTCCCGCGTTCCGGCGGAGAAAAAGTCTACCTTGAGGCCGTATATAAGAGGCCACGACTGTTAATAACAACATTCTACGGGTTCCAAATTATCGTTCTCGGATTCACCGCCGCGGGCTGTATCGTCTTCGCAAACAAGTGCGCTTTTTTATATTTAAAGTCAACGGGTTTCTAAATTTCGGATCCTTTTCTTCCAGTATTCTAGTGACAGCGGGAGTAACACCGGACCGTTGGAATGCACGTGGCATTGCTATGGGCGGTGAGCATTATCAGCATTATGCCACAAAGTAAAACCTATTGAGCGCACATCACTTTCTCACTAGTCATCATCTGGGTCACGTTGCTCCACAGCTTCACGCCAAGGCTCGGAGTATGGCTCATGAACGTAAGTCTCTCTTGATGTGTCTTATATAACTTGGACCAATATCCTTTCTAGGCAGTCAGCCTCTTCAAGATATTGCTGCTCGTTTTCGTCATCGTTACCGGTAAGCTTAACATGAACCGCGGCATTTGCACTACACGGGGCTAATTTCTCATCAAGGCTGGGTCGTTCTCAGCGGCAAGACCAGCATTGAAGATCCCCACGCCAACTTTCACAATGCATTTGCTGGGAGCTCTAATAGTGGTGGTGACGTAGGTCTCCTCCCTTTCATGCGCATTAGGCTCCGCGTTAATGTATTCTCGTCAGTATGCTACAGCCACCTTCAAGGTCATAAATGCTTACGCCGGTTGGTCGAACATCAACTATGTAATGAATGAAGTCAAGGATCCTGTACGGACTCTCAAGATCGCCGGTCCTCTCGGACTCGGACTCTGCGCTGTGTCGTATATTCTTGCAAATATTGCTTACTTCTCGTAAGTCTGTTCCTATATTCCTTTATCTCCAAGAGTTCTGAGGATTTGACTTTCGTTTCTTTTTACTTTCTCGACTTGCCACGGTCATGACGTTCAGAGCCTCAACGAAACAGCAAATTCTGGACAGTAAGGTCACAGTCGCCTCTTTGTTCTTTGGGAGAGTTTTTGGAGAGAAAGCTGAGAAGGCATTAGCCGTGTTCGTTGCTTTGAGGTAAGGTATCCGATGCCTCCAGAGTGGCCCCGTAATCTAACACCCTTCGTTCTAGCGCACTTGGGTAGGCATCCCAGTTTCAATTGTGTACCTATGTTTCTGATGGCACTCGCATTTTATTCGTTCGTTCTCTCTAGCGTAAGCTATTTTCGGTCTTTCAAGAGTGAACTTCGGTTGACACTTCCTCCAGAATGTTATGACAGTGACCTTTGCCATGTCCCGTGTCAACCAAGGTACATTATTCCTACATCTGCCTCCCACGAATCGGGTGCTAATTCTCCATCAGAGATCTGCAAGGAAGGCTTCCCAATGCCCGGTGGCAATAAGTGGTGGGCGTCAAATTGGCCTTTCGGGACATCACCGATTCCTGGATTGATCTTGCATTTCATCCCTTCGGTGAGTAAATTCTCATTCCAGGACATTGAAAAAAGTGTCTCCTTCTCGCCTGTATTGTTCTCCTCGGCGAGTAGACGTCTAATGCTGTGTTGCTTGATCTACAGGCTATTGTTATCCTTGCGCCGCCTCCGGATGTCGTCTATCCCTTCATTCTCAACCTCCAAGGGTATCCCATGCAGATCATGAACTTGCTTGTCGTCGGCGTAAGCATCCTTCCATTTGGGTCCGATTTACCTCGTGCTCACAGCGTCGATGCCATCCTAGGCCCTGTTCTACTTACGATGGAAGAAACCTGACGCTCATAGACCTTTCAAAGGTACGTGACTGCGACATGTTATGTGGATCTTCTCTGCGACCGACTTACTTATACGAATGTCTTTATCTCCTAGTGTGGCTGCCTGTTGCGATCTTTTCACGGCTGTCGCTATCTTCCGTATGATGTCTCTTCAGCTTGCGCAGAGTTAAGAATCTGACATAACGGATTGGTCTGCTCTTCAAGTGATCGTGCTCCCATACATTCCTCCCGAGAATGGTGTCGGTGACACACCTCCCTTGCCTTACTACCTGTGCGTTTCTCCCTCATATGAATTGGCAACGTCTGGCTTAAGTTGCTTCAACTAATTAACGCGGGAAGGTACTGCTTTGTCGGTATTGCTATCCTGCTAGGCGGCATCGTATACTGGGGTGTATGGTTCAAGGCCCTGCCGAAACTCGGCAAGTACGATTTGTACCCGGAGAAAGAGGTACTATCCGACGGGACGGTCGTCACAGTGGTGAGATACTCCCCAAATTATCTGCTCGTATACCTAGGAATGCTGACCCCCTTCGACCTCCTCATTTAGTACAAGAAAAGAAAATTCAACTAACTTTATTCATGCCTCGTCGTACCTCCCCCCTTCTCAGCAACCAATTCCGCTTATTTCGGCATGTTTACGAGACGAGAATATCAAAGCTGTTGTACAGCTCCGGCACAGAGAGATGCATTTCTTCTTTCACTTGTATCCCCGCTTTAGTTCTTGCTACACTTGATCTCTGCTGGTCAACTTGTAACTACCAGTGCATATTTCCCCAGTAATGACGTAGTATTTTTTTTGCCTCCCATAACTTATTGTCTCGTAGAAAGTTTATCGTTAGCATGAAGACTGTGGTTCAGATCAGATAGACTTTGTCTAGTTAGTACTTAGAAGGGTCGACCGCTACACGCCTGATGTCCTCTACAATCAGAAACGTTTCCGACGTTTAGAAATTACATACGGGAATGGTCTGTTTAAGAAATAATAAAGAGGATGAAAATACTTTACCTACAGTACTATGGCCGCTGGCCTGGCGCTATACATACACACGTGTACTCGCAGTTATCACACAAGTGTATCCGATCTTTCCGGACGATAGGCGCTCAGCTCATGGAGTCTCCGAAGGGAGTGGAGTGAATATTTATACCTGTTTCTTGATCCAAGGTGAGAACTGGTAGTACATCCCGGTCGGATAATGTACGTTTACGGTTTCACATGCCACGAAGACGAACGGGAAGGCCTGTCTCATTTTGATCCCCCCTCCCCTGCTGGAAGGATACACACGTGAAAGAATATGCAACCTCCCTCATGGCTGCACCATCTGTCCAGTGTCAGATTACATATTCGAGTTTTCTTAAAAAAAAACTGTATTATCAAGCCGAGCAGTTAAAATACAAAACAGCAGGGAGAGGCAACAAGGGAAGAAAGCGACAGTAAGCACGCGTTAGTGAAATTCCATCTATCCCGACCACGACTTGGGCTACAAAAAACCAATCCATCGTAAGCTTAGTTTGTCTACCAGCACAGGGAAAGGGGAAACTCTAAAACTCTACCTTGACATCTTCCCCGACCTTCTGTATCCAGATCTTCGGGCTCGATTCTCCAAATGGCCTCGCACCTTCAGGTCCCTTGTCCCAGTTGTAGCTGACTGAGACTGCAAGACGGCTACCATCACAATTGAACGCGATGGAGTTGATGGCCTCTGAGTACTTGACTTGGCGCAGTCGTTTTCTGGACTCGTGGTCCCAGAGCGACACTGTACCGTCTGAACCCCCAGATGCGAACGTGTTGTAACTGGATGCGCGTGTATGTTGCTTAGGACATCGGATTAGGAATGATAGCGTGGAATGGCACTTACACGGGATGAAAGGCGAGTGAATTCACGGGCCAGACGTGCTCTTCCTCTTTGCCTGTTTCTTTATTCTTGACGGTTTGTCGATGACACTTGAAGGCGTACTTCTTCTTTTGGACCTCCGGACTAGGGTCGAAGAATTCGACTGATATTCGGCCTTCAACAGAGCCGACGGCGTATCCTATAACGTCAATCCAGAGATCATTCAGCGTTGCATACGATTATGAACAGTCAGAATTGTCGAATATACCTTGCCCGTTGGCCATGCATGCAAGTCCCCGAGTCAAAAATTTCAGACTACTCTCGCGCACTTGTGCTGGTTGGTCCATACGCCGAACATCATATATGTGGAATATTCGACTTGCCATCCCGACGACTAAAGTGGTTCCAGAGATGTCCATCGAGTATACACGCTCAGGCAATGAATGGGTGGACTGCAGTGCATCCGCAGCTCGAGGATCCCAGAACCGAAGGGTGCGATCCCATGAGCCTGAGATCAACGTGTCTGTTGTTCTTATGTTTAGTATCACCATTGGCAGCTCCAAGGGATGAGAGACGGACTGAGGGGCTTTGCGTACACAACGCGCGAGACAGCCAGCTCGTGCTGGCCAAAATATCGGAAAGTTTCTGCTTCCAAATCAAATCTGGCCGAAGCAGTTTAGCGGGATAAGCAGAAAGATAGAGATACCACGTACTCCCGAACATAAGTGTCCAAACCACCACTATATCCATACCTCCCGTCCGCCGAGAAACAGCAATCAAGAGCAGCGGCGCGATGAACGAATTTACATTTCTGCTCGTTGGCAGTTATATCGTACAGTCTCACGGTCTAACGGGCGGCAAGAGTCAGATATGTGCCTTGTTTAGAAGCTGCGATGAGAATCAAAGGACAACGT
This sequence comes from Inonotus hispidus, assembly GCA_024712875.1. Taxonomy (NCBI): domain Eukaryota; kingdom Fungi; phylum Basidiomycota; class Agaricomycetes; order Hymenochaetales; family Hymenochaetaceae; genus Inonotus; species Inonotus hispidus. The sequence continues at coordinate 835,612 of CM045722.1, read as the reverse complement.
ACACTGTCCCAAGACGAGGCGAGCAAATGTGATGGGCTAGTGGGCGAGAATTTGACAGACGATATACTATCATAAGGAGGCGAGTTCAGCGGTAATCCTTCTGTTATTCTAGTAAGTATCGATAGATTTTGTTGATCCCATCAATAATTCGCACCTTTTTCCTTCTCCGTCATTTCGATCCGTTGTCCAGTACCGAGGTTTGTTGAACTTTCTTTAAGATAGAATGACAATCGAACGAGAGATTAGTCCTTATCGGTTCCCGGAGTCTGAAGATCTCAGAGAGTATATCGCAGGTACCCTTCAATTCTGAACCTCAGCAAATCCCAGCGCTGTAAGGTAGAGGAGGGAAGTTGCAAAGTGCTAAAGTTAAGAGGACTGCGTTACGTTACGACGACGTGACTTGAGTCGTGACTCTACGACGCGTCACGATCACGTGTTCGGGAACGAAATTCGATTTTAAACTCAGCTATCAGCCGATTCCGTACATATACTTTCTTCTCACACCACGACGTCCTATACGCTCCCAAATCATGGACGTAAGGCATATTTACAAGGGTGAGCGAGCTGAACGGCAGTAGTGAATCAACAAAGTCTAAGTATTCGTCTCCACAGAGCTATGCAAGTGGTTTGCTATACTGCCACCTGTAGCGGGAGTTATAACTCAGTTTATTGACGCCCCGTTTGGTCGCTTTGCATTACAAGATAACTCGCGGTTACTTTTCGATGGTTCGCTACTCTGCTGTCTTCTTTACTGCTAGCTTGGTCTCACCTAAGTTCCAAAATCTCTAGGCATAAAGTCATGGATAGTGATGGAGATCATCTGTCCCATCAGTTTCGTTACCACACTTATCAAGTCTCCTCTCGCCCAAGGCACTTCTATACCTTCGCTGCGTCTTACCCTGTGGGATCCACGCACTTTGCTTTCACTCCTCTTCCTTACTCATTACATCAACCGAGCACTAATTTACCCACTACGATCTCCTCCACGCTCGAAAGCGCACATATCTGTCCCTCTGGCAGGATTCTCCTTCCAGATCGTCAATGGTTCCCTGCTCGGGATGTACCTTTCATCTCCCGAAGCCTACGCATTCCTTTGTTCCCCGGGCTCGGATTCTGCATTAAATCGGCCGTCTTTCTGGTTAGGCATCGGACTATGGTCCGTTGGCTGGGCAGGAAATATTCTGCATGACGAGATACTCTTGAACATTCGCCGTGACGCGATCGCAAAGAAAAAAGAGCTGGAGGCCAAAGGAGAAGCGAAGAGTAGCGGCAAACCTCACTATGGCATTCCATACGGTTATCTCTATCGTTACATTTCGTACCCGAACTATTTCTGCGAGTGGGTCGAATGGATCGGTTTCTCGATAGCAGCAGCTCCTTTCCCGGCTCTGTCGCTCACGGACTATATTTCGGCCACACCGCCTTGGCTGTTTCTGTTCGCAGAGGTGATTGTTATGGTGTCCCGTGCGTACCGGGGCCACCTATGGTATCACTCGAAATTCCCCGACTACCCGAAGGAGAGGAAGGCCGTAATCCCCTTCGTTCTCTAACCACCTCTTGAGCTCTGAAAGAACGAGCCGCATTTTGCAAAGTGGCTCAATTGGGCGCTACCCTGCCTTCTTGATATGGACCAAGTCTATCTCATTTATCCTTGCGTTTGAAGGTGCCGCTTTCGGGACGGGGTATGCGAATAATTAGATTAATCTAGGAAAGAGAACGTGACAAGCGGAACAGGTTACAGACAAATCTCCCCAGAGATGAAAGGATTTGAAAGGACAGATTGGGAAATGTTGTTCCAACCACGTAGCAACAATCAGTCAAAGTCACCGCGATCCATACCGTACTTTTCGTCCAAAGTCGAAGGGAATATACTTGTACTTAATCATGTGCCTAAGAATGCGTGAGTCTCCAAGAGGGGGTTACAATAGGATGTAAACGCACTGAATCTGTCTCCTCATGGTAAGCGTGAAGAGGATGAAGAAGTATATCACAAGGATGGGCCAATACACCGGAACGTCGAAAGATTCTGAAAAAGTACAGAGCAAAGCGATGAACGTCGCGCGAGTAGAGGACAACCTGTCATGCATGGGGGATATCCCGAATTAGTTCCCCTTCTGGACTGTACGCGAGAGCGTTACGAACCAGAAATTCCACTCGGGAAGTCGGCGGACAAAAGGCCTGAACTCGTCATCCTTCTGCGAGGGTAGAGACGGCAGCGACTCTGTACCGCCTTCCTCAATTTCATCAGCTGCTAGGTCCGCTTCGAGCGACGGGTCGAACTTGGGTTGGAGGAACGCGAGGAGCAGGTTCAGAAGATAGATGAAAAGTGCATCTGAATACACGCGCGTTTAGAGGTTGTTTTGGTGCCTGGTGAAAAAAATGGAAGCAGTACTCACAACACACTGCACGGCGGGGGAGCCGAGGGTGACGATCGAAAATTTTGTTAGCGCCAGTTCACCGGAACAAGACAAGCGAACATACCGATGTACCACTGCGAACCAAGGGGAGGAAACATCAGCCAATGACCGCGGAAGTTGAGATAGTGAAACATTCTCACCCCTTGAGCAAAGACAATTCGGAGAATGAAGAGAGCGATAAGGCCCGCGGTCCCGAGCCATCTATACAAGAGGTGCGGGGCAGCACGATCCAACAGCGCGCGATACTGACGCGATAATCGTTTGTAATGCGCCTTGAGCGGCTCCAAAGGGCCGAGGTTAATGGAGCTGGTGCTTGTGTCTGACGCAGACATCATTTTATGTTTGAAGTACTTGGCTGGAATGATACGTCTCTTGTGCAACTTTCGGTATAGGGTGTCGAAACGCAAGTGAAATTTACAAGGGTGACTGGAAGGTGATACGTGTCGGCTCCTAGGATAGAATGCCGCAACGAACAGGTTACACAGAGATAGAAAGCGATGGGGTTGAAGCTGTTCAAGTGGCTACGTGCTTCCAATGGCGTTGAGGTCCCGTTCCGTATTCGTCGCCGTCTGCAATTGCGATGTGGGCGCTGGCGCTGTGTGCCGTGTCGTGTCCTCCCCAAATCCGTGACGCATCATGTGACTGTGGGACTTTTGCGCTTGGGTTAGACGCGTCCAACCAATGTGTGAAAGCGAGTTTCTTTCTTCAACAAATCACCCTCTACCATCAATGTTGCTTATGGTGAGTAGATTGCAACGCGCCACGCAAGTCGCTACAGTCCACAAATTGACGGGTAATGGTTGGACTTTCGGCGATTTATCGAATTTCAACTTAACTCATGATACACGCACAGCGTTCGACGGTGATATACGGCGTTTGGATTAATTGCATAGCACATCCATCATTTTCAGAATATCCAGAACGCCTCCGTGATACCGATGTTGTCGCATCGTATCAAGTCAAGTTTTGGAATGACTCGGAACATCTCAAGAGGTCGATGTCTGTGCTAGAAGATCTTAGACATTTGCTCTTCCATCGTCATCATTATCGTCCACCCATTGTATCATCACTGTGCCGCTGCCGAGTTGTGTGTAATGGTGCCTCGCCAATTTGACGACCTTCCTTGCGACACTATGTCTCGAAGCTAAAAACTTGCGTCCCTTCAGGGTCTTTGACTCGCTACGGTCTCATCGTAGGGTAACAGACGGATCTCAAGCAACCTGTTCCATGTGTCTCAACCATCGCCCACCGAACGCTCTTGGACTATATTTGCTTCTTACTAGCACATAAATTATAAATCTGGTGTGTTTTAGGTATAAATACCTTCGGAATGGTTGTCCAAGGTTCCCCATAGAATCTACATCTAATGGAGTTCTCACTCTGGTCCTACGCAGTCTTGGTTCTGCTGGTGTGCTATGCCTCCCGGCGCTTGATGCAGCCCGCCAGAAGGCTTCCACCGAGTCCCCCACGACATCCGATACTCGGGCATGCGCTGAAAATTCCTCAGTCGCAAACCTGGAGGACATTCGCGGAGTGGGGCAAACAATATGGTATTGTACCACCTTAGCAGATGTCGGTGCCGGTGGAATACTGACGTCCATATGCCTGTAGGCTCTGTTGTCTTCGCAGAAGCGTTGGGACGCACAATGATCATCGTCAACTCCGTCTCTGCAGCGCGTGATCTGATGGAGAAGAAGAGCACGAACTTCTCTGATAGGCCGAGGATGACCCTGCTCAGCATGCTAGTTTAAATCAATAAAATTGATCCGCTAGAGTAATACTTACGCATTTTGGATATTTGCAGAATAGGATGGGACGCTATTCTGCCCACCATGTCGTACGGTACTCCCCAGTTCAAGAAGCAGCGCCGCCTAATGCAGCAGTACCTTGGACCGTCAGCCGTACGTTCCTACGACGACATTATTGAAGACCGTGTCCGCAAATTCCTCCGCCGGCTTCTGCTATCCCCAGATAACTTCTATCAAGAGATTCATGGGTGAGATTATAATAGTTGAACTGCGCTCCGTTTCCTAATACTCCATGACAGCCATATTGCCAGCATTGTAGTCCAAGCCGTATATGGCCACGAGATAATTGGAGATCCCTCCGAGGACAGTCTTGTCATACTGAACGAACAGACCGCCAAGAAGACGACGGAAACAGGCAACGCTGGGGCGACGATAATAGATCTCTTCCCATTTCGTACGTACATTCCGTCTCAGGTCCCGATGCTCCGCCTGATACCATCTGGTCAGTCCGTCATGTTCCGTCATGGATACCCGGTATGGGTCTGAAACGAAGAGCACTTGAAGTCCGGGAACTGATGCAGAGGGTGATCTCATCACCCTTTGAAAAAGTGAAGCTGGAAAGGGTAATTTCTTCAGTGCTCAGTAATATTTAGGTTGCGCTAATTCGTTCAATTAAAGACCTCAGGAACTGCAGTCCCCAGTGTGGTATCCCGGCTCTTGGAGGACCTTGATGGATCATCTGATAAGAATCAAGAGGAAGAAACAGATGCGAAGAACTTTGCCGTGACTGCTTATCTTGGTGAGGTGTAATGCTTCCAGTGGAATCACCAGGATCTAACCCTTCTCGATTGAACAGCTGGGACTGATACTGTAGGCCGACATATCTTCTTACCGGGTATGACTGAATTCTAATACACCGTTCCAGACGAGGACTGTTCTGCAGATGTTCTTCTTGATGATGGTCTTGAACCAAGACGTACAAAAACGTGCGCAAGAGGAGAATTGATCGAGTAATCGGTTTTGATCGCCTTCCACTGGTCAGTGATAGAGCGAGCCTCCCTTACATTGAATGCATTATGAGGGAAACCTTACGGTGCGTCGAGTCAATCATGTTCACTCCATGTGATGGGACTAAGATTTATCCATTAGCATTCACCCTCCCACTCCACTTGGAGTTCCTCATAGTTCGGTTCAAGAAGATGAGTATCGAGGATGGTCGATTCCGGCTCGGTCCATGATCATACCTAATATTTGGTGCGTCTCGCGATTTAAAGCGCAAATGGAGGGACACGGAACTAAAATGCGATAGGTATATGATGCGGGATGAGGAGGTGTTCCCGGACCCGGAAAAGTTCTATCCCGACCGACACGCAGCCCATCTGGGCCAGCAACGGTCCGGACTGTCAGCTCCGGAAGACCTTGTTTCTGCTGCCTTCGGTTTTGGAAGAAGGTGTGCCATTTGCCTTACACGCCTGAAATAATACCTAACAGACCGGATCATCAATTTTTTTCTTCCCCAGATTCTGTCCAGGTCGTGCATTCGCTGAATCAATGATGTGGATAACGATTGCAAATGTCCTGGCAGCATTCGATGTCCTTCCATACGAGGATCCCGTCACTGGGAAGGAGATTCTTCCCGACATTGAGTTCGAAAGCGTGATCGTAAAGTGAGTGACCAAGTTTCTGAATGTCCTTATCTGTTTTTGACTGATTTTGACCGTGATGGGATAGCTCCGTCAAGCCGTTCAAGTGTAGGGTTGTTCCCAGGAGAGAAAGGTTAGAACATATCACCCGGGACTGATGAATGAGTTTGCTATAGAGTCGAGTAATAACGTACAGTCGAAATTGTCATAACGCATGATGTTCGGGAGGCACACCTTTTTTTATGCATTTTCTTAATCGCCCATTTGACTTCAGCTGTATCACAGCAGTGCAGATCGTCACGTCTCGACAATTCTGTAGAGATCGTAATTCTGAGTTTCAGACCCGGGGATTTTGTTTCGTGTCATGTGATATAAGTAATAAAGTTATGCGTTTTTCAATTTTTTAGGAAATAAAACAAAGTTCAGCAGCTGCAACCTCGTGGTTTATCTTTCATTCAGTGACTATGATTGAGATATAAGTTTCAAATTTACATTAGATCGAGTGATAGTTTCGGGTTCTACATAGTTTTCTCAAACTCATTCCTACACAAAAAGGGGATAGCATATAAAAGTGTCCATACTTCTGTAATTCCTCATATCGAGTAGGTCAAGCTGAAAATGGTGGCATTATCGAGGCCCTGCCTCCATATCTAGACTCACTCCCAGTTGCACTACCACTCGTACTCGCACTCCCGTGGGCAGAGCCAGTCGACCCAGGACTCTCTTCATCCAATTCCATCTCTTCCTCCTCCGTCTCCATACCCCACGTAGAGTAAGACCGACCTGCCATCCTCCTCCTCGAACCCCACCTCGCTCCGGGAGGAGGTGGATACGTACCCTCAGCTTTCCACGACCTCTCTTGCTGATTCACCCTTCTCTCCATCTCCTTACCATTGTTTAGCGACTCCAATTGTGATTGAAAGGAGGCGATGATATGCCGAATCCGCAAGAGTAGGATGAAGAACAGGCATGCTTGTTCTGGGATGAGGAGGTCTAGGTCGTCGGAGTATAGACGAACGATTTGCATCTGTAGAAGCGTTCCCAACGGTGCGTTAGAATCATAGTCATTAAGCGAATGAGCAAAATCTTGCAGGATGAACGAACCTGATTATCCTTCCAGTAACTCGCAAAAACTCTAACCTTCCCAAACGAACATGCAACACCAAACATTGGTTCTCTCTCAAACCCAAGTAATCTCCTCTGGTGCATCCCAGCACCAAAGAGGAAACTCAACTCGTTCGTGGCGTCGTTCAACGCATTCGCAACTTGATATGTCCTTTGTTCCCTTCTATGATTTCCTCGGATCGACGTTGTATTGAGAAATGAGTTGGTAATGGAAGTGCCCTCGTGGATGTACCGCACAACCAAATGCGGGATACAAATAACAGCCGCGTCATGCCCAGGTCTCTCCCTATCAACTCTCAACTCTTCAAATACCTGCGCATCCAAGTTGAACATACTGGGACTTGGGTAGAGGGAGGTTGATATCATTGTATCTGCGATGACGAATTTGTCAACACGGGCAGGAAGAGAGGAGCTTGAGTGTGGCATTGAGACAGGTACGTCGCAGCTATCGAGAACACAGAGTGAAATATGAACGTCAGCTTACAAGTCCTACGAGCACATTCAAGATAGAATTCGAAACAAATGAAACGACTTACACGAAATCACATTGCACACCACCCGTCTTAGGACAAACAAAAGCCTTTCTAACGACATTATCGACGGGAATCCTCCATCCCAACTCCCCTCCCTTGATCCTCTGCTGTTGCTGCCAATTCGAGCTCAACCTCTTCAATATCATGGACTCCTCCATGACTCTCTCAAAGGAAGATTGAAAATACGCGTTATCTTCCACGAACATCTCGATACGCCGGGACCCGTGGAGTGGGGAGATTTTGTGGTTCTGCGTGTATTGAGATGAGTGCGTCGGGTTATCCTTGGTATGATAAGAAGAAGAGGGTGAATAATCTAAAATACGGGGGAAACAAGACAATTGAACGTACCTCAGCTTGAAAAACCCATTCTGGCAACCTAACGTCAATAAAATAATTCCCCAAGTTTCTAATAATCTGCGGGACAGGAAAAGCGTCCCAGCGCGTCCCACCGCCACCGATGGTTAGAGGAATCGCAAGAGGGGTACCACGCCGCCATTCGTCGAAGTTCTTGCTGCTTGCTAGTCTGTCACACGAGTGTATAAGCGTAGACAGAATTCAAGTCTGGTTAGTCGATGTCGCCAAACGAAAAAACCTTGAAGAGATCCGGAAACTCACTCAGAAGCGGAAATCCACTCGTCACTATAATCCGATACAGGCGACCCTCCTATACCCCCTCTTCCCTCGCTTCCTTTCCCCCCATATATTCCCTTGTCCCATATTCTGAGCCCTGTCCTCATAAGACTCTCGCTCCGGCTGGAACTCCTCCGACTCCAAGAGGCGACATCCGACACTGGACACGGAGACTCCGTCCTCCTCTCCATCAAACTCGTACCTGTGCTAGGACCCTCTGAGTCCCTAACACTGCCTGTAATACGTAGGTCAAAGACACAATGGGGTGAAGGAGGTGCGGATGAGGAGCCTGAGCTTCCTCGTTCTTTTCGTGCTTCGAAGGACATCCTAGTCGAGATAGAGGTATGCGCGCGATTCTTGGAATGGGGGATCGTTCATAAAGCTGACACTTTGCAAATGAGAACTATCTGGATTGAGGGTGCAAAGGAACAAAGTTGAGAAAGGAGCAAAGAACAGAAATGGTTAGAGATTCGACTCACCCCTGGAGCATTGTACAAATGCATTCTTAGCTACATATCGTTTCTAACATGTTCCTGTACGAAAGTGCTTTGCGGGTTGTGGCGATGTGATGTGTGGCGATGGAACAAAGATGTGATGAGAGCAAAAGTAATAAACCTAGTACAATACTACATTCCTGCGTTGGAATGTTCTAGGCGGGGTCGAACAAACGGATCTGTTAGTATTTGCTTGTTGATCCGCTATGTATTACCAGAGTAAATCAAGCAGCGTGAATAAGAGAAAGTCATACCGGAACTTACATGTCTTCACATGGACAAGACGAGCTGGTGGGAGGCATACTGGCTACATGCTTCTTTGGAATACTTTGTACTGTACCTGGAGTTGTCCATACAGAGTGAGACTCGTCACCAGTTCGTAACCAAAACCACGTTGAGTAAATCTCATAGTTCATTTACTTTTACTACCGAATCATCAATCCCTATCAAACAGGAGGTGCTAACCTCCTCTCCCTACCGAGAAACAGCACGGTCAGCTCCAGGCTCCCAAATATCGGAGAAAACAATGTAATATACGAAACGACTCACCCATTCCCATTCCCGAGCAAATGTTCCAACTCAATCCTGAACTCCCTAATCCTATCATCTAACTCCCTCGCTCTTCTCAAGTCCAAGACCTTCGTCCTCCCGCTCTTTCTCTCGCCCTCTCCTTCTGCATCTCCACCTTTGGCTCCATCGCCACCTCCTGCTTCTTCTCCGGAAATATCACCTTCGAAACCCGTCTCCATTCCATGGTCCTGAACGAACGCATCACACCTCCGAACAAATCGTTGGAGATCTTTCGTACGAGCTATGCTTAACTCGGGTTCGTTTGATCCGCGTGCGCGTGCGAGGTAGGAAGCGACAATTGTACCCGCGCCGCCGAGGATGGAGGTCATTATTTGCGTCTGAAAATGAGGATGCAGTCGCATTTAGTTAACAGGTAATCCTGCGGGAAATGTGAGAGGGAAATACACGCACGTTTCTACCAGTCGTCACAGCTGAAAGCGCAGTAATAAGAGCACTTAGGAGGACTTGCAATCCGATAGCGCAGTTCAACGCATATGCAGTAATTTTCGCTGAGTAACAGGGCGTGCGTGGCATATTCTTAGCAGGGAGAGAATAGACAATGAAATAACGATAAATTACACCCACCTCTCTTCGCGTACTTCGCTTCTTCTTCCATCGCATGATTTATCGTAGGCTGTAAACGTTCTTGCACTGTTCGCGGGAGGTACTAATTACAGAGGAAAAGATATCTATTAGATTATCATGAAACGCAATCTGAACGAGGTCGAACTACGCACCGGAATACCGACATTATCATCATCGATATCCATATCCACTGCACCTCCCCCTCCCCTTCCACCCCCTCCACCCCCATTAACACCTTGCCATATCCCTTCCGCGACAGCACCCAGCTTATCCTGGGTAAAGGCCTGCAGGGGTGCCGAAACACTAGTATGATACTGATTACCGAGGTGATACTGAAAGCGTGAATCACTTGTTCGACCAGAGTCATCGTATCCTTGCCCATGGCCACGAATGTTCCCAGATGTCTGCGAATTTCCACGCCCATGCCCACGCCCATGCCCGAAGTCGACTTGGAAGACGCCTGGTGCAGCTTGATCAATCAACATAGCGGCTTTCTCCGTCGACGCCGTAAATGATGACGTCGTTCGGTGGTCGCTGTTTCTGCGGGTATTGTCGTTACGGTTATAGGTATCTCTGTCGTCATGCACAGCGCCGAGTCCGCCTCCATTATTGCCGCTGTTGTTGTTGTTATCGTTGGTAGTGGTGGTATATCCCGATCCCGCTCCAGATGACTCGCGAAGATCGTTGTTCGCATAAGTCCTCGCGCTAGCGCTCCCAGAGCGACTTGGAGCGTCAAGGAAGTATGATGATCGACCCGAGGGCGGAAAGGGGGGAACGGGTCCGGTCGACGGCCGATTTACCGGGCTTGATGGCGACGGAGCGGATTGCGATGGACGAGGCGGCGAAGAAAACGACGGTACGGGTGGAAATGGAAGCGAAGGAAGTGCAGGAGAGGGTGAAAGGGGAGCAGGGGAACCAGAACCAGAAGCGGGTTGGGTTAACGGAACACCAGAGGATGTCATGATTGTTCGTAGGTGGTAATCCAGGTGAACCACTAAGAGATAGAGTATTGGACGAAGGCGGCTCGGATGTTGCTTGAGCTAGGATAAGGGGTGAGGTTGTTGTAGGCTGTACATGTGAAGAGGAATAACGAGGACTGAGCAACGTACTTCGGATTTGAACTCGAAACGGGTACTCGAGGACTTGTATTCCCTATGTCTTCTGCCACCGTCTTATTCAATTTTGAGATTGCATCTGAAAAATTGGTATCGACGATTGCTTCAGTGGGGCTAGTACAGCGGCTAGGAGGTGGCACCAACGTTACATCCGTCCAAATCCTCATTTATCTATTCGTAAGCAGATGCCTCGGAAGTGGCAGCGGGCGGTAGCGCAAAGACTTAGTGGCCCCGGTATCGCGCGCTGTTGCTTGAGGCAGTATAAGGTCACTGACAACGGAGGTAAGAAATGGAGGAAGGCTGTTGGCCAGGTTGATCCAAACTCGCTGCAGCCTGACTATTGGAAGAATCAGGAAGGGTACATTCGGCAGTATTAGCAGCTCCTATTGTGTCCGACATCGTAGACGTAGAAGGAGTAAACTGTCGAGACTAGAGATGGTGCAAGTCTAGAGAAGTCAAGATGGACGCCCACCACCACATCGAGGACACAGGCCAGGAGAAGCGCTCGACTTGGTCCTGAGATGTCAGTACGTCCTGTCGGATTCTCGAGTAGACCGACATAGTATGTACCGACTACGACCTGCGGGAACTCGCACCCAGCGAGAGTTCTGTCACAACTATCCAAGTGCGTTTGATGAAGGTACATGGTCTCGAAAGACAGAAACAACATTAGCATCATTATCTCGACCGGAAAACATGCTTCGGGAGGTGCTGATGAAGCTTGCATCTCGAGTACCTCGAACAGCGTGCTGTACCGTACTGGCACAAACGGTTTATCGCCGCTTCTGTCCTAACTTGAAATTCCAGCGGCATACGTGTGCCTGTATCATATCTCAAATGAATGAAAGCAAAGGACGGGCTAGACATCCGCACCATAGATCCTCTGGAATAGTATACAACGTCCAGCGCGGAAATACAGGAGATCATCTTGATTGACGCTCTAGTTTCGAGAGATATTCCTCGGATTACCCACGAGCGCGAGGGAACGTAATGAGATCAAAGAAGTCCTCGACTTTGTTTGTTGTAGGACGTTTCAGTTCAACCGTGTCGAAGTAGACGCCTGCGGGATCTCCCTCAAATGAAGTCCCTTCAAGGAGAACTTTGTTGTTACACTTATCCGGCTAAAGTGGACCTGTTGACATACCTACTATGTCTCTGTCAGAACGCCTGGTGTTTACGAGCACCCGTAAAGTAACGATCGTCGATGCTCGGATATAGACCACTATTGCATTTTCGATGCTCCATTGGCGGTACGTCGTCGTTATCCACAGAGGGTAGCAGCGAATCGAATCTGCAATAGACGATGCCAGAGCCAGAAGTTGGAGATGTCGATCGCATCACGATGATCCCAGGACAGGAAGGATATGGAAAGTAACGATCGCCCGAATGTTTCCGCCAGCGCAAAAGCGGGCAACGTCAAGACACCGTATACACGACTTTCTGCGGAACGTTCGCGGACGCCTGTTATTGACTGTCCGCATCGTATATCCGTTCGCGAAGGCCAGAAAGCATCACGAAGTCGAAGAAGTGTAAACACAGGAGATACGTGGATGTCGTTCTCGTGACGTGGCGCTCCTATATGCTCGTGAACGATAAGGTCGGGTATGGTTTTCCAGTTTCTTGCTGCTCCGCATTAGAAACAGGATTGATTTGGTGCGCCTCCGCTCAAAGTGATGGCAAGCGAATCGAAATCCGAACCTTCATCGGCCGCCTGACTTGACGGGTTTGGTCACCTATATGGACGTGACAGAACGAGTTAATACCTTCCGGTTTAAATAAGAGAAATATTAATGCTTATGCTTTACCTGCTTTACGCGCGTGCTACGGCCTGATTCCTCCCGGTGTTCACCAGCTTGCCCTTGCCTGACAGACTTGTGCACCGACTCGTTAATAAGAAAACTAGGCGACTGTAGGTCTCGGGAAACATACAAAACGAAAAGTGTCCGTAACAGCATCCATGGATGTTCTGGTGTCTTCGCCGAACGATTACTCTTATCAAGTAAATCGCTGCTTAGAATTGTCGAAATCAATGCTTTGGCGGAGTTGAACGTGGCAGCGGAGGACTTCTGTTGACTAGAGTATGTCCATTCTCCAGCTTATAGACTACGTCGCCTTGCTGAGCACACTTCCTGGACCGGTCTCGATGCCATTGCGCAAGGTTTGTCGTGCTTTTCTGTCACACTTTCTCAGCGAGAAGTTGAATAGTATTCAGTGATAAATCAACTATTGGTTAAGCTTTCAAGCTTACCTCATTCCTGGTCCAAACCCGTTAGTCACTCAGCTTCACATCAGTAACGTATGATACGATGTGTATAATAGCGCAATGAGTGGGGTGTGGCAATCCCCCTTGAGTAGGTGAGACTTCTCACGGTCCATGCCGTGCCATGCCGGCGCTCGCTTAAGCATAAGCGATGACCGGTTTTTGAGATTCAATGAAAAATGCATTCGACTTCATTTCCTCACGTCCACAACGCTAAAATACTATTTAATAAAGACCTGGTACCATGTTTTCGATGCCAAGAATATGAATCTGCAAAAAAAAATAGAATTTCATTGATGATATGACATGTTCAAAACCGAGGCTTAAGCATAAGCGATGACCGGTTTTTGAGATTCAATGAAAAATGCATTCGACTTCATATCCTCACGTCCACAACGCAGAAACTACTAGAATAAAGACCTGGTACCATGTTTTCGATGCCAAGGAATATGAATCTGCAAAAAAAAATAGAATTTCATTGCGATATGGCCCGTAACATGACCATAGCTGACGAACTAAGCAACTTCTTAAGAATTTTTTCTTAACAGATTGAAGACATGCATGAAAAAATATGATTTGTGCATTTATACGGAAATCGTTAAGAAATTCGTGGAGTTCTGAAGACTTGAAGTAGTGGGGGCGGTTCTAATGAAATAACCTTATAAGGAAAGAAAAAATCACGTGATCGGTAGAACTGTGGAGATCGGTCAGTATGTATGCATACAAAAGACACAAAATGATTGAGCAGTGCCTGCGAGATAAGATACTGTTGAAGATGGTGGCAGACTTAATGTCAATGAGAATTGAATTTTTGCCTGAAGTGTTCACTGTGTTCACATAACCATGACTGAGTCTGAGCACACCCATTCTCAAGATTCTCATGGGTTCATACCAATATACGCATGTTATTTTCACTCTATACACTAAAATATGTCTATTTATTAAATTTACAGAGTTAAAATGCAAGAAATCGCTAATAGACTTTCTTCAAAGGATGTAGACATGTTCAAACCGAGGCGGTAAATACGGATTGCCTTGGTATACCATATATAGCAATTTTCGAACTCCGCTCGAAAAAAGTTGTCTCGCGCGACTAACAGGGATTGCCACACCCCACAATGAGAGCGGCAGCCGCTAAGCATGTGCCATTCATGCCCTTTCCAGGCAACAATGGACAGGGGGCAGCACGGCGTCGATCTTTCCGGTTTCCATATTTGAATCGAAAATCCACAGAAAACTTTGCGAAAATCAGGAACGATCACCACGTGTGCAATTTTCAAGGCCATAATCAAACTGAATAAAAGCAATATATTTGATCGACTGGCCTGGACTCTGCTCTACGCGTAGGAAATATTGAAGGTGTAAAGGTGTATTCCCCCCAAAGAGCTGTCAGCCCACGAAAGGAAAGTAGCGGAGTGAGTAAGAGATAAGAAAAGCACATGGGGCTGGAGTGGGTAAAGTATTTGATTACCTAATCACTATAACACCACAACACTTTCCTAATTGTTCAAACCTCGGCACATTGTCGCCGTTCCGTTCACGACCACATCACTCCCTAGCACTCCCAATCCCCTCCTTCATCCTTCTCCATCTTTTAATCGACACCACTCGCATTCTGGCCCATTCGCCTTTGTTTTCGTTTCTCTATCCTTTTCAGCTTCAAAGAAGCGATCTAGAATGGCTTTTGACAGCCTAATACGCGCGGCGATGATGCATCGACGGCAAGATGACGACTCGGGAGTGCTTGGTGACTTCTTAGATCAGAATCAGGCTTTGCGGACGCTGGCGCCCGCAGCCGTAGGATCCCAGTTCCTTCTGATGTCTGTGGTTTCTGTGCGTCAAACTGCTATTCGTTGCTGTATGTCAGATAGAATTGATGTGGGATTTGCGCTGTAGCTTGTGACCATATTCGTCTTTAACGTCCTGAGACCGAGGAACAAAGTACGTCGTCTTCGTGACTGCGTTTTCAGCTAGAGAGGTGCCCTTGACGCGTGGAAAGCTGGAGGGGCGCGTTCAGAAATGAGCTGTGGGAAAGTAGACGGAGCGTTGCAGTATCGTGCGCTCTTCATTTGTATTCTCAGGGGTCTACCACTTTCCGCGTGTCAAGGACACTTCAGCTACCGTTTCATTTTCGCATTGTGTGCTGACCTTTGTACTGTAGATTGTCTATGAACCAAAGGTTAAATATCACGTCGGCGATAAGAAACCTCCGAATATATCAGACAGCCTTTTCGGGTGGTTCCCTCCTCTCATCCGCACTCAGGAGCCAGAATTACTCGAGAAAATCGGACTCGATGCCGTAGCTTTCTTGCGGTTCCTCCGTATGGTCCGATGGCTATTTACCGCGGTTTCCATCCTTGGTTGCGGGATACTCATTCCCGTTAACGTGATCTACAACCTGAAGAACGTCGGGTCCAAGGCACGCGACCCGTTGTCCATGCTCACTCTACGAAACCTTTCGGGTCCGATCCTATTCGTTCATGTCGCTGCATCGTATATATTTACCTTCCTCGTTATGTTCTTTGTCTGGGTGAACTGGAAACGCATGGTCGAACTCAGACTCAAATGGTTCCGCTCTCCAGAGTACATGCAATCCTTTTACGCGCGTACACTCATGGTCCAAAAGGTTCCGAAGAAGTACCAATCGGACGAGGGTATTCGAAATATTTTGGAGACTGTGCAGGTGCCGTACCCCGCAACGAGTGTGCACGTTGGTCGACGGGTAGGAAGATTGCCCGAGTTGATTGAATTCCATAACGATGCCGTAAGAGACCTTGAGAAAATTCTGGTCCGATACCTGAAGGACGGGAAGATTGGACCAAAGAGGCCTACGATTACAAAGGGAGGGTTCTTGGGTATCGGAGGGAAGAAGTATGATGCGATTGACTTCTACACGTGAGTAGACCGCGCAGAGATTCCGTGCCCATTATTGGAGCTAACTGGTTTTCGTAGCAACAAGGTCAAACGTTGTGAAGCAGCCATTGCAGCATATCGAGAGGAAATAGACACACGTAAGCCGGAGAACTATGGTTTCGCATCTATGGCAGCTGTTCCATACGCGCACATTGTCGCTCATATATTACGCGATAAGAGGCCCAAGGGGACTATTGTGACGTTGGCACCGAATCCGAAGGATATCGTAAGTCGGCAGCCAGCAGTCAAGTGTGAGATGACGGTCGTTGATGTTCTTCTGAAAGATCTGGGAAAACCTGAGCAAGTCTGATGCTACCATAGCGAGTAAGAGGACGCTAGGATGGGTATACCTCTGTATCGTGTGCTTCTTCAACACGATCCCGCTCCTTATCGTCTCCTTCCTAGCCAACTTGGCCTCTGTACGTTTCCATCCTCATTTTCGGACATCATCCCGCAGCTTCTGACCGTCCAATTGCCCTATAGCTAACGACCTATGTCCCCTTCCTCGAAACCTGGTCGGAGAGCAGTAATGCAACATTCACCGTCATCTCTGGTATTCTACCCCCCGCTGTCGGTGCCTTCTTCGCGTGGCTATTGCCTACCGTCATGCGTTGGTTATCTCGCTTTCAAGGAGCCATTACTCGTTCTCGGCTCGATCGTGCAGTCGTCGCTCGCTACTTCGCGTTCCTTATCATCTCGCAGTTGTTCATCTTTACATTGATTGGTGTTATCTTCAGTACGTTTTCTGTTTTACGACTTCGTTGCGAGTAGTAAGTTACTGATTCTGTGCCTCGCTGAAAGATTCTGTGAGAGAGATTGTAGCGCAAATTGGGAAAGGAGCTAGCTTCGGTGAAATTATCAGTAACATGGATAGTGAGTGTACCATGTACGTCACATCTGAGGAAGAATGTCTTACGTGGTTCGCAGAATTGCCGGACACGATTAACAGTACGTACATCGATCAAGCAAACTATTGGCTCACGTTCTTCCCGTACGTCTGTCTCGACACTGTGTGAAAGCAAACTGAGCACCCAGCTAATGACCTATTAGACTGCGTGGCTTCTTGGCTGTGTTTGATCTCGCTCAGGGTCTTAATCTACTCATAATCTGGATCAAGACGAAGCTTTTCGGTCGGACGCCGAGAGATATTCGTGAATGGACTCAACCACCTGATTTTGAATATGCGATTTATTAGTGAGTCGTTTCTCCTCCTTATTGTTCTGTACTAGTTGCCGACGTTTTGTTAGCTCGAACATTGTAGGAGAAACTTGGAGATGATACAAACGGGATTCTAACATTGATTTGTGTAGCTCTTCATGGCTTCCGTTGCGATCATGTTTGCACCTCTCGCTCCGCTAGTTGCCCTTGCTGCTGCTGCCATCTTCTGGATCAACTCGTTCGTATACAAGTATCAGTTGATGTTCGTCTTTGTCACCAAGGTCGAAAGTGGTGGAGTAAGTACTGTTCGTCTCCGTGCAGGTGTGAAGGGGTACTGATAAGGTCGTGCAGCGTCTTTGGAACGTCGTTATCAACCGACTTTTATTGACGGTGGTGTTTATGCAGGCGCTCATGGTTCTGAGTAAGCAATTCCTATGGCGGTGCATCATTTCCAACCTGTACTCACTGCAACTCTAGCAATCGGCCTCCAAGAAGGATGGAAATCATTCCAATGGGTCTCAACCTTGCCCCCGATCCTCATGATCCTCGGTTTCAAGATCTACATCAACAAAGTCTTCCTTCCAAAGTTCAACTGGTACATCCCCAGCGAAGACGAGTTGCGCCTTGCTAAAGTACATTCCGAACGTGGAGACGTACATGGAGGGAGGCTAGAAAAGCGCTTTGGCCACCCAGCATTGCATGCGGAGCTCTTTACGCCAATGTTACATGCGAAGATGATGCCGCTGTTGCCTGAGGTGTATCATGGGAGGATCGGGAATCAGGATCTTGCATTGGATGATTTCGGTGGGCAGAAGATGGAAACTTCGGTTGTTCCTGGTGGAATCAAGATTGCTGCTGTCCATCAGGTCCGTTTTCGCCGTCTTTCCTCTAGATTATGTTTTCTAAAGCCTATTTTGTAGAACGAATTGGAGTATGACCCAGCACTCTACCAACGTGACCGTGGCGAACTAGATTGGGATCAACGATCAATTTCGTCAACAACCATCCTGAACGATGGCGCTACTACGCTCACGCACCAAAAGTCTCAGTTCTTTGCTAACTCCAATGCTAGTATGACGGGTTCTGTGTCTAAACCGAGAGGACCGCCTGGGTATGACACGTATTTGGCACGCGGGCCGACGCATGATATTGAGATGTCGAGGTTGGACGTGGACCAATTACCCCTCCTGCACGAGCAGCAGCAGGGATGGGTAGGGACAAGGACGGAGACGAGAACGCCTTCGCCGCCCGGTGTAGGAGCAGGACAAAGTACTACTTCTTTGCCCTCTTACAACCCTGGTAATTTCGGGCAGTTCGATAATAGCTCGCAGGCAAGTGTGAGACCGCGTTATCCACCTGGGGTGTCGTCTACTCCCCCTCCACAGTTCGAGCAATACGGACACAGGCAGTCATATAGTCAGCAACAGTACGATCACGGGCAATATGGGCAATACGGGCAACAGCAACAATATGCCCAACAGCAGTATGACCAAGCCCCGACGTACCCACCGCACTCGCAACAAGGGACATACGGTGATAGAGAAGCTACTTTACATCGGCCTGGACCCCATTCCAGGCAGGGCTCGGCCACTTTGAACAATGCGTCGACGACAAATTCAAACTTGGCGGGGAGGGGGGCGTATCGGAATGTATAGATGGACACTAAGGACTTGACCCACGTTTACCTCTCTCTCCTGCCTTTCTCCTCTATTCTGCTGCTCTGAATGAACTAGCCAAGACTGACCCCTACAAGTTCGGCCTACTATATTTTAGTTAGTGTTATTTTTCTTACATAGGCTAGGTGTTTTATTGTGATCGAGTCAAACTACTTCATGTGCTGTGTACATGCCGGACCTCCCTCTCTCTTCCTTTATTCCAACCCCGTGGTTTCGGTTCTCCGGTTCCTCCGCTAGTCTTTCTTTGCTTTACTCTCGTTTGGTAATACTATCGTTTGGCAGATGTATAGGAAGAGAATGAAGAAATAGCACCGAACTAGTATATGCTATCACATGCTCTGATCTTGGACGGGAGAATCAAGGTGCTGACCAAGTGACCAACGAGGCTGAGAATCACACCATCACACGGGCCCCCGCGTAAATTCTCTCTCTCAATCAAACAATAATCATCATCCCCTGGAAACACCACCACCAAGCCAACAACAGCGGCAACGGCACGTATTCCCTTCCTCTTCTTCATCACTTCTTTGTTCTCTATAATATCAGTCGTAAATCGTCATGCTCATAGCCATATCTCTATATTCTCAATCACAGGAAGAGCTACGTGTCAACCATTGCGTTAGCCAATTGGCAAGAAGCCTGGGCAGAGGGGGGACGTCATACTTACAGTTCTACTAGAATAACTGGGTCGATCACGTCCGCTCAATCGTCGACAACAAGTTCTCCAAGTTCTTCTGTTGCTGGTTTGGCTCTCTCACTGTCGGGGAATCGGATGCTTCGTGGGGAGAAGCGCCCTCTGCCTGTGGATAGTGGTCCGCCCACGGGCGTGCCAACGGGTGGAGGTGCTAATGGTTCAGCGGTTACTCCCACGTCCGTCGCTGGTACTGCTCACGTTACTGGCCATGCTACCGGAGGGGGTGGAGGAGGAGGAGGAATAGTCGGGATACCCCACAAGAAAGCAGCGAAAGAAAAAATGCCCGATTTCGATTGGAGCGCCGATAATTACGCCTTAACTTGGAGGTTGGTTGAGGAGCTTAGAAAGCCGGAGAATAGGAATGTTTTGTTCCCTGACCATGAAAATTTGGGCGGGGCGAAGGTTGGTGTTTTCATTTTCTTTTCCTCCTCTCTTTGAATCTTGCTCTGCGTTTGGTCGGTCTGGGTTTTGTTCTTGCCTTCGCTTCTCTGCGTGATGTGGCCTAGGGCAGACGTGGGTTCTTGGACATGGACTCAGTTGGACTGGCGATTTTGGAGGTGCTACGTGTGCGGCGTGTGGCCTGACTTTCTCCGCTCAAACTTTACGTCCTACGATAGCATGCAGACCGCGTGCTGACGATGATTCGGCATTTTCGGCTCATAAGAACCTTGAATTAACGAAGGTGCGTATCTATCCTAGTACGAGATCAAGACGCCGAAGAACGCTCATGTTAAGTCATCCCTATACAGTTCACCATTTGGCGATGAAATGCGGGACCGGGACCGGTGGGTAGCTGGTTACGCAGCCACCGCGCATTAGTTATACCGGAATTATAAGAGTTCCGTTATGGTCGCACAGAAAATGCAAAGGCATTGGCTTTGACGTTGTAGTTGCATGCGATTGGCGCGATCGAGAATTGCTGTGGGTGTTGCGCGCGTCCCGGATGAAAGGGGCTTGTGATGCGCTGATGGGTTCAGTATGTCTAACTGCGGGGGCTATTGTAAACCCGCTTTTGGTCAGTACGCTGTGCTGTATGAACCGATGGATGGATCTGGCGCGATACTTGGTGACCATATGCGAGAGCATCAATATTCTACTTCGTCCTTGGAGTCTTTTCACAACCTTGTTTTTTCAACGTAACAAGAACAACTTGCAGCTAACAAACTCAATCTAGAGCGGAGACACCAAAGAAGATGTCTATAGACGGATTGCTAAAGTTGTGCATCCTGAGGCATATGCACAAGATCAGCAAATCGCCGGGTCACGAATGAAGAACAAGACTGTCGCGTGAGTCTGTAATTTCGTAATGTTGAGTGATCGCTGACGGCATGTGTAGCATGTGGAAGGAATACTCGGGCTACTGTCGCAGACTTCAAGACCTCTGCACGACCCATCATGTCAATGTCCCGTCCAATGGGCCCGATGAAACCTTCCCACAGGAAATCCAGTCAGAGTGGAGTAAGTCCTCCTCCCGCCTTACGTCTTTACGCAGCTTCGCACGTAGCGGTGAACTCACGCATATTTGTGGCTATGTTTAGGAAAGATCATCATCTCGATGCCCGCATTTCCAGCCCTCCGAAATTTCATGCCCGTCCGTCCCGAAGAAAAGCCCAAGGCACCGACAGTGAAGGCACAACGCGGGGTAACAAGCTTTGCACAGGTGCCTCTTGAGGAAGACCACACCGTTGATCACCATCGTGATGGTGTAAACTCGGTCTCGTACTCTGGCCCTGTTCAGTCGCCTCCCATGAAACGAGCGTCGGTGACTCGCGAAGTGGTTTTTGGCGTTGCGGAGGGCTATCAGAACACAATGAACGGACATGATAATCGTGTCCCATCTCACCACCAAGTTTTGTGCGTTTCTTCTTCCCCTTCTTTCTATACTTGTGCCTTAGCTAACTTTTTAACTACCCTTGGGACTGACTCCGATTTACCGATATAGGAGAATCAGTCTTACGGACTACCTTGAGCTACGTCGTTCGTACCAAGAAGACGTCCGCCTTGGCATCTTCACGCCCTCCGAGGCGAAGATACGCATCGAAGGACTGGATAAACAGAGGACCCAAGCCGATAGGTAAGTGGTATCGTAAAACTTTCGGCAGAAGATTATGGTTGAACCTCGCTGGCATTTCTGCTATTTTATGGAACTTATATCAGCACTCGATCGATGCTGCCACCACCCTCAGTGCATCCACCACCTCCACCCTCGTCCACGGCTGCGTCTGTAACGACGACCGCAACAACACCAGGTAGCTACGCCCAACCGCTGACTCCGCACACGACAACACGCGGTATGACTCCTGACCCAATGCAAGAACGTGTCTACGAGGAGAAGGCGTACCTCTTAGGATTCCGAAAGCCCATGCACCAACATCCCATTTCTCATTTGTCCAATAAGGAAATATTCAGGATTATACTCGAGCACGCGGCAGAGTGTGAACTACAAGAATGCCGTCTCGATAACCGTGAGTGATCTTGTCCGAATATTTTCGGCCCTTGTCTCGAACCTGAATTCCTTAGTCCGCAAGACGCCCCAACTGAGCTTCGTACAAGGGACAAATGGCCTGGATATCGTGTTTATGACTCGCTCTGGTCTAGTACCTCTAATCCAACACCCACTTGCTGCATGTGTCCGCTTCCTAGCGCGGAACACCATTCACGTCTTGGACGTTCCCCTTGCGATCAACGTTCAGAATAACTTCGAGACGACAATGTGGGACTTTGCGAGTACCGTCCTTACGGCGTAAGCTTTCTCGATCACTATTGCTAATATTCGAGAGAAGAAAAGTGACTTATTTCTATTCTTCTTTTGTAGGGCCTTGAGGCGCCGTTTGAGTATTGAAGAGATCAAGGCTGTCCAGGCCAACTCGCCTATCGTTTCTACCGACCCTGCGTTTAGACAACAGCTCCAGATGCTTAACGAGTCGTCGACTTTTTTCGATGTGCTACGCACTGGGTAAGCAGCTTTCGTCTATTACGGACTTCATGATGGGTATACTGACAAGGCATTTAAGGCTACTGTCGCCCAATAACTGGATTCCGATGAGTCAGTACGATGAGAACATGGATCATCTGGTCCCTCAGCACTAGATCGAAAGCTAACCTTCCCGTCTCTTGTTTTGAACTGTCTTGCAACTCGCAAATGTTGAAATGGCGATATTTGTCCTCGTTCCTTGAATGCTATGCCTTTTTCTTGTTGTCTCCTTTTTTTTTCTCTTTTCGCTGAACGATTCGGCCCTGTATAGTCGCTAGAGAGCGACTATGGAGGGTTGGACGTTCTATCTCCCCCAAACCCAAACCTAACACTTATGACTTGCTTGATTGGAACGATCCGATAAACCCAAATGAAGTAATCAGTCCACTGTTCGTTGTCTTTCACCTTGTTCTTGCTATCACGTATTCCCTTCCCCTCCCCTACTTGCTTGATCCTAGCCTCTGTGGATTGCTGTCCGTGCTACTTGTATGATTGCTGTCGCCCATATTTGTTTGTTTGTCGATCTGTTTGAGTCGTCATGATTGTACACGTCTTTGAGCGCTTGTCCTCTCTCACCTCCTCTCCGATCCCCTGGTCCTGCTTCTCCCGCGCTCCTTGCACCTTCCCCTCGTCCCGATTCTGTTTCCCAGCCCTTGTCCACCACACCCTGGACCTATTCACGCTACATCCTGCCCGCTCCCCACTGCCCCCTGGCTCCGACTGACACGATCGAACCATGATAAGTGAGTTTGTCGATGACTCTGTGTTGTGCTGCGTGTTATGTTGTGTTGTATGTTCTGGAATAAATGGTATATACGCGGTGACGAAAAACCGAATGCTGATGGACAGACAGAATGGAAATGATAATATGGTCTGTGTCACTTGTTCGTTTATCGACTGAGCTAGGATGGAATGGGAAGGGATGGGAAGGGAAGGGGTTGGGAGGTATATTTGTATGGAAGGAGACGGAAAAAGTTGGCGCGACTAACGGGGAACTCAAGAAGTTGAAAGCGTCACTGAACTCTTTTACGTACGGATAAGTTGGCACTTTCTAAGCAGCCCGTTCATGCAGCTTCATTGGATCGTCATTAGAGCAATTATCCCTCCCCCCCTTCTGGGGCGGGCAATAAGATGACAAAGATCACGATCCAAGCTTTCTTTCCTCCCTGTTAATCAAGTCCACTCGATGGTTCAAACTAAGGAACTGTGTTTACTAGCTCGAGTAGAAATATACACCTCGCACGTGGGTTGCACACATGATACGAGGAAGGTGTGACAAAGCAACACAGAGATATCGGGGCATTTTACATAATTGGAAAGAACCTGGAAAATTGGGGAGAGTTTTACAACCTTGCGCTTTTGGTATGGTCTAATTACGAGTGAGCTGTAGGTAGAAACTAGTTACGGGAGGTGGAGTGCACTGTGTAGTGGAGTAGATACAGCGAGAAAGAACATGGTTATATGGTATCACGGATCATTCAGAGTGATTGCAGCGAACGGTGGACCATTCTTTGCTGTTGTCGGTTTGAAACTAGGAACGTGTAGTCGGTATACTTGTTTACGATGTCCGACGTGAATATGAGCATTGAAAAGTCGCGGGAGATAAGTTGGGAGTCAAACATTGACAAACAGAAGATCGACACGTCGCGTTTTTCTCACGTGCGGCCGATCGAATTGAGGTTGAGGAAACGACATCTGCAGCTGCTTGCCGCCACCCAGCTTTCTCCTTCCTTCTCCCTCTTGGGAAAACCGCCTCCAGGTGCAGGCGTTTTGAAAAAAAAAATGAAGGAAGAGACTGCTAGAAACAGCAGGTCTTGGCTTACATGCATGGCTTCCGGTCCGACAAAGATTGGCTCAATTGTCCTCCTTGGGAAGTCGGGTCGCGATGAGCACAGGATCAGTATTAGACTTGTACCACTATACGGTTCAGGATCGCACGAGGTACGAGGAACTGGGCTGATTCATGGCGGTGCAAATTGTGTTGTAGAGCCTGAAACTAACCTGAGCACTCCGTTCCCGCAGGAAGACTTCTTCAAGCTCCTAGCAATATATTCCCATTCACTTATGATGTCACTCCGTTTCTGCGTTTGATCAGTCTCAGCAGGAAGGAGTTTCATACTGGGAAAGAACGACACGACGTTGCAGCGATTCGTCTTGAAGTTCGCCGATGAACACCGTGAATTGAACCTACCATAACGATTCGCAAGCTTCGCCGATTGGCGAAATCGGTTCCGTCATTCGCTAGTGCCTCTTGTTGTTGAATGACTTGTTTGTCTCTTTGGCTAGGACGAACTAATCTAGACGCATCAGGTGCTGCCAGGTATCAGTTTTCTATGCGTTTTGTCCGAACGTCGTGCGCCGCAGACTTTCAAATCGAGGTCCAATCTTGGCTGGTTGAAGGCGCTAGGACCAAGCAAGGTGATACGCGACAGAGGGGTGATGTGCGGGTTGATTGGGAAGCCTGTGCTTTCTTCGATTTCTTGTTGAAGCAAGCTCAGGCTTTCAATCATAGCGCGAACCGATACGCGAAACAGCTCTGCTTCTTATCAGGACCTATCCGGGATTTGCCCAGCGTCGCAATTGATGGGATTGAAGATGGTTAATTCAGTAGTGAGTCTCAGTGAGTCTCCTGTCTGTCTGGAGAAATGCAAGATCCTTCGTTGCTGAATTCGTCCTGTCCTCTAGGCTCACAAGGCACAGCTGGCCTAATACGGAAACATCCGGTCTCCTCGCTTGTTTCTGTTTCTTGATCACATCGTCCACCAACGTCATGTGCAATTCAGAACCAGAGCCAGTAGGGTCACGAGAGATGCGAGATGATGTCCCGCCGGTTTCTCGAAGTTTGGAGTAATTTTGAAATCATGCGTGCATGTACATATATACATTTGTATTTGTCCCGAGCCGTGTGAGTGGGCTATACTTTACGAATGCTATGGCTTACTCCTACCGATAGATCCCAGTGCTAGTGAATCACGTTGATGGATTCCTCGTAATCATATTCCCAAGCAAGTCTTCGAAAAGTAGTCTTTGTAATACCCCTGAACTCCTCTACACCTTAATTTCAAACCCAGACTTGGATTCGCGTACTCTCCCTCCAATCGAATCGAGTTCTCAGAGCGATAGCGGGGATGATGCCTGGATCTTGGCTATGTCTCTCTGGGAAGCCTGGCTAGTTCCGTTCGTTCCTCGGACGTTGTATGAAACCTTTCCCCTTTCTACGCTTTCTGTTCTTGAAGCTCGCGAACTGTGCCCCGCATGATTGGCGAGGATGGTTTGGAAATCTCGACTATGGGAAACGACTTATTCTGAAGAAAACTTATTTTAGTCCTCGGACTCGGGCGCAATTGATTTACAGCCATCGACTTCTCTGCAGTGTACTAGCACGGGCTGAAATCCGATCGCTTAGTGTTATCTGCGGAAAGCACTTTACAGTACTTCACAGGATGTATTTTCGTTCTGCCGACTTGTCCGGAGGGGCGCCCGCAACGTGAATGCGCCGATCAAAGCCAACAAGGGTCATCTCATCCCAGCGAGATGAAACTCTCATACTTGTCGCAAACAACTGCGAGACGAATAAACGCTCGGTTTTTCCGCCTGGTTGATACCTAAAGGGTCGAGCAAGCACTTTTTCTAACGGCACATTTTCCTGTGAGCGATTTTTTCTAAATTGTCTCAAAAGGCGCTCGATCGCCCATTCCAACAACAGGAAGCCCGGACGAAGCCTGGCGCCCTTGATTGGTATCGTGTAGCATGGAAGATTACAATAGATCAAAGCGTACAAGCACGTACCGTCCTGTTCGTATTTCCTACCAGTTACTAATCAGATGTATTCGTATCCTAGCATTTCGATATCCATCCCAGACGCCAACACAGACTGATGGTCATTACACAGAGGTAGTTATAAACGATGATATCAGAATTCCGATATTGATATTCCCGCGTTAGTCGAGTCATATCTGCGCAACATGATATCCGGCATCAAGTTTATTGTATTAGCGCGCTCGTTCGGACTTCTTAAGCTTTCCACAGTCAATTGCGCCTGCATAGCCATCGAGATGCAGATACGCGTTCGCATCTGTATCCTTGTTTCCCCGAATCATCCTTGGATACGTTCTCGGATCCAAATGACCCTTCGAGTATCTCGACAACAGCATCGTGATATGATACGCGCGTCAGGAATACTCGCCACGGCGCATTCAGTCACAGCCCTATGCACTGTACTGTTTGAACGGGGCGACAGGCCTCGGGCGCCAATCGTTATTATGGTTCTGCTTCCTACTCTGCTGGCGTCTATCCGTGCCAGGCAATCCTTGTCTCGGCCGGATAAACAAGAATAGACGCCCTGAGGAAGCACTTCTGGATTCACTATCGCATTGGTGGCCGTGAAGGTGTGATGAAGGTATTAGTTCGTCCAGATTTTTAGATGGGCGTTTAACGGTTTCGGTGTGGCATAGCTCTTGACAGGGTATTTTTGCTTGAAAAAAATCAGAAGAATAGCACCTTCTGCGCCGACTCGTTATGACCATGTCGCTCTCGTTTTTCCGTGACTTATCTTCTCGGCTCCGAGATACGTACGGTAAGAAGCGAGATCCGAGACCCACCTCCTTCCGTTCAATCATCGCTTCCTGGATGGTGTATTCCAATTCACTGCATGGAACTTCGTGTTTCTGATGCTCCTTCAATTTTTTTTTCCAGGTTTGGGGACTCTGGTGGTTCTTTGTTGCCTCTCTGCCGCCTCATGTCGATGTCGATTTGGGGCAACTTTGATAGACGCCCGAACAGGCGCTCGACTATGTGGCCTTATCACATGTGTTCCGAGGACGAGTCGTCTAACTCCGTTCTGTCTCTTTTATTGTTGTTCTTTGATGACAACATTGAGCGTACATACGTCTGTATGCACCCCCGAGCAAAATCAGAGATATGACCATGAAATGAGGACGAGACTCATATCTATAGGTAAAAATGAAGTGAACTGGCGCTAAAGGGTTGAGTGTGAATGACTCGGAAGTCAATTGTGGGTTGGGGTGTCAGTGTATCATGGAAGTGAAGTGAAGTGTGGCAAGGCAAGGCAAGAACCAATCGAAACGATTTGTACAGTAGGTCGGGTCGTCACTGCATGGTTCCTCCGAGATGACGGTATTAATGTGAAACTGTATGCGAGTCTGAGGCACGAAGCAACTCTTCCACAAATAATAATGTCACTGTGATCCACCAAGTAATAAGTTTATTCGTTAGGAAAGTAAGAACCCCGTTCACTATAACGCCGAATCATCAATCAAATTGTGCATCAAATACCTTGAAAACCGAATTTCTGTCTTGATATGCGACTGGTACGTGCGTAAACTTCCGTAATAGTGTTCCCAAAAAAACTTACCTCTAAAATCAGGTTCTTAATTGCCGTCTTCAAATTCATCACAAAAATCATCACAGTGATGACCCCCCACCAACTGAAATGCAACCTCCAACCATCAGCTCCCAGATCCCGGATCATCGAACCGGGATACTCGTTCTCGTTCTCGTTCTTCGTCGGTAATCCAAAAAGTCTCAGCAAGTATCAAGGATCAAGAATCAAGTTTTGAAATAGAGTAATAAATAGTAATTACCGACATGAAGAAAGCCACTGGGTAACTTTATATCGGATATAAGGAATAAATAGCATAGTACATACAGACTGACTATTTTGCAGATGACGACATACATGTAATTGACGTTGTTTTCGGCTGTAGACGATAGGATGAGGATGAGGATAAGGAAAAGGATGAGACGAGACGCGGTGAAGATTGGAAATTGGGGATTGAAGGGGGATTCTAAGTGCGAGCATCATTCTTCGAGGTGCTGGAGAAGACTCGGACGTAAGATGTTGATACTATAGTACTATAGTATTGGTCTCCGGAAGACACCGAGTCTTACTTTCTGCTTTTATAGTACGCCCGTCTACAGTCGGTTTTTCGAGCTCTTGAGTTGTGCAGCGAATTGGCTTGGGTAATACAGTAAGAAGCGCTTCGGTGGATAAACTAGGCGACCCGGTGTGCTATCAGCAGCGAGAGACAAGAATCAAAGTAACTCCGACACTAGTCAGAGTCAGAGAAAGAGAAAGAGTCAGAGAAAGAGCAAGGGCAAGACAAGACGATGGGTCATGTGAGAGTGAGTAACAAACATACATACAGTGTACAGCCGGTTTGTGCAGATCTGCACGACCTCCTGAATGCTTCCGAACGGGAGCAAAGCAACCAGCGCCGTTAAGGGAAAAACACAAGTCCGCAAACGAACGCAAACCGCACTTCTCCCGCATCATCCCGAACGAACACAAGTCAGGGAAAATCATACAATATGAACCAAAGACCCCCTCGCCGCTTCATTGATTCCCAAGGTCCTACGCATGTACATATGTATGTATGGATGTATGTATGAAGTAGATCAGCACAGCAAGATATCGTAAAGTAAAGAAAGAGTCATGAGAGCAAGCAAAGATTCGCCAAATATCCGTTCCTTCATTTCCTAAAAAAGTTATACACTTTTCATTCATTAATTAATTTTTCTGAACATGTGGAAAAAAAGGTGGGGCTGGGTGGGTCCGTGTGTACTTTGTTTTGTGTTTCTATTGTGCTTTTCTTGGTCTTGATATCGGAAATGATGGGCGTTGTGCCGGACTCCAAATGAGGAGAGCGGGGAGACGGAGACAGAGACAGAGGTGACTTGGCTCGGGACTTCGAGGATGCACTGAGGACTGAGTGTAGACTTGCCTGCGGGGACGAAACACCTGACCCCTCATCAGCCACAGCGCATTGAAGCCATCGCACGTAGGCATAGGCATAGGCATAAGATAGGAGTGCTGGGACAGAGCCACATCCACCTCTAATGGTAGCCTGAAAGCGACTATGGCGGGTAATCATACCGTACCGCTTCAAAGAAACCGCGGGAAGCCGAGAGTGTCTCTCTCGTCTCGTCTCGGTACCTGTTTCATTCGCGGGTCATACGAGGGCAATACTGGAAGGACCCGAGACCAAGAGACTCGACTGTGCGCCTGTTGCGTTGGCTGGGGCTGGGGCTGGGGTTTAGATTGCTTATTGCCATGTCCAGAAGCCCGTGACATGAAATAGACTCGCCTTCACCGTGAGATCGCAACTGAAGGAGAAGAAAAAGGTTCTCAAGCTCGTTTGCACAGCATGGATCAGATGTGCTGTACGGCAAAGTCGTTCGATCTCGTGTTCGTTCGTGTTCTTCTTTTTGAGGCCAATGTCCGTGCATCGTATCGCTTTGTTCATTTTTCGCAGCGCAGATAGATGCTGCTGCAAGTGAACGTGAACGTGCATAAAGCGAGTCAGGCTTCTAGACCCATCAACAAGAGCATTCTGTGTGAGTTTGATAAGCAGGTGTTTTTCAACACAGTCATCGCGACGCGACAAGACAAGCGACTCGCTGTCAGCGCCAGCATACATACGGCAGTTTTCTAGCGCAGAGGGGTGATGATCAGGAATAAGCGTCCCTCTCACATCTCGGCGTCCACATGCTGGCTTCAAGAGCTGTAACTTGCTAATCGGGATTGTGATCACCAGCTTCCTGAATCTTGATGTCCAAGTCGGAGTACACGGCTTTCGATAGGGGAATAAAGTTTAGACGCCATGGTATCGGGGCCAAGAGCCGGAGCCAAATCTTCATCCCATCCATCCGTCCATCTATCTATCTATCACCCCACCTCAAGCAAGCAAGAAGAAAGCTAGAAGTGGGCTCTAAATCCTTCGCCTCCTTCGAAATGCTCCCGGGACGAGAAACTCGCTAAAGACCGGAAGCGAGTTCAGAAAGACCTCACATGCGAGTTCCGTAGCTTCCGACAACATGCAGTTCGCGCATGCAAACTGAGAAGGGATGTGGCACGGCTAGCTAGACGTGGCGTTGTCGAAACCGCTTTGGTTGATAAAGCTGTAATGTGCAATGTAATGTAACACTCACCTTCAGTTCAGTTCACGGACCAGACCAGGTAAGTAACTCCTGCCACATCAGACATGCCAGAGTGCCGAGAATGCTGATCTAATGATCGACTGGGACAACCAGGCAGCCAAGCAGACCGTCCGTCCGTCGATTCTCCTGTATGAAAAATGATCGCTTCACTTCACTTCAAATTTGCTCGTTATGATTGACAACCCCCTGAAGAAAGTGCCGCGTGTCCGAGTCTCGTCAACGAATAAGCCGCAAACGTGTTGCGGTGGCTGAATGAGCGCGCCAGGTTCAATTCATTATTATCAATAATACCGATACATATGCATATGTCTTCTCCATCTGTAGTAGGTGCATTCTTGTGGTGATTGATTTTGACCATGTTGGTTAGTTGACAATACAATCAACAATCGGACCGGAATTTGCGACTCCACAAGCGATCGCCTTTTCAAGTAATCAACAAACAAACAAGTGATTTCCTAATTTCCAACTATGGCAAGGTGCTCAATTTTTTTGTTTAGCTGCCTGACGTAATCCACACACACGCAAACAAACTCTATGAACCGAACTTTAGTTATTCTTCTTCTCATCTCAGCGGCTGACGGGGCTTTGGAGCAGCAGTCGACTAGAACACCTTGTATTTTCATTTCATGGGACACGACTTTTGCTTCTTTTTCGCAAAGAGGTGC
This sequence comes from Inonotus hispidus, assembly GCA_024712875.1. NCBI lineage: Eukaryota > Fungi > Basidiomycota > Agaricomycetes > Hymenochaetales > Hymenochaetaceae > Inonotus > Inonotus hispidus. The sequence continues at coordinate 804,453 of CM045722.1, read as the reverse complement.
AGATATGAATTTCAGAAGGCGAGCTTCAAGTTTTAGGCCGCTCCGTCTGCCTATCAGGGCGGACCGGGGTTAGGACGCCTCGTGTCCTTCTCAGTACTCATCTCCGCCGTTGCCCTGGGGTTCCATTACAGTCTCCAGTTTGTCTATTCGAAACCTCAGCTCCTGGCAATTCGAGCCGACTCATTTTTGACTGATTGGATGTTCTTCTTTACGAGGACACAGGGGGACTTCATATCATCTTCAGGCGAATATACGTCGTGCGGGAAGAGCAGGAGGCCTCCTCGGGAGGCCCATCAAAGGTCAATATTAATACCGAGCGTGGATTATCGAACGAAAAGATACTATCTTCGGATCAGCGCCCGAAATGACTTTGATCTTCAATTCTGCAAAGGTTTGAAAGGGAGGAAGGGGGGCCAACGTGCAGGAAACGTGGTGCATGTGAAGAGACGCTCGGTCGCAATGGTAAAACTGATACCTCCGCGGTAGTAATGCCTTCGTATGGCAACAGCGTGGCCAAGCGTGGACTAAGTATTCAGGCCCCCCTTTCTCCCGTAACAAGGCGGCCCAACAACACAAACACAAAATGCAGCCTATCGCCCTCCTTGGATGCCTCATGCCTGCGTCTCGAAGACGTGTAACGAGGCGTGTGTTCTGAGGACGTTTCTTACAATGCGAGTTTTGAGCCGACGTGATGTATTTCGCCATGCACCCGAGAAGAGGAGTGTGTCTCCTGTTTCTCGTTTTCAGGTCAGGCCTGACACGCGTGGGTTTTTTTTCTTCGGCTGTTTTTCAGGTAGGCCCAAAAGCGAACAAGCAACATCGTTAGAGTCGGACAATCGATCGGCGACAATGATGATTAGGAGAAAGCCCCAAATGTGGAATAAAACAGCCTCCCTAGGCCAGGACTAGTCAGTCAGAAGCCAAAATGCAAACAGGATCGACACGTGCTTCGAACAGGCGCCGGTTCGGCGTCTAACAGCGTCTAACAGTAACACAAACAACGGAACCAAATTTGCACATCATTACCTTTTCTTGATCAATGGTACCGACGGAATAGACTGACGTCCTACCACCCCAGTTCCGCCATGTATATCTCTTTCGAGATTGGCGTTTGACTTTGTGCGCTTCTCCCGCGCCGTTACAATGTGAATGTGAAGTCTGAACTCAGTTTTTCTTTTTTTTTTTCTTTTTTCGTTATGTCATAGACACGAAGGATCCAAGTCTATGCGGTGAGGTCGTACGGTACGGACCGTGGTATGGGAATAATGTGGAGTTTGTTACCCGGTCTGATAAGGATAAGAGTCATCGGTTGCGGTAATTATTATCCTATCCTATCCTATCCTATCCTATCCTATCCTATCCTTTAGACGGTGTCAAGTCAAGATCACATCAGGCAGGATTCAAGATCATACTCCACGAACTACGAGCCACGAGCCGAGCCACGAGAGATGTACACACCCGTTCTTTCGTCCACACGCTCCATAGCTGACGCAAGCCTGCACCGTGACTACCCCCAATTTGTGCTTGCGGAAGGATCCAACGCTGGTGTAACGTAACATAACGTCAACGGCATCCATGTGTCCCTTATGACTAACTGACTCGACTCGACTCGAATGGTAGGGGTAGGGGTAGGGCGGACACAGCATTTCTCAGCTTTGACTCTTTCCTTTCTCCTGCCGAGTGCGAGTGCGGGGGTGAATCGAATCATGTGATGTAAGTATTAAGGTATGCGAATGCTCCAGCGGCCAACACCACGCCACACCACAAAATACGAAATAATAGGGATGGGGATAGGGGAAGGTGAGGTTATCCTCCCGAGGAATCGGAGCTGTCAGATCCAGGAAGCGTTCAATTTCAAGTTGGGAGATATGGGTATGGATATGGATATGGATATGGAAAGGGCACACCGTGACGGTACACAAAAGCTCCCAAGAGCCGATCAGGATGAACGGAGAGGCAATGAATATTAATCTCCTCTGACTTTGACCAAACGCCCATGAGATCGAGTCATTGCTTTTATATTTATGCTTACTGTAATACCGCATTTCTCGCGAACGAATGTAGGACATCAGAGCAGGCTGTACATACGATAAATGTTCCGCAGTTCCGTAGTACCACATGTCAATACATAACACGGAACACAGAACAGAGAACACAGAGACAGAGAGGGAAAAAATACACGTTGAACGAAGCCAGACAGGACACCAATCGAGGAAAGCGCCAAGTCCAGTTCCAGTTCCAGGCCATACACAAGCTAAGCTACAAGTCAAGTCGAGAAAAGACAAGACAAGACAAGACAAGAGCACAGAAGAAACCGCCCGCTCTGCTCTAGATTTAGAAGAAACCGCTCTAAGTTCTGAGTGAGAAAGACAGGACAGGGGAAGATAAGGCGGTGCAGCTACTTCAAATTTGTGTTACTTGTTACTGCGCGCAGTGTTACGAACTGATTCTGGACTCAATTATTAAGTGCGCAGCAGACAGACAGACGAAGACGGGGATGATGTCCCGTCCCGTCCCCACGACCCGAATAAATAATAATAATAATAATCAGATCAGAAAACGCGTCGGTTAGTTATAGGCTGACAGACTGATTTGTCCATACTCATACTAAGAACGAGCGAGCGCGTGCGTCGGCTGCAAGGGCAAGGGCAAGGACAAGAAACTCGGAGGGCGCGCGCGTTGAGCGGTGACATCGCATTCATTCATTCATTTATAGTTCCAGTTCCTTATTCTTATCCCGATCCTTTTTCCTTTCTTATAGTCCTTGGTCTTGGTTTGTTTCAGGTTGAAACTGAATTGGCCTAAGGGGTTATTTTTCACCGCCTCTGGATTGGATCTTCTTTCTCTCTGTCTGTTATGTTATTGAAGCTTCCTTAAACATACAACGCCAACGCAAACGTATGAGACGAACCGAGTCAATTCAATTCACTTGCACAACCTGAGTCTGATCGAATCGAATCAAATCGATCGGAAAGTACATAAATAAATAAATGAATGTCTGGGTGATGAGATGGTTTGGTTGAGACAAAGTCGAACGGAGGCAAAATCATCGCATCGATATCTGTGGTATATGATATGATATGACAAATGATCGAGATCGAGTGGCTGACAACGAAGATCGGGCAGAGAAAAAACCAACATTAAGAAAATAAAAATCACTGACTCATTTATAATCAATAGCAATAGAATCCACCCAGACAGAGAAATTTCATAAAGTGAGGAGTAACAAGGAGTAACAAGATGACGAGGCCGTCCGGCAATAGTGGGTGCCTGCATGTGCGCGCGATCGCTCCATTTGTATGTATACCCTGTTTCGTACATGAATGGTATTGTGTTCCATTGTGGCGGGCGGGAGAGAGCGTGCGGAGCGACCATCGTGCCGTACCTGCACTTGCACGGAGGAAGAAGCGCTCTGTACTCCTACTGTTAAGTAGTAATCCAGCTGCCATGGTCGGTCTCCTGACCTGAGAGACGTGAAGTTTACCCGCTGCATATCCTCGATGAGTGCATACATAGCTGAAACGAAACGATCTCCGTCAATCACATGCATTCGAGTAAATTTTTCGTCGCCAGTAACCACACTTCACTTCGATAGTTTTACAGATCGTCTTCATCGTTCTTCCATGCCGTGGTTTAGTGGGCGCCAAATACGCATTGGCCGGAGGTTTCCATCCGAGAGTGTCTGCTTTCACTCTCACTCTCGCCGTGGATGACCGTTACAGACGTTCGGCACCGAAAAGTGCGCGCCGCGCACGCAATGCTTTTTGTACACCGCATCATGGAGCAAGGCGCTCCGTAATCCCCAGACATGAGACAAACTAACATCCACTCAACTTTTTCTGATCCACTATTCCGCACCCGCAAAGCTCAGTTCCGATGGGAATATGATAGGATATGACATTACCGACCTCAAAACGATTGCCATGCGATGCTTTGATTTAAGTAACTCGGTCGGGTGGTTCGGCAATTCGGCCGAGGCGGTGAAAAATATTAGCAGGCTATATCAACGTCAAGACGAGACGGCACCGGAGGGGCGTCAGCTCCGTCCGTCGTCAATTCATGCCTTACTTACTGCCCTGCCGCACCACCCGCACGCATCAAACAGGTCAGAGTATTGCTACAAACGAGGATTTGGGATTACGGAATAACTCACCGCATTGCAATCACTCCGCAAGCTCCAAAGTAAGCCCGAACATCGCAACCACATGCCTAGCAAGGACAGCGTATGACCCAATCAAGCGCAGATAAAGCGGTCCAAAACCAGGACCAGGAGTTACACACATTGAAAACTGGAGGCATCACGGACCCTCAATTGGAAGTCTGAACGTTGAGGGAGGCTGCGATCTCCGCGCTTGTCGGTGTTTATCCGATCCAAACCCGTGATCGTAAGAACATGTGTGCGAGCAGAAAGCGGAACTCCTCGCCTCGAACTGAGTCATGCCAGAGAAAACAATCGGAACACGAGTCCTTCGTCACGTTTTTCGCAGAACTCGTTCGTAATGGTGTTGGGTTGTTGTGATGTGCCCATGAAAAAACAGTACGGACCAGCTATCCGTACCCGAAGAACTGATGTTTCGTAGCAGAATTCTGTTGCAGGTCGAATCCAAGGTTCGGTGTGTTATGAACACGCCTTAGAAAAACGTGTGTTGTACGATGTCGAGAAGAAGTGTCTCGCTGTGAATGGCCCAGCGAAGCAGAGCTAATTCGACCCGTTGTTCCGCCTAAAGTCAAAGCAGGGAAGGTCCGAAGGAAGACAGACACGGGGTGAAGTTTAACTGGTTTAAATCCGCGAGAGTTATCGGAAGCCACATGGCAAAGTTAGAGCCTGAGCACGGAAGATTAGTTTTCATTATCCACTATCCAGTAACCACCTTGCTCCTCGCAGCCAAAACTCTCACCTTGACACATCTTGTGTACATGAACACGAGTTCCAATAATTCCTCCGGCTCATCCCGTTCATAGTCTTACTTGGGCTTGAGAACTCCAGAACCAAATGCGCTATCCATCTGTCACGGCACGGTCGAGGTTATTCACCATTCACAGAATCGTGATGATCACAGAATAAATAGAGAGGAACGGTTAGTTCTAGAGTCCATGTGAATCGAATGAGAGACTAACTCAATCGAGTGCAATCCGGTCGAACCCAGAACAGAACATACCGGCATGCGCACAAGGTCCAAGGTCCAGAGCAAAATGCGAGTGCGAGTGCGAGATCTCGCTGGACGACAAGACCAGACCAGGAAATTCCGCTGGCCGAAAGAGCGTGCCAAGACGTGTCTCTGAAGGAAAGGGACTGGACTGCACAGCAACATTGAGCAAAAAAAAGACCCGGATTCCGATCACTCCGAACTCCAAGTCACACACCGAAACCGATACTCGCAAAAAACCTAATCATAAAACTGTCTTGTTGTTCGTTTCGTTCCGTCCGGAGAGGGATGTCCCTAAGGATCCCGAGGCCGATGGTAACGCCACGCTATGGTATGAGTATGTGTATATGCGAGGTTGTCGGGGCTGATAATGATGAACTCTTTGATAGTTTGATGGATGGTCCTAGTCTTGACTCTTGGACCGACGCTTGAGATCAGCCGCCCTCGACGCCGCCCTAGTCTTCTTGTCGTGTTGGGTGGCATCAGTACTAGTGGAAAGGACCTGATGGCGGAAAGTGTGGGGCTGTGCATCGGCGCCGATTTTGATCCGGAGTTATCGGCCCGGGAGCGAGGTATGCCGAGTCCCGAGGCCTATCCTTTTCCCTCCCTCCAATTCCAATCCAATTACCCAGCGCGTACAGCGCCTACAGTACATAGACGCCACGCCACAATATGAAAAAAAAGGTGGAGGATCGAGGTCAAATTTGAAAGAGATCTCTCAACTGTATGCATATACATTTGACTTTTTAGCCGTGGCTTGAAAAAGTCCCGCCGGATATGTAATTAAATAAGCGAGGGCGTAGTTGGGTTCGCTAGTTAGAGCCCGACGACCGACACCCGATGCCTAAACACCGATTCGGGTACCTACGCCTACGCCAATATTTGCCACCGCAATCTCAGTCAGCCTGGGTGGACGAATCGGCCCTGCGTTCCAGTCACTGCCATTGTCCGAGACCGAGACACTCGAGACACCGCCCTCGCTCGGTCGGCAAGTCGCTGAGTAGTTAGCTGTTACCCTCATCCTGGTCCCGACGACTTCCGCCGGCTTATACGGATTTACGGACTGCGAAGTCCGTGATCGAGTAAGACAAAACTATGAAAGCAGAAATTTCCGCGACGCGAACACAGGAAACGCGAATTTCCCCGGGAAGGTGACTGCAGAAAGATCATAGCCTTGGAAAGCATCTGAGCATGAGCATAAGGTTACCGCTTATTGTGCTCCCAACCCAATAATGATATCCGAGACGGTTCTATCTTCCATGGTAGATCGTTCGCCTTTCCTACTGAAACATCTTCCGCCCCTGTTCACGCTTGGGTGCTTCGATTCGCTCGCCGCATCGCAAGACATTGATCTTCAACGAAAGGGGTGTAGCCTCTGGACGTAGATCAGCTATATTAGTGTCAATATGACCCATGCGAGGCAGTAGAAGCTCTCTAGTTCGCGCGACTGGCTTTGGCCAAGCTGGATAATAGATCAGAGCTGCGGGAGCATTCAAGTTGGGCCGGCAATGGTGATGAGCGAGCGAAGAAGAAGTATTTGAGGCCCTATGGCCAGACCTGACTCCTTATTACAAAATGTAGGAAGCCGAATCAAGTCATACTCTTTCGCAAATGTCTTGCCTTGATTTGGATTGTTATTATTCTTGTCTCTTCCTTCTTGCGTCGTCTTGACTCAGATATTCCGCTTCACGTTTCATGCTTTCGGAATCAATTCCTTCGTGAATGATTTCCGGCGGAATACAAGATGAGCGAATATGATACTTCCGGGTGCATAGGCCCATGGACATAGCACGTGGATCTTGAGCAATGTTCGTTGTTCCAGTGCACAGGCCAGAGCACCAGTATCAGTATCACAAGACGAGATTACCGTCGACCCGATGGCGCAACATGGATCTGTGCCACTGGTACCGGTGCTGGCCTAGGAAATGATCTACACGTTGAGGGCTTCAATCAACGCAATCGAGCCTGCGCGCCTCCGGATCTGAGCTTTGAAAGTTCCAGTCAGTCCAATAAGAGACCAAAGCGTGTAAAATGAAATCAAATCAACGTGTTGATTTGCTTCCGTTTCGAAAGCCATCAGAAGAAAGTGTCTTAGTGCGGTGATCGCAATTTTTTTTGCTTGCGAAAGAGGGCTCAAGGCAAGAGGTCACTAATCTAGAGTGGATTCCATATGCAGCAACGATACAAAGGCGAAAGCGAGAAGAGCCAGAGTTTCGCCTTCGGCTCGCTGGCTCGCTTGACATTTGAGCCCGCGTGCGTATTTTGCTGTCCGCCGAAAATCTTGGCACATATTCGTCAACATACCTCTTGTTCAAACTGCTGCGGACGCAAATGTTGCTAATGATGGTAGGTGGAGGCGAATCTGAAAGGCAGAAAACGGTGACATTCCGGATGAAGTGAAGACAGACGAGGAAAGCGCAGTCAAAGGCACAGGTGGATGTAACTGGATTTGTCTGGTCCTGAGCTAAGGAGTTACGAGAGCCCCCATCAGCAAGCCACACACAGACAAGGCCTATCGAGGTATCACAAAGAAGTATTCTCCGAACCGATCATGAGTCTGACCGAATTTGTGTTTGATTGTGATTTTATTTATATTGGCCACGCCCTTGTGAACGCGAGAGAGGGGGAGGGGGGTAATTGTATTTCGGGCTGGTGGCTGCATTTGGAGATGGGGGTACAGCACGTGTTCCGAGGCTTCCCAGGATGGTGTAGACTGGAGTCTGATGGAAGAGTGGGAAGCCGAAGGCTATGTGACACGCTTGGACAACGGGACATCCCATCACACGTGGCAGCACATGAGAGAATAAATATTAATATCAATACTACAAAAGGAGCTCAAAAATTTGTCACCCCGAAAAGGAAAAGAGGGGTGGGGAAGATTTTTTCAGAGTGGCTGAGTCAGACAAACTCAAGTGGGAGCGGTGGTGGAGTGGAGTGAGAAGCACAGCAGCATAGGTGTGTGCTGGCAAGGAAAAGAAAAGGGAACACCTCGATTCTGGCAATAATCTGATTCTGGTGCGTGATTGTTGACTGGGAGGACTGGTGATCAGAGGGAGGGAGCGATGCGATGGGAAGACAAAGTCACGCACGTCGACTCGGAGAAGAGATGGGCACAGGCGCAGGCGCGTGGATGACCCTGGAGTGGGTGGGTTCCTGTCCTGTGTCCAGGTGGTTGGTTTCCGTTTCCAAAAATCAACAACCCGGACAGCCACAGCACTAAAACTCCGAGTTTATTACATAATTATTTTTATTTGGGTAGGGACTGAGGACTATACTAATATAGGCCTTGGAGTCTGTCTGGTGAAAGCCCATAACCACCCCGTAGTATCGCTCCTCTCCAGGCCTGTCCACTTGTCCTCGTCGTTCTCCGTGTCCGTCCCGTATAGTCATCGTCTTCACTTATAAGTACTCATCCAAAGACGACCGACTCCCTCGCTCTCTCCTCCCTCTGACTGACTGACGAATAACGACGACTCCAAGGTGACACGCTTGTTGATCAGCGGCTACCTTCACACGCACAAACAACCACCGACAACCACACATACGCACGACACTTGTTAGACGCTCGTCAGAGCTAGAGTAGCCGTCGCACCTCCTTTTTACTGTTCCAGACGAACATGGCCGCCGTTGTAGCTCCACGCCATCCACCTCTGCGTCCACATCAACAGTCGGCCTCATCTTCGAGCGCAAGCTCGAGTCACTCTCCCTTTCGACGAGTACACCGCGCGACGTATGTTCCTCCAGGTCCAGGTAAATCCTCTGCTTCTGCTGCGGTCAGCGCATCCAATTCGACATCCGTGAGTTTGACGCTCATCTTTTGCGTGTTGATCGGGAGATTCTGATCGTTTTTTTCTATTACGTATTTATTACTCTCGACCGGGGTCACTTCTCGTCACATCACACTCTATGCACAACAGCAGTCGCGCCCTCACCATTCTCACCACAGCACGCAGCCTGCACCTCCACCTCCTAGTGTAGATACTTACTATGGGCACGAAGAGACCAGCAAGTTGTGTGCTCGTTTCGTTAGTCACACCTTTCATTGTCCCGAGACATTACCCACTCCCCCTTCCTCTAATTCGGGCACTGTCGTCTCCCGTAGTGGGACATCAGTGGGCCCACAACCTCCTCAAATACCCAGTACCCTAGCACACTTTGTTGCATACGCCCTTCACCGCACGCGTCTACATCCTTCCGTAGTTTTCACAGCCCTTGCTTTGTTGCACCGCCTCAAATCGAGGTTCCCTGCTGCGCGGGGCAGCTCTGGTCACCGCCTCTTCCTTGCAGCTTACATGCTCGCCTCCAAGGTCGTCTGCGACGATACGTACAGCAACAAGTCCTGGGCTGTTGTTGGCCAGAATATGTTCGCCTTGCGTGAAATCAACCAGATGGAGCGTGAGATGCTCGGATACCTAGAGTGGAGTTTGAACGTCCCTGGCGAGGATTTAGGGAGGTTTGAGAAGGAGGTGAGGAAGGTGTATGGTAGTGGAAGAGATAGGGAAAGTTGGGGTCGAGGTATCGAGATGCGTCTTACTTGGGGCGTTGGTGGTGCGAAGCAACAGGAAGAGTCGACGGAGGAGTCGGTCTCGAAAGTGGTACCTATTGCAACGATCACGACGTGTCCAGAGAAGAGTTCCCCTCACCAGCTGCCTACCCCGACTGAGACAGGGGCGGCAGTGATTCCTGTAGCTATTATTCGTCCTGTCCTTGCTCCCATCACGACAAACGTTCCGAAGGCGGCATACCCGAGTCCTCCAACCTCCCCAAGGCCCATCGTCCCAGGCGCATAATGCGATGGCCGACTCTGACGAAGGCTCGAGCACTAGTTCATCCCCTGTCGATGGCGACTCCGATCAGGAGGAATCGGATGGCGAGGAGGATTCGTACTCGTCTCACCGGCGTCCGAGGTTGGTGCCTGATCGGGAGGGCGACGGCAGTCCGAGCCCGACGAGTAGTGAAGAGAGCGCCGCATTGCCGACACCTCCTAACTCTGCTTTGAGCGCAGGTCCTCACCACCACCACCCATCCCAATCATATTCAGGGTATCCCCAGAAGATGGGAAAGAGTCACTCTGTGCCAGGACCAGGATTTGCTTACCCACGCGATGCTTCAGGCCGAGAACACATCGGACGTTCAAGTGCGCCTCCCGTGGCTGTTTCCAAACGGGAGCCTGCTGTATCGAGTGTAACTGCCTCGCATTTCCCGGCTTTCACCGCGAACGTTGAGGAAGATGGTGACGCGGTAATGGAATTGGATGATGTGAAGCACACGGGGATAACGTACTACACTACTCCCGTCTCGGTTCAGCGTCGCGCTTCTAGTGCTGCGATACCCACGGCATCCCGTGCATCTACATCCACTGCAGCAAGGAAAGATTTGAGCTCAATGAGAGAGCGAGAGCGAGATAGGGGAAGAGAAATCAAAGAAGGCGGAAGGAAGGAACGTGAGAGGAGTCTACGGACTTACACCGTGCCATGCGCATGGTGATCTTCTCGATTTCCCCCTGTAACTCCTTTCTTCCACTTCCTCTTCTCGATTCGCCTTGCTTTCTTCCGTCAATTTTTCTTGCTGTGTTTAATATTTGACTTATTCCGCGCATCGAACCATCATATCCCGGTTTTAGAGGGGACTGTACCATTAGGATCATCACCACCCGAGACGAGATTTGCCGACGCGATCTCCGAGATGGAGACCAGGACGATTCGTGCGGAGAGGTTGAGGAAGAAGATAAATGGACAATTGTTATGTTACATTATGACGACTTATGCGCTTTTATGGATTTTTTGCTGTCCCAGGGATCTTTGGCCTCATTTCGCAACCACTTGGGTACCCGCGGAAAACTACGTGCTACCGTGCACTCTATCCTTTGTCTCCCTCCTCCGACTGTACACTGCGTACAGACACCATTCTGTACCGTTCAGAAAAATGGACCTAACCGTTGACGACCTGAGCGACCCGCATCCCGCTTTCGTGTGTTTTATTATTTGTTCTTGCCTCTTGGCTCTTATTTTATTTCCAACATTTAATCCCGATTATTTTGTGTCGTCCGTTGGCTCGCTCCTTTCCAATTTTTTGTCCCCCCCTTGCGTCTGCATTGGTATATAAATCGCTCGTTCATTTATTTCCTCTCTGTGCATGCATATACTCACTCGTTTCCATCTCATACAATTTTTTTTTCAATCAACCCAAAGAATCGAATCAAAATTTTTGACAACTTGACCCTTTTGATTGGCCCGGTTCGATTTTGCGTGGACCTGTTCAATTGCTTTCCTTTATACCTGCTGGTCGTTTCGATCCCATTGCGATCCTCCCTCCGTAATCCATGTGTGGTCTCGACTGGTCGTCTATCGGTGTGGTCGCCATCTTCCTCCAGTGCCTTTCGTCTTGGCTTGCATCACTTTCTTCTCTCTTCTCATGGTCCCTTCTCTTCCCATCCCCGTCACATGTGCATTTCCCTTCCTGCTCCTGCTTTTCGTATTCATGTCGGTTCGTGTACAATCTCTCACCCAGCCCTTCTTCGTCCATTTTCTTCCTTGTTTCATTTATTGTCGTTGGTGTTTTCTTTTTTTTTTTTTTTTGCTCAAGTGAACTAAACTGAACTGAACTGAACATTCGATCGGATTGATCAATCAATCAATTAAAAGAGGTTGAAGTGAGTGGCTAGCTAGCTATGTATCTAATACGGATTCAGAATAGAATTGGATTTTCCTTTTCGTTGCTCTGCTCTGTCTGTGCTGTGCTGTGTGTGGTGGGTGTGAAACCTAGCGAGCGTGACTGCGGGCTAGTACTTTGGCCGGCTGCGTGTAAATGTTCATGTGTCCACTATTGATACATGCAGATTTCGATTTTTGATGCTTTAGCTCGTTTCGGAAAAGACTTTGTTCTTGTCTTGTGTGTATTGTATTGTATTTTGTTTGCGTCATGCACCAGGGTCAGGGAACGGCTGGAGTAACGCAGTTTCGTAGATGAAGATGGGGATGGGAACGGGAACGGGAACGGGATAGACTTTAATTGTAGACGTTAGAGGATTGAGAATAAATAGGAAGAGGAAGGGGAGGGGAAGGGGAAGTGTAAGGTCGTCATCACGACGTCGACAATGTACTGCACAAAGAAATAGAATTTCATTCCGGATCTGTTTTAAGGCTCTATACACGTTTTCCGTGAAGATACACTAGTTCTTCTCATGTCTCCACTGAGTGGGTAAATATTTACGAGTGTCAGCGTCGCTACTACTCTTCTCTGCTCTTCTCTACTCTGCTCAATTCGAAGTCGAGTGAGGCGGTGGTAACGTTATCCTCGCACCGTATCGTATCGCTCTATCTATAATCTTGTAAAGAAGTGATCGGTGCTCGTCCTCGTTACTACATAGTAGTAGTAGTAGTAGTACTAGTGTTCGGCAGCCGAAACGAAACGCGGAGGACGTAGTAGTAATAGTAGTAGTTAGTAGTCAAGGCTCCCGAATCTACATCAGACGATCAGACGGACAACTTGAACTGAATTGAATAGAATAGAAGTGATGAGAAGAGAAATGAAGAGCGTTGTCCGTTTATCTCCGTCCGTCTATTGTACTCTGAATATATGTACAAAATAACATATACATACATATACAGGACGTACATATATATCCTTCCTTGTCCTTCATTAAATTGTTCTTCCTTATACTACGGTAGTAATTCGTAATTAGAATATAGACACAACTGAAAATGCAGATGATGAAGGTGAAGACGAAGATGGAGAGCCTCTCTTCTTATTACCGTGTATTCTCTTTGTTATATGTATGTGGATGACTACGACTGTAGGAAAGTACAGTAAGGGGAGGGAGGGGAAGGAACATGACACCGCGGATCCGAATCGTGTTGCACTTCCATCCACGACCACGACCACGACCACGACCACGACCACGACCACGACCACGACCAAGGAGAAAACTACCCTAACTCAACTCTCGGAACCTACCTACACGAAAAAACCAAAACGTACAACAACACACCACCATCCCATCCCATCCCAAGCGAAAACGTACTTTCTATAGATAGACAAATAGGTATAGGTTATAGGTTATAGGTATAGGTATAGGTACAGGTATAGGGTGAAGAGAGAGACGCGTTCACGGTGGTCCCTTTCCTTCTCTTACATGGGGCAATGGGGCATTGGGTCAAAGTTGATTGGAGGGAGGAGAAATCGCACCGGATGTGGAGCGAGTTTACGTGTTCTCTACTTATTATTGTATTCGTTGTATTGATCAATATTACTGGTCGGAGGTACTAGTACTAGTGATGGAGATTGGTACTTTACGTATATCCTATCCTATTCCTATCCGATCCTAAAACTAGAGGCGATTTCCTTTCTTGATATCTCTTTACTCTACAGTCTTGTCTAGGGTCTTCATCTTCGTACGTACTGTACTAGTACGTGTTATAATTATGTGTATGTGTATGAGAATGTGTATGTGAGGACCAATTTGCTTCCGATTTGTTACACTAGTTCTAGTTCTAGCTAGTAGTTGCGCGAACCGGAGCTTCCTGATTACCGGGTTACTTCTCGATAGATAGATACCTCATCCAGGCGACTACTTCTTCAGTTCACAATATTAATTCCAGTAGTGTAATGACGCGGATGACTTTTTGATCTGGGGCTGTACGATACGTTTCCAAGTGCGACTCTACCTGCAAGATCCTGCATCGGGTACTCGGAATATATTGGTATTGGGTCGAGATAGTTGGGTTGGGACGTAAAAAGAAGAACCAGAACCAGAATCACAAATCACGAATCAACGAACCACGAATTGCGATGAAGAGCAAAGCATTGCCCGAGCTATGACATGAACGAGTGGGTCATCTGTATATGTACAATATAGGCAGGTCAGTGGCTTTCAACGTGGGCCACCCAGCTGCAAGCTGCAAATGGGCCGGGGGTGTGGTGACGGAGAAACTGATAAGTAGACGAGACCTTTGGAGGTGGAAGCAGAGCGGAGCGCAGTCATCTCGACCATCCCATCTCATTGGAAGTCCGGAAATCATTTAGGAACAGAACAGTACTAGCACTAGTGGATTTCTGTCTGGATGGAAATGAAGCAAGGCGATTTCTTGAAATGGTGAGCACTTAGATATATGTCTATTTCCATTTCTATCTCAGAAAAAAATAACAGCATCTGAAGAACTTATTTTTTGAGCCTATAAAAATCATCTACTGTCGAAATTTGGTGAAACTCACAAAGACAGGCCCAAATTCTATGGTCTTTTCGACGTCCCAAGTTGTAATTGATCGTAACCGTCCCGGAATAGACCTTCGACGTGTTAGTAGCCAGACCCAATATTATAGATATCTGAGGCTGAAGACGATGAAAATGTACTCGCGAAATGAAATGTCGTCGGATCTCAAGGTGTTTGTAGGTTTAGATAGAACAGAAGAGGTACGATATCACACGGATACGGATGCAACTTTCTCGAATCTCTATCTTTTCCGTCTGGAGTACGCTATTCCATTCGACGACTTGGATCCAGATCCGTAACAGCCCCGTTAATATTCCACGGCTCGTGCCAGTATACGTCTGGAGCAAGTCATAAGTAGTAAATTGGAGCATCAAAATCGACATCAAAACGAATATCGAGAGTAGTTGAGTGAGTTAGTTTGGGAGCTATGTAAGCGAGTATGAGGGGTTGATAGGGAAAGGTTCATGCATAGGTTCATAAACAGCCTTCTGATATATGCTTTCTACTCGTTTCGCGTCGCGAAGCAAGAGTAGTTAACCCCGGACGGGGTATCACCTCATTTATGAGAAAAACGAGGGGTCTTATTCAAAACTTGGATCATCAATTAATAGAGGAATTTTCGGTGGTTGACTGTTTTTGGTTTGGAACGATGCACGTCGCGACGCGACGCGTCATAAAAGTCGATCATTCATCCATTCCATCCATCCATCCATCCATCCATTCGTTCGTTCGTTCAATTCATTCGGACTCGGAGACGCCGCCTCCACACCGGGCGTATCCTTGTCCGTAGCTGACTGCTGACTGGAGAATTGAAGCAAGGTCGTTATGTCCTTGTTTAGCGAAAAAAAAACGAAAATACATTACCGTGTAATTGCTGTGATGTGATGTGGGCATAATGATAATGCAGCCCGAGCCCGAGAAAAGCGATCGTTCGTTGATCGTTGCTGCAGTCTTTTCTCCGATTCGCGATTCGCGATTCTGACTCATGATAAGTATCCCTGCAGACAGATGTAGAGACAGAGACGGAGACAGACAGATGAAACAGAGGTTTAAAGCGCGAATCATACGCGCTGTGTTTCTTTCCTTCCCTTTATTGCAGTGCCCAAGATCCAAACAAATTAGCGATGGATTTGCTCGCCCCGCATCGTTGCGCGCTATGAGCGTCCACATCGAAAGGACTCAGACTCGGACCTGGACTAAAACCAAGTCCTGTCCTGGTCCTGCGAGCGAGAGCAGAGCAGAGTCGACTACGTTTATTTCGCATCAGGAACTTGCCCTGGCCAGGCCTGGCCTTTCTGGTCTCTCGAGCGATGCGAGGAGTCCCACCAGAAGTCACTATTCCAGGAAGCTTGTTTCTGAGAAAAATATCGTGCTCCCCGGCTCGGGATGCTAGGCTAGCAGACAGGGTAAAGATAGGAGATGAGATGCGATATTTTTTTCAGCCCTAGCTGCGTTGATATTGATGACGACACGGCAGGTCTTGGTCTTGGTCCTTGGTCTTGCGTTCTTGTCCTTGTCAGGTGCGATCACGTGTATGGAAAATTTCCGGGTCGCTAAAAATTCTTCTCTCGAGTCGGGTTGGCAATCTAGGGCCATCCCGACGCTCATTCCTCCAACAATAATCAAATACCAAAGCGGCTGATATTCCCGAGTCCGAGACCGTTATTTGTATTTCTTTATCCCTGGGCGAATGCTGTCCTCCCATAGACCATGACGCACATGCACGAACTGGTATTCAATCATACCATACTAGTACTATTCATGATCATGATATAATGCCAGGGAAAGCAGATGTATGTATGTGTGTGAGCGTCATGATCTCTCCTCTCCTATCAAGAGTTGACTATATTCGCATGCGTATGCGTGCGCATGGTACGGAGAGTGTTACAGCATGCTATGCTATGCTATGACAGGGGATACAACACAACACAACAGGACAGGAACAAAGGAACAATGGGAGACGCGCTGGTTTTTGGCAGTGGTTAGCATTTCGGTCTACCTTCGTCGAAATAAATACAGCATGCGAGGCACAGCGCTAGTGCTAAGGACTGACTAGCGATGATGCTCGAAATTATTGACGTATGCGTACGTACTGAGGAACTCTAAAAGAAAAGACAATATTATACAGTCCCATTGATTCAATGGGTGAAAACGTCTTTTGTTTTTTTCTTGAAGGAACAGAAAGAATCAAAATCATTTTTGCTCTTGCTTTGAGCGCTCTCAGGACCCGTTTCCATCTCGAGATATTCGATATTCTGTACATACAAAATAAATATTGGTATGGCATTCTTTCTTTCGTTGCTTCGTTGAAACAGTTCGTTTGGCACGGGGCGTGCCCGCCGTATTGCAGCTCACTATTTTATTTCTTCTCTTCAAACCAAACAACGCGACACGATGCGATGCATTTCTATCTATTCTATTCTCTTACCAGGTTAGGTTATCGCCGATCAAATCAAATCAAAGGAATCGGCGATTTTTGGCCATCGTCGTCGATCGTGTTGTGCCGTTTGTTCCTTATTCTTATCCTTATTCGAGTTCGAGAGTGAGCTGACTCGACTCTCGGTGCGGTGCGGTGCGATGTGCTGGCGAAGAAAGAACGGGGGCGATCTGCGGCGTGAAGGGGGGTTGGGTTTCGAACTTCGAAGGGATTCCGTATCCGTAAGGGCAAGAAGCGACTCTTTGAAACCAAAACCGAAATCGAAAGCGCCGCATTTCGTCCGCAGCTCGACGGCATTATTACTATTACGGGTTCGGTTCTCATTGCGTCTGCGCATCTGCGATCTTCTCAAGCACTCGTGCACCAGAATCAGATCGGTACTGTAATGTGTACAGTGTATGTCCACGGAGGCAAACCGGCAATTTACTGTAAATCTCGTACCACACTGGGCTCGATCAATTTTTTTTTTTTCAATTGCGAGTTCTCAGGAGGACGATCAACACGAACACGAACACGAACGGTCTCGTGCTGCTCCGGGTATCAAATCGAATCAAATCAAATCGAATCGAATCGGATAATGAAGAAAAAAGATCCGTAGGAACTCACACTAGTAAAAAAGTACTACTCACACGCGCCGCAAGTTTTATTATGCGTAGAAGCCCTGCCAGCCAGCCAGTCAAAACAAAACATCTCTGGGCTAGGCTAGGTAATCTTACATAGGTGAGAAGTGATGAACGAAAAGAATACTGAATAAATATGAATAAATATTAATAAGGCTTTTCGTTTCTCCTGGACTCGGGGCGATTTTTATGTACGGGACGGGCGACAGATAATTCACTTGCCCAGTCCGACTCCGACTCCGACTCCGGCATCCCCGCCGTATGTGTGCATGTCAGCGCTGGGATGAGCACGTTCCCGTTTCCCGTTCCCGTTTTCGTTTCTGACACAATCATGTTGAGACGCCAAACCCCACAGGCTTTTTTCTTGTCCATGGACGGACTGAGAATGAGTGCGTTTGTGCATTTCTACGTTATGCTACGCGACGTTCATTATTTGGCTATGCCGTGCTACCCAATCAACAATCTGATTCCATTTATCTGTTATAGGCTAAGAGTCGGAAAATCTGATTGGGCGCTGCGCGTGCGTGCGTGCATATCAAAGATGCGAATACGCTGGAATTACCTATCCTTACCCAGACCCAGGGATGTCAAGTCAAGTCAAGTCAAGAAGTGGCCGTATTAATAATGTGCCGTGCTGGTGAGTGATGTCATTGGCATCGGGAACTGCTCTGCTTTTTGATACCAGCTACACTGTACACTAGTATTGTACATAATATCGTATTACATGTAATAACGTGTTCTCCTCTAGTTGCGTTGCGTTGCGTTGCCGGCTTCACTTCAGGCTCATAAATCAAATCACTCACGATGCTATAGCTCTTCTTCTTGCTCTTTCAGTACTAGTGATTGAGTGATTGAATGAAAGCGTGGGATGCATGATGAAGTCATGTTTTGATTTTTGCACACGGGGGCGTGGGTGTGGGTGCATCTTTTTTCTTGCTTGCGAGAATTTATGCCCAGTTCCGCTATCAGGTATTAGGTTATACCTACTGGTGAGTGATGTAGAATGATGCTGTGTTCACTGTTTACTGTTCATGTTTTTATGGGGTATTCTTATACTTTGCTGGTCCCTAGGCCTGTGGTTTCGTATCAGTCAGCTCGAGTTTCTCACAATTTATAAATTACAGTTACAGGTCGGGAAGTAAGTGAAGTAAGCCTTGCTGTGGAACTTCGCTTGTAGGGTTAGGAACTTCAGGTCATCGATACAACTCATTTCAATTCCCGGTTGGGCACAATATTAATGCTTCTGTCGGTCAGAACCAGGGCAGTATCGATTAAGGGTAAAGGGAAATATTAATATTGCGGGAAGAGATAGATGACGGTACATACAGTACACAATACGTCTCGTTTCGTCCGTCCATCATCCTTCCTTCATTGCAGCAATAAATCAGAGCGACGAGCTCGAAGGAGAATGAGAAGGAGCGCAGCGCGTCGCTATATTACTATATATTCGCTGCCGAAGGTCGCTTTGGTTTTGGACCCGGGATTTTACGTGATTCTAAACGTACTAGACTAGTACGCTCGAATAAAATGATGGCACGCGAGGCGTACGGGTGTCCGATACCGCCGAATGGATGGCTGAGCGTATTGATGTTGATACAGTGGAAATTCCCAGAATACATAGTGACGTTCCCGCTACAGTATCTTGCACTACTACTACTACTACTACTATCTTGCTGCTACTAACTACTACGCATTATGAGAATTTCTACAGTGATTATAACGAAGTTCTCGATCACTGGACTGGATTGGACGATTAGAAGCTTCACGATGCACTCATTGGGTTCAGGTTCGTTAGGTTCATGGGTTCATTGGATTCGTGAGTTTAGTTTATGAGTTCTCTTTTTAAATGGTCTTCGGTTGAGACAAATAGATATCTCACTTTTACGTTTACGTTTATATTAGGACGCCGACCGCCCTAGACCTAGATGCATCCCGGCGTTCAAAAAAAGAAAAAAAGAGGATCAGAAAGCTAGAACGAGTTGAGTTCGTATTGTTGCTATTCTATTCTATTCTATTCTTTCTTCAAATCCCGATGTCGCTCCAATTAATTCCGCTTCAGTTATTGAACGATGATCCCCGAGATGCTAAAACTTAAAAGAATCAAGAATCGGGACAGCCGGTGTACGGGTATCCGTAATAAAAGGACACCGCGATATATGTATTGTACTGGGCGGCTATCTCGTTTTCGTTGATTATTCCCCGTGGCCACCCCACCAATATCGAAACAGTTTCTCAGGCATTGGGGCCAAGAGCTTGAGTATATAAGCATGCGGCGCAAAGAAACATTGGTGGGAGAACTGGAGGGCCCACAGCTTCAAGGGCCGTCCTATTACAGTTGGTCAGTGAATACCTATATATACCTATCAGACGAGACGAGACGATGCATCAGTACACACTTATTTGCATTGATCAAGGAAAACGCAAATCAGTGCTTGAAAGCGCACCCGTGTCAGTGGATTGTCTATCTTCTCCTATGAACCGAATCTACGTAGGTATTCTTCTCAGGCTGTTCGCAGACTCACGACGCGATGTGGTGTGCTTGGTGTCTCTCGATTCCGTTGGGTGACGACTTCCGATCTATACATAAATCCATATGGACATGTCCGGGCCAAATTCAACCGGTGGATCAATCTTGTACTACAACGAGAAGATGGATAGATGGACAGTGGACAGTGGACAGTCGCGGCGTCGGCGTTCTCGGCTAGCTAATTACCACGAGGACGACCACGACCACGACCACGACCACACGCGTACGTTCATGATCAAAAAGTAAAGTTCAGCAGATCGATCGTCGACGATCTTTGATCTTTGATCTCTAATCCTTTTTCTTGTAGCTGTATCGTATTGAATTCGTGTACAGTCTCGTTCAGTACAAGGGACCTCGGAAGGAAGACACGACTCTATTCTATAGCGATTGTGATTTTCTCTGAATCTGAATGGAATTTATTCTCAGATCAGATCAGATATTGTGAACGATGATGCCAGGCTCTATGAAACGAAACGAACTAGTGAAGTAAAGTAAAGGGAGTGGGAGTGGTTACAGTGGTAAGTCGCAATTGCAATAGTCGATGGCGTGGACAATAATCGAATCGGGCGGTCTTGATGGCTATTTCTATTCCTATTCTTGGGTTGCTCAGCTCGGAGTATTACTGTTACTATCACTATTACTACTAGTGACTTGGACTTGGACACGAGGATTGAGGTTGGACCGAAAAGGGGTCTTGGAATTCCTTCTTTCGTGATGTATGGGATTAGAACACGAAACAGGACACCAATTCCCTCTTCTCTTGTGGTTTGTGGTTTACGTTCAGTTCAAGTTCATGTAAAAATACAATACACTAGTACTGGTAATCGTGTATTGATCATTCATTCATGGATTACGATAGATAGATAGTACTAGTTAGTACTTTCGCATCATGTGCGAGTCCATCTGGCATCTATTAGTCTCACTCACTGAAAATGAAGAGGAAGATGAAGAGGAAGATGAAGATGAACGTGACCGACCCTTCTATCTAAATTCTCCTCCATCCGGGCCTAGCTAGTAGCCAGGAGCTCGCTCCATCTAGGGAGGGAGGTCTTTTAGCTAGCTAGCTGGATTCGGACGAAGGGTGTGGTGTGGTGTGGTGTGTTAATCCCCTAACTGACCGACTGACTGACTGACTGACTGACTGACTGACTGACTGACTTCTGGACCTGGGGATGAGGGTGGGGATTGGAATTGACGCTGAGAAGGCACCCCTGAAGATATGTGTGGTGCTTTGGAAGGAAGGAGAGATGGATTGGATACCCGTGAGCGACACCGCAGCACAGCGGCACAGGAGACATCTGACACGCAACCGGTAATACAGACGTGGTGTCGTGGTGTCGTGGATCGTGGATCGTTCGAAAGCGTGGGTAACTCTATATAGTAAATAATATGCAACAATACTTCCGTGCATTCGTATCGTCGTATCGAGAGAGCGAGAGAGTAGATGTAAATATAGGAGAACTTGGCGTGGGCGTGACGAGGAGTTTTCGCGCAATTCTTTTTTTTTTCTTCCTCAGTCAGGAGAGGATTTCGGATTTCGGATTTCGGATCTCGAATTTCTCGACTCGAATGAAAGCGAGACGAGATGTGGGATTGCTGCGTGCGTGCGGGATGTAACAAAACAAAACAAAGTTGCGAGGTATGTACTATGTACTATGTACAAAGCTTCCGAGGCCGAACTCTTGTCTCTTGTCTCTTAGTCTCCCACATTTAGACACAAGAGGAAAGCGAGGATCACGGACGATCGGTCGGTACCCCTTGGAGCCTGTTCTCGTGTTCTCGTGTCTAGTGTCTCGTGTCTCGTGTCTCGTGTCGCATCGTCGGCCGGCGTCGTATCTGTATCATCGCGAAGGTGACCATGGGACACGTCGTCGTTATCAAGGGCAATGGCAATGCCCGCGGCCGGCTGATACACTGATACACTGATACAAAGTACAATACAGTATACGTAGATTATGAGTTATCTCATGACTCAACGGATGGTCAGCTGGTCTAGTTTCTGAATCATCAGATGATGAATCGTTTCCTTCTTTCGTATCTCTCGTATCTCTCGTATCTCTCGTATCTCTCGTATCTACTGCTGCGGACTTGATTTAGAAGCGAAAGAAGGGATTGGGGGGTTGTTCGGGTCGTGGGTCGGGGTTGTGGGGTAGGGTATCGGTGTAACTCGTCCTCGTCTTCTTGTTCCGCCAATTAGGCATTCGGGATTTCGGTCTCGGTTTCGGATTTGTTCGTCGATGCGATGTATTGGATAGGACGTGCAAAAAAGAAGAAGGATTCGACATAGTTATTAGGGTGTGGATGAACGAGACGCGGCTTGAGTCCAGACAGTCGTCAGCTGCTTTACCGTTATCGCTCATTCCACCAATAGCATTTTCGTTGTGGATAGATTCCGTCCGCAAGTCAAATCAAGTCTGGTCTCTTGACCTGAACCTTCCAAACCAAACACAAGTTGCCGCTCACGGTTTTAGTTTAGAATTCCGAGGTTAGAAGAGGTTAGAAGAAACGTTCATCCATCCACCTCCTTTCCCGCACCATGTCGTTCTCCCGTGGACGTTAGCACGTGCAAGAAGATACCACCCAAGAGAAAGAGAAAACGAGGAGGGACTGGATTCGGAATTCAAAGCTCAAAGCTCTAATAAAAATAAAGTTTCCGAGTGTGGAAAAGCGGAAAATGCTCGTTTGTTGTTGGATACACCTCGCTCCAGGTGTTTGGCCGGCCAGACTCAGAACACTGATAAGTAAGAAGGTCGTACATACACCTGGGTCGTTTAGGGTATACATGTACTTGCACAGCTGGTCCTTTTCATTGGATAGGATTAGGAGATATGCGAATGATCCGCTGCTGAGCGTGTAAACCGACCTCGGAATGAGGTGTTCAGGGAGCGGGAGCGTGGCTCATCGCAAGTGACCGACCATTCAATGCGAAGTGAAGTACGCATCGTACTCGTTCTTACACATGTGTGGGTATGGTTTGAGAAACCCGTACGTACGACAGCAATACAACAGTAGGTTTGTTTCATTGCGCACTTTGAAGGCGTGATTTCTGGCGTGCATAACGCACTGTATCTTGGTCTCCCACCCGCCGCGCGAAATCCAGTGGTCGACAGTAGTTTAATTTCATGCCTTTTCCATGAGGAACGAAGCAGTTGATAGATAGATAGATGCTGCTATGGCGCTGGAAAGGGTTTGAGGGTGCCCAGCCGAGGAAACTGATGACCTTGGCCTTTGACGAGAGAGGGTCTAACGTTTTGCTCCATCGGCAATGTGAAGATGATGATCTTTGAGATTCATGTATAAGGAAAAGGAAGATCATGTCGTTGGAGTGAAAAAAGTAGGATCTGTGCGATTTATGTGGCTGAAAGGCTCAGGAGAAGGTCTTGTGCCTACCCTGCCGCCAGCTCACGAGAGGGGACCCGTGAGCCTTCTGGATTGGAAATAGGGTAGAGAAAGATAAGAGTTGTGGAGTGAGTGATCTACAGGCTAGTTCGGAAACGGTGGGTTTTGAGGATCAAAGGCCAAGGGAAGAAGTCCGAGAGATTCAGACCTCAGATCGTTCTTTCTGAGACAACGGAATCAATCTGGAGGAAACGCGGGTTACTGGTTTCGTCGTTAAGGAGTGAGGAGATGGGTTAATGGAGCATGGCATAAAGGTAAAGAGTCCGCAATATGCCAATCCAGAAGGTCGCGTGGAAGAAAATGAGGGAAAACGATGAAAGAGCACAAAGGAAAAAAGACGTGATGAGTCACGTGCAACGAATACCAGCAATAGACTAAGACTAAGACACGTCAATTTGTAATTACTCGCTCACCATCTATGTCACAGTGCGACCACATTGCAACGACAAGCACCAAACACTGCGTGGTTAGCGTATGGCCACATGAACGGAACGCAACGGTGCACATACGTGTGACTCTGGAATGTTGTTCTTCAACCGACCGGCGATCTGGATCTGCTATTCTTTGTCTCCGTCTTCGTCTTTGGCTTTGGCTTTGGCTTTGCGCCGCAGTGGGCCGCGTCATGCCACGCTCTAGTCTGGCCTTGATCCATCTTCTCTGCTCGTGTCTACGGTGCAGTGCTTCTGTGAAAAAAGTAAGGTGTTTTGGATTTTTGAGTGTATAGGGCATTTAGGGTATTCGGAAACTCTGCTACCGATACCGATACCGATACCGATACCTGTTCTCGCTACAAGCAGTACTAGTTATCAGATGCTGTCGAACGCCTTTTGCTGAATTAGCAGACAGTTTATCCAGTTTACTCTATCGGCTGAATCTCAAAACAGTTTCGTTTGTGGTAAGGGTGTATGCAGTCAACTACATACATCGTTGCTGTGTGTCATGCTTCCTTCTTTCAGGCGTGCACGAGGAGTCAGAGCCATGGACTGTTGGGGGAAATATTGTGTCGTTCACGTTCAGACTTGCCTGACTTAGGCAAGCCTGACCGTCAAGCTTCCGCTTCCCAGAGCGTAATAAGCCTGCTCGTATACATGATGTACAGTACATCTGGTCATCTGGTAGACAACGAATCTTCCCCTTCCCCTTCTTCTGCTTCTGCTTCTGCTTCTGCTGTTGTCAGATACCTCCTGGCTGCGACGTGCGTACTTTCTCGTCAACTGTTTCGTCGTTTCAGAGGCTGTGGAAGCGGCCCGTTACTGGGCACCGAGTCAGCACCGTACCATGCCTTGACTGTATCCAGTGCGTTTAACGGCAGGCAGGCAGCGTTGCAAGGTTACGTTCCGCGCCAATGGACCGAGGTCGAACGCTAGTAGAGGAGATCATTAGCAGGACTACGTCATAGTCATAGAAATATGGGTCTATTACTTCATCATGAAATGACATGCAGGTGAGTGACGGCAGTTCAGCGTTTTCGCTTTAATAAGTTGATAGCAACGACACGTTATAGTACCGCATGTACGACTCTTGGACCGAGCATAGTAGGAAGGCCCAAAACAAGTCTGAACGCGATGATTTTTTTTCTCTCTCTCGGTCGATTTTTACCGGACATTGGTGTCGTTTCAGCGGATCCAGTGGAAATACACAGGTCGTATTTGTACATTCGTGCATCAGAGCATTTCGGCTAACCATGAGTACTAGACTAGAACCGCAGCTGAACGATCAACCGCAATGTTTTCAACGTATTCCGCAAGGATGGGCGCCTTGCTTTGCCCTTTGTCCTCTTTACAAAAACCGGTCAGCAACGCTCGAATTGGAAAATTCGTTAATCATCATCATCGAGTAAGATGAAGGTGAACAGTAACATGTGTCCGTCTCATTGATCCAAATGGAACTGGACTGAGTTGCCGTGTATCATGCTACGATGCTGTTGCTCAGATTCTATCTCATCTCAGCATTTATGAAGCGGGTGGTATCCGTTCCATCCTCTAACAGAAATTCGCGGATGCAGATACAATTTCAATCACAACCCGTTGCAATATGCCAGCATACCCTATTCGGAACCGCTGAAGGAAGGTTAATCACTCTATTGGGGCATCACAGACACGGAAGCCAGCCGGGAACTATCAGCAGCAACTCTTTTCGGATCTTAGCGTCGAAAAAATTCGGCAGTTTACGAGAGGAGCGGTGTGGTGAGGTGAGACTACACCAGTACCAGTACTCTTCGGCTTTGGGATGTCGATGTCCTTCGTGCGTGCTGCCTATATGTGGCGGCGTCAACGGATCTTGATGATTCAATTATGGATGGGGATGGGGTTCCATAGTCACTTTGCACAATCCTCTTCCTTCTAGCGCATGGATGCATTCACCGCGTACTGCAGTTGCGGTATTATCTTGACAGATTGTAGTTGGCCGTTAGTTGGCCGTCATTTTGTAGCGTGGTCCGTGAGAGTCAAAAAAAAAGATTGCAATGAAAAGATGGCATCGTGTGGTACGATATCACCGTGGACGTGGAGGCATCAATATTGCATATTGTTGGTCATCCCAGTACGGAATCGAGCATAGCGGAACACCACCGGAGAGCATCGCGGAAAGAAGGGTCTTGAATCAATTGCGAATTTTATTGCTCGAGCAGATGCGGATACACATACCGCTGCTTCATATACAGTACAAGACAAGACAGGGGAATATCATTCCATTCGTTCGGTAACTTTCTCTCCTCCTCCTCGCAATTGAATGCTGTCTGGTACAGTTACATTTATTTAGTGCTCGGCATCTCTAACACTGATGCTCCACTGCGGAGGATGTTTGAAAATGCTTCCTATCCTCTCACAATATTAATCACTTCTTCTGAGTGAGATTATCTCTCACTCGGCATCGGCATCGACATGAGTATGTATGCCAGAGCCGGGACCAGAGAACTGTACGGTTTATTTAGAATAGAATAGGAGGAGTTCTGGATTAGCAGATAAGCCGGCCGAGAACATGGGAATTTTTTTTTTCGCAGGTGGTTTGGTGCCGAATGGAAAGGGAGTAACTGATCCTTTGCTGCTGCTGCGGAAGGCTTGATGGTGGGATGGTGGGATGGTGGGTGAAAGGCGGGAAATAACTTTATGCGATAGTTTCTCCGGACAGATATTTGGATTTGATTTGGAGACCTGCTTTACACCGCCAACACCGCTGTGATTTCATGGATAAGGGTATGCATATCCACGGACGATATACAGTATGTATATTGCGGGATGATGCGTGACGGCATGGATAAAGCGCCGTCTAGTGATAGAAACTTTGGTAACGAAATTTGTGCCTGTAGCATGTTAGATCATCAAAATTTCCGGTCAGGAGCGGCATCTTCGTGTATGTTCGTTTGCCTGAAACGCTGTTTCATTCATAAGTCGTTTCTCGTAGTCAGGATCCTGGGATGTTACAGTGAAGTTCCGATAGACGCATATAGAGACTCTGTTGCTATAGACATTCATTCATTGATACTCACAGCCCAAATAAGGAGAAGATCCTCGTCGCGCATAGATCTCAATGAGACGCATTGCATTGCGGATACCGGATAATATCACGGCACGAGGGTGGATTCAGAAGGGAAATTCGGTATATGTATCAGGACGTGCAAAGTACGAGAGCAAGGGCGTTCCTGCATTCTAGAGTTGAGTTTGGGATTCCACCCGGTGTCCGAACATCGATGCGAGAATATCGGATGCTAGATCTACGTCGGAAAGTATACAGGCGGCACCGGTCTTTGCTTAGGAAGACCTTGAGTATACGTCGTGCGAGGCGACCCAGTCCGACAGAGAATCTGACGTAGCCAGCGTTACCTTGATTACGAAGTAGACCCAAATATCATCAGCGATCGAAGGTGGAATCACAAAGAATAAAGTCCCGAGAGTTGCCAATCGCGTTAAGGAAGAGTCAAATCTTGGTTATCCTTGCGTATTGTGCTATCAGAGCAACCATTTAAGCCCGGTGGCACGTTCGATAGTGATCAGAGGCACATCCTAGAGCGAAGACTAGACGAATCCACGAGGAATAGTAAGGACATCGAGGTGAAAAGCCTAGATCAGTTATCAGTGACCGAATTGAGGCCGAGATGCAAGAATGGGATACTATTAGTACCTTGAGGAATCCACACACACAACTGAGTTCAGAATATATAAGTAGGTGGAGCTACCCAAGCCACGTACACCCAGTACATTGCAGCCTTTGGCAAACGTGCGAAGACTATGCTGTCCGAAGTCTCGAGGAGGTCACAGTAAGCGTCATCGTTATCGATCGTGTTGAAACACACTCATTCTTCACGAAGATAGTTACTTGGAGCTTGTAGGAATAACCTTTCGATTCTTCTCGCGATGTTCGTGATTGTCGTAGGGATACATTGTAGCTGGGCACCGTCATGTAGAACCTCCGATATGAGCGTTGCTTGTTGTCCAGATTCCAGAATAGTGCGTTACCAGATTTTTTTGAGCAAAAGAGTTAACGAAAACTTTCTTCTTTCGGGAACAGCACGCAAAATCCTGCAAGTCGATTCCTCCTCGTCTGTAGGCGCTCACCTCTTCATCGTCAGTTGAGACAACGATCTGTCGTGGTCGTGGTGCCAAGGCAAGATCGCAAGAAATTGAAGAATTCTTGAGAGAAAGGCACAGCAATTCTCAAGGGCTGCACGTGACGGGCGCTTGCTGTCGTTCGTTCCACGACTGTAATGCCGAACTTTTTATCTCACCACAGATAGAGCGCTTCTTAACAGAATTCGGGAATTACTTAATGCGTCCACTCCTTTGCTTGTCTTCTTACGCATCCAGAAAATACGTAATACTTTCTGTTCATAATAATCTGTATCGACGTGTCGCTGTTCAGTCACGCTCTGCTCCGCCAACACGTTTCCCTGCATGGATACGACATCTTTCTACTTCCACTCAGAATGGTCCTCAAAGGAAACCAATAGGAAAGATGGATCCAAGAAAGGGAAGGAGACGGACAGAACGGACGATATTGACAAACATTATGAAAACTTGACTTTACCAGTCGCTTTTCCTGGAAGTCCTGGTGGAGGTCAAGGAGGAGGAGGTGGCGGTGGGGGCCTGTTCCGAATAACAGGCTCCCCTCTGTTCGATGCGGCATTTACAACGTTCGTTGGCATTGGGATAGGTGAGCACACGATGTCAGAAACGTGGTTGGTCTTCTTCTGATTAAAGTACCAGTATTTGTCGGTGGTATTGCCTACATTACATGGTACAAGTGGAATGTTCTTCAAAAGGTTGGTTCGCATCCAGAAAAAGCCAGAGCAGGGCATAACTTATTGTCTGTGATTTTTAGATGGAAAGAGCCTTCGATCCCGGGTACGATCCCGCTCTTGAAATTGCAAAGCAGGGGGCAAGTACCGGGTCAGTCTACGTCCCAGATGACGCGGATGGCGAACACCTGCGTCGACAGGAACAAGACCTAGTAGATGAGATTATATCAGGGAAAAGGCGAGGCCACTATTACATGCTACTAGGACCTAAAGTAGTATTCGATTCGATTCACCTGGAGTCATCAGTAATGGAAGCTTATTCATTTGTCAGGGTGCAGGCAAGACGACAATGGTCTACGATGCCATGGCGAAAATCGACGCGGACGGTGTCGCATTCTGCGATGCGCATCCTGATATTGAGTTTTCCGCTTGCGGTTGGGAAAGGCGTTAGACTTTGAGTTTAACGAGGATTCGCAGACGGGCTTGTTTCAGAGGCGGGATCCTCGTGAAGGTATGCCAATAAAGTTGAGAGGGCAATGTATCTATTCTTCGCATGTCATCAGCCGGTCCTGGTCTGGATATTGAACGAGGTGTGTTTTGCATACTGTCGATTCAGGTGCAGCGGTGAGATTATTTCCACCAGCTTTAAATAAACTCGAGAAGGTGGCCTTGCGACGCGCGAGGAGAACCGGACGACCTCTCGTTTTCATTTTTAACAATGTCCACTTCTTCCAGCATACAGATGAGGGGCGAAACATCCTGCTCCAGTTACAACAACGTGCTGAATCGTGGGCAGAGAGTAGTAGGTTACGCGACATTTTATGAGAGTTTTAAAGTCGCTGAATGGCAATGCTCTTAGGGATTATGACCATGGTATTCAGCACGTATGCATCATATTCTGATTCAACAAGCATCTCTAATGGGATTAGTCAGTGATGATTTCTGGCCCTTTCTCGTAATGCGTGAGTGTGTTCCTTACTTTCAGGTTTCGGTCCTCACCAACTTTTATGGATCACAGGCAAGAGCGCAAGCCGAATGCTCACTATTTCCATCTCCGACCTCAAGAAGAACGAGGCTATCCAGGCAGCACGACGCCTCCGACGCGCACACCTACAGAGGCACCCTGGCGAATCGATTGAGGGTCTAGATACGTTCAAAGAGGCTCTTTCGTATACTGGTGGGCGTCTTTCCTTCCTCAGCAAACTTACCAAGGAGCCGGACATGGTCGAGTACGCACAGCGCTTGGTGAAGACGGAGAAGGAGTGGTTACTTAGTCTGATTGGGCTCATCCGGGACTGCGATGATGATGTGATGGATGAGGTTTGTCACATATCGCTTGCCTCGCCCGACCGGGTTATTGATCATGCTACGCTACATGTAGCAAAAATGGAGCTCGTGCTCATGGCTTCTCTTGGAAGAGCTTGTGAAGCGATACAATGAACATCAGGAAAAGCTTCTCGCGGAAGGGAAAGAGACTGATGACTTCTTCCTTCCATCAGTTACTTATGTGGGTGCCGATTTCGGGGGAATGGATACCGATCTTGACTCGTTTAATGACACGTTTCCTTTCGTAGGGCGAGGCTAGGCAATTCATGACTCGGACGGATTTCATTGACGGTGCGGTTCTCTCTGCTTCCACGCGTACGATGCCGGAAGATTTGACTCGATATTCCAGATCTTGATAAGAATAATATCATCTCCATCGATGTTCGTCCCAGCGCTGCTCACTCTTCCTAGATCGTTCACGCTAAAAAAATGTCTTTGAAACTGGATAGGTCGATTACAATGTCCGACCAGATTCAATGGTGATTCTCCAAGCCGCGAAGGAAGTTGTCGAGATGGAGGGCTTTGACGAGCTCCTTGAAGATGTGCGCGATCGAATAGACGAGATTGAGAGTCTGCATCGGACGAGAGAACTTACTGTGAGTCATTCCTTCCCCGTTCCTTCCGATTTCGATTTCGATTTCTATCTCGAACAACAAACACTGATCAATTACATTATATCAATAGTTCAAGGATGTCAAGAACGGCGATCGAATACGACTTGTGGTTGATAAAGGCGGTGCGTCGCTTATCGAAGACTAATGTTCCTATATAGTAGGTGGTCCTCTTCTGTCATCATACTTCTGTCGCATACACCCTCAGCCTTTCGGACTAGACTAGATATTATACCATTACCAGCAATTCTTGTTTTGCCATCGTCCACATTCGTGCATTTTGAATACATGTTTGGTTTCGCGTTATACACCTTTCACTGCAAGTCCTATGTAAATTAAGCAAGTCACATCCCCATTGTAGCGTGGATACGCCGGTAGGTCCTCCTAAGCTCCCCTATCTATCTGTTCAAGTCTCCCTTCCCTCGAAATAATTCTGCACTTGAAAGGCTTGGGGGAACTAACCAAAAAGTTGCAAATTGAATACTAAACATCACGGAAACGGAACGGGAAGCCCTTTACTTACCTTGCAGCTTCTCCCACAAACTCGACATTAGGAAGAACATCCTCTCCGGTAATGGGATCTCTGGATGGAAGGATTTCAAAAGCAGCCAAGATGTTTGATATTGTTATCCATAGAATAGACTCGGCAAAAGCTCGTCCTGGACAAGACCTGAAGAAAAAACGATGTCAGCACCTTCGGTGGTCAAATATCAACCTGGGAACGTTGGTTACCTACCTTCTACCGAAACCAAATACTGGGGCGACAACGTCTTCCGAATCACTTCTACCATCCTCACGAACTGCGTGCCTGTCGGGATCGAATTTCTCCGGGTCGGGAAAAACAACTTCATCTCTCATCATATACCTGATACAAGTCAACTTGAACCCTGAGCCTCTTTGTTGACCAAGACTCACCAGATGTTGGGTATGATCATAGATTTCGATGGGATGGCCCATCCACCATATTCATCTGCTTGAACAGACTGATGGGGAACGCCGAGAGGAACAGGTTGATGGATGCTGGTGCGCAAGTGTTTGTCAGGGAGGCAATAATCCAAGCAGAACTACAGTAAGTAGAACTCGCCGCAACACTTCCTTCATGATACAGTTGACATACGGTAAACTTGGCC
This sequence comes from Inonotus hispidus, assembly GCA_024712875.1. Taxonomy (NCBI): domain Eukaryota; kingdom Fungi; phylum Basidiomycota; class Agaricomycetes; order Hymenochaetales; family Hymenochaetaceae; genus Inonotus; species Inonotus hispidus. The sequence continues at coordinate 772,811 of CM045722.1, read as the reverse complement.
TGTCACTGAACAAAGGCAGGCGGTCGAGACCAATGGCTTCGTCAATTTCTTTCTGAGCCCGCTTTTGTACATCCTGATTGAAAATCATCATCAAGACAAACACCTTAAGCGCAGTACTCGTCTAATCAATAAATTTGTGTTCAGTAGATGAATTTAATGTATAAGGGGATGACCCTACAGTTTCAGTCCCGACTAATCCGACCGAAGTTAGTCAGCGCTTGATTATTACTTGCGGCTCTGTTTTCGACCTACCACTGTAGAATGTCCCAGCAAAAAGTTTCATACCCAATTCATCTTCACGACTTAATTCGGAAGAGCCACCGCATTCATTCAAGAACTGGCCGACTATGCTGTGATTTGTAGTTCCTGTAGCCTTTGAGTTATAGTATTAATACGGTAGCGAGTCGATTAAGCAATGAAAACATCACCCTTGCTAATTTGACTCTTTCAAACGGCGACGAATGAATAGCCTGCAGCATCTCTCGGATTTGTAAAGCCCTTCGCTTCAGACCCATTCCAGGGACCCATGATGGTACGTGGCAAACTGATGAGGTAAGACTCAGACCGATCACAATAAGATAATTGGCTCACGGAATGGAAGGAAGTCGATGTAGGACGCCCCAATGTTGCCTGCTTCTGAAGTCATACTTGTCGCTCGCTCATTCAACTTGATGAGTGGGTCATCCATGGGATTTAAAGTCACTTCATGTCCATAAACAACTTGAAGTATGATGCTCGCAACGTGCCTGTAGAATTCGTAAGTATAGAACAAAGGAACTATGATGGTATTGATGATACCCATGAAGGTCAAAGTGAAAAGTATCCGGGGAGGTCAGAAGACGCCGAAGAAGTTTTCGCACGCGTTCTTCCATTACTCTATCGTACGTGCGAACAGCAGACGGACTGAGGTACTGTTGTGTCAAGCGCCGTTGCTTGCGGAACTGGGTGCTACCGTAGGGCAGGAAGGGTAGAAAAACACCCCAACCCATCCTATATTCCATTTAATACTGGAACAGGGTACGTCACCAAGGAACACGAGCCCACATATCAAGCAACGGCATCTGCGGCCTATCAGAAAAATTCGTGCTTTTCTTTTCCATTAGATCACGAGCAACAGAAGCCGAATTGATGATGATCAATGGCCGTCCCAAAACCTTGGCATAGACAATGGCACCTTCAGAAATGAGAAGTCTATCATCTCATTTCCACCCTTGAAACTGAATGTGTACCCACCATAGAGCTTGCCCCACTCTGCGAAAGTCTTCCATGCCTCGGTCTTCGGAATTCTCAGTGCATGCCCAATGATCGGGTGTCTATGAGGACTAGGTGGAAGCCTGATCGCCTTCTTCCTCAGACGTCGGACTATGTAGAGTACAACCAGGGATAACCCGACGCAAGTCCATGTAGGGGGATCCATCTTAGCACCACCAGCTACTCAGCGGCCGTGGTGATACTTATACTAGGTCGGCAACTCCCGTGACAAATGACCACCGCTGCTGAATTAGACATTGAAGATCGATAGATAAGAAACAGTACGTTAACGTTAGTTCCGCCGCCACAGTATCCATTTAATTCCTTATAAATCGCCAGAGCGGCCAAAGAGGTCCCAAAAGCCAAGTATTCTCGCTTGATTATGGCCAGAAAAATGCATTAGCAGGACTCTGCCGGTGCACTAAGTACTGTGGAAAAAGTGGAGAATTTGACATTGAAGAGAAAGGCTGACGGTGACGTTGAGAGCAATGGACGGTGGCGCGAGATACATAAACACAACACAACAATCCAAAATAGGGAATGGCATGACCGACAGGTCGCGTGATCACAAACAATCCGTCAACATTTACCTTACTTACGGTTTCCCTGCCAAACTCAATGGAGTATCCCTTCCCCAGTGATGGGATCTTTTCATGGAAATATTTCAAGCGCCGCGAGGACATTCGCCATTGTAATCCATATCATGGACTCCGCCAAATGACGCCCAGGGCAAAACCTAGGCTAGGAAATCATGCACACACGATGAAGTACATTACGGATAACACTCTGCCAAAGCCAAGGGCAAGAGAAATGAGATCCTCCAGAGTTTCTCCTCCGTCTCCGTGTAAGTATGCCCACCTGTATCCAACTTTTCCGAGTCCGGGAAAATCTTCTCATCCCTCATCAGACACCTGGTACAGTGTACGTATGGAATCAACTCCATACGTATCTTCCCATAATTTGACTCGACTCATCAAATGTTCGGTAGAGTCAAGGATCCCTCAGGAATTTTCCGTCCACGATACATCCCAGTATGCTCAACCTGGACGCGTAGGTGTCTGAAGGGTTGAGCGTTGACAGAGACCTGAACATGAATTGCCTGTTATTTGTATCCCGCATTTGATTGTGCTGTACATCCACGAGGGTGCTTCCATTAGCAACTCGTCTTTCAATGCGACATCGACTCGAGGAAACCATAGGTGGGGAAAAAAGAACTATCAAATGAGCACAGTTGCGAACGCGATGAATTGACACTACGAACGAATTGAGTTTCCTCTTTGGTGCTGGGATGTACCAGGGTAGGTTACTTGGGTTTGAGAGAGAGAACCGATGTTTCGTGTTGCATGTTCGTTTGGGAAGGTTAGGGGTTTTGGAAGGATAACCAGGTTCGTGGTTTCTTCAATATTTCAGAATCCTTTGTTTGCCCTTGCTTTTATTTCATATCCGATTATAACAGTACTCGATCTGGAATGCTTGAACAGATCCAAATCGTTCTTCTATAACTCCGACGACCTAGACCTCCTCATCCCAGAACAAACATGCCTGTTCTTCATCTTTCCCTTACAGATCGGCATATCATCGGCTTCTTTCAATCCAATTAGAGGCGATGAATAACGGAAAGGAGATGGAGCGGAGGGTGGAAGAGCAAGAGAGGTCGTGGAAAGCTGAGGGTGCATATCCGCCTCCTCCCGGAGCGAGGCGGGATTCAAGGAGGAGGGCATCAGGTTGGTCCTGCTCTACGTGGAATATGAAGAATGAGGTGGAGGTGACGGATGTGGATTTGGATGAAGGGTGTCTTGGGTAGACTGACTCTATCTTTAGGAGTGAGAGTACGAGTGGCAGTGTTAGTGAGAGGTGATTTTGGGTTTGGGAGTAGGAGGAATGAGGTTGCGGTTCCACATCCCACTTGGCCCACCTGACTCGAGGAATGTCCGAGTCTGGGTGCTCCGAAACGCTATATCCGTCTTGTGTATGAATGGGTCTGGGAAATTAGAATCCAATCTGGAGCTATCACCCCGTCTAATACAAATTTGCATCTTATATTTCAATCATAGAGTACTGGTGAATTGAAAGAAGAGATGGTGAGATCTTTTCGGCTCTAGTGCTTTCATCTATGTCAGTGTTCTAGCATAACTGTGCCCACCGGACTCCCGGATTCAGAAGTCATGCCAATTCTAAGCGGAGATCGAAGTTGGCTCAGAACGGAACGATGCGACGCGCTTTCATCACGTGATCCTCATCGCACTTGAGCAACCATTGAATCAATAGATTATCCTCGCCTTGTGAACTTACTGGCCTGGTTCGTCTCTCACACAGAAATCGTCGGAAGCTTGGCAAATTTCCGCCATGCGCCGTTGCCCATTCATTCACTGAGCCGCGGACAAGACTTTGAAGCAAGTGACCGGGCCGGATGTCGCACCATCTAGGTCATCTGCTCTGCAAGAATGAATACCATCTTACTGTTTGTTTGACGCTCATGTGTCTACATTGCTAGCTATTTCAAGACCAGCTTGGATTCTTGTATGCACACCATCAGACTATCTAGACTTATGGCGACCAATTCCAATGTGCTGAATACGAAGATATCGGATGAGGTCGTAGGGAAGGTCGAACCTATCGTTAGGCATATTAAGAGGTGTTTGGAACGGCATCGCGCTTCGAGTGCTGTTGTGGGTGCCGGACATCTAAATAGGAGCGCGAAAGGCGTTCCGCCTCTGTTTGTAGCGTTTCAAGGCCCTCAAGGATCTGGTACGTCCGTTCACCCCCCAGAACGAGATCAATTATATACGACAAGTCTAGCTGATAAGCCCATCCCTAGGCAAAACGTTCCTAACATCCCAACTGCACAAACTTCTCGCATCCCCACCACACAACCTCTCCGTAGCCGTACTCTCCATCGACGATCTCTATCTTCCTCACGCGGGTCTCCTCCGTGTTGCAAGAGAGAACGAAAGGAATAAGTTATTAGCTGGGCGAGGGTTACCGGGGACGCACGACGTCGAATTGGGTACGGAAGTTCTGAAGAGGCTGAAGGTCATTAACGACGTACAGGAGCAGAGCCCTGGTGATGAGAAGGATGCTGAGACGGAGGGCGTACGATTACCGGTCTTCGAGAAGAGTCTGCATAACGGAGAAGGCGATCGTCTACCACTTGATTCAAGTCCACTCATCCGCCCACCTCTCGATATCCTACTCTTCGAAGGGTGGTGTGTCGGATTCTGTCCTATCGACTCTTCCGAAGTCAAAACGCGGTTTGAACAACGTATACCGGATTTAGAAGGGATATTGGATGTACAAAAGACATTTAAGGAGGAAGATATATTGGTGGTGAATGAAAATTGTGGGAGTATGTGAGGTGGTGGGAGTTCTTTGATGTTTTCGTTCAGGTGTGTAAGACATTATGCATCTTATCCTGATCTGCAAGGGTTGAATGCGCCGAGTTTGAGCTGAACTGAATCGTGATCTGTCCTTTTTGATGATACACAGGTCAAACCGCCTGACGTAACTCCGTATTCGCTCATATATAAATGGCGTCTTCAACAAGAACATTATATGAAAGCTTTGAATGGTGGGAAGGGTATGACGGATGAGCAAGTTAAGACGTACGTCCTTCTCACTGCCTCCGTCCCCCTTAGCTTCTCTCCCTAAGCTCTAGCACCTACTCCTCTTCGTCATTTTCAATCCACCCACACACTCACACCTCTGGCGAATACAGGTTCGTAGACCGTTACATCCCAGGGTACATTTTCTTCTCCGACGGCATCCAACATGGGTACGTTGACCCTTCATCTGGAATTCGTCGTTTGCCGCGATGGTTAGGAAATGGATTGAAGATCGAGATTGATGAAGAGAGGAAGCTGGTTCGTGTCGACGAGTTTTGATTGTTTCGAAACCTCTGAGATTTGGGTCTGGATTTGGCGTTGGCGTTGGAGTGGATGAGTTGGTCAGGGCATCAGGATTGTGGTTGGGGTTGTTGGTGGTGGAATACCTTTCACATATTGTTCTAGGCGGGAAACAGCGCTTACACTTGTGTACGAACGTCCACGATCCTCCGTGGAGATATATCTCTTTGTCTTTGTGCTTGTGCAACTAATACTACTAACCTGGACCAATGGAGACTTGCAAGACTGATTTCACAGCTCTCACTCATCCCTCCTTCAACTCATCTCACTCAAGTACTCTTGAAGCACTTCCAGTTTAAACCATACAAACGAATAAGGATGCGAGGAACGCAAAAAAAGGACGGGTCGCATCTCATTTATGCATAACCCGCTCTTCAAAAGATTTCTTTCATTTCGTCTCGCGGTCCTCGTTTTCTACCCTACCATCCATCCCAGTCTCCCATCGTGGACCTACATTAGAACTACCACGGTGATCACTATTTACCTGTCTAACTAGCTACCTGCTCTCGTGTCGTGTGTATGTGCACCACACTACCAGATCAAGCATGAAAGCAGAAGGACAGAGAGAACTGAATAGCAGAAACGAAACAGATAGAGAGAAGTGCGGCTGAGTAACGCGACGATATGGATCCTTGCTCTGGTGGTCTGAATATAGATACGTAAGTCGGAAGAGATATGAGGGATTTAAATTGGAGATAGACATGACATTGATATAGAATAGTGACCGTTGGATATAAAACACGAAAATAGGGAAGATAAAAAAGAGAACAGATACACGGGCAGAAATCGTACACGGATCCTAAGAAGAAACAGACGGGTCTGAGGATTGAGGTTCAGCGACGACACTTGGACGATCGACGAGCGCCTTCGAAGTCTCGCAGTCAGAAATTATCTTGTCCGTATCCGAAATTTGGCCGGCTCGTCGCTCGCAGAAGCTGTAACTCAGCGAGGGGAGGATGTCAAATCATGCGAATCAAGCAGCAGCCTCGACAACTGCGCTCTCCCCTTCCTTCTGTTCTGTCTTCTCCTCGCTTGCACCCGCCACGGCATCTGCCCCTCCAGCACTCGCTCCTGCTGCCCCAGGTTTGTTGAAAACAACCGATTTATGCGGACTCGGTCCGCTCGCTCCCATCGACCCCGTCACCGGTGCCCTAACCTTAACCGTCGGTGCACTTTCCTCCAAACCTCTATGAAAAGTCCCAGGTAAGACCCGACCCGGAGGGTGTTGGAATGGACACGTTGCACGCGTACAAGCTGCACCGAATCGGCACTGAGTCGTTTGCGCGTATGAAGGAGCGTGGGTCTGAGGATGGGTTTTGAATGTTGATGGGACGAATGGGTGTGAGAATGGACAGGTTCCGAGGGGAGCTTTTGTACAGTTTGTACCGTATCGGCAGGGTGGTTTGAGTGTGCTTGGTGGAGCGACCTCGGGTTTTGGTTTTGATTTGACCGGAACTGACGATGGAAAATAGATTAAGGTATGAAAAGGAGCAGGAGAGGGTACAGGATACGTACCAGATGTAACGCCGACGGCTGCAGGACTGGCATGGGCCTTGATGCAATCCTTATCCTTACACTCTAACCCTGCCTCGCAATGGTCATTACTCAACACGACGCCACTTTCTGCCGTAGCAACAGGACTAGGGTGCGAGTAACGACATAAAGCATTCGTGCACTTCAAGCCAAACTTGCATAGTGAAGGGGATTGAGGTCGTGCGGGTGGTGTGAGACCTGAAGGTGTTGCTCCTGCTGCCGCCACCGCAGAAGCCGGAGTTGGAGTCGGCGCTGCGATAGCAGGGGTTGCTGGTGCAGGTGACGCTGATGGCGAGGATGGCTGAGCCTTGTTCGCCTCGGCGATGTGCGGTGCCACCCACTGAGCCTTTAATGGCCCCTTCCCTCCGCCGCGTCCGCCAGGAGGACCCCCGCGCCTCTGTTGATGTTGTTGATTTTGCTGTTGTTGCTGCCCGTCCTGGAACGGGATATTCGCGCCGTTATTCATAGGGAAACCATTTGGGCCTGGAAGCTGGCCTTGATTGCCTAGAAGACCTATACTGTTCGCCATCTGGGCCATAAGTGCCATCTGATTCATCATCATCTCTTGTAGTGCAAGCGGGTTCATCATGCCTCCCATAGCTGCAGCTGCTGCCGCCATGTCATTCCCTGGCACCATCATTCCACCACCCATACCGTTGTTGAAACCTCCACCGTTCATACCGTTCATACCGTTCATTCCTTGGTGAGTAACGGCATCAATACGGGCCTGTATTTCGTCCCTCCCGTGTCGAAGACCACCTTGTTGTCGTCCACCCATACGATCTAACAGAGTACGATGTCCATCACGACTATGCAAAGCGCGCGGACCCGTTGGCAAATCTGTTCTTCGAGTCTTGTTCGGCTGGCCAGGTACAGGAGAAGGAGATCGTGCGGACGCTGTGCGCTTGTGCCCACTTGATGGACCGGAAGGCAGCGCTTGATTGAGTGCTTGATTGTATATTTGGTTTGATCCTGCTCGTGGACCGGTTGGGGCTTTACGCGGTGTCTCTGGAGCCGTCACAGGCTGTTCTTCTGGTTTGCTTGGTGCAGGTGCAGGTGCTGCAGCCTCTACCGCAGCTTGAGACTTCTTTTCTGCCTCGGTGAAGAGCCATTCGGTGAAACTTGGATCTGAAGGGCTCCAATCAACATCGGCGAACATAAGGGACAGACCCTAAAAATAACGTACCGTACTCGTTGGTTCCGATTACTTTACAAGTCGAGTTAGTGGTGAAAGGAAGGAAGAAATTCCGGTCACTCACAATCTTCGAGTTCTGCAGTGATTTGCTCTGCAACAGGTCAGACGACAAAAGTTCAGGTATGGTCGACAGAATGGACGTACCTGCTGTCTTGTTATTTATGAGCATAATCGTGATGTACTCTGCCATGACCGGGTCTACAAGAGTATTGCTTAATAGAAAACATCAAATACGAGAGCTGAAAGAACATACCAGCGTCTGGGCTGAACCCTCTTTTCTGCAGTTCATCCTGAATGGAGTCCTAAAAAAGATTGTTAGCGACTCTATAAAACAAGTGCTTTCAACGATATATACGTACCTGTAGTGCCTTTGCAGGCTCTGTTCCGATAGTGAGGTCGAAAGCCATGGATGATTGCGTCGAGGATGACAGGAGAGGGATAAGCCTTGCCTACACTAACAAGAGTTATTATTAATAATTTAAACTTTCTCACGAATACAAACACGACATCACGTGCTCTTTATCATTTACTTTTGTAAGCTCAAGGCGACTCCCTCTTCCCACTTAGTATTCTTGCTGCATTGCATGAAACAGGATACTGTCTATCTTCGTCTCCTGTTCACCGAGAACCTTATATATTATGCACCGATGTCGCCGCTGTAGACTGTTCCGGTTCGCGATGTCGAAAGGAACCGGTACGGAAAGGACTCGATCACGGTCCGGTCGGATAAATATGATGCAAGATAATCACTGGCGGCTATCCACCACCACAACTTCGAGGATCTAAGCATGTCCGCCTACGGAGTTATCGCGAGACCTTCGGCTTCACCATTCCAACTATACCCTACGGCTTGGAAAGTCCAATCTAAATCGACACCGACCAAGCCGTCTGCCCCCGAGTCACCGTCATTCATCATCATGTATCACCTAACACTACCCTCTACACCATCCGACCTCGTTGGCTTTATGCACGAGGAGTTCGCTGATGAAATCGATAGAGGTGATACCTACCCTCAGGAAGCTGATCCTGGTGTGCGACTTTCTAGGGTGGCATTTGAGAAATACTTCTTTGCTGCGGATGTTCTTATTGGTCTACGCCTTGAGAGTGACTTGTTAGCGGGGTTTGGGGTGGATGCAGAACGCGTGAGCGAGGATGAACCATTGGAGATTCCGTCAGCTGTTACAATAGAGGGAATAAGAGATGGGAGAGAATGGAAAGATTGCGTTACTGGTTTTTATTATGTGCAAATATTATGTTTCCTTCGGTCTTTAATTCCACTACTAACGCTTATGCGACTTTAGGTAAAGCCAAACTATCCGGGACGGTCCTCTCACATCTGCAATGCAGGCTTCGTCGTGCCGTTCAACGCTCGCGGACATGGCTTCGGCCGATTCTTAGCTCGATCATACCTACACTACGGTCCACGACTTGGGTATGAAGCCAGTGTATTCAACCTCGTTTATGTCAATAATGTTGCTAGTGTCCGGTGAGTAAAATTCAAGTTCGAGTACAAAACATCCGGTTTCTGAAATATGCTGATCTGTTTGACTATTATTTATTAATCGTGCAAGGATATGGGAAACTCTAGGATTTGCTAAAGCCGGACGTATACCACGCGCGGGGAGATTAAAGCGGAAAGACGGCCAAGGGGAGGAGTACGTGGATGCCTGGATTTACTATAAGAGTTTCGTTTCTGATGGCTGATGAGGGGACACCTGAAGGCCAAATCGCTACAGGCATGGGAGACGTATCAGGGTGATGAACCGTTACTTATTCCAATGTGATATAGTGTATGTATGTATTGGCTCTATCGTAGACAAGAAACACCTCGAGAAAATTTAGAAGATAGTTATACACATATGGGTTGAACGACCCTTTTATGCCCGTTCTTCGTGACGTTGGCAACGGCAAGTTAAAGAAAGCATCACAGGACAACAAGACAAGGATATGCCCTCTCTCGCTCGTGATTCAAGAGTAAGATCAAGAGTCACGACTCGGCGATTGGACAAGAAGCGGAAGGGGAAAAGGCGTGGGGCAAGAGAGTGAATGCTATGAAGTCGGAATCCAGAATCGCGCATTCCGAGATGCTTTGCTCACGTGCGTTTGAGCTCTATACATGAGTACCAACGAATTCAGACCACGATTTCACCTCTGAGGGTATCCTTCCTTCGGTGTAAGGTCGTAACCCACCCTGAGGCATTTTGCGTGCGAGAGCTTCGACGTAGAGGTGTGCGCATTGGGCATTGTTTAGGAGTGGGAGGCCGAAGTCGACGGCGTTTCTGGAGAAATTGCGAAGAAACATTTGTCAGTAAAAGTCAGGATATTTATGCTATGCGTAGGTTGGAAAGATATGAGATGGGGACGAATGAAACGTACCGTCTAGCAACATAATTCTCATCCGTAGCCGACTCCGCCCGACTCGTCGAAAGGTTAACGACACACGTAATTTCATACTCGTCAAACACCTCTCTCAACTTCCTCTTATCCTTCGTCGGGAAGAATATCCGTTTACAACTCAAATAAGGTGGGTTGTTCAGGTGTTCCTCTACTTCGTGTGAAGAGCAGTATAATCGGAACCCGAGGTCTTGGAAACGTTTAGCGATTGAGAGCATGGATGTATTGGACTGAGGTTCGGATGTGGATTGGGGTCTGGATATGTCGCCGCCGATGAGGATACCCGAACCCGGTCGAGGGTTTTTCCAACCGGTTTGGGACTGTATGGCGGACCAGTAGGCTTCGTAGACGTCTGTACCAAAGCAGGCGATTTCGCCTGTACTAGCCATTTCTACAAGAACAAATTATGCCTTAGTACAGACACGGAAAAGAGACATGGCGAGAGAATGGTAGAGTGGAACACCTACCGACTCCGAGGAATGGATCAGCACCACCCAAACGTGTCCAAGAGAATTGAGAGACTTTAACAGCGGTGTAATCCCGTTTCACAGCCATCAGGTCGACGGGTTCGGGTACGTCCTGGCCTGTAATCGCGGCTGTGGCGACATCTATGAAGTTCGTTCCAAGAACTTTGGAGACGAACGGGAAAGAACGAGACGCCCGAAGGTTGCACTCAATAACTTTGAGTTCCGGTTCCCCACCAGGAACATCCCTCTTAATAATCTGCATGTTGAACGGACCCGAGATCCGCAGTGCAGCAGCAACTTTCTCCGCGATCACCTTACACCTCTTCACTACACTCTCATCAAGCGAGAATGGAGGAAGGACGAGGGTAGCGTCACCGGAATGAACGCCGGCTTGTTCCACATGTTCTGATACGGCATGGACGAGGAGTTTACCGTTGTGGGCTACGGCGTCGAGGTCAATTTCTTGAGCGGAGTCGATGAATCTTGTTATGACGACTGGGTGGAGAGGGGAGACGTCTGCTGCAGCGGAAAGTTTGTGGTGTAACGTGTCGTGGGAGTAGGCGATGGACATTGCAGCTCCTGAGAGGACGTACGAGGGACGAATCAGGACGGGATAGCTTTAAGTATTATCGTATTAGCGAGCGTATCAGAAATGGCAATGAGAAGGTTACTGCGCTCACCCGACTCTATCTGCAAATTCCTCCGCGGCTTCTAGAGAAGACACTTCCTCCCATTCGGGCTGGTCGACACCGACCTTGTCGAGGATGGACGAAAACTTGTGTCGGTCCTCTGCTGTGTCGATCATTTCTGGGTCTGTGCCTAATACGTTGACGCCATTGTGTTTTAATCGAAGCGCGATGTTCTGAGGCAGTTGACCTGGAAGAATCAAATTCAGTCAATCAGACTAGTCGTTGTCGTTGGGATTGCGGAAATGCTACCTCCGACGCTAACAACGACGCCGCTCGCGCCTTCCAACTCGTAAATATCCATGACACGTTCCCAACCTAATTCTTCAAAATATAATCTGTCCGCTTCGTCGAAGTCCGTCGAGACCGTTTCAGGGTTATAGTTTATCATGATCGTCCGTTTGCCCGTATCCCGGAGTTTCCTCGCACATGTGACCGCGCACCAGTCGAACTCTACTGAGCTTCCAATTCGATAAACACCACTCCCGAGAACCATAGTCCCGTGTTCGTCAAATTCAACATCGTGAGTGCTGGCGTTGTAAGTTGTATAGAGGTAGTTCGTGTGTGCGGGGAATTCAGCGGCGAGCGTGTCAATTCGTTTTACGAAAGGAGTAATCCCGAGAGATTTTCTGTGTGCGCGCACAGCGTCTTCCGTACTCGATACCAAGTTAGCTATTTGAGAATCAGAAAAGCCCATACGTTTCGCTTGGCGCATTAGATCCTCTGAAATCTCAGAGACAGAACCGGCTTCCTTCAACTCATGGTGCGTATTTACGATGTTCTCGATCTTGTAGAGGAACCATTTGTCAATTTTGGTCAGTTCATGGATCATGTCGACTGTATAACGTTTTTCGTATAAAGCATACGCGATTGCGAAGAGACGCGTATCCGTCGGATGACTAAGGGCGTAGTCGAGGTCTTCTGGTTTTGCATACGCCTCGAATCCTAAATACCGAGGGTCGATTTGACGAATTGCCTTTTGTAAACTCTCCTCGAAGGTGCGGCCGATAGCCATGACTTCTCCGACGCTCTTCATGGCGGAACCAACTTTCCGGTCTACCTGCGATGAGAACTTCGCCAAATCCCACTTTGGTATTTTTGTCACGATGTAATCCAACGAGGGTTCAAAGCATGCCGTAGTCGTTTTCGTAACCGCGTTTGGTAATTCCGGGAGCGTATGTCCAAGTGCGATTTTCGCGGCAGTGTATGCAAGCGGGTAACCAGTAGCTTTCGAAGCGAGAGCACTTGATCGACTTAGTCGCGCGTTGACCTCGATAACGCAGTATTCCTTCCCAGCTGGATGGAGCGCATACTGAATGTTACACTCGCCAACGACGCCGAGGTGTCGAATGGTCTTCAACGCAGCAGTCCGGAGCATATGGTATTCGCTATCAGGGAGCGTCTGCGAAGGCGCAACGACGATGGAATCACCAGTGTGAGTGCCAAGAGGGTCAAAGTTCTCCATGTTACAGCAGATAATAGTATTATCTGCGGCATCCCGGACGACTTCGTACTCGAGCTCCTTCCAGCCTTTCATACTCCGCTCAATGAGCACTTGAGGACTGAGACTTAGACTCTTTGCTGACAAGTCACGAAGCTCGTCGGGGTTGTTTGCGAAACCGGAACCGAGACCGCCTAGAGTGAATGCAGAGCGAAGAATGACCGGATAGCCTATCTTTGAAGCTGCGTCGAGTGCAGCGTTGACAGATGAGACTGCTGTGGATTGAGCTACAGGAACGTCGATTTCTGACAGATGCTGCTTAGCTGTATTCTTATAATAGAACAAAATGCATCATACCTTTTAATGCCTGTACGAAAAGATCCCGGTCCTCGCTTATCTCCAACGTCCTAATCGGCGTTCCCAAAACCTTTACTCCTAACCGATCCAGTACACCCATCTTATCCAACTGAATCCCGACATTAAGCGCACTCTGCCCTCCAAACGTCAACAAAATCCCATCCGGTCTCTCCTTTTCCAGAACATACGCGACATAATCCGTCGTAATAGGCAAAAAATAGACCTCCGAAGCAAGCTGGTGAGACGTTTGCCAAGTAGCGATATTCGGATTGATAAGTACGGCTTCGATCCCTTCTTCGCGAAGTGCCTTGAGTGCTTGCGAACCAGAATAATCGAATTCACCTGCTTGCCCGATGGAAAGACCTCCAGAACCAACGATGAGCACCCTTCGGACGTCAGGACGTGGAAGTTTGGGAAGGACCTTTGCAGAGAGTTTACGTGCGAGCTCGGATGGTGAGTTTAGTACATGTTCGCCTTCTGCAGGTGTGTAGGATCCAACGGCGGGAGCAGCTATGGCACGACGCGCTGCTGTCGGCACAAATGCATGATTTCGGCGCTGGAAGCATTGGTGGAAGGCCCGCGCTCCCGTTGGTCTATGATGAGCAAAACTAAGAAGTCCATGCCTAGAGAGCAGGCGTATTGACGCCATTCTTGAGCTCCCACTGACGGCAAGTTTTTAGCTTTGGCTTTGGGTGATCCAAAGCGGCGGAAGAGGACCGAGTCACTTTTCTTCTTATCTCGCTTTAAATTTTTAAAAAAATTGGTTGTAGATCGTCGGCAATGGCGGAGCCCGAAAAGTATCAGGATCTGCATCCGTACGCGTTATAAGGCCAAGTGATGATCAGCGAGCGTTCGTAGGCGTTCGTCCAGTTAATTGGAATCATTGCATTGGATTAAAGTTTCTACCTTTCTGAGAGGTGAATGCGCAACGTCGTAACTGAAAGCATATCGCACATAAATACAAGACAAATTATATTACCTTATTGCCCCCCCTACCCTTAATAACTGTTGTACAATGCAGCCGCATCTCAATTCTCGGGTATCCCTTTTCGCTAGACGGTCTGTACTCTGTACTCCAAGACCCCTTTGTGAATTGAAGAGAAGATCAATTTTGACTCGTATACACACGCGTATCTCCAGCTTCATTAGATTACGATTGACCACAAGCCCGAAAACTTCATCGGTCTTGGCTTCTCGGCCGATGGAGAGAACGCAGCAGTGGTGTGAGAGTACATAACAGCTCATGCTTTCAGGTTCCGTGGTCAATGTGTGCATTGGTGTGCATCTCAAGGATTCCGATTCCGTTACAGCAATCAGGCTCAAGGCGTCTAAACCGGTAAAAACTGCCATTTACAGCCAATGTGTCAGAGGATAGGAGCCCAATTTTTCTAGTCTGGAGTTGTTAGCATACACTGAAAGGATTTAATCCCCATAACTACCTGCTGTCAGGCTCGGCCGTAACGACCGCGCACGTCATCGGAAATGAGCTCCCAATCCTTCTCTTCTCAATGGTCAATAGTTCTCCCCCTTAGTTCTTCTGAAAGCTACGAATCCCGATTCTCAGGCGTGTTTCTCCTCGGCATACTAGGATAAGAGCTGAGCCATGTCTAGTACGCTTTCAGTACAGACCTTAGCATGTCACCATGAATCTTGAAGGGGCCTGTATCGATTCGCTTCCAGATAATGGTTCACGAGACATGAGCATAGATCACGTGGTCGCAGGTTCGCGTTATTTACGTTTGTTGATCCGCAGGCCGGCAAGCGAACTGAAGCTCGAACATCGACATCCTCAGTCCTGAATTACGCGCCATCATGCCATTAAATTTAAGTTGAAGATGGTCGGTAATTTCACATCCATCTCATAGTGCTGTTTCATATTCATAGAATCCCTTCCCGTTCTTTCTCCCGAACCACTGTGCGTCTACCATCCTCTCCAGGAGGACACTCGGACGGTACTTTGAGTCGCCCGATCCCTTGTATAGAGTTTGTTGAATTGCGAGGCATGTATCAAGACCGATGCTAGACAGACAAATTCACGTGAGTGTTCGAGCGAGAATATAGTGACATGATCGATACTCACAAGTCGGCTGAGATGTGGAAGTGGTGGAAGTTCAGCATTAGTGAGAAGCAACAGCGATGCACTTGAATTTTCACCCACCAAGTTGTAACGGCCCCATCGGATGGTTCATCCCAAGCCTCATGGTCTTGTCGATATCATCTCGCGTTGCCACTCCCTTCTCGAGACACATGATAGCCTACATTCGAAGTCCATAAAAATAGGAACGGATAATTCAAACCCAAGAACCCACTTCATTGATAAACGGCATGAGGAGAGCGTTTGAGACGAAGCCCGGAACGTCCTTGGACGTCGTGACCTCTGGCAGAATCATGGATCAGCAATATACTATAACCAAAGGGATAGTAGGAATTCATTACCTTTACCACATGCCACGGCGAAATTCCGCGCGCGGTTTAGGGTCTCCTCAGATGTCTGAATTGCGGAAATAAGCTCCGCAAGTTTCTGTACTCGAAGTCAATTCGTGCTGAGATTTGAGTTCTCGGAAGAACAAACCATGACGGGAACAGGATTGAAGAAATGCAAGCCTTATGCATGTCAGAAATGCCATGTTCATGAGGGCTGATTGGACGCTCTTACCAACTACTCGGGAAGCATTTGCCTTTCCCTTGTCAGACGCGGCAGAGATATCTGGAGGAATTGTTGAAGCCGCTATCTTCGTGATACTCAGAGAGGATGTATTTGACGCAAGGATCGCGCTTGGGCTGAGTTCCCGAGCGAGTGAGCCGAATATCAGCTGCTTGAGCGAGAGGTTTTCCGATACTGCCTATTATTCGCGACGATATACGCGTCATACTATGTTTATTGAGCGTTGAAGAAGGAACGGAACGCACCTCGACAACCATATCGACATCGCGCAATCCTTCGAAGCCCTTATCCTTCGGCACGACACTAACGCGAGCTCGAGCTGCTTGAGCTTCATAATCCACAATCCTGCCCTTTGCAACGTCCTTCGCAAGAAGCTTGTCCATTAACCGGAAGCCCTTCTGTACTTGCTCTTCGGACTTGTCGTATAGGAGGACATCGACCTTAGCTCTCAAGGCTGCTACATAGGCGATACCCAGGCCTGAATCGTGTGAACTTCTGGCATTATTATTCCGTGGTGCAGAGGCCATACATACCCATCTGCCCTGCGCCTAATACGCCAAGCTTTCTTACTCCGTGTGTGAGGACAGTCATGGTGGGTTGGTGAAGCAGATAGGCGGGGAGCCCGGCTCAAAGAGAAAGTCAGTATCACATGATGGTTCCGGTTCAACGCGCTTTATCGCATGCCAGTGCCACACCTTGTTTTACCTCCATCGCCTAGCTTCATCATCCGGTATCTTAAGGGCAAGAGCTTTGTTCTGAAGCCCTTTGCGAGAACCAGGACAGGTGGTCATATCCCGTCTCGTCGATGCAAATGGTATGAGAGTTAAACAAATAAACTCGACACGGCAAACTTGGAAATGCATAGAAATGCGGAGGGAGATAGCTTCCGTGTGCTCGTAGATCGCAGAAAAATCGAGCATGAAGCTAGGGACCAGATACGCAAACAATCGCTCGATCCATATAACCGTCTTCACTCCATCGCGGAAGATATCGAGTTTGTCCAGGCCGCCTATCAGAACTATTCTGCATACCCGTTGCTCGGTGAGCGGCCTCTATTCGCAGATCCTGTGCGATAGGACGCTTACGATAAAGTCAATTATGTAGCAAACTTGCGGTGTGGCGCTTGGTACTGTGACTCGAGAATGGTAATTCAGGATCTCGTCGTCAGATTGACCGCTAATCTCACGCGGGACTAGGGATGCGTAACGGTACATTTCAAGTCAGCAGATGGTCACTACAATGGCTGGAGCTTCAATCTTCGGCGCCCAAACTTGCACATTCTTCCTCTTATACGCGATGCAGGAGGGTAAGAGCCCCACATCAAATGCCTAACAACCAAGTTGAACGGATTCACTGGTAGGGTTTGCATCGTAGACTCTACACGATCTGGGAAGCGAATGCCAGACTCTCTATCGAAGACGGTGCCAATCTGGTGCGCTGTAGTCAATAGAGCCTCGATAATCAGAGGATTGACTCGTCTACATAATTGGGACGTCAAACTTTATACGCCACCTCAATGCGTGAGTAAACAAGAGTACGACCAAATTGAAGTCAAGGCAGACGACTGGGCAATTTCTCTCGCGGTAAGAAATACGCTGTCGGCAAGGCTATATGCTCATTCTCTCTCAGAAATCGGCCTATGACCTACCGGCACTTGATAAACCTCTGCGGCCTATCTGGATTTCCCCCGATTCATCTGCCTTCCCTAGATTTGGACATGACGCTCACTTTATCCCTATCATCTGCATATCTGCTTCTAAATTAGTCGAAGATGGGACAGAAAGGCGCAGAAACGGGTATTCCTACGTTCAAGGAGCTGGGGACGATCATGAGAATTGGAGTCAAGTACGTCGTATCTACAATCAGCCAGCTTCACATTCGACTAAGTATATATGTGTAATCAGGGGCTACTGCCGGATGTCTTTTGGGAACACAAGGACGAGCTCTTGAAAGCGTCCCAAGCTGATTTTCCCTGCATCTTGACGCGTATCGTAGGCGAAGCTCGTTCGATTTCCCGCATATCTGAAGACTGGGTTAGGCTGCCTACTCCAGTCGCCCACGTCCACGGTCTTTTATCAGTAGCGAAGCTCGAACATGTCCCGGATCCTTTCTCGGCCCCTCGGGGCGGTGTGGAACGGCCGATGTCATACATTACTATCCGAAGATGTCCCAATGCACCTCACTTGGCTCCAGTCAATAAAACTAGCCCGGTAGGTTTTGTACACGAGGTTGCGATTCCGAATGACAAGAAGGCTGGAGAACGCGCCTTCAAAGCAGCTTTACCGGGATGCTTGAGCTTCATCAGGCAGCAAATCCAGGAGAATCGTCAGGTCTGTATTGCATGTGAATGTGGGAAGGATCTGAGTGTCGGAGTCGCAGTAGTTGCTCTCCAGGCATTCTTCGATGACACCGGAGTGCCAGACTTGGACCGATTTGACCGCAATCAACTACAAGGTGTGCTCATGCCTTACAAAAAAGATCATTACTTCTCGGCCTGACTTGTATACCATTCATTTAGCAACCAAAGAAAGCATTCGTTCAAGACTTCATTGGATAATATCCAGCAGGCCAGAGGCTAACCCATCCCGAGCGACTTTGAAGCGGGTAAACGAGTTTTTCATGTCTGCACGGCACCCCACCGCTTGATAGTTACTGGACATCAGTTTATGCGCCTCGGACTGCGAATAACCCATCCTGCATGGCGCTATCGATCTTCCTTGGATTGGAATCATGCGGTCGATACTTTGCCTTGAATGAAATGAAAGCCGGGTATGTGACCATCAATCTTTGTACCTTGCATTAAAGAACACGGACAAATGCCATTTTTTTCCCAGTAGGAGTGTATGGGGGTTTGTGACGAGCATATGGAGTAAGACCAAATAATTTTCATGATATCATTCGCTGCTCATTGGGGAAACAGATACGAAGATCCGCCCGAAGGCATGGCTCGGTTCAAGTGTACGATAACAGTTTACATATTCGCATCGTCGTGCAACTTGGCGAGTTCTAGATTTCTCTTAATCTTATCTTATCTAAGTTACCTTTCTTGTGCTGTCCGGCGAACTTTGTGGAATCTTCAAAAGACCACTCCTGGACTTGGAGATAACTCTTTTGCGAATTTCTTGGCTGCGTCCGACATCGCCAAAGGAGTCTATAGCCTACGGCTGGTCGCTGGAATATCAAATTAATCGATCACTGTCGGAAGCTTGGATCAACGACTATCGAGTTCTTGTCCGGGACAAGAATGAACCCCGCAACCTAATTGTCCCTTCGGGGCCTGTTCAGATAGCTCACGGCACTACTGTTTCTGCCGAAAAAACTTAGTCAATAGCATATTCTCGATTCCAGCAGGTTGATTCATGTATGAGTATGCAGAGTATCGAGTGAGTTTTTCACTGGCATCTACTCATTTACCCCGGCAACTCATATCAGACTTCGCCTTCCACGAGGTGATATCCCGTTATAGACGATTCGGTATCAGTCAATTTGTGCACCACGGGAAGCATCGAAATTTGCCTCTCACTTCTTGAGAAGTTCTTTTTTTACGTTCAATTGGCTCGCATCTAAACAAATGAACGTCTGTTACCGTTCTCAAGCGTCCTTCATGTGAAGTGAAGTCTAATGGTGACAACCGAAGCAGCGATTCTCCTATGTTCTAACCGCGCCCGTAGTCATCGGGGTGCCTGCATCACGGCTGGTTCCCTGTGGTAATACCCTGATATACCAGCGGAATCGTTTGAAGTCTTCCGATTAAGAGAAAGGATAATGAAGTTGATCTGAAGCTACCAAATCTAGAGCTACCGGTGCACGTTTCGATCGACTTCGATAGCTATCTGGACCGCTGACCTCAGTCTCTGCGCGTTACTCTTTATCAACGGTGAGTACCTTGTGCAGCTGTGGTATGTTTTAACACCGAACATGCAATCGAACCAGAGGCGTGTCCACCTCTCGCAGGCTCAATATGTCACCGATCGCTTCTCTGTCTCGCGGCCACAACGCAGATCCACAACTAGCGCTCTTGGACTATATATAACCTTCTTGTCCACTTATTTGCGACTGGCGCCTAGAATACCGCCTTATCTATCTTCGCAAGGAAGTGATCCCAGAGCAAGATGGACCATGTTTGATCTTCCCGTACGCAGAACCTCGTTGGGCGGCCATCTCTAACTTGATGACAGACGTTTTCTTTACTCAGTTTAGGTCCGCTAAGCAGTTAGTGCGGTCTCCTTGCGGAAGGGCGTCTTCGTCGTGGCGAAATATTCCAACACGCGGTACGGCGTGCCCGATAACCTTGAGATTTTTGCTTTGTTTAGATGCCGAGGTATGATGGTGTTCTCGAAGACGCGTGGTGCTGCGCCATAGTGCCCTGAGGCTCGAGTGGGTAGGCCCACATCCTCTCGGGAATTTTATTCTCAATGATTTTTGCATTAGTCCAATCAGGGAAACTGGAATACGACGTATATCTCTATCGCCACGGTCTGGTCCCAATCAACGAGATTTTGGCTGCGTCCACTGAGATCCTGAACAGCAGGCTGATCCCTATCCTTGCATCAGTTGATCACTGTTCGTGCACGATCGACTAACAGTCCCAACGGTAACAAGTGACTCGGAACATCTGAAGTCAGGACCATTTCGCCAAATAGCAAATAGAATGGGGCGGTGCAAGAAATTGTGAGGCACCATTGCAATCAACATCGGTATTTCCACTCGACCGCAAGTCTCCCCAACGTTCTGAAACCACTTCCACCTGCCCGCACGTCTCTTAACTCCAACATTCCTACTTGAGCGTAGCCGAGTAGTCCGCCATCTTCCGCAACCCCACCAAGTCCCGGAGGTTTTAGTTCTTTGGGCAGGTTCGATTGTTGCTTGCGCTTGCGGCCGTTCAGGCTATGCTGATAGTCTGTCATCCCTCGGACCGCTTGTAATTCACTTCCGTGCCATCCATCATAGACTACCCTGCGAAGGAAGGTCTCTCAGGGTCCTCGATCGAGAACTCTACGGCAACTGCGCTATCCGCATGGCGCGGAAAGTCTTGTCGTGTTGTTACTGAACGTCGGTAAAAGTGACAAATGGTACGAATGTACGTGTATTCGTCTTATTACACGTTCTCCACTTACTATTTTTATTTTTTATTTTTCTTTCATTGCTGTTTCGTTGACATACTGAGGATTGCGGACGCCCTACCCTATCACGCCTGCCGAATGCCGATGCGCGAAGTTCAATAGTCAATCGTTGCGGGCGAGCCAATTCCACTTTGCATCAGGAAGTCCCATACCCTGTCGATCTCAACTCCGATTTCACCCTTCAAGTTAACTCTCCTTAGTTCCTACCTATCCGGCCGTCCAAGCATGCATATAACTTTTGTACGTCAGGCTTCTCCGGGGTCCTCGTGCGGGATGATGACTATGCATCGCTTTTAACTTCATACTGGCGCTGGGGCCCAGACTAGTTCAAATGAACATTGACGGTGAGTTTCAGTTTCGGCGATTGCAATTTGTATCCGCCGCAGAATATGGTGGGTGACTCGGACGGAAGGTGGATTGTCCCTTTCGGTTCGGTGTATAGATTGAAGATCAGGTACATCGGAAGGATTTGGATGGAAAGCCGATCTCAGTGGTTGGGTCAATGGGTGGGCGCTTAATGAGCGCCTTGGAAGCTCGCGTTTACTCCTGGTGCTTGTAAGTATGGAACCTTTTTTAGCAGTCCTGCTATATGACCATTTTGGGATCCGAACAAGGATTGGCCGCCATTGCTCATCGGGGTCGCCAATATGACTGGGTTTTCTCTGCCTTCGTGCATGAAGACGATCTGAAATTTCAGGAAATGATTATACGGTAAGCCACCCGCTTCACAGTACCTTCGTACTTGTGCTTTTACAAATTCACGGATGCTGTCCCCTTGAGCATAGAGCGATCTCATAGCTCTAGCTCGTCATTCGTATGTATATACACCTTGCGAGCGCGATTCTTCGCAGCAGCTTATCCTACCACCGGACCAGCCGAGTATCCAACGTCCACGAGCCTATAGTTCCGCGGTCGAATCACGTCCATCGAAACATCCAAGACCCAAGAGCGTGCCAACTCCGACACTCCGATATCTGATATGATACGATACGATGCAGATAAGATATTGAAAAGTGGAGCCTTATTTTATCTGATAACCATGTGCTACTAGATCGTCTATCTAGCCCAAGAAATCAAGACTCTTTTACGGAGCCAATAGCGCTATAGCGCCGTATCGTCGATATCCCCATTCTGTGGGCTTGGGCGGTATTTTATGATCGTCAGGGCACAGAAGAGAAGGGTTGGGAATGTACTTTGGGGTCCCCTCGGTTCATTGTAAGTATGCCCTGTTTGTTCAATTTTCAATCTGGCTTATTTCTGTCTGTAGATACTGTACATGGTGATGGAGAACTTATACACAATATGCAGGCTTTTGAAATCTGCGGTTGTTTGGGCTATGCCAATGCCTATAGGATAGGTGCTTCGGGGCTGAGTTTCCTCACGAACGTCGAGACCTCGCACTTCGCTCCGCCCCGACCAAAACAAAACTTCTCACCCTTGACGTCTTGCAATACAATTTTCTTTCTTCGATACTTTTCCTCGAGTTCAGTTATCAGTTCATCTGATAAGATGAACGGCGTTCGTAAGATATTCTAATCTATTCAATCTATTCAATCTGATATGATAAATTTATCGTGATACTCTTTTTTTTGGTAAAGGTAAAGGACCATATGCACTCTAGCGGTGAATATGTGAATATGGGACTTTGGATTTCTCGTAGGGCGTTTTCTTGAATCTTGACCGACGTGGCAATCAAGCAAGTAGGTAGGTTGCGTTGCGCGTTGCGAGGATAATTTGAACGATGGGCCGCTCGGACTCGCGAACTCCGCCATTAGGGACTGAGTTATCAGACACAGATAATCTCCCGATAATCTACCCGAGCATGAAATGATGATGAGATGAGACGCTAAAGATCAGGTCAGTTAAAGGTCCCGTTCGTTCGCGATTCCTCAGGATTCCTCCCTACCTTTCTCGCTTTCTCGCCAAGACGAGATGAAGGGATGGATCGAAGAAAGAGCGGAGCCTTAATTTTATTATTTCTATCTGTTTCGAGTTGAGTCGAGTCGAGCTTGGGAGGGTCTGTTACTCTGCTGTCATAGTATAGTTCGGTTTATTTCTCATGGTTGAATATTTTCCGACGAAGACAGTTCACATAAACGCAAGACACATCCCAACGGCGACCTCGACATCCCTCTGAACCTCGTCACATCTCGTCGGCCCTGGATGGAAAATCACGAAAAAAACGATCTTTGATCCAACATTTACAATATATTTATTTCTCGTGTCGTTTCGGACTTTTATTCCGAACGAACTCTATCTACTCTGCTATTCACATTCATATATATTCGTGTTCAATTCAAACCATTCATTCATTCAGAGGAGAGGGGAGAGCCCAGACATCAGATCAGTCGCAGTCGTCGTCACACACCACACGCACACGCAATCTAGTATCAAGTTGATCTAATCTAATCTAATCTTATCGATGTTCGGTTTTGGAACCTTACTTGTCTTGTCTTGTCTTGTCTTGTCTTGTCTTGTGTCTCGGGTGGTGCGTGTGCAGACCTGGAGCTCAGCCCAGCATTAATATTGTTTGCATTCGAAGGTTGAATTGCTGTATTTGACGTTACAACTAACTAGACCCCGGGTACTACTACCAGTACCAGTACTTATTGTATTTCTCTCCTGATTCCGACTGGTTTTTATTTTTCAACTTGGAAGTTAGTTTTTATTTCGGAAAGTCGAGGCGAGAAGCGTAGGGTGTATGCGCTATACGCGAATGAGCTTATTTCCTTACTCTTTTCTTCTTTTGTTTGTTGCTCTTCCTTCCTTTGGGACTTTCACTAACTGACTAACTAACTAACCCGTCCACCCATTCCCTTATTCTTATTTGACTTTCGCTGCGTCACGCTGGACCGGGTACGGGGCGGGGCGTTCTCCTTCTCTTTATTCAGTTGCTCCCTTCTGTTATGGTTATGTCCTTCATTGCTCCCAAGCTCCCATGTGTGCTGTACCATGTACAATGTGCGTGTACATTTACAGTACAGGGGAGGTTCCTTAATAGATAGTATAGTACTCATATGTTACAGTAGTCGGTTGTCTGAATCTGAGTCTGAGTCTGCCAGTGGAGAGTGAATCCTCGTGTCGGAGTCAGTACCTGAGACTGGTTATTACTCGTTCTAGTTTAGTCTAGTCTAAAAGCGACTGAAGTATATTTTCAGTCCAGTAAGAGGACGAACCAAACTAATATATTGTCTATTATATATTATATGTCTACGTCTGCTAGTTTTGGTAATCATCCGAAGTGAGTAAAACCAGACGTCTGCCTACCTAGGTTAAGCAATACAGTAACTCATCAACTATTGTGATAAACGTTACGGTAAGATAGATCAACGACGAATGATCGTGTGAAAGAAAGAAATGACCCAAGCGAACGAGAACGAGAACGATGGCAGCGCGAGAAGGACTGACTCGGACTCGGGCTTGAAATAATACTGTAGATGGAGGTTGATTGGTTGGCCGATTAGTTGGTTTGCTGGATGTCCCAACTACTTGTACTAAAGGAAGGACGTCACTGGCGCGGTGGCTGAGAAGAGAGAAATAACGCCGATTTATTCGAAATGGGGCCAGGACATATTGTATTGTATGTAAAGCAGACCAGAACTAGTACTAGAACTAGTACTGGACTGGGCTGGACTGGGATTATAAGATAAGAAACTTGAAGGCAGAAATTTAAACGTTATTTCCGTACGCACTCATACATAAGCACTCGGATCGGTGTTCGAATGTTACTGTAACTATTACTGACGCCTTCAAATCCTGCAGTACTAGTCGGTCTATCCCATTCATTATATGCCTTGTCTCAGAAACGTACGTATGGTGAAACTCAGTACATAACAACATATGCATCAAACCAACTCGGAACTCGGGCAAAAAAGGAAGAAATCGAAATCTTGTAATCTTGTCATCTTGTCATCTTGTGATCATGGTAATGTCCGTGCTGCGTTTTGGGATTGGGATTAGGATTAGGGAAGGCATGCTTGAACGCTGTTGCCAGGTTGCCAGTGTCCGCTCTCGACTCCCAACTCCCGACTCCCGAGTTCCGAGTTCCCGAGTCGCGTCGTTGGTTTGTTGGTTGGGGGATAACTTGAAGACCGAGGTGGGTGCCTGGATGCCTGGACTGAGGAGATCCTGCAGGCATGCATGCATAGCATGTGGCCGCGTCTCGGTCCAATCCCCCGATCCACAGCAAGCCAATACTAGCACTAGCACTAGCAGGATCGAGGATCCATCGAACACACGATCGACAAAAGGACATTTGAAAACATTCGGTTACGGGAATTCGGGAAAGGAGTTGAACCCGATTACTGTACTTACTTACTATATCGATTTTTCTTACCGATACCGATGACATTACACTACCGAAGGGAAAGGGGCGCTGAACGATCAATGAATGGCGAATAGCGGCCGCACACTAGTAAGTAAGCAAGTATAGTACTGGCGCTGACACCGTGACCGCACCGCACCGGCAAGGTCTTGTCTTGTCTTTCTCCTATAATCGATTGCGATTGTTGATGGGAGCGCCACGATACGACACGCCACGACGATCCGCATCCGCGACTCACTCACGATCTACGGAACAGCCCGCAAGGTGAGGCACCGGGATCCGCAGAAGTAAAGTCTGGACTCGGAACGGAACCACTGCCACACGTTGACGTTGACGTTGCACACACTCGTACTCGTACATCGTACCTCGCATGGTCCCGCGAAGATCGAAAGACTCGTGCCCTGTACCATGTGGAATGTGGAATATGGAATATGGAAGGAAGAGTTGTGTGTATGAGCTAGGAAGGGAAGCGAGGAAGCTAATGTCGTCCTGGGATCCGCGTCGCATTACATACCACCTTTTCTTGACTTGACTAGTACTACTTGACTCCGTGACTCCTTGACTTGACTTGGAAGCTGCCTCACTTTGATTTCCTCCCCCCGTCCGAGCGGAGGCGTTTCAGGATAGCGCCCGACGCTGGGGCCGAGGAGTCTCGGGCTCGCTTGATTTCATTTCATTTTCATTTTCCTTTCCTCTTTTTTTTTTTTGGCCAGCCGGTAGGTAGAGAGCGAGCGGACCAAGGGACTAGTACTAGCTCGAGGGGAGGCAAGAAAGCGCTCCAGAAATTCCCAATAAGTCAGAACGAGAGTAAGCGAGATTTTTTTTTCGTCGAGGTTGGCTTACAAGTATGTCCGTCCGATCACGTGTGTATAAACACGACGAGCCACCGAGCCACCGAGCGAGCCACAAAGACAGACAGCGATACATCCGTGTCCCGATCTAGACACTCGGACATCCAAACGCTCAGTACTAGTAGCTGGAGTATGTATAGCCCCGGTGTGGAGATAGAGACGCTCTCGGACCCGCGCATGATTATGGTTGGAAATCCGAAAGATTCGAATTTACTGAGAAGTGGTGGCCTGGAGGCAGTATTATTTTGAAAATGTTAATTGTAGCTTAGAAAGCGTCTGTATCTTTTTACGTTCTCCGGCGACCAATGTTAGAGTTGTTGTCCAACGTTCCCAAGTTAGAGTTGTTCCCGATCCCGAGTATAGGGAGGTTTACGCGTCGTTGCTCCTCCCCCAAAGTCAAGTCGATACGCAGGACACGAAAGGGAGGAGACGAGATGAGACGATTCGTTCCCTCCCCTTCGGATACCGGATTCTCGCTTCCGAGTTTAGAAAACGAGCTGGAAAACGCGATATCAACGTCGGACGAACGAAGCGGAACAATCTAATGACCTAAAACGCCAAAACGTATAGCTTCACAATTAATGATCGACAGACATGAACATGGAAATGGGACACAGTATCACATTGACATTGAAGACAACGCAATCGAGTTGATGAACCGACCTTATAGACTACAGTCTGAACAGCCGCGACGAGATTGACGTTCAAGTTGAAAGATTTCGCAGACGCATACTAGCAGGTACAGGTACAGAGGTACGCCAAGCTACTGTGACTGTATAGTGTCGGATCAGAAGTCAGAAGTCAAACAGCATATCCTATCATTTATGCGTACGTGCCAAGTTGTTTTTTGGCATCAGGGCATCAGTGAATCAGTGATAGAGCCGACAATGTAAGAAGTTAACGGTACATACCGTACTTTCGTCAATGTATGACCTGTTCCGCGGACTATATATCATCTCGTCTCGTCCCATCTCATCTCACAATCCCACGTACTGCATAACAACCTCCAAGCTTCCGAGAAAAAAGAAGACGAAGAGGATGGTGTACTAGTACTGCAGGTAAAACGGATAACATACCGTAGTGGCGAACGAATCGAAACGAGCGAAGCCCCGTTTCCAATTCCTAGCCTGAGAAGTCGAAATTGAACATCATGCTGAGAGTACTAGCACTGGAACTCGAACTGGTCGTGCGATACTATAGGTATGTATGCAGCACATTTCACAGTGGCGCGCCTCGCAGCGCAGCGTGGCAACATGGAGCGGTGCGCTGTGAGACGGGAGGATGGAGATGAGAAGAGTCGATGCGGTGCTGACGTATATGCGCCTTAATTCTAGGAGACACTAGCGCTCGAGAAGGATCCGGTACAGCAGAAATAGCGGAAGCAAAGAAGAAGTAATATGATATGATAGTGATATAATATAGTTTTTAATTTTTCTGCATACGAACCGTTATACGTACAGACGTACGTACGCGAATAAACGTACGATACCTAAACATTATTAATGGGAATAAAGATAAAGCGAAGGGGAAAGAGGGAACGGAGTGTATCGGCATTGCAGTGTCCTGTGGTTTTCGGTGACGGCGTCTTATTCTTATTGCTGTGCACTGATAATTGACTAGCTGACCGACCGGTAAGAGTAAGTAAGTACTGCTTGACTGCTTATGACTCAATTTTGATCGCAAGTGTTTGTGTTTGTGTTTGACACGAAACCAAATCCAAAATCCAAATCCAAAATCCAAAGTGAAGAGCCAAGGAAAGGCTAGAACCAGACGGCATCAGCAAAACCAAACCAGGCAAGATGTTCTAGGTGACATCGACATCAAGAACGTTTTGTTTTCGCAGATAAGGTGTAGCGACAAGAACGGCGACGACGGCGACGGCGAGGCCCAGACCGGTGTGAGGAAATATGATTACTACTTGAAGGAAGGAAGGATGCGTCCAAGGACCAAGGACCAAGGACCAAGGGCGGTGGAGTGCGGGCACCGATGCACTGATGCACCGTCGCCCGCTGCACTCGCAAGATGACGCGACGCCCGCCGGTCTTCGTTCGTTCGAAAATAGATAGGTTGGGTTGGAATGAAATGAAATGCAATGCAATGCACTGTAAGAGTAAGTAGGAAGAGAGAAGATGGGCATGAAACAGACAAGACGAGTTACAGATAAATATTCTGAAACTTTTCTCACTGGTCCGATGGGGGGTGATGCAGAGACGAGTGTGTGTGACGTCGACTGTCACATCAATTCCGTTCGGATCTCAAGTGCCGGGTAAGAGTGTCCGAGGGTCCTGAATGATGATGATGAATGACTTGACTTTCTCCTTCCTCCCTCGAGAAATTATTTTATTATTTTTATTTCTCTGCTTTCTTTCTGTAACGGACTAGTAGACGGCCGCATAGCTACATACCTTCATTATAAAATGCATGTCCATATCTCTCCTCCATCCACAGTAGTATCATTCCCCCCTACCCTCCCGTCTACGTCTACGCATATCTTATTACTAACTCCTACACTAATCACTCACAATGGTGGTCAACTCAGATAGTCCCTTCGTCTATCACCACTCACACTCTCACACTGCTACCATCGTATCCCCTCGCATCGAACCTCCTCAACAGGAGTTCTTTAGCATCCCTCTTCGCGTACCTACTCCGGAAGACTTAGCCAAGCACAATGTTCTCCTAGAACGGGCATCATGTCTCAAGGACTTCATTGCCTCTTACACGGAACTCGACTCTTACAAGTGCGTTCTCGTCTCTCAATACCTTTTTTGCTAGATATTAATGGCATGGCATATATGTTTAGGAACGGCGCCCCCATTACGTTGACGGGTGATGGTCTTACCGTCCCAGCAGTCGTTGCAGTCGCACGGTACCCAGAGCTCGTCTCCGCGGCTATCCAGGAGGCTCTCTCGGAGCTCGAGAAAGACGAAGCCCGCGTGGAGGCGCTGAACAGCTCGAGGAAGATCATTGATGACAAGCTCGCGCAGAACAAGAGTATCTACGGTGTCAGCACAGGGTTCGGTGGTAGTGGTAAGTAGCGTGTGCTTGGCCCTGATGATAAGAAAGAATGTGTGCTGATAACTTTTCTTTTTTGGTGTAGCGGATACTCGTACTGCGGAACATGACTTGCTCGGTTTTGCGCTCTTGCAGCACCAGCATGCGGGTGTCCTCCCGACTGCCCTCGCAGCGGTTGCAGATGCCAATGCATCCGGCTCGTCTACATCTACGCCAGCTTCGAAGTCAAGCACACCTCTCCCTCTGAGTTCCTCGTCTTCCTCCCTCTCCATGCCCGCAGCATGGACTCGCGCAGCCATGGTCGTGCGTCTCAACTCCCTCCTCCGAGGACACAGCGCAGCCTCTCTTCCCCTCCTCAACGCCATGGGCGGCCTGCTCTCCAAGAACATCACTCCCATCGTCCCTCTGCGAGGCAGTATCTCAGCTTCGGGTGACTTGTCTCCTTTGAGTTACATTGCTGGTACTCTCATTGGCGAGAGGGGTATTTTCTGCTACACACCGAGTGATGAGACGGTTGTTGGTGGGGAGATGGGCCTGGCTGGTGAGGGAGCGAAGATCCTTAGGGCTCCTGAAGCTTTGAAACAAGCGGGGTTGAAACCGATTCAGCTCAGACCGAAGGAGCAGCTAGCGATTTTGAACGGGACGGCTTTCAGTTGTGGGGCTGCTGCTCTCTGCGTCGTATGTATCAATATTCTTTTTGGCGAATTGCAGTGTATTTAATGTTCCGTTTTGTAGGAGGAAGCAAGGCAACTTGTCCTGCTCGGAACAGTTTGCACGGCAATGGGCACGGAAGCAATGCGCGGTTCTGCCGATTCATTCTGCGAATTCATCCAGCGCATCCGTCCTCACCCAGGTCAAATCGAAACCGGTGCTCTCCTCACACACTTACTCGAAACGTCCAAGCTCGCAACTCATCACGCCGAACCCGGGTCTTCCGCTCCCACCCGGTCTCACGGACACGGAGACAGTGTGGCGGAGAGTGGGAAGGATCAAGCTATGGTGATTGACGAGGAGACTATTGATGCTGATGCCGGTGTGTTGAGGCAGGATCGTTATCCGTTGCGGACTGCTCCCCAATGGCTCGGTCCCCAGATGGAGACCGTGCAGCGTGCAGCGGAAGTAATTGCTATTGAATGCAACTCCAGTGAGTATTCTTTGTCTTTGTATTCACCAAAATTAGATTTGAGTATTAATCTGCAATCTATTTTTAATTCGTATAGCCACGGACAACCCACTCATCGACCCATCCACGGGAGTCGTACACCACGGTGGTAACTTCCAAGCTATGGCCGTAACATCCGCACTCGAACCTCTCCGTCTAGCCCTCTTCCACATCGCCAAGATCCTCTTCGCACAAGCAACCGAGCTTCAAAACCCTCTGATGTCAAACGGTCTAACGGGTAACCTCGCCTCAACCGACGCCTCGCTCAACTTCGCGGGCAAGGGCATCGACATCGCCATGGCCGCGTACGTAGCGGAACTAGCGTACCTCGCGGGCCCGGTTAGCACCGGCGTTCAGAGTGCGGAGATGCACAACCAGGCTGTGAATAGTCTTGCGTTGGTGAGTGCGAGGTATACGTTGCAGGCGATCGAGGTTGCGCAGATGGTTGTTGCGAGTTATGTGTATTTGTTGTGTCAGGCTGTGGATTTGCGTGCGCTGCAGAAGGAGATGGAGGAGCGGACGGGGGAGGTTGTTCGGGAGGTTGTGGAGGAGTTCTTTAACTCTTCTTCTTCCTCTTCTTCCTCTTCTGCTGGGGGTGAGGGCGAGAGTGGTGGTGAGAGAGGATTGAACGTCGATGCGAAAGAGATCGCGAAAGCCGTATGGACAGCATTCGACGCGTCTGCGAATATGGACTCTAAACCGCGCGCAGAGAAAGCAGCGAAAGCCTCAACACAGCCGCTCGTAGACCTTCTCCTCTCCTCTTCCCCATCCAAACTCTTCATCCTCCCCTTCTTCCAATCAGCCCTCTCAACGCGTCTCCACACGCTCCACACATCCCTCACATCCACCTACCTCTCCTCCACATCCTCTCCCACCTCAAGCCGATACCTCCCCGCCCTCCCCCTCCTCGGACGCACCAAAGCGCTCTACACCTTCGTCCGCGCACCCGCATCTCAGGGCGGACTCGGCATCGCCATGCACGGATTGGAGAACTTGAATAAGTTCGCTGGTGGACTTGGAAGCTCTGATAGTGGGAGTGCGGAGAGGGGAACGATTGGGCTTGATGTTGCGGCGATTTATGAGGCTGTTAGGGATGGGAGGATCGCGAGGGTTGTTGTTGGGATGTTTGGACCGGATTCTTGATCGTGTCCATTCTTTCGCTTTTGTCGTCGAGATGGGTCTGCGCATTGGAGGTTTTTAATTAGAAGGAGACGTCTGCGGACGGACAGATTTGGAATATATAGGATGAGGATTTTGGATCCTATCCTACATCTCTACAGCGGGAACCCTGGTATAAAACAAACAAATAATTATTCGACGCATCTTAGTCTTAGATTTATCATCTCTTGCTTTATTCTCCTTTTTCCTATTCCTGGTTCTTTGGTCTGGTCTGGTGTTGTCGTAGTTATTCTTGTGTTGTGCTATGCATCCATCTCATCTCTCATCTTCCCGTCGTTCATCTTTCGTCTTTCGTCTCTCATCGTTCATTTCATTCTATTTCTATTCCTACCCTCTATATGCATCTTTATATACACACATACATACATAGATCTCCCTCCTCCCTCCTCCTCCTCGTCGTTTTATCTCACTCACTCACTACTGAGCGACTTTGATTTTTTGTTGTTGTTTGTTTGTTTGTTGTTGTCGGATAATGTATTATTCTAATGCAAAACGCAAGATGTCAAATGACTTGGAAGAATGAAGATTATTTGGGAACGTTGGCGAAATGGCGAATAAGCGAATACGAACGCCAATATTACTGTAATGTAAACACGAATACGAATAAGAATAAGAATATGAACAGGAATTTGAATTTGAACTCACTCTGCTGCCACGAAGAGAAGAGACGAGACGAGACGAGAAACTCTCCCGCTGAAAATACACATTTCCCGATCCCAATCCTTATTCGAATCTTTGAGTCCATCCATGTTATTCGTTATTCGTATCAGTCCCAAGTACTAGTAGGTCCAACGACTAACGACTAACGAACTAACATACTAACGAACTAACGACTTGCGATTGATGCTTTCCCAAGTCCCAAGTACAGTAAAGCGCATTCGATTCGGGCGGGCTCTGTATCCTTCTCCAACTTCAATATCAATCTTAACTAACTAAAATCATGCTCTATCGATTTCGTTTCCTCGTCCTCGTCCTCTCCGTCTCCGTCTCCGGGTCGGATAAAGATAAAGATAAAGATAAAGATGTACTGTACATTTCTCTACGACTACGACTATTATTACTACATTTCTTCTGTTCTGTAGAAAATACACCCGAGACTCACTCGCGACTCACGATATCGATATCGATGTCGTACATACATACACTGTAATTTTTCTTCCTCGGATCGGAGGGGAGGAGTTTCGTGATCATCATCATACGATAGTACTATAATAATAATGGTATGGGTATGGGTATGGGTATGGATGGATGGATCAACGACTCACTCATAATAAAATAAATCGGGACACCACCAGCACCAGTTGCATTTACGGAACGGAATTAATATTGTGGCTGAGTACTCATCCAACCCGATCATATGCTATATGGTGTGACTTCGGACCATCGAAACCAGTCAAAACCGTCGAATCGAATCGAGCTGAATACTCTCCATCATCGAAAGGAAGATCGTGAGGCCTCCTCTTCGCTCTTCGTTTTCTTCCTTGCTGTGAGTTTGGAGTTATGCTAAACCTAAACGTAAAGGTGGATAAACTCACTCTACTCCTACTCCTATCTATACCTATCTATCCCTACACCGACACCTACACCTACTCCAACACCTACTCTATACAGATCTGACAGGTAACTTTGACTTTGAAAGCGAAATGGAAAAACTTGGGAGAACTCGGAGAATCGAAGAATCGCAGAATCGCAGAATCGGAGAACTGAATTGGATTGGATTGGATTGGATTGGATTGGATTGGGATTGGATTGGAAAACTTAGATGGATGGAGTTTAGTTTATCATGGATTGAGATTGCGGGTAAATTCCACTCTGCTGGCCGCACTTCTCAGGCCGGTAGTAGTTGTAGTAGTAATCATAAGACATACATACGTACGTACGTATATACATCCACTTTCCCGAGCCGAGTCTACAGGAGTTGCGGGTCTTCAATTCATGACACGGATACGTTCAGCTCAGAATTGTTTTCGTAAACGTACTTGGACATAGACGTCATCCCCCACCCGAAAAAAATTACTAGTAGTCTAGTACCGATGGCTACGTGATGTAGCAACAACCAGGTGACGTCTCACCCGGAACATGTCTCGCGCTCGGAATCGGACTCGTCATCTCATCTGTCTCCTCTCTTCAGAGCTGAGGCAGTAAAGGAGGAAGATCTGTCAGGTGGCCATGGATCCACAGTGGATCATCATCACGGTTCCACCAAGTGACAAGTCACGTGCTCCTGACGCGTCGCGTATACGCCTGCCCTAAAGCGTCACCAAACCAGAATCAATTCCAAACCGACTCAGTTCTTACCTCTTCTCTTTACTTGACAGAGGAAGAGGCGATACGGGGAGATGAATGCGCGATACGATAATAAAAAATACATTTTTCTTTTATTTCCACATCCAGGAAGCTAGTTACAACTGTGACGAGGTATCTCTGTTGATACAAAACAATCTCGATTCGATTTCTATGATCTTGAGTCTTGAATCCTGAATATGACGAGTCCAGATGAGGTCCTCCCTCCCTGCTATCATCTAGACTCCTTAACTACAAAACTCAACCAGTCACTCATTCATCCGCAGTAAACATATCAACAATGACACTCGCAACCATCCCATCCCTAATAGCCTCATAAATCACACTAATATCCTCACCAATCGTCCCTCTTCCCGTTCCCTCTAGCCCACCACCGAACTTATTAAGGTTCTCAAGTCCATGCATGCCGATGCCCAAACCGCCTTGGTCAGTCGGCGACCGTACGAATTTGTATAGCGCTTTCGTGCGGCCGAGAAGTGGGAGAGCGGGGAGGTAATGTGGAGATGATGGAGTGGAGGTAGATGTGAGGTAGGAAGTTGTAAGGGAATGGTGTGTGGTGTATAAGTGCGTGGACAGGGTGGATTGGAAAGACGGGAGTGAGGAGAGTAATGTTACTGAAGATGGAGAGGAGAGGAGGTGGTCCACAAGGGGTTGAGTCGAGGCTTTCGCTGCTTTCTCAGCGCGCGGTTTAGAGTCCATATTTGCAGAGGTGTCGAATGCGGTCCATACTGCTCTTGCAATGACCTTCGCGTCCAGTCCTTCTGCTTCTTTGAAGTACTCCTTAACCAGATCTTCAACAATCTCAAACGTCCCATCTTCCATCTCCTTCTGCAACGCCCTCAAATCGACAGCCTGACATAGGAGATAGATATAACTCGCCACAACCATCTGCGACACCTCGATTGCCTGTAACGTATACCTCGCACTAATCAACGCAAGACTATTCACAGCCTGATTGTGCATTTCCGCGCTTTGAACGCCTGTGCTGACCGGATTGGCGAGGTAGGCGAGCTCTGCGACGTTCGCGGCCATCGTGATGTCGATTCCTTTGCCAAAGAAATTGAGAGAGGCGTCTGTTGAGGCGAGGTTGCCCGTCAGACCGTTTGACATCAGAGGATTTTGGAGTTCGGTTGCTTGTGCGAAGAGAAGTTTGGAGATATGGAAGAGGGAGAGGCGAAGTGGTTCGAGAACGGATGTTACGGCCATAGCTTGGAAGTTCCCGCCATGGTGTACGATACCCGTGGATGGGTCAATGAGCGGGTTATCTGTTGCTGAATCGCACAATATCCATCAAAACCGTGTTCTTGTCTGAAATACAATGAATACAGAAGATACTCACTGGAATTGCACTCGATCGTAATCACCTCCGCAGCGCGCTGGATCGTCTCGAGTTGAGGACCGAGCCACTGCGGAGCTGTCCTAAGTGGATATCGGTCCTGCCTCAACACTCCAGCATCCGCATCAATAGTATCCTCATCTACCACAAATACTTTCTCCTTCCCGCTTTCCCCAAGACTCTCATCAAACGCAGCAGCAGATGCTTGAGACGCTTGACCGATACTCGACTCATTGGAATGATGCGAAGCGAGCTTGGAGGTGGCGAGTAGATGAGTGAGGAGTACTCCTGTTTCAATTTGTCCTGGATGAGGACGAATGCGCTGGATGAAGTCGCAGAACGACTCTGCCGATCCACGTAGGGCTTCTGTTCCCATCGCTGTGCAGACTGTCCCGAGGAGCGCAAACTGTCTCGCTTCCTCCTGTACTCAACCTTTAGTATCAAGACGAGATTAAACGAAGGCAAGGTCGCTCACGACGCAAACTGCAGCAAGGCCGCAGCTAAATGCTGTTCCATTCACGATCGCAAGTTGTTCCTTCGGTCTGAGCTGAATCGGCTTCAAGCCAGCTTTCTCTAGCGCCTCTGGTGCTCGCAGAATCTTCGTCCCCACCCCGCTCAACCCCATCTCTTCACCGAGCCTTTTTTCCTGGCCCGGTACGTAACAATAAATCGCCCGTTCCCCTACAAGCGTACTGGCAACGTAGCTTAACGGCTGAAGATCACCAGAGGCAGAAATACTTCCACGGAGCGGGACAATGGGAGTAATATTCTTGACAAGTAACTCGCCCATCGCGTTTAAGAGGGTGAGAGACGCCGCACTATGTCCTCTCAGGAGGGAATTGAGCCGTATAATCATGGCTGCACGCGTCCATGATGCAGGCATGGAAAGGGAGGCAGCTGAGGAGCCGAGTGGGAGAGGTGCTCTCTGGGACTCTTGGGAGTGCGAGGGGTCATCCGAATCTGCGATGATTTCAAGCGCTGATGGAAGGACACCTACTCGGTGGTGCTGCAGAAGTGCCAGGCCGAGCAGATCATGCTCGCCCGTGCGTGTATCCGCTGTAACATTTGATGGGCACACGTATTAACTTCCAGACTGAACGCAGAAATATAGTACTACTTACCGCTTCCACCGAAACCTGTCGTAACGCCGTATATGCTCTTATTCTGCGCGAGCTTGTCGTCTATAATCTTTCTCGATTTGCCAAGTACCTCGACGCGAGCATCGTCTTTCGAGAGAGCAGAGAGTGCCTCGTCGATAACCACGGAAACGAGGTCCGGGTATCGTGCAACGGCTATGATGGCAGGAAATGTGAGGCCTTCTCCCGTCAGCGTAATAGAAGCGCCATTCCTTGTGGTACAATAGTAGGGTAAAAGTAATTCAGTACGCCTATGCCTCTTAGGAAGAGTGGAACGCACTTATACGCATTCAGCTCACGATAAGATGTGATAAAATCCCTGAGGCAAGCTGCCCGGCCAAGAAGTATGCTATGACTTCCTAACTCCTCCGCAGTAGGTGCACGGGTATTTCCCCGATGCCTTCCATTACGTTCGTGCTCATGATGAGAAGGGACGGGACCATCGGACTTCGCAACCATAGTCACTGCCAAGATGATAGGGTATGTGTTTCGGATAAAACAATGAGAGACACTTCCATCCAGTGATATGGCTTTATATACGCTTCATTCGTATGGCCGGCGATCTCATCCTTTCCGTGATCTGAGATACCTTCCAGCTTCGGGACTCGGGTACCCACAGATGATGTCCGAGTCCAAGGACTAGGCTTTATCAGACCGAATTCTCAGTTCTCGTGTAATCATCAATAGGGAAGTGTACGCACTCTCGTATTCAGTCGGATCATGTACTTGCTTCTTTCACACAAAGCAATGACGCTGGTTACGTTGAAAACCAAGGCATTCTGCCAATGAAGGTAACTATGTATTCGGAGATTTACTCCCGTGATCCATTGTCGGCAGGATCTTAGTTCTAGAATGATTGGTCAGAAATTGGCCTACAATGATCTGTTTGCTTCTTACCCGTACCACCGACACCGAGGGCAAGTGATAGCGTGGTTAATGACCACGAACAATGCAGTTTTGAAAACAGAACATGGGGGCCAGCACTTACTTGACGCGTCGGAAGCATGTATATTGCGACCCTCACTAATCGAAGCCACTATTCAGCGTTGTCATTTACTGATACTGACGCTCGACAGACTTTTGTATCGCGCTTCTCGCTACTATCTCAGGTTCGAGGAGCGAGCTACAAATTGTCGAATGCGGTTTATACAGTTGATCCGACCATAGAACGTCTGATGGCATGCGCATCTGCAGAAGTCAGTGGGTGTGGGCAAACGAAGGCTTGTAGAGGCCAGGCTGCTTACAGTGTCCGTGACAGTCCGTTTTGAAGAATCCTTGGTTGATAACCTCCATTCTATTCCTGTCTACCCTTGTCCTGGTGGTATTCTCTATGCTTGGTTCGCACAAGCTCCGTCCGAGGGTGTCCTATGCTATCTCCCCTCATTATGTCGTAATTCGGCTAAATTTTTGCGTTGAAGACCGAGTTTGGCGACGCATATCAATACAACTAGAGTCAGTTGGGCAAGGAGAGGGGCGTTTTCATCGGAAAAACTCTTTGCGCGACGATCCGGCCCAGCATTAGTTGATTGTTCTATCCACGATGCCGAGGAAGCGAATAGGAGATCCCGGAGACCGTCCTTGTCAAGGTAGTAGTATCGAAATGAAGATGACACGATGACGCGATGGATATCACACGGTGAGTGAGCGGAAGAGAGTTGTAATAGCGGAGATAGAGGCGGCTTTGCGCTCCATGTGTTCAAATTTCGTTGGGTAGAGTCCGAACTGTAGTTGATTTAACTCTTACCAATGTGAACAGGTCTGGGATATGAGAGGACACGATTCAGCTTAAGGGCCGGTATATACGCGCCGCGTCGCCGACACGTGAGAGCACATCACTCCGACTTACGCCCATCAAAAGGTGCTTCCTAAGTCGAGTTTCCACACTTAATAGGTCTCTTCAAATGAGTAAATGACGCATGCAGGGCCATATGCGCCGACATGACCCAACGGAATCGATTCGTCAGTATTGGCAAGTGAGATTGAAAATAATAGTTATAAATACCAGACAGCAACGAAGCCTAGGCTTTGGATAATAGCCTACATAGTGTCCCCAGTCTTCGTTCCAAGCGAGAATATCTAAGTCCGTGCTTTAAGTGCTGAAACCCTGTATGAATACTGAAATGGATAAAAGTCCTCGGGGACATCGAAAGTTCCGTCCGAGAGTTCTGTCTGATATTCCGGCATTGGACTATAAATAATTCACATTGTGCGAAGGGGGCGCAGAAAGGGTGTTGATATCAGAAGGTAAAGGCCAGCGCCATTCGGCAAGTGAAGGTGTAGTCACAGTATGAGGCAAACCTAGCCATTTCCGAATATTAATGAGATGCCGACCATAGGAGACGGCCCCCATCGAAGAAGTTATCGAAAGCAGTTACGTACCTTCTACGTAGCTTCAGAGATGCAATGTGCTATACGCAGGTCTTGAGCGTGGATTGTGTGAAGGTGTGCTTCGTTACTGAGTTAACAGAGCTGAACACACATCAGGTGATTGGTCAAGTGCTGTGTTGGGCACCTATTGATGGATGATGGGCGATCTGCGTCGATCCTTTATCTCATGACATCAGCGGTATTGCATAATACAGTAGACTATCTCATAATATGGTCGGTGGACATGTGAAACATATGGTTTACGTTTTTTCCCGTGTTTCTTTTAAACAAATATGATTCCCACTAGTAGATATTATGCATGATCAGATTTGTGACAGTGTGACATGTGACAAATACTATGCGAGGTGTCCGTCAATCGTCCCCTATCACTGATACCAGTGTGCTTACAATCGATGCCCCAGGTACTTGCACTTGAGGGATTTGGTCCAAATGAGTCACAATAACTATCCTTGGGTTCCTGTAACTAATTTTTGTCCTGAAGGAAGGTGAGATATAGTGGCGGCACATTATAAGTATTTCCAGTTTGAACTGCATTCTGCATGTATCAATATTGATTCAATTTAAAGTAATATATTGTTACCTAGAGTGAATAAGGAGCTGGTTTTCCCTGAGGCTTGCATTTCTTGGAAGATGTCTGAGGATATGGTAATGACGATTCAAGTAAAAACATCTCTGCAAACAATGAAATACCATTTTTACTCTCATTCCAAACGTAAAAGATCATATTTATATCACAATCGAACACGTAGGGTGTTAAAATTTCCTTTTCAAGAATATCTAATAATGAATATCGTCGATTTTTTTACCCGTTACCAATTAAGAGATTTCATGCAATAATTTGGCAGGCACCGACATGGTTCCCAAGATTTTTCACCCAGTATTAGATATTATTCACTATCACTACGAGATAGTCTACTGTACAAGATCATCACCACGGGAACCACTTAGGGAGGGGGGGGTAGGGAAAGGCGAAGCAGGGCGGACGGATCATTGCATCGCGTAATCCCGGGCTCTGATAATGTTCATCACCTATATCTGCGTGAAAATAGCAACGTGCATCAGAGACACGATGAAAATGCAGAGTTACGAACCTTCATGGGATGACAATTACGGCGGTACTGGAGAATATCCGCCCAAGTACATAGTTCATCTCATGGATTGATAGATAGTATCGGCAGTATAGATCTGGTCTTGATAAGTACCTCATATGAGCAAGGAAGATAGCTGCCAAGGTAGACCTGGGTCCAGAAACCGGAGATGCGCGATGGAACCGAAGGAAGCTTAACAAGTTCATATTATGACTACTTACTTTCACCGAATTCTCAAAAAGCTGCTCGAGATTGCTCATAATTGTATAATCCCGTTCTTGTCAATGTCGCCTGTCATCCGCTATCGATGGACTTCTGGAAGGGCCAAAGTTACCCTTGACCCGGCAAGACGACTAATCCTCAACTATAAGCACGAAGGTGTCAGAGGCTCAAGATCGAGTATTTCTTACGCGAGTGGACGTGGACAAGTCGACTCACCGAAGAGCGAATCAGTAGTAGACATAACACGCCGCTCTGTCAAGTCAGCAGCCTGAACCCGGGAGTTCAGGGAATTTAGTAACTGGTAATAAACAGAATCCAGACTGTCGAGTTTGTAGGCCAATGAGCCTCGTGAAATTTTATTGTCAGGGTTGACTGCGGATGGATTCGACACGTACAAACTATAGCGCTGGTGGAGTGCACGACTAGATTCTGAGTCTATGTGTCCGAACTCGACGGAAGGGACTCCGTCGGCTTCACTCGATAAACGCAGCAAAGCATGGTGCTTCGAAATTTTGGGAGACTTGGCGATCGGACGAGCTGCTCTTAAGCTTATGCTCTGTTAGTGCGCGAAGAGCAGCGGGGGGAAGAGAGAAGACATGCCATTGGTAGGAACAGTGCGGATAAATGGCCCAAAAGAGTGCATGGATCCATGCGACTCCGGAGAAGTGGTTGATCATCCGATGATGATGCGGAATTAAGTTAGTTCTCCAGACATCCACGATCCCTTGGCCAGAGAAATGTCAGCATCGGGCGGAGCGGAGTGTCAACCGAAGCCACTTCTCATAGATGGAAATAAGCTGAGAATGAATGAGAATTAGCTGGGCCACCCAATCCCTGTGCATAGGCCAGACTCACCTGTGCATGCGTTAAACTAGCTGGTTGACCGACCGGACATTTCGGCGAATAAGGAACTGAGACACTACTACGGCAAACGCCACGAAGATGCATAAGCTCCAGCGATGCCGACATTGAAGAAGGACAGTATGCCTCGCGTAGGGGAAGACGTAGAGCATGGTGATGCATTATCGAAGTACCCGCACGTTTCTGATCGTAGTAACTTACTCTGAGTCAGCGGCTAGATCTTGCAATCTGACTTCGAAAAGAACAGTCCTGGGACAAGCGACTCGAGTCACTATTTCCGCCAACCGGCACCAAAGACGTAATGTGACATCCTGCTCGAAAGAAGATTCCTCGCGAATGCCCAAAGTGGGAGAATGTGGTGAGCCTCATGGAGGATGATATGTCGAGCGCATCTGGATACAAGACTGCACGGTACGCTTTACCGGAAGTTTCGCCTTAAGTGGAAGAAAGATTGACTCTCGGTTGTCAGATCAAAGTGACAGTACGAAATGAAATGAACAGAGAATGTGCAACACTTGCATTGAAACCACGTCGATGCGGAGATTAGACGCAGAAAGTAGTCCCAAATAGTCTCGATTCGGGCCAGAAAACAGTCTGTTGCGTTCTTTCTGCTGTTGCTTGTGTCAGAGCCAGAGCCATAATTCAGCTCGGTCGATTCGGGCAAGTTGAGCCACCCAATCGTGATTTGGTATGATCCACATCGAGCAATTCTAGCAGGTTGGCCTCCCTTCTACATCAACATCCCTTTGGGATGTACTCTGAACGTTTCCCAGTCCAATGCAGACTTTTGTCGCTGTCTGATTCTCGAAAGCGTTTAGAGTGACAGAGTCAGAGATTAATTGGTAGACTTGTAAGGCCAAGAACGATCGTGGGAATAGACAACCCCGCCCCATCCCGGCACATAGACCAGGGCGAGGTCACGTGGGTAATAATCATCTTTTTCGAATTTATACTGAAATCCTCTTCCTCTTTTTGATATTCCACTCGTCAGATAGCCCTTAAGTGCCTTTTTGCGCTTAATCATGGTAAGCCCCCTTTGACTGATCTGATGAACGCTATTGAACTGGCCCAAGGGAAAAGCGAAGAAGATTCGCAAGTTTGCGCAAGTTAAACGCCTCCTCAGCCCAAACGATGCTCGCTTGTATGTTCCGAAGTTTTCTGACGCACACCACCGAGATTCTCATGCGGACGATCTTGAAGGAAGGAAAACAAATTAAAGCAAAAGAAGAAGGAAGAGGAAGAGCGCGAAAAGGCGGTCCAGCGAGTGTATGGATTTGGATGAACATGCTCGTCTCATTCTCACATCGGGCTCATTTATTTCCCTCGCAGGCCACAGGTCCCATCGTCTCTCTTTTTGCAGCATAACACCGCGCTGGCGCCGCCGTATCGGGTATTAATCGACACTAACTTCATCAACTTCAGTCTACAGAACAAGCTAGAACTAATCAGTGGTATGATGGATTGTTTATACGCAAAATGTACGTCAGGTTCCTACACGCTACTTTCTTATGCTTCATTTGGCTGCTTTTTAGGTATACCTTGCGTGACAGATTGCGTGCTCGCTGAACTCGAGAAGCTTGGTCCTCGCTACCGCATTGCCTTGCGTATTGCTCGCGATCCGCGCTTCGAGCGACTCGCATGTACTCACCAGGGGACGTATGCGGACGACTGCATCGTACAACGGGTGACCGCAAGTCGCTGTTATATCGTTGCAACATGCGATCGGGAGTTGCGACGCCGCATACGCAAAGTGCCTGGTGTACCTCTCATGTACATCGTGAGAAGGAGGTATGCAATTGAGAGGCTTCCAGACCAGGGTGCCCCTGCCTAGTTTGCGATTAGACAACAGCAACCTGTCGTTGATGCCATTTGTAGCCTTAGTGTGTAAGCCGTCTTCTTTGCTGCTATTGTCTTCTGCCACTCAATTAGTTATAGAGTCCGGACCTTTCCTGTTCTTCTTAATTGAATATTGGTTCTCTCTTAGCATTAGGAACCATTCACAAGAATGTCTGACGAGATGCTATGCCTTGCGCATCATTAACAAAGGTTCCGGATGCCGCTTTTTTTCCCTTTCCGCTCGGTTGACTTATGCATGCTCTCACGCCACGGGATGTCTCACTGCGTTACGCCTCAGACCGTAGCATCTACCATCGGGTATACATTGGGAATAAGTGGATAATCTTTTGAAAGGCGATCTCAGATGGCCGTCGCGAGTGGTTACCCCGAGAGGAACGCTTGCACAGCCGTGGAACGTTGAGAGTTTTCTATAGACTACGTGCGATACATCCGGATTGCATCCTGTTCTCCCGCCAGACTGCGCGCTTTTCCGCGGTCAGTCGTGTGCGAGTTGTCTCTTGGCGTCTTCCCTGCACTGTATGGAACCTGGACTTAGGAACTTGTCAGTTCGGAGGTCCGTTACCTTTACTGATTTTGTCTTGCTTTCTTCTAGGCTTCTAGAGTGCCATTCGCGTAGTTTTAGAATAATGAAGACCACAATTCGGTTCTGTGAGTGCCTGTTCATAACGGATGACCCCGATTGATTAAGACTCAATTTTCAAGCGCCCCCCTAGAAAATGATTTTTAGGTATACAAAATTGGAAACGCTTCTGCATCACAACGCAAGTAAGAAGCTGTTCAGGACTACAATTGAACAGGTTGCATGTTGTTGCGATCTTCGATCGGCGGACATCTGCGCCAATCTTATCTCGCTTCAAATGTTTGGCGAATAGCCTACATTTTGCGGGTAAATTCACTGATCATTCATTGATAGAAAGACTGAATACATTTTGCGATAGACGTTCTAGTTCCAACCTCCTTTGGATCAAGTTTTTCCACTATCCGTTCGCCGCCGACTTGGTACAATGCAGATATTGACCACTCCTCGATTCTTGTATTCCAAATTCTTCCTTGAGTTCATTGATTGTTGCGTAATGCTTCTTATCAGGGGATTGAGGACTAGAAGGACGTACCGATTCTCCGCGGTCGCAGCCCGTTTTCAAGAAGGGTAAAACAAAGCGCGAAGGGGGTTAAGAAGCTAGACCGCAAAGTAATGATCGGCAAGAGACGCATGAGATGACCACTCGACAAACGTTGAGGGTCTTCATGTTGTAAGGCCGTCGGAACAACAAATAGTCGCCCCTCCATCGGTCAAATTGCGGGTAAAGTTGGTCCTCTGGCGCGCTAATATAAATCCCCCTGTGTAGTTCGAAGAGCAGCACATTCTCTCAACCGTCTTGCACGCTATTCTACCAGGGTGTATCTCTTTTCAAAAGGAAAGCTCCACTACGACCACTATTCCCGTCTACTTCTTCTACCTGTTCTCCTTCTGACGATGCTAGCAAGGATCCTCAGTTTCTTCGGCTATGTCACTGGCAAACCCAAATCTGGCCCCTCTGTCAATCCGTCACTTCAGCCATCCTCAAGAATAGTGATCGTTGGTAGCGGATGCTTTGGCCTCTCTACTGCCCTCCATCTGCTTAGGCGCGGGTACAAAGACGTGACTATACTGGAGCGCTCATCAGAGCTTCCAGCACCAGATGCGGCGAGCACTGATATCAACAAGAGTGAGTGAATTTTCACGTCTTTGTTACACGCCTCAATCTTCCTTTTGAGCGGCGTTTCTTTTAAAGTTTGATTCATTTGAAACTATTCTAAGGCCTGGATACTGATGATTTACCGTCTGATTGTTAGTTGTCCGTTCCTCTTACAACGACGAGTTCTATACTCTCCTGGCGCGCGAAGCAATCGAGGCCTGGAAGAATCGCGAAGTTTGGGGTGATAACTATTATGAGTGAGCAGCCTGC
The DNA here is from genome assembly GCA_024712875.1 of Inonotus hispidus. Taxonomy (NCBI): domain Eukaryota; kingdom Fungi; phylum Basidiomycota; class Agaricomycetes; order Hymenochaetales; family Hymenochaetaceae; genus Inonotus; species Inonotus hispidus. The sequence continues at coordinate 728,128 of CM045722.1, read as the reverse complement.
ACTGTTGTCTCACCATGAGCAATTAGCCTTTTGTGGAGCGCCCCTCTCTCGGCACTATCCAACCTATCTAGTCTTCCCACATCCCAAGCATTGCCAGCTCGTTTTCATGTTTTTGTATTATGACTCTTCTTTATTACTTCTCAGGGTAACTTAAACGCCACGGGGCTGAAATAACATCCTTTATTAATAGGTCCGGTGTATTGGTATGCGGGATAGGAGCATCCTTGAATGCAGACCGCGCATTCCAAAACGATCACAAACATGGAGCCCGTATTAGCAAGCTTGTGACACAGATAGATAACGGCGAGACACCAGGCACTGACGGACTCGAGACTGTCACGCTCAGAGATGTTTTCCACAAAGACGTGCCCCTTGGTCCGAGTATCTCGCACACGCACGGGTATTTCAACTCCGATGGCGGATGGGCGAACTCCAGTGCTGCCATCAAGCGTGCCATGGAGCTCGTGAAGAAGCTCGGTGGCAAAATCATCACCGGAAAGGAAGTCTCGTCGACAATAAAACGCCAGTCACGAACAAGGGGGGTGAAATGTAAAGATGGCAGCCAATTCGCTGCCGATATCGTTATCCTTGCTATTGGGAGCTGGACGGCCTCTACGTTTCCCGAATTGAAATTAGGCAACAGAGCGTATGCCACCGGGTTTGTTTATTTATTAACTGTACTTCACGCCCCAGATTTGTGACCCCTATTTGTTCTTAGCCAAGCAGTTGTAACAGTGCAACTGTCCCCAGAAGAAGGAGAACGATACCGCGATGTTCCTGTGTTACTGGACTTAGGGGCATCGGGGTTCTACTGTTTCCCTGTGAGTTTATGCAATCGCCCTGATACAGTTCCTGTACTCACAGAATCTTAGCCAACCAAAGACAACCTAATTAAGATGGGTAACCACCTTGGCGGGTTCGCAAACATGGTACCATTAGCAGACGCTCCAGGTGTGGATGTTGTGAATGCAAGAATATCGACTCCACGAACAATGCTCTCCCATGGGAAAGACGGATTGAAAGTTCCGAAATCGGAAGCCATGGTCCTCCGCAAATACCTCCGAAATGCTTTCCCTGAGCTTGGAGAGAAGCCATTCAAAACCACACGACTATGCTGGTACGCAATTTTCAGTTATCTTACTACAATGTCATGACGATGAATCAGGTACACTGATTCTCCTGATTCTAATTGGATCATCGACGTGCATCCCGAGGATCCGGGCCTAGCTCTAGCTACAGCTGGGAGCGGTCATGGATTTAAGGTTAGCTGTTTTAACTTTGGTGGTGCTGTGAACTTTACCTATGTATTCCCGTAATACCCGCAGTTCCTCCCCGTGATAGGTCGCCTTGTAGCCGACCGCCTCGAAGGAAAGATGGATGAGGCTACGCGGAAGCGATTTGCTGTTGACCGTGCGTTTGACGAACGCACTACGTATAGGGACGGTGCGGTAATTAACGCACTCAATCCCGACGAACTCATCGGGCCAAGTGATGAATTCTAGAAATTTACGTTTGTCTATCCAGTTTTCAATTTCAGAATCATTCATAGTAGTCACATGTTGTATGTACGTACCACACCGGCCTCGAATTGTAATATCGACGCACCGTCGATTCCGTCGATTCTTCTTGATAACCGTTCTGCTGATCAACAAACGGAAACTTGCGTCAAAGAAAGGTTAACATAGTTCAGCCGACAAGCCGTTGCTTCCTAATAATACGGAATTTCCATCCGGAATACACGCATCGTAGCAACCCTCCGCAATGTATTCAATCGCAGTCGACCCTAGGGTTCTGCTGAAAAACTGCGGATAATAGTCCATTGCCATAGCGAGCAATGTGTTCATGGTGCCACATTCAACCAGTGCCCCGAAGGCGTCGAATCCCATCGACCATGTGCAGTATTGATCCGTTAGTGATAATGAATATAACGTATCGGCTTTAGGCGGCCATTTCTCGTCCGTCCTTCCTCGGACGTTTCTAGGGGCCGTGCGCATTCCACCACCAATTTCGCGGACAGCCGTTAGCTGTTAACCTGACGGCCTGGCAAACACGATCTCGCATAGATAGCATGTCCATATTTGCACTCATTGAAGAGATTATCCATGCAAAAAGCGGGGTCCATGGGTGGTGGTGTCCCCTGTTCTTTTACAGTTTTGAACATACCATTTTACCCAAACAATGATTCGAGCTAGGTTAGCGTCCGCAAGGCGCGAGACACGGGATACGGAGTATCGCAGACGACTAAAGAACCCGTGAAGCTTTGTCGCATGATCTAGGCGACAGAAGAAAGTGTACTGAGTTGCGTGTAACGCAATAATTAATATCATTTCATGAGAGGGGGTCGCAAGTGAGTTTCTCTTGTGAAGTTCCAGTTTCTTCATTGAAGGAATATCGATGAACGATACCAACTGGCCGACCGCCTCGCGGCGATTGAAGCTCCTCTGGAATCACAATATGCAGTTGGATGGGTTAATACAAGTAACCTGATGGTCTAATTCTTGTCGACGTAATTGCGCCCCCACACTTCTGCAGATTCATCGAAGATAGTTGTGGCGAGCGTCGTCCTAGATGTGACGACATATCACGATGGCGTGAAAATGGACATCAGGACTCCAAGACGTGCATTAATGTGGGGGAACTTCTCAGAGTGGAACAAATGTGATTATCGGATGGAAACCCTCGAATGAGACAATTGTGCATAGGCTCACTTCATGCTACATTCATGTTAAGATGAGAATAGAGCCAAGAGCGAACAAGTCAACAGTTAGCATCCGCCTAACATTAGTTGACCTACCTCATCTATAGAATAGGCGAAACCTTAACATCGGCCGTCGAGAAGACTAGGAGTTGGAATATAGCGTGTATACCCGGATCAAAAGTCGACGCGACGGCGATGTACTTTCCAGGAGTGATCACCGTCTGCGGGGTCACGACGCCAGCAGGACTGTGACTTCCATCTACATATGCTCCCGATGTCGCTATTTGGCGGTCCAGAGATATGGATGTGCCGCGAGGCAATGAACAGCTGTTGGAAGAAAGAGGGTTGGAAAGGGACGGGCTAGAAGGCGAAGAATCGTCGGGAGTGGAGCATCCCCCGGAAGAACCAAACAGAGTAATATTCAATGCGATGGCAGCTGAAGGTTTCGTCAACTGGAGCCGTAACCTATAGGAACATGAATTAGCAAGGCATGCGCGTTCTTGTCCCGATTCACCCACTTCAAAGTTGTAACCGTTCGTACTATGATCTCGAACATTGGATTCTTGTCATAATTTCCGAACTTCGGGCTTCCGCCATCTCCACCCGGTTGCCTGCTCGCATATCCTCAGCACAATCATCCCCCGTTGCAGCTCAGGCATTACGAACCATGATCCTTTGATAGACTTGCAAAACATTCCAGCACCCTCGGCGGGGATATCCTCCAAGTCCATGCGCGTGGCCGATTCAATACGCAGTGTGAATTTCCCGCGATGGCGCGGCTCGAAGGTAGATACTACAATGCAGTAATACCCAGCTAATATGCCAAATTTCAATTTGAAATGACGAATTGAATTTACGTCGCTCACGTGTCACCGATGCAACAGCTTGTGCGACTCCATAGCTATACGAGCCAGAACTAGCAACGGCATCGCCGGGCTGTAATCTGAGAGGTGGATTGGGATTAGGAGGTGTGATACGCCAGGAAGAAGTACGTTATGAGTTGCCTACCGATACACCCTTTCCCGACTCTCCTCCCCAGTCCTCCAGATAAGCATGACATTGAGCGGCACGTCTCGTGGGCCTTCGACGTTTAAGCGGACCGTCGATTTCCGTCCCCTCTCCGCAATGCCAGATTGTTCTGTAACGCTCTCAGGATGGAGCCTAAGACGATACTGCGGGTTGTTCATGAATGTCGGATAAGTATTGTTACCCCCCGCGTTACGTGAGGAGAAGGCACCCTCGATCTGAAGATTTAAGTGTCGGGTCAGTATGAAAGCCGATGGTATCTTGACGTGTCGTCTGATAATTGCTAATGACATACCAAACGCTCGTAGGCTGTCTTGCGGGGGTGAGCAACCCATGAAAGCTCTGCACTATGACAGAAGGCCTGCACGGTGAAGCAAACATCGGCATATGGACCATCATATGATGCAATGAGTGCAACTCGTGCTTGCTGCCCTGTCGCGGTCAAGCGAGTCTTCAAGTGGGAAGAAACATTGGCGTTCCAGGAAATCAGCAGGGACAGAGCCCGGACACGATGGAATTAGCTTACCAATGTGTGACTACTGCTTGTATACAATCCCTTACTCGGTATGAGTCTTGCTGCGGTCAAATTCTCTAGAGAAGCACACTCATACCTTCAAGTCCAGGCCAGTATCCATGAGGACGTCGTGCTCGGCTTCTTTCCGTTCTGCCTGCACTACATGCATGGCTATGAATTCCCCGGTGCGTTGCTTGTCCACCACGTGTCGCGTAAGTAGCACCCACAAATCGTGTTCACTCTGCCTGTTTGCCTTCAGCCCACTGAGTGGAGTTGTTAGATCAAGAGAGAGGTAGTAATGAACGCCTGACAGTGAACACGGGTCGTTAGAAGAGATGTCCAACGAGTGAGGAGAATCGTCGCATACAATCCGGTGTGGTCTCACCTGCCTTGGAGCGCCATGCACCGTGGAATTCAAGACTTTGTCTGAATAGAGAAGGACTCCAATTGAGATACAGTCCATCAAAGACACCGCACACTTCGTCCCATGAAACATCTATCAGACTCGAGGATGCGCCATCGGCTGGAATACCGGACACAAATATTATACGCGTGATACTAGGGAAGAAGAGTAGAAACTGACCAGAGTGTTGAGAATCATCGTGACCATCTGCCGCCCTTCTGTCACTGATATGGAGATTTTCTAATCCCTCTATCATATCCGATTCACTACCATCGTTCGAGCTGGCATTCCAGGATTCAGAACGGTCAAATATCGATCGTGTGACTCTTCATGGATAGCTGCGATCGGATCGGGTTGGTATTATTCGTAGCAATTTGACCACAGACGACGCACCGAGAACTGCATAGCTATGCGCAGGCAGTAACTTTGTCTGGATACCATCTAGTGCGGATACAAAGAGTGGAACCTCGGGTCCGCGAGCGGCAGTGCCGAGAGTTAGCACGCAAAAGCCTATTCTCGGTTCAGCTATGTAGGTCAATGAGACATGGTAGACCGTGCCTTGGTTGAAGCCGTCAAAGATGCGTCGAAAAACCTTCTCGCGCACAAACACAGAACTGAGGTCAGATGAGCACAATGGTCGAATCAGTGAGATCAGAATGGCACATCATCGCGGAGTACAAGCACCTGTTGATTTCTATATGTTCTGGAATCCACCCCGTCAGTGCGCTAGTGGATACTGATTTAGTCAACGGAGTTTCCTCACACGCAAGACCAAACGTGCTGAAACTGACTGGACATCTATACTTGAATTCCTGAGCAGTTCATGAAATCATGCCGAAAAGTATTATCGTCAATTCTGAAACTGCATCCTCCTATGAGACGGGAAGAACGCACGACCCGGGGAAATCGTACCCGCCCATGAGTTTGAGGTACTACCGACACCCGGAAAATGGAACTCAGAAGCGACTAAACGAACAAAAATACCACCACTTACGGCCTTTTCTAGCAAAGCCGGCCAAACGTCGACATTGCCGCCTTCTAAGACGGCCATAACCGAGACTGGCTGCCCGGTTGCAGTGAACGGCAATTTATCATCAATGGCTGAGGCAGTTATTGAGAACCCAAGGCGAGCATCGCGTGAACGACTTACAAACCTGTAAACGTATGGCGTGCTTCTGTTAGACAAATCCTTTAGACAGGTGGCATAATGTGTACTTTACGAAACGCCCCATTAATAAAAAAGCGGAAGGCATAAGTGCCGTCCCGAGAGGTCGAGGGCAAGCCAACCGAATCCTGCGGGAACATGCATGATAGTCCAAGCTAGAGTTACGCGGGAAACCCGGAAAACCCGGAATCGAATAAGAATTAGTTGAGAAAATTAAAGCATGCTGCGAGATACCTTCGAACCAAACATGCGGTGGTGATGTAAACATATTGCTGCAGCACTGCAGACGGAACAATCGGACACAATATTTTGATGGATGTGACGGGGTTGCAGAGCTGCTCCAGCTAAGAAAAGCTTTCCAGCACCGTACACGTCCAAAGGTCGCCGCCAGACCGGAGATGACGGAAGAAGTTCTGCTCCGAAAGGAGGTAATATGCTAGGGAAAACTAAGCATGACTTACTCATAGGTAACGAACAGAAGATAGCTACTCTGCATCTGGATCTCTGCCGAAAGCGGTCTCATCCTTCGACCATACGGGGAAAGACATCCCATGCACTTTGCTTGATTTATCCAGGATATACGTCTGCTCTTCTGTTCATCTCATTAGCTCATGTTCTAACTCATTCCTGGAGATACGATTCATGATTCACCTCCTGAAAACGGATCGCGTACGAGTGGTCTCAGGGTATCCTTGCGCGCAGCCTTAATGCGTTCGGCACGTTCGAGACAAACTTTAGCGTTCCTGTTGCAGGTAGCCCGCTCGGATGTAGCATGAACCGGGAGAGTTCTAGCACGATGAAGATACGCTTGCGCCGCGGACAAGTAGAGTCCAAATGCTGTATCAAAGTCACGGGCATGCTCTTCGATAGTAGCTCGCGTATAAAGAGTGTTGGCGTCTACTTCAGAAGAAGAATTTCGGCCCTCATTTGCCATTGGAACTGTCGTCGAGGGAAATATCAATGAACAAACAGCGTAAGCGGCGGATAGGCCCTACTGTAAGGCGTGAAGCACGTGACCTCACCTTTACCTCACCTCCGAAAGAACGAATCAATCAGGGTGAATCGCCTTCTTTGCTCATCACCACCATATGCCTGAGCATTCTCGGTCACTCTTATTTATGAGGGAAAAGTATGGGTCTCGGAGATATAATTTTCTTTATGTGCGCTAGTGTTCTATCGCTAAGCATCTCTTTTGATTCAGCTATTCCTTCGATCACTCGTGTTGTCCTTTCCTGGTGGAGGAAACACCGACAACAACTGTGATAACTTCTGTGACTATGCATCTTGTGTTCGAACTATCGGAAAAGGTAGGTTGCGGGGTAGCATATCTCAGACGTAGCTAGAAGGCGCCGACGTCTTCGACTTTACTTGGTGCAACTTTCTAAACAGAAGAAGCTTCGTGCTGAAATATAAGACGAGCTGCGCAAGTACGTAGTCCGCTTCACTGTCTTTGAAGATGTAACCTCTGATACTCTTCTATGTATTGCCTTTCCCCCCGCCGTACCTCCGCTAATGTTGTGTCCCTGAACCCACTTCATGCTTCCCTCTGTCCCAGGAATCAGCAGGTCGTCACTAAATGCATTGCTGAGAGTCCAGCTTGTCACATTCTTCGGTATTTACCTTATCTGGCGCCGAACTACTGGCTTCGCTAGATCTAGCGCACCACTTCACCTTGCCACTCGTGCGGTTTGGGTTCGTTCGCCTCCGTCCTTCTTACCCACTAAGCGAACTGAACTTCTCTTCGCGGACCTTGCAAGTCCCTCGGACTTTGAGGTTTCTTGTCCATCAGAGCAAAATAAAATCGAAGTTCTTGTATTCAGCTACAACCTTGAAGGTTATACGACCCAAGCCAAGATTATTCTACCGCAGCGGTTCTTTTGCGATACCGCATACCTTACTCTACGAGGCGCTAGCTTTCACGTCTTCCTTTCGACTTACCGATTTCGCGTTTTCTTTGTTCAGGATCAAGCCAAAGTGACGCGGGAGGTACGTGCCGTGCTCGGCAAGGACGAAGCCAAAGCCCAAATACGGCCAAACAAGAGGTCCGTGGCTGTGCCGTATTGTGTTTTCTTCATGCTCATTGTTCTTCATCTTAGCGACTCGCCGCCGTACAGTATTAAATCAGACTCCATAATGCGGCCCATGCTGCTCCTATTATCCCCCTTGGTCGTGCCAGATGGCGGGACAGGTTCCTTCCTGACCACCATCCATGACCACCCCGGCCACCAACAGCATCTCGACTGGATCCAACCTGGACTTCTGCCTTGACAACTTCCTCCGCCACGACCGCCTAATTCCGAGATACACTCTCCGATGATTGGTCGAGAGTTGACGGTCTCTACGCGTCCGCGCTCATCTTCGTCTGTCACCCTTCCCAGGTCACAGATGCCCTTTTCATCTGGGTCCAAGCTTGGATTGCCTAGCAATCCGCGTTCTCCTCAATCGGCCCGGAGTCTCGAGAAGGGCGTTCGCCGTTTTGTGTCACCGCGTCCACGCAGTGGGTTTCGCGGAGCTCTGTCCGGTATCTTCCAGCACAAGTCCGACCCAGACCTCCATATTCCTATCCAGGATGTCTCTCCCGCAGCTTCGACTGCACACGAAGATATCAACCTTCACACCTGGCCACCATTGCATATCGACAAGCGACCGATTCAATGTCCAGGATCTTGTCGTTGTACTGATCCGAAACGAAAGAAGCGAAAGACATGGTTCCTGATATTAATTATCGTCTTGCTGCTATACCTGCTTGCGAATACTATCGTTCTCAACGTACAAGTGTTCTCGCAGCCCAGACTTACGCGATACGGGGCAGACGATGAGAAATTTACTCTGTCACCGGCCCAGGAACTTTGCCTCACGCAGTTCACCGTAAACGCTCCATCGAACGCGTCACTCTATCCATGCTCTACTTGCCTCGGGTTTCTACAAGATATTCCCGCTTCTTTCGAATTCGCAACAACCGATGATGCGCAGACGTTTACGAATAGCCTCCAATTTTGCGGGTTGCAGTCGTTGGTTTCCGCATCGAGTGGGGACGTACGGGATTCGTTGACGAATGGAGGCTGGGTACAGGATACCCAGTTTTGTACCTGGACTGGTGTACAGTGCGATTCTCAGGGAATCGTGAGATCTTTGTAAGCTCAATTCTTTTACTTTTTCTGTTTTTCGCTAGTACTGAGTATTGGTTTGACCATGCGCGTTTGCAGAGAAATGGTTTTCCCTGGCGCACCTTCAGTCATACCTCCAGGAATCGGTACTTTATCGAACCTGCGGTCGTTGCAGATCATAGGTGGGAATAGCTCGCCAGGTACGTTTCAGCAATTCCTCGCCGATATGTCCCATGTTCTCATAACTCATCGCATGTCTACCACAGCCGGCGCACTTCCAAATAGCTTCGCAAATCTCACCTCCCTCACCTCTCTCCATCTCGAAAACACTGCCCTTTCTCCCTTACCACCTTCACTCTTCGCAAAGGGCAGCGTAGACGGACTGACGACTCTGACGCTTGTGAGGAACTCGGGGTTTGCGGGACAGTTGCCGGATTTGAGTGGGCTTGCTTTGGAGAACTTGTAAGTCATCTTTGTTGTCTTTTCAGCGTTTGGTATCCTTTTTTTCTCTGTTTTTTGCGAATTTTGGATGAGGACTGACGTTGAGCATGCTTGTAGGATCATAGACAACCAGCCGATATCAACTCCCCTCGGTAGCCTCCTGAATAGCACGACATTGCAAGACTCCTTGACGACTCTGTGTGTCCTACCTTTCCCTCTCCCTTCCTTGACCTCCTAACTGACTCATCCCTATAATCTTCCACTTTCCACCCACACATTGTCCGTTCCACACAATCAGGTCTCTAACATCAACGAACCTGACCGGGTCCTTTCCTTCCCCCTCCTCATCTCAATCGATCTCATTCCCATCCCTCCAAACACTCTCCCTAACAAACAACACGGGCCTCACGGGTCCTCTTCCCTCTTCTCTATGTGAGAGTGGTGTATTGGAGAGTTGTGACCTGCAGGGGACGGAATTGGTTAATCCTGCTGGGGGAGGAGATGGTTGCGGAGTCTGCGTGTTTTGATTTGAGCGCTTGTTGCATGAGGAAAGGAGAGGGTGGTGCTGAGCATCGCTTGTTCTGGTGAATCTTTTAGGTTGTCATCGAAGATGCTCGACGTAGGACTCATTCCATCTCTTGGAGTTTTGAACTTTGACATTCGATTTTCGTTCTTTAACCCGCCCGTTCGCTTGATGCGTCTCTCATTTTCATCCTGTTCATCTGTCGTTCGACTTTCATCTTTCGTTCCAAGTTATCCAGTTGTATCTCTCGTCTTGTATTACTTATGCATCATACCTGTATCACTCCCCATATTTTCGAATAGCATAGTAATCGCTTGTAGGCACGGTATTACCTTGGGGTGCAGTCGTGGGTCATTCGGTCCCCCGTACCGCACCCTCGAGTCTCCATAATGCCGTATACCGCCGTACGTACGCTTATACACGATACGTATCTTACATACGACTCATCCATTAAACTACCGTCACATTCCTCGATCCCACGCGCCACCGTTCCATGAATGAACTTTTTATTCCATACCCATCTTCGATCTTCAATAACATAGCATTAATGCCAATTTACAAAGAGTCGCAACAAGGCAGATGAAACATAGTACGATACTGACGAGGGAGAAAGGCGGACAGGTTCCACAAGCAAACTGAAAGAAACGGAATTCATGAGCGAGAAACTAGCTGTATTGCGCGAGTGATTGATTATCTGAGACTGCTATTTAGACAAAAGAATGCCATCTTTCTACCTCTCTCTTGGGTTACACATTGCAGGTAAGAACACCGATACTAATGCGTGGACAAAATGTTACGTGGCACATGCAAAAACGCTCAGTGCGTAGTAAGGAGGTTGTCAATGATCCAGCTCCTGCCGGCCTCATCCGTCGCGTTGTTGAAGATGATCAAGTTGGGTGTACCCTCGGGGAGCTGGTCCTCGACGAGACGGTCGGGCGTCGCGAGAGCGATAAGAGCCTTCTTGAGTTGCTCGGGGGTGAGAGGAGCCGGGATGGGTGCGAGTTCCTCGTTATCGTCACCCCCGAGGAGCGAAGGCTCGGGAAGGACCTGCGCAAGCCAATCTGGGAGGTATGTATACGCGCGAGCGTAGCCCTGAACGAGAAGCGATGGCACAGAAGTCTTATCGCCCTTAAGCGGAGGAACAGAGAGATCGCCAAGCGCTGGGTCGAATGTTGCAGATGGGTAGATCGACAAGAGGTACGCGAGGAGACCAGCGGTGTGTGGTGAGGCCATACTTGTCCCCGAGATGGTGTTGACAGCGTACGGCCCAGTGTTCCAGGTCGAAAGGACGTTAAGACCAGGAGCGAAGACGTCAACGCACTTGCCGTAGTTGGAGAAGTAAGCACGTTCATCCGTGATAGTCGAAGCGCCGACGGTGACGGCCTCCTTGGACGACGCGGGCGAGTAGTCGCATGCATCGCGGTTGTCGTTTCCTGCCGCTACAGCGAAGTGAAGACCGGCCTTGACGGCTTTGTCAACAGTGTCATCGAGCGCCTGCGACTTTCCGCCCCCGAGAGACATGTTTGCAACAGATCCCTTGTGCTTAGTCTTGCCGGTTGCCTTGAGTTCGGCGTCCGCGGCAGCCTTGTTCTTCACAGCGTCGGTAGCAGCCCAAACGACACCAGATACGACGTCAGACATGGTGCCACTGCCGTTGGTACCGAGGACCTTGACTGCAATGATAGTCGCAGACTTGGCAACACCATACTTGCCGGAAGCAATTGTTCCCGCGCAATGCGTTCCATGCCCGTTGCCATCAATATCCTCATCATTCCTAGGGATCGTCTTACCCCACTGAGCGCGGCCCTCAAACTCGGTATGGTTGATGTATACACCGGTGTCAATAACGTAGACGTTAACACCCTCACCACCATGCTTGTCGTACTCATAACGAGTGAAAGTGCTGAAGTTCAACTTGGCCTTATGACTGAGTCGCGCAAGCCCCTGTAAGAATTGCGTCAGTTCGGATCACTCTTACAGTTCGCATCACATAGATAAGCAGCTAAACATACCCATGGAGCAGATTTCTGCGTCTCGTACGCATGCACAATCTGGTCGTGCTCGACATAGTCAACCTCCGGCTGTCGACGGATGAGTTCCACAACATCACGCGAGAAATAGCCAGCGTAACCCTTGACACGGGCGTCCCAAACATGGAGCAAACCGCTCTCTAACCCATCAAGCGGCGAGGCACTATGCGCCTGCTCAAGGAAGTTGAAATGATTCTCGAAAGTAGCGGGGTGGACACCGTCCTTGAACATGACAATGTACGAATCGTTGATGATTCTATCTGCGGAGACGCCCGGGTGATGGAGCGGTGCAATGTGGTAACGGTCATCATAACGGCGAGCGGCACCGTCTGAGTGCGTCGAGAGGGGCGTGGCAAGCGCCAAGGCCGCCAGAGAGAGGATAGAAAGGGAAAGTATCGGGGACATGGTTGAGTGGAAGAGAGGAGGACCGTTCAGATTGTGACGCGGCACGCGACTGTTTATAGGACCCTTTCTTACATAATAAATTACCTTATTTGGATTCTACCGCTGACTCTCTTCCGCACCACTTCATGTACAAATCCCCCGTTTCAGCCGCCTCGAGCACTTGGAGCGTCAGATCAACTATGCGACGTATGCCAGTCATCGATATCGTACATCGCTCGTTCCTCTTTGGCCTCGTCGGGCTCGGTGCTCTCGGTATACTCACTGGCGTGCAAGTTCACAGGACGACCTTGCGAAGAGGGGAAGGTATGCAGACCAGCTGTTCAGAATGACACTTTACTCATGCTCGGTTCCTCAGAGGTACGATGATTACCAATACACGCGAAACACGGATGCTCAACTATTTTTCAGCTCGCAACAGAAATGGAGAAGCAGAAGGAGGCCGCTCTTCGTGAAGGACGGGCTGTTCGTTCTCTTCAAAACCGTAAAAGCTTGTTTTACGTAATAACACACATTGCTTGCTGCAGGTAGACGAGAAGGCACTTGCAGAAGCAGCGCAGAAGATCCTTAACACCCGAGAAATCCAATAGCCTCATTTCGCTTGCAAGTGATGGTTCGGGACTATTTCCTTGCTCTTGCTATAGCATAGCTGATCAAATGCTCCAGGAAAACGGTCGATCTTTGGATTTAGGTTTCCGATTGTGGCTCTGACTGCCTGAGACGTACAACTCCAACTCATGCAATCTGAACCCTTGCTATCCATCTGTATCCGAGTCTAAGTGTGAACCATATACATCAGGATCATGCAGAAGTTAGACGTGGGCTTCATAATAGTCCAGGACTGCCGGAGATGATGGGATACAACTCAAATTGGTTTTTGTAGCTTACAATTAATGTAGACGCAGACATAATACAGCAGAACAAATGCGTAGCTCAATATGATTGTGTGAACTGCGAAATGCAAGAAATACAAAACAGTGAGCGAAACATCGTTCTCAAGGATCAACTTTCTATGGCTTGTCCTCATTTCTTATGCCTCCGTTTTCGCTTCTTCGCAGGAGGTTCACCGTCGTCTATCCTCTCCCCGCGCACATCAGACTCTCCCCGAGTCGCAGTCGAGGGATCCTCCTCTGTCATAACAGCAGCCGTCAACCTGGCTTTCTGCCTCTCCTTCTTTCCTTTCCTCTTCTTCACCCCTACCTCTCCCTCAATCCCTCGTCCATCATCTCCAACCACACCCCTCTTCTCCCCAAGCTTCTTCCTAAACTCTCTCAACTTCTCCCCTCTCTTCGGATCCCATGACCTCCCCTTATCCTTCCTATACGGCGCGATCTTCCTCAAACCAACAAGGGTGTTGAGCTCTGCGTCGTCTGCTAGAAGGATTTCGGTTGCACTTAGACCGTAGGTTTCGGGTAAGACAGGAGTGTATTTGAACCGGGTGGGTAAGTCACCGACGAGATCGTTGAACTCGAGACCATAGACGTCGTTCATGGCTTCGTCTAATGCTTCTTGCTGGTCGGGTCTCGCGATAGATGCGGATTTGGGCGGAATAGAAGCGTCCATTTCGTTGATATCCACACCATCACCACCAGCTTCGGCGTCCTCGTTCTTCCTTCTCTTTTTCTTGTTTTTCTTTTTGGATGTGGGTGCAGAGGGACCGGCTTCGCCTTCAGTTTCAAGAGGGATAATGTCAGCGATATCAATATCGTCGTCCCATGTTGGCTTTTCGAGTTCGACGTCCTCGCCCCCCGGTTCGTCGTTGCCGTATATCCCTGCCATCTGCTTGTCGTGTGCTTCAGGATCCCAGTCACCTTCCAAATCAAGTTGTTGGAGTGCTGTTTGGGGAGGACGACGGCATCAGACGCGTTTCTACAAAACACTAAGAAGGAGGAAGTCACCTTCGTCATCAGCATCCTTTCCGCCTTCCTTGCCTATCCTCTCAAGTTTCTCTCGAATCTCCTTCATCTTCAGCGCTTTCAATCGCTTTACCTCTTCCTTCTTCTGTAGTAACTTCTCTTCCTTACGCCGCTTCTTCCGTTCGCGTGCTGCTTTTCGTGGGTTATCTTCCCGACGCACTGTAGTTGCGATTTCTCGTGGATGTGTAGGGATCGTTGCTGCGTCCCTGTTCATTCAATCGATGTCTGAGAATATGATGAATTGTACGTAGACGGATAGACGTACGGTTCCTCGAAACGGAAGTTATATAAACTCTCGAAAGTCTCAGCAACATCGTCAAACTCCTCCTCGTCAAAGTCTTCTACTTCGTTGTCTTGTTCGGGTTTTTCGATGGTGTCAATACGTTCCGCTTCGTCCTCGCCCGTGTCTTCTCTGGCTTTGCCTTTCCTCTTACTCTTTGAAGCTGTGATCTCGTCGTACTTAGGAACGCGACGCTCGGATTTGTCGATCCATCCTCGGTTTAGAATGTAGCTAAATCGAGGTCAACATGAATAGTGGAGGTTGGTAAAGATGCAGACGTACTTAATTAAGAACTCATGGTCCTCTTGCTCCTTCGATTTCCTATCCTTCCGTGTCTTTTTCTTCCTTCCATCTTTCTCTTCCCTCTCGCTCTCTTCCTGCTTCTCGTCGCGCCTCTCCTCTTCCTCATGCAAATCAGCTTGCCTTTCGTCAATTCTAACGAGCCCGCCAATGTCCTCTCCAACCTCTCGCGCCAAGAACGCACGGTACTCCTCTTCTTCGCGCTCAATCTCATCCTTCGCCTTCTCTCGTGGTATCAGAATGTCGTCCTCGTCCTCATCCTCCGAGCCGTCGGGCACGGCTGTATGGAAGGCAGAGATCGTCTCTTTGCGTAGAGCGGCTTGTTCTTCTGCGTGTGTGGGTTGTGCTGGTTCGGGTGATGGCGAGCGGGAGGTTTGGAGCTGGGATTGGAGGATGTGCTGTCGTAGATGCAGTGGCTTGGACTAAGCGCACACATTGGGAAGAAGATTAGTAAGAAGACATCCTGACACAACTGAATAGCGCACCTTGTCTTCCCGTTTGTTATTAAACGAGAACGTGCCCTGTGTCTTCTGTTGTTCCTCTACCATCCGCTCCTTGTTACGCATTTATTTAAACACTACGAAGTAAGTACGCACCCTCGAATACATCCTTCTTCGAATCATAAATACCCGGATCCTTTCTCTTAATTCTCGCAAGTGTACGGAGGATAGCAGCGTCCACAGCGGGTGTCAACTCTTCACCATCTTCATCCTCCTCCGTATCTTCCGAGTCATCACTTTCGCTAAGTACGCTCTCCACATCGGAGCCATACTTCTCTTTCACTAAAACAAAGAATGAACAAAACTGAGTTTAGTGGGATTCAAGGAACATATAAGTTGGAATCTATTGCACGGACGTTTGGCCAGCTCCTCTCGTTCCTTCTTACGCGCATATGCCTTCGCGTAGTGTTCGTTGATTGTCAACTGCTGGACGGTATCACCATCGGACTCGCTGTCGGACAGCATTTTGTTGTAACTCTGAGAGCAGAAATAAGTCGAACAGACAATGCGCCCCGATTATTTGAACGAACACAAAAAATGTACAGAGATTCTGGACTCTCACCCACGTGATCGCAAGACTCCGCGTCGATCGCGTCGATCGTGTCATGTTACCTTGTCTGGTCTGGTATGTTCCCTTCTAGCTTTACAAACACAGAAACATAAAGCTTGAGCAGCCACCAAGTAGCAAAAAATACAATCATGCAACAGGGTTACTGAGAATAAAGGCCTTGGGAATCTAGCCCAAGATTGGAAATGTTAGAAGGAAATAGACTGATTGCCATTCAACATGACTAATGCAGGATTGGCACCCGATCGACGATACCACACACGATTCCGCTACTGCCCCTTTGGGTCAAGAAGGGCAGACTACCTACCAGTACCTTCCTGCAGGAATTGCCAATGGGCATGGAGGCAAGCCTGAGAATGCGCACAAGACATACTGGAGGAAACAATGGGAATAATCGAACGAACAGAATCAATCACAATTCGAACCAACTATGGATACTCCCCACACAGGACACAACATCAAGTACTCTACAACCACTACCTCACAGCCTTCGAGAATGAAGTGGTGGTCTGGTCTGGAAACGAAGAAACATATTACGCTAATACAACAGCCACAGCGTGGATCTGTCGATCCCCACATGTCAAAGAATGCCACAGGGCAGCAGTACAGGTTACATGGCCACTGACACTCGATGCCCCAGAATATCTCAAGCATATACGGGACACAACAATAGGGCAAATTGCAAGCGGCTGGAGGGGCACACTAGAGGGAACAATCCTCATAAGCGGATGCTTCTTGAGCATAGGGATCGATAGAGCGATCACTATCTTCTTGATTGGCAGGGACACCACACCGGATGAGATCATCATCCCCAATGGATATGACCGGGGAATATTCTACCGGAACCCTACATCCTACCCCAGACTCAGTAGCCGAGATCCACTGATCGAAGGAACCCCATCGGAACACGATAGGCATGTCATTAGATGGATCCAGGAATAGAACAGAAGCAGATCTCTGATGAATACAGATAGCTTGATATCGGAATGGAGCTATACCCGAAACCTTCGAGAACTCCGAGAACATCAGGGACAGGAATAGCAGACGGGTTAGCTCAGTGGTGTACAACTACAGGATTGGCAAGGGATGGCGTCATCATTAGCACTTAACAAGAACCATGTGGAGAAGAAGGATCTAGAAGGACAGAACAGAACACGATGGAAGTGCGGGGTTCTGCACAGCCACTGGATTGGTCAGTGGCTGTGCTGAAGAAGCATTGGGGTGGTGCCGACAAGTGGTTGGGGCAGTGCTACAGAAGGAAGGATCAGGTGACGGACTTTCTAGAAAGTATATAAGTAGCGAGCACTGCCACCAGAAGTTCCTTAGCGAAATTCTTTTGTATTGCCTATAACTTCTTTGTACTGCCACTTAGTCGCCTTAGGCACTACTCTAATCTATCTTAGGTATCTAGTGCACGGCTGGTCCCTTGATACCTACTAGTGCCTTATTGTTTACTCAACTATCCCTATCTCGCACTTTCCTACAATCAAGATAGCTTCTCAAGATCAGCGGAGTGAGTGGACTTGTTCTAGTGCATCGATCTGGGAGATCTGCACTTGGCCTTTTGCTCGGTCCTTACCAAGCCAAGGGGAATGCCAAGCGCTAATCCCTGATCTACTTATAGCGATCCGCACTGGTCCTAACAGGAAACATTAAAAAGACCTAAATAGATGTACAATATTATATAATTGATTTTTATTAATAATAAGTACTTCTTCTTAGTACTTTAAACAGTTATTGAAAGAAAAAAGGCAAAACTATAAGCAAGCAATATACAGGTGGGTACATTAAGTGTTTGTCACCCCCGTATTTAGAAGGAGGATTTGCATACCTTCTCAGGTAAGTAGGCAAAGCTGATCTGTGACCTTGCTGAAATAAAGTAGTTGCCGACTCAGTACCTATTACTTAAGCTACCATACAAGGCATGCAAATCCTCCTTTCTAAAACAGGAGTGATGAGCACGTAATGTACCCACCTGTAATATACTGCTAAACTACTTGTATACTAGTTCTTTCTAATTTATAAATTCAGTTATAGTAAAATTCTGCATCTATCTTTTTATAGATCAAGTTGTATAAAAGGATTAAAGTTACAAACTATAAAAAAGGGTAAGTAAATGCCAAGCTAGTTTAAGAATATTATCTTATAATCTTAGAGTTTAATTTGTCTATATAAAGTAGATTTTCTGATATTAGAATCAAAGAATATTTAATAAAAAATGAGCCATCAATTTTTTTTCTCACAGTAGATCTATAAAGTTCAGTCAGATATGCCCCCTTTTTTCTTGGTCTTTCTCTCACAACTTTTCTCTTAACAGTCATCTCTCTCTCTTCTTCCTTACTCTCTCTAGCACATATCTCTCTAAGAAGCCTTATAATAGTCATCAAACTTGCTTCTATTGTATAAAAGAAGATAAGATGAAAGGTGGCTATAAGCTTAATGCTAAAGGCAAAGCTATTGTTAAAGGTATATGGTCAAGAGTTATAAATATTTGAAATTATTATTCTTACTCTACAAACATAGATTTTCTAGATAAAAACTTTCATTTAGACAGACATATTGATCTACAAGCAAGAAAAGATGCTGTCAGCCAAGTAAATGAAGCAGGGAATAGCTGGTTTAGCATAGCCTCCCTAAGATATTATATTGATGCAAGAAAGTCTGGCACAGCCTCTTTCGTCAATGCAGGTCCACCTAAAGAACCGATAGCTTGTGCTGGTAAGAGCTTTCTTATTATTATAAAGTCTACCTTAATTAAAAACTTGGTCTAGATGATGAAGAGAAGCTATGTGAGTCTCGGTGACACTTTAACTTAGAAATACTTACAAAACAAAACATATGTCCAGTATTTGGTTCCATCAACAAGAACGTCCGGCAGAAGCTGCGCTATTTATTCCAGGCCGACCTAAGCCCAAACTCATACTCAATCTGGGCCAGTCGGTACAAGATTAGTGTGGATGAGTTAAAGAAATTTCTCGACTGGCTTCAGATGAACAGCCATGAGGCGAGTGGTGAGTTTCTTGAGCTTTGCCTGCAGATGCACCATCTTGCAATCAAACTACACTCTTAGCAATAGGGACGGAAGAGGACTCGCCTCTCAAGAAAGGATTCTCTGAGATACCGTCCGAAGTAAGGAAGACCTTGGCGAAGCTATTCGTGGACAAACCGGAAGCATCGGAGGGCCGGAAGGCTCTTTGGGCCGAGAGTCTACAGTTAGACGTGGGGCTCGCCCATGCGTATTTGCGGCATCTCCAGAATATTCTGCACCCCGATGGGGCGTCTAAAAACAGAGAGCAAGTATTATCATAGATGCGAACAGCGCTTCGAGTGTTGATGATTGCAAATAGGGAGGATCAATCTACTGGCACAAGCGAAGGAACGGGTGCTGAAGAAAGCAACTCGAACGTTCAGAAGCCCGAAGGCGCGGGTCATGGGGATGCATCTACGCGCCGTCTTCCCCATGTTTCCCCCATTCCACCTCCCGGTACTATATCAGAGCACCCGACAGGTCCAGCGGAAAAGCAGCAGGACAAGCCGCCTGCCAATGATGAGCAACGGGGCGAGAAGCGAGCTTACGTGCAAGCAGCGGACGCGCAAATGGGAGAGAGTCTGAGCGAGCCGTCCTTTCGTTCGCCGGCTATGAAGAAAGGTCCGATAACGTTGCCTGGAGTACCCGCACTTGCACGTTCCGGGGCAGTACAAACACCGTCGAAACCACAGCCGTCTCTCTCACATACCCAGCAATCTCTTAGGGGAACCCCTCATGGATCAGACGTACTTTCGAGGAAACACAGACATAGTGAACTGACGAAGGGTGATTTCGTGCCGTCATCTCAAAGGAGCGCTTTGCTGAAAACGCAGGATGGCACGGCTACACACACAAAGGATGTGCCGAAGAATGCAGCGAGAAAGGCGGATGATCTTGAAGCAGGGATCGAATACGTGGGGCAGTATCTTCGACAGAAGGGTAGTGAAGTTGCCAGAGATGCCGACGAAAGTGTGCTCATGACTACAAGGGTGAGATTTTCATTAGTAAAGTATCGAAGAAGAAAGCTTATTATCGCTACCTTGTCAAAAGACGAGCAAGTTTCGGCGATCTAGCATGATCCGTGATGCTAGCAAATAAGGCAGCACAGAGCTAGAAGGCACTCTCTTGCGATCCGATGGATCTACCAGTACGACAGACGCTGGCCTGCAGCAGCCACGATCGAACAATCAGACATCGAAGCAGGGGCTTGACGAAACTTTGATATCCCAAAGTGGAGAAGCCGGCGGTCTACAGGGACGGAGTAGAGTTGGAGTGGTGATGGACGTTGATGGTGCATCGCGTCCCAGGAACTTGGAGGGCCTATTGGCGTGGATGGATAAGAATCAGGGCCCATTAGATGCGCTGCTTGACCTTGGTCGTCGGTTCAAAGCTGCTGCCGATGAGTAACGTGTATTTTCGCGAGTGTATAGTATTCCGTTATTATGGTTGAGGATAAAGAGGAACGCGGCCACGTGACTAACGCGAGGTCGTTGTTGTAGTTGAGACTTTCCCAAATTGGGTCGTGGGAGACACTTTGTCCATAACCCCCATCTCGAGGTCAAACACGCCGTCACCGGTTATCGCGCTCTCAATGCCGCTCCCGTCCTCTCATGGCTCTAATTCATCATCGTCCACCTCGGCTCGGCCGCGATCAGATAGAATGAAGGATAGTATCCTCAAAGAGTCATCCGCAGGCTGGACCGGCGCGGTAACTCCTCTCCGTATAGCGAAGCGCGACCAATTCTCCCCTTCCTCTTCAAGTCCAAATCCGAGCTCAGTAGATCCGACGCATATCGTTGCTCGTCGTTCAAGTAACAGCTATAAGCATATGTTTAATAATAATCTAGTCTCGCGTTCTCCATTCAAGACGCAACCCGGTCCACGGCAGCAACCAAGCTCCGCGAGCAACGCGCGACCTCTAGTACCTGTGACGCGCAAGGTCAGCGGGGAGAAGCGTCCACGTCCAGTCTCGCTCGTTCAGCAGGCGGAACGTGAAGATGCACAGCGAGTGACTGAACTTGGGTATAAACGTCGTCAGTCGAGGGGTTTTCAGGGGTTGGTGGAGAAGGGTCCTGTGTCCAAAAGCCCCTTTCTCCAGCTAGTGTCTCCGGGGAGAGGATCGAAGGAGGGTCGGACCGTGAGGGAAGAAGTGAAGCAGGAGGAGGAGGAAGTGGACTTGAGCGCACCGATAGCCATACAGTTTCCCACCAAGGAAGATGATATCAGTCCGGAAACGACAGAAACCAACTCATCCTTGAGCAGCAGAGGGAGCATTCAGAATGAGCCAAGCGAACCGCGTCCTCGTACCCCCCCTGTGCAGCCAACTCCGCCTCGAATATCACCCTCGCCAGGTTTTGAGAGACGCTCGCCGCTGCCCTCCGCTTTGCAGGGTTCGCCTGCGCGCTCGTCGCTCGTTCAGAAATCGCGTCTCCTGGGTCCACGTTCTCGATCGCTGTCCGCTGGTGCGAACGGAACGCCAGTCACGGACCCGCCTCCGCGTCGTGAGCGGCGTAAAACTGTGACTTTTGATGAGCGATGCGATGTTGTTGAGTTCGACCGCGACAGCTGTGAGGATGCCGTGTTTGATACAGATGATGAGGATGTGTACGGGCCCCCAGAGTTTCAGCAAGCGTCCAGCCAAGAAGTATCGCTTGACGCTTCAGACTACTTTGATGCAACCGAGCTCAATGACAGCATTAACGGACTTGTAGAGTCGATGCTGAAGGAAGCCACGAACGTAAATGAGCCGTCGACACCAGAAAACCAATCAGCCTCGCTTTCTTCGATCGTATCTGATGTTGACATGATGACTGGGGGTGCAGAAGAGGGTGTTCCGCTGGGGCGTACTCACCATGCAGAGCGTGCACGAGCTCATCGACATGAGGAGCCACACTCGGGACATTCGTTACCTGCGATATTCCACGTTGGCGACCACGCGTCATCCATACCTCGACAAGAACCAGAAAACGCGGAGCCGCAGACGCCTCGGCCTTTTGCAACACCGAAGCTCGGCTCGTGTGAGAAAACGGAGCTGCCATCCCTTCCGGTCGATGCAGAGCTGGATGAGGATGGCATCCCGCTTGGTCGATCCCATCATGCACAGCGTGCGCGAGCTGCCCACCAGGCAAGTGAAGAACTCGACGTTGAAATGCTTCCCGCGAGCCCCAGCCCGGTCAAGGACGTTGCTTCTAACGCTAAACAGGAGCTACCAGACCCTCTTGTTCCCAAGTTTGACTTGCATTTGGCTGACATCCACACGAGTTCTCCGCGTGGTCCTGCAAAGGAGCGTGGGTACTCTAATGAGGGTAAGTGTTGTATTCTCTAATCGTGGCTGCGTAGTTTTGTTGAGTATTGTTTTCCCGCGTGTAGATGTGTTCGGGCCGCTCGATGAAACCTCTGGGCTACTCGGAAAACTCGATTTCGAGTATGGGAACGAGGGTCCTGATCTCTCCGTGAACACGTCTGTTGCTAGTTTCCATGAGTTCCCTCCGCAGGAGGTGCTGGTGTATGGCAACAACGAGGATGAGAAGGGACGAGGTACTACTCCCTATGCTCAGGAGATATCGCTTGGTGCGAGATTAGACGTGTCTGGTGAAGTCATTGACTCTGATCTTCACCTATGTGAAGACCAGGGTAAGTTGCAACCCCACGCTGCATCCGACCAAGAACACGGGTGGAAGCAAATGGATGCAAAGGAGGGAGAGATGCCAGAGGATCCAAATCGATCAGAGCCGCATGCGTCCAAGATGGAGCAAGAGGCACAGCGGCTAGCATCTCCTGTCGTCGACCACGACCCGAATTCAGATCATGAACTTTTTTCTCCACGACTCGATGGTCTGTATACGCAGCGTGAAGTTGGAAGTGCGAGCAGCCTAGTAGGTTCCGATGACCGACGGAGTATGAGTCCTCGCATAAACAGAGAGGACATTCTACGCAAGATCAGTCGACGGCGTTCTTCTGATAACTATAGCCCACTGGGAACGCCACCACTCGTATCATCGGTGTCATCGATGCCGAAGCTCGAGGAGGTGGAAAGAGAAGATACGAAGATGGAGGTTGAGGAAGAGTTGTCTGATCTACCGCCGCCCCCGTCTCAGATAGACAGCTTCCAGCCGAGGCCGTCGCTAGAAGAGCGATTGAAGCGTGCCCTGTCTCCTTCCCTCCCTGCACCTGCGCCTGTGCGACCAGCTATCATATCCTCAACTTCGCCTGCTCTTCCATCACCCTCGGCCTCTCCACATGTGCCAGCTCCGGCAACTCAGACGAACGTCATCGCTTCGCCTAATGCTCCAGACACACCTATCTCGTCCCCGCCGCGTCTTGGCAAGCATGCCCGAGCGCGAACGTACGATTTAGACGAACGTTCTCCGTCCGCACCTGCGAAGATTGGCGCCCGTCGGTCGCCAATGTCTTCCTCGTTCGACTTTAACAAACCCGGTGTTGATATCGGAGACATGGATATGCGTAGCGCTCTTGAGCGGCTTGTGGACGATGTGAGCATTGCAAGCGGTGTCGAGCCTGCTTCGCTCAACAACAGTGCACGAACTGGGGTGGACGCTCCAGCAGATGGGGACATCAGCATGACTGACACTGAGCTCATGACGGAGGAGAGCACAGATCTGTTGGCCTACCTGCGTGATAATTCTGTTCGTAGCAAGCCACCGATAGGTCGTGCTGGAACCGCCCCACTGCCTACTTTGCCTAAACCTTCGACTCCCGATCGATTTCCACTGTCTCGAACGGTTTCTGAAGTGTCGATGGTAGTTGGTAGCTCGGCTGCCGGCATGCTCAAGAGGTCCACCTTCACTGCCCCTACCTCTGAGCCGGTGGAACGGAGAATGGAGCTAGAAACCGATGTGCCCCCGCCGCTTCCGCCAAAAGCTTCTGAGAAGAGTGCACGCAAAGCACGCGAAGAGATGATCAGAGAGAAACGGCGCGAAGCGCGCATGCGCGAGTCTGGCGAGTATTTCGTACCTCCACGACGCGATGCAGCGGGGAACTTGATCGATGAGAGCCCAGCGGGTAGGAGAAGATCAGGGCAACAACCGAGTACGGGACGTAGCATGAGTACAGGCGACGCAGAAGACCTAATGAGCGAGGTGCGCGATTTTCCTCTTACTTCCGATCGGCTTTTGGTCTGACGTTTGAATGTAGAGCCCAGCTGCGCAACGGCGGGTCTCCGTTCTTCGTCACCGACGAGGCGGTGTACTAGGAGTGGACCTGGACAATGACGATGGAATGTTATCTCAGAGCATCCAGCGCGAGCTAAATAAGAGGGATGACCCTAAGAAGGTTTGTGCTATAGATAGAACATCCACGTCCCTACACAACTGACACCACAACTCAACCCCTTTCCCATAAACCGTAGACTTATGAGCTTCGCGAACACGGTGCTGTTGTCTATGCTACGTCTTCTCAAGAAGCAGCTTTAGCACAGGTGGATGAAAGCCTGGATATTGATGATAAAGCATGGAGGACAGTCCGTCGTCCGAGTGATATGGTAAGACCTCCCTCTTTAATACCTTTGTTACTTACCGAAGTACTTCCACAGAACGAGTATGCCAATGAGATCAGGGCAATCCGTGCTCAAGAAAAGCCCGGGAGGAGTAATGGCAGAGTATTCGTCAAAGGAAAGTCTGTTTACAGAATGATGAGCGTCGTTTCCTTCTGACCATAATCATTCAACAGTCCTAAGATTAAGGTCCCTTACCGTGCCCATTCCTCCTCAGCTTACGTTCTTCAGCCTGACTCTTAATAACGGCATTCATTTCGTTACTACACCCGACTGCCGTTTCTCACGGGAACCACGGATCGAGCAGGAATTCGAACTGTAAGACACGACAGTCAGTCTACTTACTGATATACTGATAGATAACCACGGTAGACTTGAACATGGAAAGCTGGAGTTCACTCTTACTATAAAAATTAGGAAAGACCCGCATATCCTGCAGCAGCTCAGTGCGATTGTTCTTCCTCCAATACGACCTCAGACAGCGGCACCCTCACCTACGCAGCATCGTGGTATGCGTAGCTTTTTCGGTGGAAGGTCGAAAGCACCGAAGCCTACTCGTCCCCAGGCAGAACCCGTCGTGCGCGAGATAGAAGAAAATCTTGCGCGCTATATGAAGCAGGATGGAACACTTGCTCGAGCATTCATCGATTTCAAGGATATTGCGAAACATTGCGAAGCCCGGTTGTTCGAGATAGCTTTCCCGCTTATTGGACAACGTCTAGAGGCTCCTGGGGAGGGTGACGGGGCGGGCGGAAAAATACATCCTCTGCAAGTCGGCGAAATCATACTCCAGATCTTCAGGCTTCCTCCACTACCCGGACTTTCATCGAATCAGCTTCCGCAGAGTATAGAAGAATGCATCCGCGGTATAAGAAACAGTGGCTGGCACAAGGTGACATACCATGAAGGCGTTTTGACGCAGCTCGGCGGCGACTGCTCTGTAAGTGCTAAGTTATCTTGCTCTGCAGAAGATCATCGTACTGATTTTCCGAGTAAGACATGGCGTCGGAGACAACTGCGCGTCATAGGTGGTAGCTTAGTGGCATTCAACGATATCACGAAGCGTGCGACGGCTACAATTGACCTGAAGAAGGCGATTGCCATTGAGGACGACCAAGACCCAGAAAACGTCGCGAAGCGTCGTGATGTCGATGATTTCGACTCAATGTACGGAGTTGAACGCTCATTCCGGCTAATCTTCCCACACAATCAGGAAATTACCTTCTTCGCGGATACAGATGAAGAAAAGTACAGATGGTATGCACGCTTAGTTCTTATAAGGAAGCAGAAATTGAGATCGTCGTTATGATAGGCTCGAAGTACTTCGCGCCCTGGTCAGCCATATTCCGCCCAATCCACTTTGGGCCGAACTACTGTGGCAAAAGCAGAATGAATCAAAAGGTGCCGAGCACCCGCAACCATCCTCCTCCACCATGCGCCCAAGTTGATAGTGGATGCATCACAACATCCCCGGACACCTTTATCCATTTCAGAGTTCCACGTCCTTTCATGATATCCACGATTGGACCATATACTGTATAGCTCTCAAAGAGATGTAGTATCGATAGGCAATATCTCTTGTATTTGTATCACGCATTCTGAATACCCGTTCTCTTCTTTTTCTCCACTTTCTTTTTTCAGACTTTCTTTAAAGTTTCAATAGGCACAGGCCGTGTAGCTCCTGTTCTTCTTTAACCAATGTCCCCCCACCCGGCTCCTTTCGTTTTCTTCAGAGTTTTTCTCTTCTTGGCTCTTTCTTGCCATGCTCTCTTTTGCCTCTCTCAAATCTGACACGCATTAGCAGGCTCGTCTGTATACATATTTATGTCTGCACCTGTTGTAGATACATGGCTCTAATGTTGTAGGTCGCGTTGAGCGCTAAACACGACAGTAGCGTAGTGAAGAAACTTTCTTTGCTCGGTCCATTAGGAAGTAGGCAACGGTATGGCACTCCATGTATGATCACGGTAAGTGTAGCGTTCTCCGAAGTTGAACGTTACTGGATCTGGATCCTTCATCTTCATGCTCGTAGATGCAGATTTCTCTTCATGTTAATTGATGTCTTGCGTACGTCACTTCTTGTTTCCGGATGTGGGTTACTGCTTATTCCCTCTGCATTCTGCCTCACAGAATAATCATGGCAGCGGCGCGTGGTGGTGTACCAATGTGGTAGGATTCATGAGAAGTTCTACTGCTATTCCACTTTCCGAGTCTGAGGCAACTCTCACTTAATATAATATATTTCATTTTCCGTGTGTTCCCTTCCCTTTGTACTATTGCATGTTCCTATTGTACAACCAACTACTGTACAGCGAAGATTCGCGTCGGCGAAACTTGTACATACAATATATACAAAGACAAAAATTTGGACTTGAATTTCGATGTTATATAGATCCCTTATTCCTACCCGCTCATAAGTTAATGAAGGGGTCCCAAACTGTCCATTCTCCCTTGAATTCCTCTGATTCAACAATTGGAAGCTCGTTCTTCTCAGTCCTACGCTTCAATTCGTCCAGCCTTCAAATCCATTCGACTCGCGCGAACGCTGGAGCTACTGCTCGGGAGAACCCACTCTCCTCAGAAGCCGTCCCCACTTAGGAGGAACGACTCAGTCCGGAGAAAATGCCGACTGAGGTGGCAGAACGAGCAATTACGGACTTAGTGCATGCGATAGCCATAACACTGCTAAGAGTGGTCATGAAAAAGAGACGCGAGACCTTTCTGAGAAGCTATTGCTCTGGCGTAAACCTCAACTAAAGACTCCTGGAAGGCATTCAGTCAGCTTGTTTCTTCCTCTTGCCATGTGACAGGTTAGTAGTGGCTTACAGATTCGGTCTGAGGCTCGTCGTAGGAATCAGTAGTATTGGAAGAATCGAGTTCGTCGATTTCCATTTCTGACTCGGAGGATTCTGTGGTGTCGTGTTCGTCCTGTGGGTACGCGAGTTCGCCTTCGTCATCGTCGTTCTCGTTCTTGGCATTATCAGCGATCATGTCAATATCTTCCTCCTCGATCGTAACAATTGGAGGGGTCTAATCAAGATTGAATTCAGTACATGTCTTCATTGTCACCAGGGGAAAATGACTTACTGAAACATCGTCCCAAGAGCCTGGAGGTGTACCTGGCAGCTCGAATGGGTGTTCAACGGGTTGGATTTCATTAGCGATGATACCAGGCGAATCGTTCAGTCCAGGATTCCGCTCGGCCGGTAGTGAATCTTGATCCATTTCCTCAGCCGCTGCAGGAACTACTTCCATCCTGACTGCTGAGTCCCATATCCTCAACACAGCACTTTGTCTTCCCGGCGCAGCGATACCCCTCTTCAGCACCGGAACGAATCTGATCCTATGCTCACGAGTGGAAGGTCCCTGAACTCGAAGCGGATGGTCCACGAATAATTTGAAGGGATCCTCGGGAGTGGGAGGACGATTGCGCTCCGTACTAGCTCTTATTGAGGGCGAATCCTTGGAGCTCCCTTTCGCAGTCGTCTGCTGCCCGATGTTGTTCCTGTTGACCTCCGTTGCAACAGGTACGGAGTTGTGAATTCGGGCCTGGAGTCTAGATAGAGGGGTCGGGATAACCTTGCCTTGTAATTCATTCTTAGGTTTGCTCGAAATGGACGCATCCTCGGGTCTCCCGACGAGCTTTGCAACAGTACTCGGTTGAGTAGTCGGAGAGGATTTGGGAGTTGATTCTGGGGCTACGTTCGAGACTGAGATGGACACGGGTTCCAGAGTTACCGTCGAAGCAGACGGGGACACGGGCTTCGGAGTTCCGATCGAACAGGTATCTTTCCGGGCAGCAGGCTGGTCAATGTTGTTATCAACCTGAATACGAGCTGCAGGCGTTGAACCGCGGATTCGAACCTGGAGCCTGGACAAGGGAGTCGGGATCCCTTTACTTCGGGATTCAACTTGAGGTTCGCTGGGAATGGACGCGATCTCGGGTCTCTCGAAGTGCTCTACAGCAGGACTTGGCCGTGTGGACGCAGGGGACACCGGCGTTGGTTCTGGGGCTACGTTCGAAATTGAGGCTGATACGGCATCCGGACTCCTGCTCGGACAGTTAGGCGTAGCCGTCGGAGCTGCTTCCTGGTCATTGTCACTCTTGAACTGTGCGGATATAGCAGGTATCGGGTCACGAATGCGAGCCTGAAGCTTAGGCAACGGAGTTGGGGTACGACTCCGTGAGTCGATATGAGACTTGCCCGAAAAAGACACGATCTCTGGTTCCTCGACGACCTCTGCACCAGGACCCAGCTGTAGAGATGGAGAGGACTTGAGCGCTGATTCCGGAGGGACAGTTGAGGCAGACGATGGTACGGGTTCCGGAATGACGTTCAAAGCGGATGCGGAAACAAGCTCAAGGTTTCTTGTCGATGTGGACGAAGACGCTACAGGAGTTCGGTTCCTCTCCGTCAAAGTCTGTCGCCCGTTCGAAATCGGCTTGACATGCATAAACTCCTGAAGGTGTCTTACGAAAGCAGAAACAGCATCCACATCATCAACTCCAATTCTCTTCGCCCATATCTTGTATTTACGCTGTTCCGCTCCAGGATCGCCTCTGAGCAGTCCCTGAAGCTTGAGTCGAGCTTCCTTTGTTAGGCCTCTAAACACTAAAGTTCCTTGTGAGCAACCAATTATTCATCATCAAGCAATTTTCGGCATACCTGGAACCCCCGATTTTTGAAGATATTTGAAGTATTCCTTGATTTCATGCAATGTGACTGCATATTCTGGCTGGCACGTCCAGAACTCCAAGTGATCGTGGTCTTCATCATCAAGTACTTGATAGAGCCAGCGCAGATGCGTACGTGTCTGTGCAGCGATCTGTCCAAATACTAAAAATAGTAATAAGAACATCAGTAGATATTTCTTACAGAAAACAATGATGGAACTCACACTTCTCTTCCTCCTCAACTGTTGTATTGGGTCCTGCTGGTTCTAGTTTCTTTTCTGATTTATTCTGATAATTTGTATCAGCTATAGGCAACCAATAGTTAATTATAACAAACCAACCTGAGACCTTGTAGCTTGAAATGTCTGTCTTCTTTTATTAATATATGCCTTTAGATTTGGCTCAGTAAACCATAGATTTCCAGCATCTCTGATTTGTTGAAGCAAAGATGTAGAATAAAGAATAGTAGAATTAGAGACAAATAGCTCAGACTGCTGGTCTAGATATGCTGAGTATAATATAATTATTAGAATATTTAATATATAAGAAATTAAGTACATGCATTCAATTATATCTTGACCTTTCCTGTTCAGTTTATGAGCAAACATCCTTAGTAAAGGATTAGCTTAATAGATTGTTCTAAAAGAACAAAAATATTAGATAAAACTCAGTTTTAAGTTATGAAAAATACTAACTCACCTTGAACAGACTAAGATGTAAAAGTATGCACTATTATATAAAAGGTCAGATTAGCTAGGATAACATCTTTATAATTTTTTAAATACCTACATGATGCTTATATAAGCACAAGTTGTAGAGGGAGAGGACAAGAAGAAGAGTATTTGAGAATGGGCTTCATCCTTATATACCTTTATAATGCCAAGAGATTATATAATACAAGAAGAGAGTGAGCTTATATATCTTGAGAAAGACTAACTAAATAAGGTTAGATTATCTTTTGAGCCCCTATTTTAGCTAGTTTATGACTGAGAAGTTTTAGAAGGTTCTAGAAAAGAATCTAAAAACAGGTCTTTCTTCTATCTAGTAAACAAGGTGCTTACAAACTACTCTTGACTCAAGTTGTTTGTATTGAAATGTGAGCTATATTTTTGATAAGAGGATAAATGAATTAGAGCAAGTTTCTAGTTTTCAATTATTGTGTGTGGTCTATAGTAGAGAGCAGTTGCACCAGTACGTCACTGCAAGTTGGCAAATCAAATGACCAATCCTGAGTTGAAGCTGGAAAAGCCTTGCCAATACTAGCTGACCGTAGATTTCCAGACTAGACTAGGTATTCTTGGTGGACACTAGTCCGGTACCAGTGCATCTGAGCACATCCGACGAAACTATAACTCGCCCATATAAACTAAACTTGATGTTGTGCTCATACAATTCAATCCATAGTCTGACTTTCTTTATATTTGACTCTACCGTGGACCGATCTACGAAACGAACACCACTTGTTTGTTGAGTTCAACCAGTTCGACCTTCGGGGTTCCCTTGTGGTCCTGCAAATAAGATATTAAAGGAGCCTACATAGTCTGTGTGGCCGTTTGACTGACGAGGAACAAACCATATAATAGCACGTCCGTAAAAATAGCGCTGCATCTATCTGTGGCGCTAGTCGGGTTGAATGTGGAACTAATGACTCGAGTGAGATGTTGGTTGTGGCAGAAAGATCTTCGACGAGATACAACCGAACAGCTTGTCCTTAGGTCCAAGGCCGTTTGAATTTCTAACCGCAGGTGAGTATTTCAATTGCGTGCGCAGTCAGATGTACCTCTACTGCCTGTGAACGGCCTCGTGCTTGTGACGGTCCGGTCCGATGAGGCCGTTGGTAAGCAGAAGTAAGTGCAAACTGACAGAAGTAGGAAATCTGCGTCTGAGACTAAAGGTGTAGAAGTTTCAGGGAGAGTACCGGAGTTATTGGTGCAGAGAACTGTAATGGCGGATATCCTTGCTCTTGATGTAGGTCTTACCCACCATAAAACGACCCAGTGGTGTGAAGTCGGTAGAAGTTCATCCTGACGAAGACGTCCACCAGGAGCCTCTGAAGAATGATTTTTTGGTGTAGACCTCGTGGACTATGCCTAGGATGGCGAGGGTGAAGAAGGCCGACGACCGTTCTACGACGAAGACGAGGAGCGAAATCATCCGTGAGACGCCGCCCATGCAATGATACCCTTGCGGCACGGAGGTATACACGTAGTCCAGAAACCGTCACCACTCTGTAATGGTATAGCCCCGTGAGCTGTCTAAAGTTGCTAGTATAGTATTCTGCCGATGAGCATCTAGCAGACGTAATGTGGCAAGCTCGCTCAATAAGCAGATGGTAGATTCTACAGTTATATTATTCAGTTTATTCTTTGAACAATAACCATCGGCGTACTGTCATTCTGCAAATTTGTCCTCTATCCAGCATCTGCGAAGTGCACAAACATACCAGGCCGTCGAGGCGTACGAAACGGATTGAAGTGTGCGCTCGGAGTACTAGTTTCTGTGGGATCAGCCGTGACTGACTTGCACGCGCGTAGTGCACCGATTTTGGCAACCTACAAACTCACACCAAAAACTCGAAATGCCTCTTGCCAACAACCACAACGCCAACTCAACACCCAGACATCCCTCGTCTTCGCACTTTCAAGTGCAAACTCCCCTGGATCCGTGGATCAAAGAACGAGGCAAAACCGTTCGAAATTTGGCGAGATCGCCGGTCATACGTGTTCTGCCGCACTGGCTTGGCTTTCCTGACCCACCACCGCGTCTCTAGGCGCTTTCTGTCTTTTCGGACAGCTTCAATAGGCCCAAATATCGCGATTTTGCGACGCTTTATATGCTTCTTTAACTTGGTTCTGTAGCAATGGTGCGGTATAGGGTGAAATCGACCGCGCCAAACGACATGCAACGGGAGTTGCACTACGGGTCGTCATATGCATCGTCCGATTCCATCCTTTCAGAGCGAGAGTCTTTGATTCAGGAGAAGCGAACTGAGCTGGGAAGGATCTTTAACAGACATGACACGTTGGTGCGTCCGCTTGCCTTCTGTCCAATCCTAATTAATCGTTCATGAAGCACTGATGCATGTCAGATTCGCGAGCAATTCATGCTTGAAAATTACGGTCTGATGCTATTCTATGATCCAGATGTTCGTCAATGTCTACTTTTCTGAGACTCAGAACATATCTGACTATCGTTTAGGTTGCCAAGCAAGACCAGACCAACGAGTTTCTGCAGGTGCGCTAGCTATTGGCAGTAGTCCGGAGCGAAGCGCTGATTAATGCTATATTAGTTCAAAAATAGGCACGACTTGATGCGATTTATGCCCGGTGCAGGGCCCTCGCGTGCTACAAGGCGTGCTCAAACGGATCGTATTTCGGAATTGGCTCAAGTTGTTGGTCAAAGTGTCTCTACTCCTATTCTCCCCAAGTCGTCGGTCAGCGCCACCAAACCGAACGACCACACCTCTAAAGGTCCCAAGGTCGCGAAAGGCAAACATAAAGAATCGACTTCAGCTGGTGCAACCGGTGTAACGAATGGCGTTCATGTCAGTGCCAAGGCGCGGGGAAAACGAAAAGCTACAGAGGGAGGTCCTGAACCAGGAAGCGTGTATGATGGGAGTCATGCAATGGAATCCATCTCATCGCGGCGAGTAGGAGCCAAACGCAGAGAAGGACCGAAAAGTACCTCTGACCTGAACGGAGAGTCTATTCTGGGGTCACGATCTCAGTCGATTCTAACAGACGACTCTTCTTCAATCCTGCTACCTTCCAGGGCATCTCATAAATCTCTACGCGATGAAAGGGCGGGCTCTTCTTATCTCACACCGCCTTCCAAAAAGCGTCGTTTGGCGGACGATGAAAACAGTGCGCGACGTCAGTTTCGCATCACCCTACAGCCTCGACCTGCAACATTATCACCACCTCGAGCGGAACGACCAACTACGGCAGGAAAGAGCCTCCCTGGGAAGACACTTCCGTTCGCGACGCCTCGTCCCACCATTAAACGAATAAAACTAATCGTACGGCCTCCAGCGCGGACTTACTCTTCTCCACGGCAAAGACCAGATCCCGCGGCTTTT
The DNA here is from genome assembly GCA_024712875.1 of Inonotus hispidus. NCBI lineage: Eukaryota > Fungi > Basidiomycota > Agaricomycetes > Hymenochaetales > Hymenochaetaceae > Inonotus > Inonotus hispidus. The sequence goes on along the minus strand of CM045722.1, from coordinate 694,962 downwards.
GGTTACTCTTTATCCAAACTCTTGTCCTCGTACACAGAAATAGATGGCAAGACCTACACTACTCCCGAGGTGTTGAAAGATATGGCGCAGCGGGACGCTCGTATTCTCAACAGACTGGACGAGTTGAAGCGCTCAGGCCGATATCCCGGTCAAAACTTTGCAAGCGCTGATACGTCTCCGAAATATCAGCAAGCTGATACTTGGTCACACGTCGTTTCGGACGTTATTTCTGTTCGACAGACGCTCTCTCGGCATCGTTTCGGACATGGAGGAGCACTCGCTGCGGTTGTTCATTCCAAGCTTCACACGCACTGGGACCACATGAAGAAGGATCTGGAACGCGAGCAAGTCCAAGGGGAGCGGCGACTGCGTGCTCTAGCGAAATCGATATTGAGGCTTGTCATTGCGGAATGGAAAAGAGCAGTGTTCCACGTGCGGCAGCAGCAAAGATTGGTTCACGAGGCGGAAGAGGCTCGTCGCGGGAAGCAACACCTTGATGCCATATTAGATCAAAGTGGACAAATACTAGAAAAACAACAGCTTGAACTTGTGAGATCGGAGTCATCGAGCGTGAGCGGCGATGGGGATGATGAGGAGCTTGATGAGGAAGACGAGTCAGAGTTGGAAGGCAGTGATGGGGCCGAAGATATCGAGACCAGCGAAACTGCGACGGAAGTGGATAGAGACGAGAATGGCTCAACCGCCGCATATGGGCGAGAAAGACATGTCGAGTTCCAGGTCCCGCTTAATGATACTGATGTCGGGACGGACAAATTGCTCATTGATATGGAGCTTCGGAAGGGCTCTGCGCCTATCAGATATACTGCCAAAGATGAAGATGCTCGCTCTTCCAGTGTCATAGAAACTCCCGCTGTGGCTTCCGATGCACTCGAATATGCGGATGAGATGGTTGTAGACCATGAAGCCGGCTCCCCTACGGATGTTAGCGAACGCGATCAAGTCTTTCCCGATGCAGACATTTCATCTTCCGGGGTCTCACCGGAGTCATCCTTCATGCAGGATGTACTCTTTTCGGATCCGTATTTGAATCCAGACTCAGAGGGTATTTCTGGGCCAGGAATGGGCAACGGCTTGGACCACGAATCGATTGTTGTATCTAGCGAAGCGGTTATGGAGGACCAGCTTGGCTCGGAATCATCCAGGCAACCTGTTCTCCCTCTGGAACCCGTTACTCAGTACGGGGTAGATGTCCCGGCTAACGATCTTCCGCCGGACACTTCTGCAAGTCGGGTTTCTGGGCCAAAGCTACCGAATGGATTCTCGGATAGTATCTTTCTTCCCGAATCAGCCACAGATGATGCAACTGGCGGTCTTATTCATCCCGATATCGAGGAACCTTCGTTCAAAGTGAAAGCCTCGCCCCCCGGACAAGCCTTGGATGATGTCGAAGACCGTATGGCTCTTGACAATGCGTGTCCTGCTGAAGCACCTGAGGCGGATCAAAGGGCAGCTCAGTCTCAACAGGTTCCCGAGGAGAAATTTGAGGAGCAAGAGACTACCGATGATGGCCATGAATCGGAATCAGAGTCAGAATGGGAGGTACCTCCTGAACTACACTCTTATGCCGTCACCCATGTAAAATGGGAACCAGGGTCTAAGGTGTTGCCTCCGTTGCTGCTACGTGGTACGTTGAGACCTTATCAACAATCCGGACTCGAATGGCTAGCTTCGTTGCACAATAACGAGACAAATGGCATTCTCGCTGATGAAATGGGACTCGGGTATGCGCCGCCTTTCCTTAATGACTGAGTGGAAACTAATCATGACGTATAGCAAAACAATACAAACGATCGCGCTGTTAGCACATTTAGCCTGCGACCGTGGTATCTGGGGGCCGCATCTCATCATCGTTCCAACGAGTGTCTTGCTCAACTGGGAGATGGAGTTCAAGAAATTTCTACCGGGCTTCAACATCCTTAGTTATCATGGAACGACGAAGCGACGCAAGGAGTTGAGACGGGGGTGGAATGACAAATACGCGTTTAATGTTTGCATCACTTCCTACACGCTGGCTAGTCGCGATCAGCATATTTTTAAGCGAAAGGCGTGGTACTACATGGTCCTGGACGAAGCACACATGATCAAGAATTTCAAGTCTCAAAGATGGAATATCTTGCTCATGTTCCGGTCGCATCGCCGCCTGCTCTTGACGGGTACTCCACTTCAGAATAACTTAACGGAGTTATGGGCCTTGCTAAAGTTCTTGATGTCTGGCACGAACTTTGCAAACCAGAAAGAGTTTAGCGAGTGGTTTGGAAGTACGTTTCCATCTCCTGCACGTGTGATGATTTGATAGTTAACCGTGCCTTTACAGTTCCGCTGGAGAAGGCTATTGAGCTTGGTAACCTGCAAGATCAGGAAGTTCAGGACCAAGTCACGAAACTCCATGAAATGCTTCGTCCGTTCCTACTCCGACGTATGAAGAAGGACGTGGAGAAAGAGCTACCCAAGAAATACGAGCATCTCGTTCTTTGCAGGCTTTCAAAGCGACAACGATTCCTCTACGACGAGTTCATGTCACGGAGGCAGACCCGTGAAGACCTTCAATCTGGTGTCTACCAGAAGATCGCTAACATCCTTATGCAACTTCGAAAGGTTTGCAATCATCCGGATCTTTTCGAAGTGCGACCGATTGTCACGTCTTTTGCGATGGAAAAGTCTGCAATCGCAGACTTTGAGATCAGGGAGCTGCTTATCCGGCGTCGATTCCTGGAGGAAGACGATCAATCTTCACTCGTCAGTTTTGATGCCCTCGGTCTGCGGTTCACGCATCTGTGCAGTACTTCTCATGTCGCTGCCCAATCTTCAAGAATGCTGGAGGAGATTCTTGCGTCGGAAGTGATTGCAGCATCGCCTGGTGAGCCCCCACCACGAGATTTGCGCACTATCGAAGGCTTTCGAAAGTATCACGCCTACCAGGGTCGTTTATCCACGTATTTGCGTTATCAGCAGATGAGCTATCTAAATCGGCTGAGGTGCAATCGACACGTCGTGTACGGCCTGGAGACGATCAATCTGGTGAGAAGGATGTATAACCCACTCACAACGGCCTGTGAGGCAGAGTTTATGTCGGAGTGCAGACCGGCGAATCATCTCGTCAAGTCGTACCTTCAGCGGGCAGAAGAAATGGGAGACTTGGTCGAGAAGTTTGCATTTGCGACACCAGTAGCCGTGGCTCGAGACATGCCGGAAATCACATTGCGTGAAGTCCCTGGCGATGTCATTGAGAACCTACAGCCGGACTTCGACTCTGTACTTCATAGACCTGCGGTCAAGCTTCAAATAGCATTCCCGGATCTTTCTCTTTTACAATACGATTGCGGTAAGCTCCAGGAGCTCGATCGGTTACTTCGAGAACGGAAGAGTGGGGGCCATAGGATCTTGATATTTACGCAGATGACGCGAATCTTGGATATACTCGAAGTGTTCTTGAACTTCCGTGGCTACCTTTACCTCAGGCTGGACGGAGCGACGAAGATTGAGGATCGGCAGTATATTACTGAACGATTCAACGCGGACCCAAGGATCTTTGCGTTCATTGCCTCGTCACGATCAGGTGGAGTTGGTATCAAGTGGGTTACAATGTATCGTTCATTGGTCGCGTTATCTAATGATGTTTCTAGTTTAACTGGTGCAGATACAGTCATCTTCTATGATAGTGATTTCAATCCCCAGATGGACAAGCAATGCGAAGACAGGTACGTTTACTCTTCAGATTATACCATCAACTAGGCAGACTCTAACCCAATACAACAGGGCCCACCGCATCGGGCAAATCCGAGACGTACACATCTACCGATTCATCTCCCAACACACCGTCGAGGAAGCCATGCTCCGAAAAGCGAACCAAAAGCGCTCACTAGACGACATCGTCATACAAAAGGGCGACTTTGACTGGAAATCGTTCTTCCGTTCCGCGTCCGCGGAGCCTTCCTCTCCCTCTTCTCCTTCACCTATCGCTTCCACTCCCGTTGCCAACTCGACGACGATCAACTCGGCGTTGACGTCGATGAAGGCCAGCGCACTACAAAAGGCGCTGGTGGAGTTTGAAGATTTCGAGGACGCGGAGGCTGCGAAAGTTGCTGCGAGGGAGGAGGCAGAGCTTCTTGGTGAGGATCGTGCCGAGTTCGGTGATGTAGATGCGGAGGGAGATGGGGATGGGGCTGAAGGTTCGATACCACCAGTAACTCCTGTCACGGCCGCGAGTGTTTCGTTTGCGCCTATGACACCTGTCGATGAAGATGGCGATGGTGGAGGATTCGGAGCTGCTCGGCCTGCTATGGACGATCTGGAAGAGGGTGAAGAGGAAGAGGAGGGGGAAGAAGAGGAAGGAGGGACGACTGTTGATTATATGATTAAGTTTGTCCGTTCGGATTTCGAGTACTTTAAGGAGTGGAGGCTTCCTTAGGTCTGGTCTTTTTTTCTCGTTTTCCTTTCTCTTTTCCGTTTAATTTATCCTTCTTGTTTTGTTTCGGCTTACTTCTTCGTTCCTCAGCCTGCGGTTTACGGTTTTATTGAATACGCCTACATTTTTTGCGTGCGGTTTCCTTGCTATACAGCGCCCCTGTTGCTTACCTTGCAATGCACGTCCGTCGTTCTAATTCCACCGCGTGTTATTTTTTCTTCTACTCATATTCTCCACTGACCGAATCACTGTGATCACTCGGGCCGAAGTACCTGGTAACCCTTCCGCATTCGTCGTCATTTTCTCACCACTGGCGTTCGCGAGTCTTGTATGCGTCTTCTATTCTTTTATTTTCCTCAGTTGGTCAGCACGTCAAGATAATCGACAAATTGATGGCGGATGAACATAACAAACAGTGACTCGCAGACTTTTGATCCCTGTATAAACATGATATCCACTTCATACAATATGTACATTCTTCCACCACCGGACAACGGACACCTTCGCTTCACTCTGACAAGCTGAAGATCGACAACCGAGTTTGAGAACAAAGACCCAGATCGAATCGAATATTGATGTCCGAATCTGAATTTAGAGCATCTAAGCATCTATATTCCAAAAGAATAAAGAAAGGAAGAAAAACAATAGAACGAGCATCCGATACATATGTACACGTCGTAACACGTAACAGAATGCAAAGCAGAGCGAGGACGAGGAGCATCCTAGATAATAGCGATAGAAGACATCAGCAGCAACACGGAGGAATAGCGTACACAGGTCCAGTGGACCGGGATAACGAATAACGGATAGAAAAAGAGGTAAAGAAGAAAGAGAGGAAAGAGCTGATGTAAAGCACGAATGATGAAAGGTGCCGCGATACTGAGTGCGGTGTCATACCGGACGTTAGACAGGAAACAGACGACGTGACGACGTAAGACGCGAGTCCCGACAAGAGGTATGAATGCAAGGAAACGAGAGATGGGTACATACAGTAGAGTCCGAAAGGGCAAAGAGACAGAGTTGAACGAATAGATTACGAGTATGATGGAGGATTGCAGGATCAGAGGGCAGAGGACTGGAGGGAATGGTCGTGAATTAAATTGTCGTTAGGTGAGATAGGTGCGTGAGTGGATCGTTTTGAGTGAGTACGATGCGTGCGATTATGGATGGATGATGGGGATGTAAACGGGTGGAGGGAAGATGGACGGAAACTGGTACTCCGTTCAACGGAGTGAGCTCCACCCTCGTCCCTTCTCGATGCTCATGTTCGGGTAAGATGCAATGGGGGAGAGGAAGATAGGGTGAGGGCGAGGATGATCTGAAGGTTCGGAGTTGGAGGTGCGTCATCATGGTTCGTACGGTGATCACGTAAGACGAGAGTGATGTGCGAGCGAGTGCATGAGCGAGGATGTAGATGCAAGGGATGGTGATCGGCGCAATGCGTCGGTGGGTGTGTAAGAGGCAAGGGTCAAAACCGAGATGGGAGGATCAATGGACACAATGGTCTGATCCATAGTCCTCATCTCTTCTAATCGTCCTCTGGGTCCATACTCGAAAGAGGCTCTCGAGCCTTCCTCACCGTCCACCCTACCCCATTTCCTATACCTGTACCAGCGGCATATACTCAAATTCCGGGAACAGCTTGCCCCATGGATCCTCTCCCTCCCTTCCATACAACTTAACCTCATCTCCCTCCGGATAATGCTCAAAGGCACTCGCATCACCATCGCCATCGATCCTCGGTAGATACGGCGCACCAATCTCCCTCCCTCTCAGCTTCGCCCAATCCACTTCCCTAAACCACGCATGTGCGAATACATCACCAGCACCGTGTTGCAAGTTTCCATAGCGTCGAGATGGATCGGGTTCCATGAGTTTGACTATGAGGTCTTTGGCGTCCGGGTGGAAAGCGGGCCAATGGATGTGTGCAGGTCCGGCTGCTATGCGTTCGTATAATAATACAGGGTTGGGAACGGATTGGTGATATGGTGGTAAACCTGAAAGCATCTCGAATATCAATACCCCCAAGGCATACCAATCCACACTTTTGTTGTATCTTTGCTGCAGTACTATTTCTGGAGCGAGGTAATCAGGTGTCCCACATAACGTCCACGTCATATTTGGACAGAACTTTGCGAATCCGAAGTCTGCTATTTTGATGTGTCCGTCATGGTTGAGGAGGACGTTTTCTGGTTTGAGATCTCGGTAGATGATGTTCATTGTGTGAAGGTGGTTGAGTGCTAGTGCAACTTCTGCCGCGTAGAATTTTGCTACCGGGTCTGGGAAACGCTGTACCAAGAACAATGAATTGAGTGGGACTAATGTGAATGATTCGGACTGATTAACATACATTTGAACGGCGGAGCAACGTGAAAAGCTCTCCACCGGGCACGAAGTCCATAACCATGAAGAGATTTCGCGCATCTTGAAATGTGCCCCATAAGTTGACAATGAATGGGTGTGCAGCCACCTCGAGCAGTGCTCGTTCGTTGTTAGTATGTTGAACCTGCTTCGTCCTGACGACCTTATCCTTGTTAAGGACTTTGATCGCATAGAATCGGAGGTTATGTTTACTCCGCACTGTACGATTCAAGATGAAAAAGAATGCGCGAAATGTTAGGGGGAGGCACCATACCGAGATGAACACGTCCAAAACTTCCGGTACCCACGGTCCGCATCAGCGAGAAATCATTGAGACTATAACGACCCTTGGGGCGGGTATTTACAGGCAGTCTCGCTTCCTCCTCGACAGCATCAAAAACCCCTCCGTTGTCGGTTTCACACATGTCAACGCTGGCATCGGCGTCTGGGTGATGCTGCATCTTATCGACGTCCTCATACCACTCTGCGCTGTCCACAGCGGCGTTGGAAGACGTTGCGAGAGTAGATATGGATCCGTAGCGGCTGCGACTCAAGGAGAGACGTGTGACACCGGAAGAAGCGTAAGAATCTCCTCCCGATGTCACCGGAGGAGAGGACGGGATACCTCCGCGGTTGATGATGTTGCTGTTATGTGTGATGGAGAGGCGGGGTAGAGGATGAGAGGGCTGAGAGCGGCGGACGGGATGGTGAGCAGGGTGGAAGTCGGACATGAGTGTGCTGATAGCTGGATGAAGGGAGTAGACAAGCTTGTGCCGAAGATGCGGACTAGGCCAGCCACGATCTTAGGCTGTGCTAGATGTAGATGTGGGTGATGACTTCTGATAGTTGCGATTGTTGGCAACAAAAGCGAGAAAACTGGAATGCGTTGAGGATGTGGGAGGAGACGGAGGAGGAGAAGGAGGAATAAATGAAAGAAAGTAGTTCGTTTGTATTTGTTTGTTTTTTGTTAGGAGAATGGCAATCGTTGTACTATTTCCCATCAGATCGCCGATCTTATCCTTTTATGGTATTCATTCGCACACGTGTTTGTATCCGTTAATCCATCGCGAATTAGGAATCGATCAGCGCATACACTTCACTTTTAACTATGACCAGCACCCTTCCTCCACTCGTTCAGGCATTTTCTGGTGCTATAGGAGGTGCGGCTGCAAACGCCTCTGCATACCCCCTTGACTTGGTATGCACGCGTCTGCAGACTTCTCGTTCAAAGGCTAAGGAAAGGCAGGGTACGTCATAGGACTAGAGTATTAAAGCACCTCGGCTGAGGTGGACTTTCAAGGTACTCTATCCGCGATCTCTACTCTCAGGCAAATCGTAAGGAATAGAGGTATGCTAGGGCTCTATGATGGCTTGGAGACTGATACAGCTGCCACTCTGATTTCTGGGTTCGTTTCCTTTGCAGTAGTCAGAAATCCGAGCTCATTCTTACCCACAGCTTCTTCTACTCCTACGCCTATTCCTTTCTTCGAGACAAAGTCTTCAACCGTCATTCTGGATCACACCAATCGAGAGCCAAAATAACATCAGCAACTGTAGCCGCCCTAGAAGAAATCGCTATAGGCCTTATAGCAGGTGTCGCAAGTCGCGCCATATCGACTCCACTCAGCCTCGTCACCGTTCGCTTACAAAGCGGGCATCAACATTCTTCAGACTCAGGTTCAGATGACGTCGAAAAAGGTGGAAGTGAAGATAAACGAGAAGAGGGGACAACGAGTAGATCGATAAAGAGCGTAGTCAAGCGCATATACGCAGAAGGTGGATTGCGAGGATTCTGGCGAGGTCAGTTTGAATCAACTTCAGACCATCTCCAGTCTCTTAATAATGAATATGTCTATAGGCTTCGAAACAACGACACTCCTCTGTCTCAATCCCTCTATAACACTCTTCCTCTATCAAGCTTTCCGAAAACTATTTCTTAGAGGGAGAGATCGTGAGCAACCTTCACCACGTCAGGCGTTCGTCGGCGCGGCGCTATCAAACGTCATAGGTAAGAAAGCAACCATACACATCCTTTCGACCGTGCCTACGGAGGTTAGGCTTGTAATGAAGATACTGATGCATATCTCAATTCCATTTTTCCTGCATCTGGTACAGCTGTGACGATCCTATACCCACTCATCCTCGCAAAGACGCGTCTCCAATCTCACTCCCATGACAAATCAAACGAAGATACAAGGTCCCCCCCCTCTTCCGATCCCAGTTCCAAATCCTACCCCGATTCAAGCTCAAGCTCGAATCCCAGCTCGAAATCGAGTTCAGTTTCAATGTTCACAATCTGGCACGATGCATACACCCACTCCGGGTTATGGGGACTCTACCAAGGACTTGAAGCTCAACTCGTTAAAGGGTTCGTCAGTCAGGGGTTGACTATGATGGTTAAACAGAGGTGCGTCTGTCACGGTAGTTGTCTATCGTCTGTTCTGACTATTTATGCTTCTTGACCTTATAAATTGACGTTGGTAGGATCGAGCAACTCGTTATTGCCGTTTATCTCTCTTACATCCACACGAAGAATCAAAGGGGGGTCTCGCGTTGATTCAGCTTCAGGCGGGATTATCTTTGTGCATAGAGGCCACAATTATATTATACACGACGTAACATAGTAAGTATTGTACGGTACATGACACACGTACCACAATCACGGACGCACTTCAGAGCGTAGAATTATATAATTTAGCATCAGCGTTACTGTACTTAGCTCCGGCGAAAATGTACCAATAATATGTATGATTTGACAACGTACCCATACTCCCATCACATGAATAACGATAACGATACTACGCGTGTATAGATCACTAACACCACATCCTCCACAACAAAACTCTCCCTCCGGCCCTCCATAATGGCGACTCGGCTTACTCAGACTCTAAAAGCCCCGAACGCTTCTCAACAACTCTAATAAACGCCGTCGTAGAAGCTAACCTCGCGTCACTCGCATTCGCATCCAACGCCAACCGGTTATCCATATCGACAATACCGGAATCATCGACTATGAGCTGCCTTGGCGGTGAACTTCGGGGGGATACCGAAGCGGGAGAAGGCAGAGAAGGTGGAGAAGTTAGAGAAGAAGGAGAGAGGCGAGAAGGAGAGGGAGAAGGAGCGCGAGAAGATATACTGCCGGTAGGAGTAAGGCTACCATCTTGACTGGGATCTCGTTCCGATTGATCAATCCTCGAGTCTGCACGCGACAATCGTGGTAATACCCTGATAGGAACTTCGGGCGAAAGCGAAGGTGAGGGCGAGAGTAAGCTCGAATACCGCTCTCTCCCTCGTTCCCTCCTCACATCGAACGTCTCCATTCCACTTGCATCGCATTCCCCATCCCGATCGTCCAACAGCCCTTCTCGCTCCCGCTCTCGCCTCAAACGCGACACGGCTTCATCCCAGAGCGCCCGCAATGGTGGCTCGGCACGTACAAACTGCTCCACAAGTATATCCTCCATCTCCTTTGTTAGTTTCTCCAAGACTTCGGGTCGTGGGTTGCACGGCGGGACGGAGTCGAAGGTCACTTCCGTTCCTGTCTTATTTTGCATTCGTTGTTTGGAAGTGGCTTGGTCCGGTGAAGGTAACGTGGTATTGCTCATCGCGTGAAGCTCGAGATGTAGAAGTCGGAGAACTACCATGAGGATCGATATCAGCCTAAACCGTTGCAAAAGAGACATTGATATTGATCATGCACCGACCTTCAGCATCCGCAAGCTTCTCAATAGCCTCAAGCCTCTGTAGCCAAGGTGCATACGTTCTTGGATCTTCAGGTCGAATCTTTGACTCCTCCGGGAATAGCACAGGGACCACTCGCGAAAGCGCAACGCTCAAAAATACGAATAACTGGTGAAGGAAGAGGACGTGCTGAAATGCAACCCGGTCTGGGAATACTATTCCCAACAGACCAAAAGAGCGGGGTCCAGCTGTGAGGCATAACTCGCATGCAAACAACGATAAGAGGAGAGTGTAACGCCACTAGAGCATAGTAAAAGAATTAGCCAGCAAGTGAGGTAGACGGGCCGACTAGGCACGTACGAAAGCTACTGGGCTCGGTCGACCGACGAACGATATGATGATAAGCACAGTCCCAGAAACGATATAGAAACCACAAGACTGCATCATCCCTTGTTTCAAGTAATCCGCCGGTGCAGAGCAATTTTGCCACCTCAGTGCATCGGGGCCAAATCTACCTGTAGTTCATCAACTATTCTGTTTATAACAGGATGCGACATTCACACCGACCTCTCGTAGGCGAAACGCTTCATAGGGTTCTTAAGCGCTTCGTACGCGTTCTGAATAGTCATGAACAGCGGTTCGCTCGCGGGACCTGCTCGGTCCGGGTGATACCGTTTGGCAAACACTCGATAGGAGCCACGAAGCGTCACGTCATCCACATCTGGTGTTACCCCGAGGATCTGGTAGAAGTTTGGCGGAGTACTGCGTGCTGCTTCGACGAGATTATAGGAGAGATATGCAAGCACGACAATTGCATAGGCGGCCCGATAGTGAGCTTGCCATCGCGGAGATCCACGTGGTGGCGGGATTCCACCACTGGAGGAGAGGAATTGGTGATAAAAGGAAAGGAGCTTCTGGGTCGCAAAGTCTGGGGCGTATGACCAGGCTCCTAGGCGTAGGAGGACGGAACCTGCAGACGAAAACATCTGGAAATCGAAGGTCATTAACACCTATTTCATCTTGAACGGAATGCGGAAGAAAACGAAGGCTCAGGCCAGCAAACAAAGCCAGACAAATTTGTTCTCTTCTCTCAGGCATCTCTACGTCTGATCTCCATCCGTGCGGACCCTTTGTACGCGCAATGTCACACACATGCACGTCAATCTCCGGTGCAGGTGCTGGAAAAATCGCGCGCAGATTGCTTTTAGATGAATAAGAAACGAAAATCAGAACCACTGCAAGCGACCACCCCAAACAAAACAAACGAAGCTGCTAAGAAAGCAAGTTTCATTCGTCGAGGCTTGGCTTCATCGGGGCCGTCATCCTCGCGTCGCATTGCATCAACCTAGTAATGACCAGGTACCGACACAGCACGAGAGGCGAGTCAGGCCGTGTGGGACCCAGTCTTTGCCAACCTGTCTTTGGCCTCGAAGACAGGCTAGCCATTATGAGTCCTGCTGCGCTTTAATCACACAGCGTGTGATAGGAAGTTTCGTTGTCCGTCTGGCCTTACGCACATGCTCGGTGATCTCCAGAAAGCACCTGAGTTTAACAGACGGGATGTTTGAGGGTGCCCGAGACTTTGATAGACGAAGAGATGCAGCCGGAGTCAAACCTTTTACTAAAGCATCATAGCGAGAGAGAAAATGAAATGAGCTGTTACTTGCCTCAGGCTTTGGATGGTGGTCGCGGTGGTGGTTTGATGAAGAGTGGCATGCAGCACGTGATATGATTTCATCGCGACACAACCCTTTTCCTTTGCGTTCATCGTTGTTGTCCTAGCCCTAGTATTCGGTCGGAATGGTCGTGTCTGCGGGATGCTTAGCCACGCTCAATGCCGCCAAATGTCCAGTTTGGGTACCTTGCATGGTAACAATGGGATACTTCTCACTTCGATGTGTATTTGCTCTGTTTTGTTGGCTTGACCATCTTAACTGCGGCACCGATGGAACCTAGTGAAAATTTCTCCTGCCCAAGTGGACCTTCGATAACGCCGCCGCTCGCCTTGAAGGTCATACGTGATCCCCGATGCCTATGATTCAATAGTTTTCATGGTCAACAAAACACCTCGATCCGTGATTCTAGTGCGGGTGCGAACACAACTTGTTCCGGACCTGATACTTCCGTGTGTTCACCTGTCCACGCAGAGTGACCGCGGCTGTCTTCGGCTTATACGCGGACAAGTCTTAGCGGCAATCTGAGGTGGTGAGCTTAGTATTTTCTATTTCAGGTGTTCATGATTGGACCCCATCGTTTCTGCACAGGTCGGCAAAGCGAGTATGACTGCAGACTGCGTTCCCGTCTCTGTAACCTCTGACGGCTTGGCCGTTTGGCTGTGGTATAACCCGATTCTGTCCCGGCCGAGCACACCTCCCCTCTGACCAATGTGAAATACACAACGTACGGTGGTGGATCACGAAGTGGAGAGCGCCTAGCCCGGCGATTTTTCTCACCAGATTCACTCAGAAGCAAAAGTTGTTCAGAGAAATCTTTCTTGAAGCGAAAGAGAGAGTCCTACTAGTCCAGCGGTTCTTACTTCGTCAGGTTGTCTTTCCTTTTCCCTTCTCGCTGTTCCGCACGAACATGGATTTAACCCGGGAATGGAACATATCAAATGGTTTACTCGGGGATGAAGAAGCCTCGGATGCCCTAGGAATAGCTATTCGTGAGAACGATTGCGCAGTTTGTGAAGACGAAATGCCACTGATTGGACTATCTTGTGGTGTTCGCGTCGCCTAGTTCCGCCGACCTTCATCATGTCGCGATTCTCCGACCAAGCGAATATTCGTCGCAGGCACCAAGATGCCTTCCATCGAGTGAGTTCTGCTTCTTTATTATGTACCTTTTTACAAAATTCAAACACTTGAGTTGGATAGAAATACCAAAGCGCAGTATTTCTTGCATGATACTGGCCGGGATCTTTTTTTTATGGCGCCGTTGGCCTTGATGGGCGCCTGCTAAGAGAAGAAACCAAACGAATACGTCCGCAAGTAACGAATCCGAAAGTCCCTGCAAGTCCGGACTCTGATCATTCAGCAATTCATTGATCAGATTTTCGAGCTTCGCTAGAATTCTGAAACCCTTCCTGTCCGTATTCAACCGCAAAGTATCCTCAAAAGCCAATCAACCGTATTCTGTAGTCTTCTTCATGCGGGATGTTTGCCCTAGTCTAGTTGCGCGCGCGAATCCAGGTCCACATGGGTTAAAGTAATCTGCAACATCGCGAATGTTCCAGATTATGCGAAATGACAATATAGCCTTTTACTGTAATTAACTGACTTCTCTCTTACGGACACAGAGCGGCACGAAGCTCATCAAAATGACGGCAACGACGCCTTTATTCGTGCGTGTCTTTGCCGTCTCTTTCACCTGTATGAATCAGCGTAGCTCAAAGAAGATTCGATAGATGGAATTGGCTAGCTTCTAAGGCCGAAAGCGTGTCCCAAAAAAGTACGATTTGAAATTGGGTCCACAGCCTTTTCCCTTCCACTGATGGAGTCGCTGAGCACCATGACCAAAACACTATCGCTACAGGAACAGATATCAACGTCTTTGATATCGAGCAGGAAATAGCCCAATCGTCTCTCACCCAAGCAAAGAAAGCATCAGAGTCGACGAGGAAACTGGTCCTTGGGTGATTATCTGCCAGGGTCTCCACAAATCGCATGATGTGAGCACTTCGCGCGATGTTTGTCGTCATTTGATACCATGTTCATGGTACCCCGATACACTCACGGTAAGCACTGCGCCCATTGAAGCAACCTTCGAAAGTCATTTTGGTTACTAGGGCAAAACGGAGATCAATTTAATATTTCTCTTTCGTTTGTGGCACAACACTAGTGCACATATGAATTCCCCCGCGTTACCCGAGCCTCGGTACAAATTCCCAAGACAAATGAATATTGTACAAGTGGAGCGTTTCAGAGCGATTTCACACAGCACGACTAAGGCAACACCGCGAACTCAAACCAACCAAATGTGCGTCTATCAAGATAGGTCATTACTCGGTAGCTTGAGGAGGAGACGCCCATTTTCCCAAAGTGCGGAACGTCCCAGTCTGTGCTGTGCCTTCCGTCAAGCTTCGCAGGCAAAGGGTATATGTTCGCATAGGGAAAGAAGCTGCCGGCATTCCTTAGAAACGAGCCATATACGCAGTATGGAGTTGGGCTTCACACGGATTGGCTTCTGGCATTCTGACTTTTTCGGGTCGAGCTAAGAACGGCGTCCCACACACCGGATTCTTTGCCTCGCTACGCCCTAGCAACAGCAACGCGCGGCGAGAATTCAGTTCAGTTCAGTTCACAGTTTCTTTCTTTCTGGTGGATGCGCGAAGGTGGATGTGAATTCATTATTGATATTTTGATTTTTTTTCGGCGTGCCGAGCTGTTCTCATGATAAGCCCAAGTCTGGTCAGATCCTCCAAATACTAAAATGTCCGTGAATAGCCAGTCATGCGGATGTGACTCAAACTCGCCTACACAATCCCACCGACTCCGCCCTTCTCAGCGTTCTGATTAGATAGATTAGCCAGTGAGTCGAGTTTAACCACCTTGCGAACATCTTTCCTATTCTGATCGGAAGCAACAGCCAAAGGAAAAAAAAAGAAAAAAAACCCGACAGGATCAGAAGGATCTGGTCCGTTGCCAACCCAGCAGTAAATTGAGACGAATCGACCACCCAGTCAATTTCCCAAAAAGATGCGCCAATTGGGCTCTTCTGCCGTCACTGCTGTAATTCACTGGCTAATCAAATTCTTCTTGGATCAAGCCACTTAGACTCAGAGAATGTAGGGCGCTTCCATCTTGTATATATAGAGCCCGAGGGTTCAGAAACGAAGTTCTTCAAGCCCGGAGCTCCTATAAGCCCCGTCCAGCACAGGGCCTTTAAATCCCTTCCTCTTTCTTCTCTGTCTCATTCAAGGCATCTGTACGGTAGCCCTTTACGATGGCCAAATACGCTTCCTACTACTCTTCATCCCTTGGACCCATCAGCGTTGCTCGAGTCCTGATATGCAAGCAATGCCACAAGTACATTGCGAGCATGGATGATCTCCTTTCACGGGTGAGACCCTCACCGTCCCTCTGTATTTTTGCACGATGCTAATGCGCATTCGTTTCCAGGCGTACTGCGGTGCACAAAGTCCGAAAGCGGGATTGTTCGACGATGTGTAAGTCCAGTTACAAACGCAACTCCACATCATTCGCCTATGCTCATCCCGACTCGTCAGATCAAACGTTTCGCTGGGCCCGCGACAAGTATGGCTGATGCGAACGGGCGCACATACCGTTCGTGAGCTGAACGTGGGTATTCAGATTTGCTAGGTACCGTAGGCAAGGATCTTACATAAGCATCTTTCTGTTCCATCCAGTGCCTCGGGTGCCAGGCATACGTCGGCTTCCAAATCGTACACGCGTATGAACCTTCGGAGAGATGGAAGATCGGTGCATACATACTCGAGCGCCAGTTCCTATTCATTCACTCCATCTACGAGTGTCCTTCGAGCGATACCGAGTCGGATGATTCTAGCTCTAGCTCTAGTAGCGGAGAGGAGAGGTCGTATCAGTGGCCAGGAACGCCGTTGCGTTTGAAGGTGGTGGAAGATTTGCGCAAGCAGCGACGGACTAAGCGGATGACCGTTCTGACTCCGGCGAAAACTGTGGTTCCTGCATGCGACTCGTCAGACAAGCCCCTACCGCATGTCCCAGTGCCTGTCGAGACCTGTTAAGGCGGACCGTATCAGACCATCATGTTCCGAATTATCCGTTCAAGTTTGGATTGAAGCTTTTCGCCGTTGTTTCTTTTGATATTTCTATACGGATGCCTGCTCCGATATTTCTTCTTACCCCCACGAGGCTTCTTCCTTTGCTTCGTTCTTTCGCCGATATCAGTTCTTTATTACTTTCGTCGTTCTTTCGCCATGCGGCGTACCTTTATTTCGACTTCCGCTCGGGCTTTGCAGTGCGCCGCTTCTTGTATCAATTTCACTTTGCTTTCGTTTCTTCCATTATCTCTTGCGTCGTTGTTCATTTTTTTCTGGTTCAGACCAGTAAATAACTTATCCAATTCGGAAGTATCAACAGTTGTATTATTACTTACTCGGAAGAAGATGTACGTGTCATATCTATGAATCCTGTCTTCAATTTGGGCTGTGCGAGGAGTGATTCGATATTCGAGTGCATGAATGACTTCTTCAAAGATACTGCGATCTAGATATCTTGGAGAAGTGGAGACGTCCTTGATGGTGTCCTTGAGCACAGTTGCCAAATGCGTATCGTCATCAACATCATTGGTGACTTCCTGGGAAGTAGATGGAGTTGTCAAAGAGCGAGATAATGATAGAAGACACTCTAGAGTTGCATCACGGTGACGAGAGATGGACACAGCAATTGCGTTCAGTGAATTGGTTGGTTGCGATTCTCCACGCACCAGACGCCTTGGTAGTCCACAGCGAGCGAGAACGTTGATGATCAAAGACCAGACGACGCGGCGGTGGCTGCACCATTGGTACCTCGGGTGCTTCGGTCCATCCACAGACGCCCCATAGAACGGCTTAGTCTTGATCATCAAAGAAGGTGATTTACAGCTCCCCACATGCCTCCGCTTGGTCTCGTGTCTCGCGCGTGCTTTGATACAAGGAGTGCTCGTTGATGGGATAGACGCGCTACAATACTAATATCAGTGATCAGGGTCGACGACGAACAAGGAATCAGCCGGTTTGCCCCCAGGGTCGCCGGCGTCCACGTGTGCCGCCGGCTCGGCAAGATCCTTTCTTCCTTTCATCCAGCTAACATCAACTACAACGAACTGCAACTAGTATCAAGTACCTGTGTCAACTATCCTTTGTCACAACTCGCAGTACTACGGTCGGGGAATCCTGATATCATGATTTTGGATCCCACGAAAAACTATTACACTTCCCGAAGACAGACTGGCGCCTTTCTTCTATATGATACAACCTTTGACGAGGAGTTTCCTAGAGGAGAGTTTGCAATTCATCTCAGCATTAACTATTGATAGATCGTTGGTCTGGTCGTGGTGAGCATCCTAGACCCCATTTTTCAATTGAAGAAATACTGACTGTACCCGCTCGACGATCGTCCGTGTCGAAGGACCCTCGTTTGAACCATCCCGCGAAGTTCTTTGCCCTTTTGCGTTTCTTCCGTAGAACTCGCACGGGAGTATAATCATCTCGTGAGCGTTGTTGTCGGCGATGCTGTTGACTTCATCACTCCACTTTGATTATTGCATTGATTCATACCATATACACCAACAGCCTACGGGTGACTCCGATTTCAAGTGAGCCGGATCGGTGCTGATGCTGACTGACAGGTTAGTCTATTGACGGCCTGTTCGGTGTATACTCCGTCCGGTGCCCTATTTTCGATCATCTCACAAGAGTATAGACGATAGAAGTCGAGGTAGCGTCGTGATTCCTTATTTGCGATAGGTTCGGATAACTATTCAGATCAGCAGGTCAGAGCTCTTCAGATGGTAGACTCAGTGCGATCGGGAGCAATCTCAGCGCTGAGTCCGGATCCGAGGAAGGACATTCGCGAGGACAGCTAGTACAGCTGCTGTAGGGAATACCGCGCACGAAGGTCGCCGTGAGACTCGGTATGAAGTTGCGACGGCAGTGCGATCCAAAACCCCGATCTCTATTCAACCACAAGAAGTACTAGCGACAAGTGACTACGGCAGTTACTTCCATTGGCGGACTCGGAGAATGCAGCACCCGACAAGGGTGGCTTGCTGCAACTTCTGCCGTTCTTCGGGTGCTGCGCCTCGATGATACAATGCACCAATTAAATGACAGGGCTAGAGTCAAACGTGCGAGTCGCAGATCTGACTAAATCTGGAACGCTAGAGGGACTTGCATACAACATTGTGGAGTGAATGCTTCTGCAGGCTTACTGATGCGTTACAATTCATGCGCGGATGTACAGTCATTGGGATTCGCTGATTTGGTTATCCTGCTTAGTCGTGTTGGTTCTCTACGTGTTCCAGACTCGGCTGTGCAGCCGACCAAAGTGAGTGGTAACTCGTTGTATGTCGCTTTAATCGCTGCTCTGAACAATCTGATTGGAGTTGCTCGAATGTTCTCTTGCGCATGTCAAGACAGATCCATGGCTAAAAGGAATATCCTTCTTGTAGCAACGACAATGACGTTCCTCGCTACCCTATAGCTCGCGAGTTGAATTGCGACTGCGCTCAACTGTTTCCCGTAGCTATGAAGCACCATAACTGTTTGAACTTCGTGACGACCTAGACCAGATCTTTCAACATACCTTTGGGAGGAGAGAGCTTGGGGACGGATGCACTAGTCATTTCTTTCTACCAGCCGTCGACATGATCAGATGTCATGGAAGCTATAACTTGTTCCGGCTAGTTGAAACTTGTCGTCTCTTCACGAGTTCTGTTCTGCTGACGCTCACCCTCAGACCCCACAATGGGTCCGAATCGATAACAACTCTCTACGCCGCACACTTCCATTGCAATCCACATGTTCAACCCAACTTTTTCCAGTACTTTACCCGGAGTCTTGGACCTTCCGGGTTCAAGGGTGTGCTGCGTACTGGGTTCTAGCCGAAGGCAGAAGGTAAATGATCTACGATATACAGGGATTGGTTCCGCTGGTACCACCCATATTTGATGCCCTATTTCCAATGCGGGAAGCTGCGTCTGACCCTCGACGGGCTCTTCAAGCTCAGGGGCCATCTGCCTAGTCCCGTGTATCACAGGGCTTCTATGGGGACCACTGCATCCCAAGGAAACTTATCCAAATTGAGCCATTTATCAGTTGTTTTCCCAGATGCTTCCGCCGGAACTATAGCCAAAGGCTTGGAATGACCCCTGAGGAACTTCATGAACACTCGGATAACGGGTATACGGGCCTGTTTCGTGAAAGGTCGTGTGTTTTCATCTCTGATTGCGTCAGAGAAGGGGTACGGGTTCGTTCTGCAGCGGAGCTATCTTGACTTCTTTGCATTTATGCTTGGTTTAACTTGTAGTTCCGTTCCTGTAGTTCTGTCCGAATGTGTACGTGCGTGCTTAAAGTTCAAAACGTGCAAATGAGAGCATGTGCAGTATCTATGGCTAAGCTGAGTCGGTATTGACGAAGTCGCAATCCTTCCTATTTTCGTGCGTGATAGTAGCTGGGGACCGATCAATTACAAAATGGATTAGGATCAATGAGTCGGGCAGGGCGCAGCAAGGGAAGACCGATGTGCAATTGAATTGACGTGAATTGGTTGACGTGAGCAGGGGCTGTTTATAATACATAC
Organism: Inonotus hispidus; assembly: GCA_024712875.1. Taxonomy (NCBI): domain Eukaryota; kingdom Fungi; phylum Basidiomycota; class Agaricomycetes; order Hymenochaetales; family Hymenochaetaceae; genus Inonotus; species Inonotus hispidus. Next base: position 675,213 of record CM045722.1, on the reverse strand, counting down.
CGGGTGCGACCCGGGTGCACATCAGATTGCGCAGCTGGCTGGGCTAGGCTTGAAAGCTCGCGTGGGTATATTGCTTCTTCTTCAATTCGTCTTTCAGTATTTCGAAACCTAACCGCGCGCGCTCTGGATGTCGAGAGGAAGCTAGGGAGGTTTCATGAAGCACATTAACCGGAGGCCGGGACGAGAACGTGTTTAAGCGGGTGAAACTCCCGACCTTGCTTCTGTCTCTCCAGGCCCCTTTTGTCAGGAGAGACTTGGCTGAAGCAACAAGCAAGACATACCGATTAGGATTGTAATCTAAGAATATGGATAGCAAATGGCGGTGAAACGGCGGCCGGTGTCGTGCGTCAAGCAGCGGTTATAGAGTGATAAAGCAAATCAATAAACGGAGTGAGGTGGCCCAAGAGAAAGATACAAGAGAAGCATAGAGATAATATCATCTGTATGTGCGGGTCCTGAACGGAGCTGTATTTTGAGGCACACAACAAGCGGGGATTCTGTAGAGTTGTAAATGTTCATTGTGGTTTTGTTTTGCGAGTGATTTGCGTCCTGATCCTGATCGAAACAGGGGGGATAAACTAAATTGGCGCATGAGCATGAGAACGGATATACTCGATTTAGATTCTCTTACACAACTCCGTCACACACCACTTTCACTCCCTTTCCCATGAACTTCCGTATCCATTTCCTGGTCTTTTAAAAAGGGCGTTCTACTTCGTCTCATTTCCAGCGGCACTATTAATTCTGAGGCTTCAGCACCCACGACAGGAGCCTCAATGCCGTCTGATCTGGTCTATGTCACTCAAAGGGACCCCGTTCAGTATAGACCAGGCGCATCTCGTACCTCCCGCGGAGGCACTCTCAAGGAAGACCGTGAGGGCAGCCACGCGAGAGAAATAGAACTAAAGCGTAGCCGTGGAGAGATCTCATGCGCCGAATGTCGCAGGTGCGCACATACCGTGGGCGCGCCTGAAACAAGACCGTGTTGGACTGACTACGTTATTTGTGCAGGCTCAAGATCAAATGCGACAGACAACTGCCTTGTTCAAGCTGCGTACGTAGGGGATGCGCGTCACTTTGTCCAAACGGTGTGTTTTGTCTCACCACTGCCTGAATGCGCGCACTAATCTGGGTCTGGACATTACAGGCAGTCTTGCCACCGGCCAAGGAACGCGGTGCGTCATCTTCCTTTACCCCGCCCTGAGAACGCATTATTAAGTTTGTTTATAGGTTTGTTCTGGCTGCCACGGATCACCTACATCGCAGAATGTCAAAAATGAGCGAGCGCATTCGCCAGCTTGAAGATGCACTTGCCATTTTGCAGTCTAGTGTTTCGCAAGACCCGCACCCGTTGCTACGAGACGAGCTGCTAAGCCTGAAAGTCGACAAACCCACAGAAGTGACTGAGTCGGATTCGCCCCACGATCTTCTGTCAGGTCTGGACGGACTTGGCACACTTTCGATCACCGACAAGGGCCAGCGCTTCTTTGGTGCTTCGGGGGGTCCGGAAGTGGGTTGTCTTACATACAGCTGCTGAATCAAATGACGATGCTCAATACAATGATGTTTTTCCTTTTCAGCTCATGTTCCTCAAAGATGAGGACGATGAGAGACTCCACTCTCCAAGTGTCAATGGAAGCTCCCCTCTTTCCCAGCCGTCGTCTTCATCTAATGGCAGTTCCAAGTCTCCGAGACTCCAGCCAGATCTGGCACTCTTCTCGAACTCATTTCCGTTCACTCCTATCGGAACAACCCAGGAAGTACAACAAAGAATCAAGACGTACCTGCCACCTTGGGATGAAGCGGTAAGACTTGCCGGAGTCTACCTTGACCAAGCGGCGTGGCTCTTCCGCTCTGTAACCGGGGAACAGCTGATAGATGATATGCTGCCTGCCATCTATAACCGCTCTTTACCCGACCCCTCTCACGGGAACCCGAGTGACTTTGAAGGCCCACACGCTCTGGCGCTGCTATTTACGACATTCGCACTTGGAACCCTCGTTGACCTAAGGCAAGAGCCTTACAGTGCCGAAGCAGATCATTACTATCAGCTGGCCAGAGCAGCACTTGTACTGCAAAACGTCTTCGAGCAACCCAGTCTCATTACCATTCAGACCCTCCACCTCATGAGCATTTACAACGGGATGCGGGAACCCAATAGCAGGGAAGACGACGGTGAAACGAGTATGGAAATGTCTTGGAGTCTTATCCGTGTGTGCATGCAGCTTGCTTTGACGGTAAGTTAAATATGTCCGTTCATATTTCCCGTAATGATTGATTCATCGTGCCCTTGCAATCTTTAGATCGGCCTCCGTAAGTCCCTTTCATCCAGTAGTCTCGTTACGTTGTTCTCACGGACGTTTCCTTAACAGATCGCGATAGTGCACGATGGGGGCTAGGCCGAACGGAAGTGGAAAGAAGAAGAGTACTCTTCTGGGACCTTTACGTCGCCGATTCATGGCAAGTGAGCAGCCTCCATATCTCCGGAACCTTGTTTCCCAGCTTATGAATACCTAGTCCTTGGCAACTGGTCGTCCTCCTTGTGTCACATTACCATACATTGACTGCCAGTTCCCGCGGGATGAAGATGCTCGTCTTGACGAGAAAGGCAAAACAGAATCAGGTTGTGAGTCGCACATCAATTACCATAGGTGACAATCCGCGGCCAACAATCATCTAATTATTTGTAACAGTTAACAACTGGGTCTTTCGTTTCGTTTGCGACTGTGTCGGCGATGTGGCTGCTAAAACTCTCACAGCAACTATACCGTCATATTCTACAATACTAGATCTCGACGCGAGGATCCGCGACTTTACTATTCCTTCCCTCCCAGACGTCGTTCCCATCGACGCATCAAGACCTGCCGCCGTCATGGCGCACTACGTACAGTCTCATTCCCGCGAAACTAGTTAGTCTTTTTTTCTATCGAACACTTTTCTTCTTCCTCGATGCTGATCATTCGATACAGTACTACTGAACCTACATAGAAGCTTTTTCGCACAAGCGATGATTGACGACCCTGTAAATCCGCTGCGGAGCCAATATGCCCCATCGTTTCTCGCGACGTACCGGAGTGCGGCGCATATATTAAGAACAATACGCGAGGAGTTTGAGCTCATTCCCACGTTCGCTGCTCGGTTCTGGATGCCATGGACGTATGCTTTTTCATCAGCGGTGAGTCAGCTTTGTTTGGTTTAGCTACGTATGCTGACGTGTGCATATTTAAGGTGGTGTTTGGCACGATTGTGGTTCGCGGACCGAGCTCCAGCTACGCTCTTTCATCACTTCAGGAGCTGGATAAAGCATGCGAGCTTTTCTCCGCAGCCGGTCAGCGGAGTAGACGGGCTGGGAAAGCTGCGGTATGTATATCGGCTTGGTCATTTGTGCTACATTGATATGAAATATTCGACTAGGCCATCTTACAAAAATTGAGAAGCAAGGCGCACAGCGCCTACGATTCTTGCCTGCACTCGAGAAGCGTGCCTGACATGCGGAATAATGTTGATTTACAATCCCTCGGCGCCTCCAAGAAGGAGCCAGAAGATGAACTTGACATCTTTGGTGGACGTGTCCGCATTATCTCATCGAAGCGCGGGTCGTCGACCAGCGGTTCTTCATCTGGTGACTCAGGTCCCAATGACAATACCCCAAGCCCTCCACCATCCTATTCGCAAACTAGTCCATCAAAGCCAGATGCAGGAACGCGTCGTCTGAGCGAAATGGAGAACCCACTACAACCACTTGCAAACACTATGGTTGGCGGTCTGCAGATGCATAACATAAGCTCTGCGCGCTCACCCGACTCTGCATCATCCGATGCTGTCTTTCCTATGTCGGCGATGTGGCCATCGACAAGCGGAAGCTCTAGTGGTACCAGTTACAGGGACGTCTACTCTGAGAACAACACTTCTGGGGCATATCCTACGACTACGGGTGGCTATCCGACCACTGTGAAGCTTGATGAATGGGTGCCATCGTCAACCACGCGCACCACGCAAGCGAATTCACATTCGTCCAATCCTGATATAGGGATGGACGGAATGGAATACGGCCATGGTAGTACCGGTGTCGCGTCACACCACAGTTATGCGCTGCATTCTGGCCATCCACTCCCCCATCAGCTTGCGCATCAGGAAAACTTGCCTCGTGCCTTCCAGCCACGGCACCCATCCCAGCTCGGACATGAGACGGATCCACGGTATCAACCGTATGGAGCGTCATCTTCTGTAGCGGGCGCTTACTATCATCCCCAAGGATCTGGGGGAACGCCGCCTGAACTGTATGCCACGGCTCCGCGCGAGCTCGCCGAGATGGGACTTGCCTCACAGGCATCAGGGATCAACCAGCGCTGGACGTCGTTTATGCACGAGTCTGGGTTGTTCTATCCATCTGGTCAACACATGTAGTCTAATAGGCCTTCCGTCAATCATTCTCTTGAGCTTTCGGTTACGCACTTTCGTTCTCGTCGAAGCTCTAATCAAAGAATTCGCCGTTAATAACGGTCTCCCTCCTTCAAATTGTTGCTATCGCGAATCACCTTCGTTGCTGTGCTTTTGTTCAATCCTCTGTAACCGTTCAGTATTGGTCCTTCTCACCGTTCCATCCCGCGTCCTTACATGCCAAATCATCCAATATTTGGCCCCTCCTTGTCGAGTTGGTTTCCCTTGTATGATAAACTTGTAAATTTTGTATCGGTATTGATCCATCTTCGCTTTTAGCCTCCGTCTCGTATCTCGTTTCCTGGGTTTGTTTGTCGACGTGAAATATATTACCTGTACCTCGCAACCGTCTCATCGGTCAAAAACGCAACGGTTTCGACGTGCGGTGGCCTATCGCGGCCGGGTCGATTACAGGAAGGTCGGTCAAATGGGAAGGCGAAAGAGCAGCGAGCGGTCTGGAGAAAACCCCCTCAAATCTGATACTTATAAGAAGATGGAGTGGAGAGAAGTAGGGGGGTGGACGGGGGAGAAGCCGATAGCGGCATGACACGGCGTGAACGCGCAAGAATGCGGGATCTATAACACGCAAAGGAGGTTTCTCCGATCGGTCATTTGGCGCGGCCTTCAAGAACGGCAAGACGAGGAAACCCGGTACTACAATCAATGCATGAATGGTGTGTAGTTTCTAGTTAGACGCCGCCGGACCGGGCTATTAAGTTACTTTCACTTCGCTCAGGGGTATACGAAGAGGTCGGGACTAGGAGACGACGATCGTCTCGACCTAGGAGTAGGACGGGGAGCTCCGTCCCGTCAGTACCTATAACAACTGGTGAGCGAGATAATTCAAGAGAGTTTTCGTGGCAGATGGCCGTCCTCACTCTTGCCGTAACGCAGCCCAGTGAGAGAGTGAGTGGGAGCGCGAGTCGGTTCGGGCTCGCTCGGGGGTAATGATACGGCATAAAGAACTTACTTTACGACTAATAATGGCTAAGCGAATGTGCCGTCATTGTACGATTCGCACGTGAGGTGCAGATGTTACCATCGCACCCGTGAAACATTTGTACCAACCGGAAGCCCTCCCTCCTAGGGAGTCAGTCCAGTCCAGTCCAGAGTCCGGGTGTCTCTTTCGAGTCAAGTCCACAGCCAAGACTGTAAGGTTGCGAAATAAGGCAACCGAGTGCACTATCTAGGTATATGACAGATTTAGAATCGCCTTCGCTTGGAAGGGCATCGTAAGTTGAGTGCGAGGGGATCGCGCAAGCAGGAAAGTGAAATGGGGGTGAAAGTCAAAAGGGCGCTAAGGAGGGTTGAGAGCCGGAGTGAGATGAGGTGAATGAGAATGAAGGAATCGAGGGGGGATGATACTGTACGCGATCGATGCGGGATTATATACTAATCCCCCTCCCCCTTCCCCAGACGCCCCTCCCCCACTTTTTCAATCCGGTATCACTGGACCCATTCGCCCCGCGTGCGCGATTGCACGGTCTCCCTCGGCGCATTGGCTTAGCCGGGTCAGACGACGCGGGTTCTGCGGGTTCCCAGTTGACCTGGTCACATTAACTGAATATTCTCGATGAGTCCATGCTTCCACACCTCGACCCCTTTCTCCCTTTCTGTCCGGGCATAGTACGTAGGCTACTGATAAGGGCGAGAGACACCCTGTTAGACGGCGTGAAAGCCTCGGACTCCGGAAATTGAGACATGTTTGCGCCGTTGAATGAAGTCGTCGCTAATTACTCGCAGAGATCAAGATGCCGGGAATCCAGGGTGGGTGGCTTGGTTCTTCTTACCTACAATGCAAAACTTGCTGCTTACCTATCAGAGTCGATCTGCCTCCGGAGTGCACTGCTTCCAGGCAATGTGTTATAGGCGCGAAGTCTACTGGTGGTTCTGAGGTTCTACTGACTTCGGAACACTTCTCCTTTCGTCTTTGCGACCTTGTGCTCCCCATATCTTCGTAGCTTCACTGATCATTAATTAACGTTCGCATCTGGACTGACTGGCGCCCAAGCCGGGTTGATCGAATCGTAAAGTGGTTAGTAGAACCACAATTTAACGGACACTAGGTCCCAAATAGATTCCAGTGGTTGGGCCAATGCGTCATTGGATGGATGGATGGATGGATGGATGGATGAACTGATGGCACTACAGAAGACATGTCGGCAATTCTCCTTTCTGACACGAGGCATAGATCCGTTCAGGTCCGCTATGTTCCAGGTCGTCCGACTGAACGGACGATACAGCGAGGTAATATGGTAGAAGTCGATAGAAGGTAAGCGCCGTTTGGGTTGATACATTGCGGAAATGAAACATCCGTAAGTTAGGCGCGAAGCTCTCTTTAATAACCACTGGTTGAGGCGACGTGTGTGGCAATGTCCACCGACGTGTTGGCGACGTTTTGCACATGGAATACGGAAAGGCATACCGTATTGCTGGGAAACTCCAATCATTCCTCGGTAAGACCTCTACCAGTACCACCATCGAATTGCCTTCCGGCGATAAGGTATGAGATGTCGAGAGGTTTGCAAGGTCGTTCGCAGTGAAGCGCGCGTCTGGGGGATTAGATGATCTCACAAGACAACATAAGGACAACACGGGAAATTAGGATTACGGCAGTCCGTGAAGCGTCCGACGTCGCGCACCTTCTGTTTTAACAGTGAACGCCGGATGCCGAGAATTTCGAAATCTTTCCAAATGCACAACACCGATCACGGACAAAGGCCCAAGAGGTCTAAATCAACCTTAATACTAATTGATGGGCTTCCGGCTGCATTCGGCGATAACTGGGTTCGTCGGAGATCAAGTCACGAGAGCGGATGTTTGTCGAGAAACGGGTTCGGTATCAGACCACAGCGCCCTTTGGAGTGGTTCTTGACTGCAAGATTTGTCGTCGATAATTCCGTTATGAACCATCGGGGAGTGCTGTGACTGAGAGCCAGGCTGTGCGGCACCAGTACCTTTGACATCTTCTCGTTTAGAGAAACGTACAAATCTAGGTGAGGGCGCTCTTCAGCAGTAGTCGTATTGACGTTCGAGGAAGCACGAAATACAAGTAAAATGTAAGATGCGAGATATTACTTACGATGTATGTAATACGAAGATCGAAATTCGCCCGGATACTGTTGTGGATCGTGTGAAGGTGATGTAGAGACATGTCAGCGACTCAGCGTGGCAGTAAAAACGACGTGGTTGCAGGCTCACACGAGACCAAAGAAGAACTATGGAATCTTCGGAGTATGTTCTCCGATTCCCAACTGAGAGGTTCGATTTAAGAAGCACTATAAAGGGGTCTTTACACCTTGTGACTGTCGATGGAACAGCTCGAAGAAAGCACATTGTCGAGTGCAAGTGTCGAGCTCGCCTCATCAACATCAACATTACCCGAGTGGCGTGGCGCCTCCGCACGACTAGAATGGACTTTTGTAGCGTCGGCGTTGTTGTAAGTCAATAGACTCATCTCCGAGTTGTTCATCGTGGACGTACAAGACCAAGGTGGCACGGGCGGGGTGGCAAATCACCGTGCTGGTTAAGTAAACTATGCTTCTAGCATATTAGGAAATCCCGGCCTGAATTAAAACATCAGTACTAGTGAACCTTTGTAGAGCTTGTATTAGTACGGGATCGTCTGAAGTTCGGAATCTACGTATATACACTACAGAGTATACCCCATCCGGCATATAGGACGAGTCTGAGGCTAAGGCGAGATGTGAGCCACATTGTCAACATTCATTTTCTGATGACAAGATGAAAGAAACGACTACTGAAAGCTGTAGTCGAGGTCGTATATACGGATGCAGGAGAGGGAACATGAACTCGCTTTACTGTGCACTAGGGAGGAGAGTGGATGTCGGATGAAGATAGGGTGAAGGAGAGAAGGTCAGGTTTGTCGACAACTAGTATTATGAGGTATGGAAGCAAGAAGTTGGCTGGCGGATGGCGCGTATCAAGAAGACTGCTGTGATGTTAATCCAGTGCCTTTCTCATGCCGATGCCATAGTTTATCGGGTGAGTGAAAACGGTGATGCCACTTATGCATCAATTCTGAACACACCCAGCTAATCACTGGAATCTATCCGCCAGCAACTTACGCACTTAACACACACATCAGAGTGGATGCAATAGTAAGAATGATGGCGATATAAACAAGGGTGTCCAGAAGAGAAGTGAGGAAGGTTGAGACAAGCCGAGAAAACCGGAGCTGTTGGATTGTGGTGGCTATTACAATGAATGATGTATATGTTCACCTGTGAGAGTAAAAACAAGGAAATAAATGATAGTCTAGATCAATGATGGATCCGTTTCGCATAAGTTGCCTCCGTTGGGCAAGGGAATAGGGGGTGGAGTACAGACATGAAACTCCGACGAACCAATAGAAAACGTTCCGGGACGGGGGCATCGCGGCTCAAGGAGAGCTCAGTCGATCAGTCGATCCTACCGAGTATCTCAGCCACATTCCCACTCCTTACACAACCAATTCAGTCATGTGAATAAGGCATTTACACAGATCCAGGACACAGGACGACTGACCAGACTGGGATGTTGCTTTTCGTTTCGGATAGATCGTGACTGGGCTTGTCTAGGGTGGATTACCGCAAGTGCATGATGGCTGTGACCAAAGGGAAGGGGGCGTGCTAAGTCTGGATCTGGGCAGGTGTTGTTTAGATTAGTTTGCTGATGATGTGCCTTGATGATCGGCCCGTTAATCCCCCTGAAGCGCTGGTTCAACCGCTCTCAAGCGTAGAGCAGTGCAGAACAGAACACAAGCAAGGAGTTCATCATCTGAGAAGGGACGAGGTCGCACTAACAGTTACGAAAGAACAAGGGTGAGCCGAGGAGGAAGAGCAGTTGGGTAAGAGAGGTCGCCAAGAAAGGCACGGAGGTATTCGAGCGTGATGATTGATACGGTGAACTAGAAGAGGAAATTTGGTAATAGTTGATAACAGGCACGGGTACAGTGGAAGATATCTGAGCGCGTAGAGAGTGTTTCCAGGTACGGTAATAAGATGAATTCACACCGATGAGTGAGAGGGGGATGGGATGAGATGGGATGGAAGAGGAGGTAGTAGAAAGAAAGGAAGTTACCGAAGAAATAAATTAGATAACAAATGCTTACGTGTTGTACACGTCGATCAACCATATTTGAATAAGAGCAAGCAATATTTGAACCTGACATACTTTGGTTTGGCATACTACTTTGTGAATTTGGAATGAGGAGATGAAAGAGTAGAGAGAGTAAATGAAATGAAAGTAAAAAGATAATAAAATAATGACCAGGCACAGGTACGATAATAATAATAATATATTATTTCCATTCCCAGCCTCTGTTCCCATCGCATACTATCTTCCACTCTCCTTCCCTCTCAATCCCCATCTTCCTTTCCCTCCCTCACAATCCCTTCCTCCCCTCCCCGCCTCGCCCTCCCCCATCCCTCTCCTCTCCTCATCCTCGTCATCACAGACTGCGTCGTCTGCGTCGTCTGACTGATCCTTAGAGCCGACTCTCTCACTGTGTTTCCCACATCATGTCCAATCCAAATCCAGGTCCACCGCCTTCCGACTCCCCTCCTCCCATCTACGATTCAGACCGCCCAACGACTGCTCGTCCACCCTCGTCCCCAGATTTCTTCTACAATTCTCAAAACTTAGATCAACATCCTCCACAGTACACCTATTCGTCGCGCGGAGATACTTTTGATGGGGAATATGAAGATGAAGAAAGCGAGGAAGAAGACGTGTTTGCGTATTTGCCTCCGACAACCGCCGAGCAGCAGCAACAGCAACAGCAACAACAGCAGGCACCCTTCCCGCGTAGTGTCGAAGACCCGTATCCGGAGCGACCAAGAACTCAACATGGTTCGCGACCAGTAACAGCTGTGTCGTCGTTATCTCCAACTCACTTCAGCTTCTCGGCCTCTCCAGGCGTCCCAGCTGCCGTTTCCATTCACCACACTCACACAGATTCTTATCCATCGACCTTACCACCTATTACTCCCTTTTCAAATAACCTCCTACACGTCGGCACCCCGCCCTCGACAGACTCACAAGGTGACGCGAATGACCCATATCGTCTTCGACGATTAGACACTGCGAACACCGATCCTCCAGCGTCGCAGGCCAGTGGAGGCGCTGCCTCACGACTCTCCGTGCCCACCGGCAGCGAACGTGGTCTCCGCGTAGAACTCCCCTCGTCTGCGATGCAACCTCCGCTAGCAGAAAGCGAAAAAGACTTTGATCTTGAAGCAGATGATGCGAAAAAACGACCGACGAGTGTCGATAGCACTGAAATTACCGCGAGTATGAGTGTTTCGCCAAGTATGATGGAGTTTTCGGATGTGGAGAGCCGTGAGTCGATCAAGATGGGTTTTGACTTTGATGCAGTGGAAGAGGAGGATTCACCATACCCGGAAGTGCGAGCGTCTGTGTCCAACGTCGATGATCCTGAGATGCCGGCATTGACGTTTAGGATGTGGTGCATTGGTCTCGTACTGTGTATGATTGGGTCGGGCATGAACGTGTTCTTCAACTTCCGTCAGCCCGCACCACAGGTCATACCATTGGTGCTCGTACTCGTATCTTACCCTGTTGGAAAACTCGCTGCGTACTCGCTTCCGATAAAAACTTTCCGATCACGTTTGCCTATCCCATGGCCGGTCCGTTATGGCGGCCAAGGATGGAGAGGAATCGAGTACAGTTTTTCACTCAATCCCGGACCGTGGAACATCAAAGAGCACGTACTTGTGTATATCATGGCAAACGTCGCGGTTGGCAATCCTTACGCACTCAATGCGATCGTTGTGGCCGAAGTATTTTATAACATCAGACACGGCTTCTGGTTCAACCTCGTTTCAGTTCTCGCAACTCAGCTAACAGGTTTCGGTCTCGCCGGTTTGTGTCGACGATTCCTCGTTTGGCCGGCAAGCATGGTTTGGCCCCAGAACCTCGTCGCCTGCACGCTCTTAAACACCTTGCACGCCGAGGACGAGTCCGAGAGTAACGGGCTTTCACGATATAGATATTATATCATGGCCTCTATCGCGTCGTTCTTTTTCTTCTTCTTCCCTGGGTTCATATTTATGGCTTTGAGCGTGTTCAGCTGGGTATGCTGGATTGCGCCGACCAACGTACCTGTGAATCAGGTCTTTGGCGTGTATAGCGGCTTAGGGATGAGCGTGTTGACGTTTGACTGGACGCAGATTTCATGGATTGGGAGTCCGTTGATGGTTCCTTGGTGGGCGGAGTGCCATGTATTTGTCGGTGCGTAGATGATCCTTTGATGAACGACACGCTTATTCGAACGATTGACGCGTCAGGCTTTGTGCTATTCTTCTGGATCTTAACACCGATCTTGTACTACACAAATGTTTGGGATCTCGGACATTTCCCAATCTCCGCAAACGAGCCATACGATCGTTTCGGCCAGGCTTACGACATCAAGCGGATCATCACAACCGATAACCAATTCAACCTAACAGCATACGACGAATACTCTCCTCTCTACCTCCCCGCGACATACGCCGTAACCTACCTTCTTGCGTTCACATTAAGTACATGCGTCATCGTACACACAATACTCTACCACGGGCGGTCGTTACTCAATGGGTTGAAGAACATCAAAGTCGAGAAGGACGATATCCACGCGAAGTTGATGAGGAATTATCCTGAAGTACCGGATTGGTGGTATCTATTGGTGTTTGTGTTCTTCTTTGGGATGGCGATTATTGCTGCGGAGGTGTGGCATACGGGTATACCTGTTTGGGCGCTTTTGATAAGTGTGCTGTTGCCGGTGCTGTATGTCCTGCCGAGCGGGTTTATTTTTGCGATGACGGGGCAAGGGGTGAGTGCTTCCTCGGTCTTTTTGGAACCGCTTTTGGGCCTTCCTTCTTTGGAGTGGGAGGTCGGAAAGTTTTGTGTGACAGTTGATTGACTGATTGCTCGGATAGATTACGCTGAACTTGCTTGCGCAAATTCTTCCCGGAGTGTTGTTACCCGGAAATCCCATGGCGAATATGGTGTTCAAAGCCTACTCTGTACAGACGCTTACGGAGGCGACGATGTTCGTCCAGGATTTGAAGTTGGGTCATTATATCAAGGTGCCGCCTCGAGCGACTTTCCTGGGTAAGTGCCTTCATTCTTCTCATGCATGTGAATGCATGCTAAGTTAATTGTGCGCAGTTCAATCTACAGCGACTATTTTAGCTGCGTTCGTGCAAGTCGGAGTTAAAGAATGGATGTTCGCGAACGTGAAGGACATTTGCACCGATACACAGAAGAGCAATCTCACATGTCCGCATAACCAAGTGTTCTTCACCGCTTCTGCAGTTTGGTAAGCTCTTCGGACTTCGTTTAAAATACCATCCCGCTCACACGACTGTCATCCTCTCCTCACTGCTCGTTTCCAAATTAATCCAGGGGTCTGATTGGTCCCAAGCGCCAATTCGGACAGTCCTCGATTTACCACCCGCAATTATACGCCATGATCATTGGTGCTTTCCTCCCTTTGCCTTTCTGGCTTTGGCAACGCCGACGGCCAAATAGTTGGATCCGCTACGTCAGCACACCCATCGTCCTTAACGGTGTATCCTTCATCCCTCCCGCAACGGGTATCAACTATTCCAGCTGGTTCTTCGTTGGATTCATCTTCCAATACTTAATAAGGAGAAGAAACTTTGGGTGGTGGAGTAAATTCAATTATGTGACGAGTGCGGCGATGGATAGTGGGACTGTGCTTAGTTTGATTACCATTTTCTTCACTCTGCAATTCCCGAAGGGTGGGGGGATTAATTTGGACTGGTGGGGGAATAGGGTGTTTATGGATAGTAAGTGCATCTCCGTATGTTTAACCTAGGAAGAGAGTGTCTGACCGTTATTTTTGTCCCCCTTATCGCACTTCTCGTACATTCTCCCTTGCCTATTTCTTCTTTCGTTTATCATCCCCGTGCCTTTCATTCAGCTGCCGATTTTAGACGGACACCTTTCCGAACGACGCCCCCAGAAGGGCTGTCACAATGAACACTCGTTTTGTTTTGTTTTTCCTCTAGTTTTTTTTTCTTTCATACAGATTTCCATTCATCGTCTCCCTCATTTCTTTCTCTTCCTCATTAGTACCACCCACACCGACTGCCGACTACCAACTACTGTACTTGGTTTGCCTCTCCGTCCCCACGTCCACCAATTTTCCATCCCTTCACCCCTCATTCCTTCTTGACTCGCAAACCTCGGCCTTGTGCTTCCCTCTATATGTGCTATTTCCTTCCTTTTTGATCCTGATCCTGATCCTGATGTCGTTTTTGCGTGTGTCCGTGTGTGTTTTTGGCTTTGGTCCTTGTGTCCTAAAGGTCCTATATCGTCCTTCTTTCCCTCCTACCGTCCTTCCCTTCCCTTCTGTCATCAGTTAGGTCCGCGTTCCGGTCTCTCTTTTTTGTCTCGTCTGGTATTTCGAACGTCTTGGTCTTGTGTATTTGATTTTATTGATCGACACAGCTATAAAGTATCTGATCTGAAATCGCACAAAGGAAACGCGAAAAGTCGACTGGACGAAATTGGTTAACTTAGAGAACGGGGCAAAGAAGGGATATGGGTGCTACTTGCTACTTGTGGATATGTTACCTTCGGATGCATGGATTGAGGATGTGTCGCACTGTATTTACTATGCTCACTCGACCATTACACGCTAATACTATGTCGCAGCCCGAAGATCCTATTCCTTTTAACACTATCATTTCCCGTATACTCCCTCGTGTACTCCTTCGTTCATGCAGGTTCTTGAGTCTATTTTTTTCGTTCCTTCAGTCATTGTTTCGTGTAGCTTTGCTGGAAGGTCGAGATGATTATCGATTTCGATGACAGCTCGACTCGGACGTACATGCAACGTACAATATTGACACCCTCGATAGCACGAATCAGAACAATAGCAGGCAGCAAACCCGAGAAAGATTACGGGCGGAGTGAGGGACTCAAGGATCCTTGACTCAAGTGACGCCTGATTCAACCTAATCATCTGAACAACAATCACGATATCTTTAGTCAGTAAGATAAGAATTACAGACAAAAAGATCGAGTACCCAAACTTACTACTTGTGAACAGTAACATCCCAAGTGAAACCAATCTCAGGAACGACCCTATCCTCCCAATACACCTCGTAAATCATAAAATAAACCTGAGTCGATATCATTATCAGCGCAACATGAAGCCTGGGCCAACCCCACGCGAGTGAGCAGCTTTATCACATCATGAACTCTACCTTCCTCCAGCCCAGTATAAGAACCCCATTTCCCGCCTCCGAGATGTCGAAGACTACGAGGATTGCCATGTCTCGCAAATCTCAATTTCACGTACCTGTTGGAACTGGAATATTGTACATACTAATATTGTCATGCCATTTATTTACGATCAAACGGAAGTATAACACTACAACTCAAACGACATAAACAAGAGCTACAGGATGCAGTACATACAAAACATGATTCAGGCGTCAACCTTCGCTGACATCACGTCGTCCAGTCCAAACGTCCCATCCCTGCATTCCTTACAATCGCTAAACTGGAGTTTAATTCCGCCAAGATCAACAGCCCTCAGATAATCAACGAAGGCGGGCAAGAACTCCGGAAAGAACCCCTGAGAATACACAAAGCGGATGAGTTTCCGTCGAGGCACGGGAGACGTGTTCCAGCCTGCTCCACTTTTCTTAAATCCGATACACTTCACCAGTGAGAAGGATTCGAGATGTGGGGGAGCATATCTGACGATCTCGTCTAGAGCATCAACGAACACTACCCAATTCAACTCGAGGTCCTCAAGCGATGACATGGATTGCAAGGAAGTCCTGAATTCGTTCCGTATCATCGTTGGCAGGTCCCCAAGTCGGGGTGGGCGCAGTTTCAGTGTTCGGAGCATAGGCATTCGGAGTTTCGCAACCAAAGTTGGATCCATCTCATCATCCACAAGTTTGAATGCGACGACGTTCGGCATAGTGACTATTGACCGCTCAATTGCCCCGGGGTCGTCAGAGAAAATATACAGACCTTCAACGGAGAGCTCTTGAAGCGCTCCCGACGACGATAAGAAGTCGAGCATCCTGGAAAGGGAAACAGCCCGATTCAAAGGCGCAAATTGTCGAAATCGGACCAAGTGCCTAGCAAGAGACGGATGAGGCTCGAAATTGACGTCCAGACTTCGAAGCGAAGGAAGGTCGCAGACTTCGTAAAATCGTGTGGTAGGACACAGGAGAAGTCGTAGATGCTGGAGAGATCTTGCTGTTGCAAGGAACTCCCTCAGGGAATCAATCTTGTCTTCTCCGATTCCGCCACCATAGCCCAAACTGCACTGAACTAGGGTCCTTCCAAGCGCAGCTCCGGGGACGAAGCGGACTACCAGGTTGCGCAGGAGGGGCATGTACCACTTTGTGAGTAAACGCGCGCCGGCCGAGTATTGGGAGACTTTTGGCATCACCAAACTACGGAGGTTCTGCATGTTCCCACCGGCTAGAATCGGTTCAATCTCCTTCCAGTCCGAATTTGTCCAAAGATCAATCTCCAGCTCCTCTAGTTCAAACGATAGGATCAACCCCACAGCAAACTTGTAGTATCGCATCTTGTACTCTTCGCAATCGAGCCCTCGATAATTGACGACGCCAAGCACGTAACACGGCGAACCAATACGAGCCTTCAGCGAGACGAAGCCGCTCCCCTCTGCAATTGACATAATCTCTTCCGGTGTCTGATCAGTCTCGATCCGGTACCCGTCCCACATCTTCCGCATCGACATCATGACCCTCCTGAATCGCTTGCATACGAGCGACAATGCCATCGTCTCCTTCAATGTTGTCCCAGCAAGAACGAATATCTCCGAAAGCATCTCGTCCGGGAGCAAATTTAGTCCGTAATTCAGAGCCGTACGGGAGATATGGTTCTCGAATTTCCCTATTCTCTGTGAAAATTGCTGTACTCCGTCGCGCACAGTCCTCCGGAATTCCTGGAGCATATGGAGTAACCGGAACGACAATGCGTATGACCTCCGCATGGCTTTGAGGCGACTCACAACATCATCATGAGCGTTCTCGCTGCCAAAGTCGGTCAACAAGGGCCCGGTTATCGGCGGGTCGACTCACTATTCAGTAAACAAACTCGAGAGATCATCGATGCGTGTCCACAGCGAACCAGCCGCTTGCTCCATCTGTTCGAGAGCAGAGAACACCTCAACCTCAGAATTGTGCATGTTACTGTATAGCATTGCACTATACGCGTGGTGTTTCTCTCCGGATTCAAGGGGCTGTTAATATGAGAATGGTGGGAACCGCATGTTGGAATCCAATTCGACGAAGTCCCGATGTAGGAACATTCTAGGCACGTGTCTCGGAAAAGTATTGTCTCGGTTCGTCTTATAGTCGTCATTTGACTTAATCATTTCACGTTTTCGTTACGTTTCTGTTAAGTACTCCTCTATGAGGTATTATATTCCGACTCTCGTCTCGCGTCTGCACTATCTAAAACATAGAAAATATATAAATTTGTAGTCCATTTCCATGTATTTCTCCAGTTCTCGAATCTAATAGCCCTTTGCTTGAATACTTCGTTTGCTCCCCTGCTCAGACCGCAGTCGCTTTTCAAGATCAAGCGCAGCACAGAAGATCAAGCGGAGGATGGGTGGAATCACTACTGATTACGTAATGATTCAGGACCTGCCAATATTTCGGAGTTCCTGCTTTAGTCATCCACCATGAACCGACCAGGCCACAATGATATTGTCGATCTCCATGTTACTTTTTCACACATACATAATCACAGCTTGTCTTAATGATGCGCTTCACCGGTATTTCCATGCCACGCATTTGTTCAAACGGAATTATAGCACTACAAGTCAAACGAGATAAACAAGAGCCACAGGATGAGTTATAATATAGAGCAGGATTCAGATGCTAACCTTCGCTGACATCACGTCATCTAATCCAAACGTCCCATCCCTGCAGCGCGTACAGTGTATAAACTGAAGTTCTATCCTGCCTAGACCGACGGCCCTCAGATAATCGACGAAGGCAGGCATGAACTCTGGAAACAACTCATCACAACCTATAAAGCGGACGAGTCTCCGTCGAGGCACGGGAGAGGTGTCCTGGCGTGCTCTACGACTAAAGCTACACCACTCGAGTGAGAAGGATTCGAGACACCGAGGAGCATATCTGACAATCTCGTCTATATTACCGATCGCCATTCGGTCAACTCGCAACCGGAGGACCTCGAGCGATGACATCGATTGCAAGGAGGTGCGGAATTCGTTCCGTGTTACCGTTGGCAGTTTATATAATCTTACTTTTAGTATTCGGAGCATAGGCATATGAAGTTTCGCAATCAAAGTCGGACCCGTCTTATCATCAAGAAATTCGCATGAGACAACGCTCGGCATAGTGACGACTGACGTGCCACTTGTACCGGGGTTTCCAGAGAAACCACGACTCCGGTCGCTTCCTTGAACGACGAGTTCTTGAAGCGATTCCGACGACGACAAGAAGTCGAGCAGTCTTGACAGGGAAAGGATACAATCCGAAGGCATAATTAGTCGAAATCGAAGCAGGTGTCTTGCAAGAGGCGGATGAGGTTCGAAATTGACCTTTAGACTTCGAAGTGCAGGAAGGTCGCAAACTTCGTAAACACGCGTGGTATGTATATCGCCGAGAAGAAGTTGTAAATCCTGCAGAGATTTTGCTGTTGCAAGGAACTCCAACAAGGAATCGATCCCGGATTCTCGAATTCCGAGCAAGCTGCACCGAACCAAATGCCTAGCAAGAGACGGGTGGGGTCCGAAATTGACCTCGAGGCTTCGAAGTGAAGGACGGTTGCAGACTTTGTAGAAATGTCGTCTGTCATCGGCGAGGAAAAGTCGTAGATCCTGAAGAGACTGTGCAGCCGCAAGGAATTCCTTTAGAGAATCAAACTGATCTTCCTCAATTCCATCCAATTTGCACCGAACTAGGTTCCTCGCGAGAGAGGGCTCGGGGACAAATCCGACCTCCAAGTTTGTAGGAGCAGTATGTGCCAGTTCTTGAGTAAACGTCCGCCGGCCGAGCTCCGGGAGATGTCTCGCATCACCAAACGACGGAGGTTCTGCGTGTTCCCACCGGCTAGAATCGGCTCAATCCTTTCCCAGTCCGATTCTGTCAAGTAAGTAATCTCCAGTTCTTCTAGTTCAAACGATAGGATTAATCCAACTGAGAATTTGTGGTATCGGATCCGGTACTTTCGAAATCGAGCCCACGCTTGTCAATCCAAGTAGATACGTCATGAGGCAGAAGATGATAAAGATTGATGCAAGCCTTCAGCGAGACAAATCCATTCCCCTCTGCAACTGCAAGAATCTCTTCGGACGACTGGTAAGGCGCAATGTGGTGTTCGTCCCACATCTTCCGCATCAACACCATGGTTCTCCTAAATCGCTTGCAGACGAGCGACAATGCCACCTTCTCGTCCAATGTTGTCCCGGCAAGAACGAATATCTCCGAGAGCACATCGTCCGGAAGCAAAAGTAGTCCGTAATTCAGAGCCGTGCGGGAGATATGATTTTCGGGTCGTCCTACTTTCTGTGTAAACTTTTCTATTCTGCCGCACACAGTCCTCTGCTCTGGAATTTCTCTATTCTGTCGCGGACACTGCTATGAAATTCCTGGAGACCACAGAGTAAATGGACCGACGATGCGTATGAGCCTCGCATGGATTTGAGGTGATTCGCAACATCATCATGAGCGTTCTCGCTGCGAAATATAGTCAAAGGGCTCAGTTATTGGTGAGTGGGTTTGGGTCGACTCACTATTCAGGAAACACAGCTGAGACATCATCGATGAGGGTCCAAAGCGGACCTGCCGCTTGCTCGGCCTGCTCGAGAGCAGAGAGTACCTCGATCTCAGAATTGTGCGTGTTACTGTATATCATTGTACTAAACGCACGACGTTTGCTCTCCGGATTCAACGGTTGTCAATGATAATGTTGAGAACTGAGGTCGGTTAGGAATGCGAATCACCGACTGATTACATAATGATTCGGGACCTCAAGTTTTCTGCTCCGCCTCAGCCAGCGTTGGGTGGCGCGGGGATACACGGTTTGGATAGAAGTGCGAGTGGGCGGTAGTATACCATGACAGACCTGTGATCTATTGTATTTACGGTCTCCTGACGTCTCATTGCAACTGTGAGATATGTATGTTTCGAGGATTGCCGTGTCTTCGTCATTCGAGAATGAGTTTGGAAAAATGCATCTGTTCTTCATCAGCTGAAGAGACGAGATAGTGAATCTCGGTTTGAACAACATGGTATTTACGCGTATGGCAGGAATACTGCACATAATATTGTTGACCCTTTGCAATGAGTGAGTGTCGTGCCCTGCAGGCTTTGTGACACTGTTGGCTTCCTGATTCTACGTAACAGTCTTTCACGTTGTCCTTCCACCAGTATTTCCATGCCACGTATTTGTTCAAACGGAATTATAGCGCTACAATTCAAACGAGATCAACAGGGTGTGTTATATAACATGATTCGCGATAAGCTCCGCCGACATCGGGTCATCTAGTCCAAATGTCCCATCCCTGCACCGCCTACAATTAGTAAACTGAAGTTCCATCCTGCCTAACCCGACGGCCCTCAGATAATCAACGAAGACAGGTATGAACTCCGGAAACAACCCAGCACAACCCATAAAGTGGACGAGTCTCCGCCGAGGCACAGGTGACGTGTTCCAGCCTGCTCTAGCTTTAGGGTTCCAACTCCTCAATGAGAAGGATTCGAGATGTGGAGGAGCATATCTGACAATCTCGTCTAGATCATCGATGGACATGAAGTAAAACGACAACTCGAGGTCTCCGAGCACTGACAAAGATTGCAAGGAAGTCCGGAATTCGTCCCGCGTAATAGGTGGCATGTCATCAAGTTCGTCTAGGCCCAACGTTAGTGTTCGGAGAATAGGCATACGAACTTTTGCAATCAAAGTCGGACCCGTCTTAACATCCAGAAATTCGCATAAGACAACGCTCGGCATAGTGGTTGCTGACAGGTCAGTTGTACCGGGGCCTTCATGACTCCAGATGTCGCTTCCTTCAACAGCGAGCTCTTGAAGCGCTTCTGATGATGATAAGAAGTTGAGCAACCTGGACAGTGAAACGGCCCAACCCGAAGCCGAAGATATAACGAGTCGAAATCGAACCTAATGCCTTGCAAGAGGCGGATGAGCTCGAATCCGATCTCCAGGCTTTGTAGGAACGGCATGCATATGTGCCACTTCTCGAGTAGGCGCACGCCGGACGAGTCTCGAGGAACTCCTGGCATCACAAAACGGCGGATGTTCCCACCCGCTAGAATCGGTTCAATCTCTTTCCAGTACGATTCTTCCACATTAATCTCCAGCTCCTCTGGCCAGTTGATAGGACCACTCTCGCGGAGAACTTGTAGTATCGACTGCACATTTCGAGATGGAGCCCTCGATTGGCAATCCAAGCTTTCGCGGAATCGGGCACATAAAATGGCGAATGAATACGAGCCTTCAGCGAGACGAAGCCGTTCCCCTCTGCAACTGAAATAATCTGTTCCGGTGCCTGATCAGACTCGATCCAGTATCCGTCCCACATCTTCCGCATCGACATCACGACTCTTCTGAGCCGTTTGCAGACGAGCGACAATGCCACCTTCTCTTCTAATCCGGTCCCAGCAAGAACGAATATCTCCGAAAGAACGTCGTCCGGGAGCGAATCTAGTCCGTAATTCAGAGCCGTACGGGAAATATGGTTTTGCAGTCGGTCATCGTCATCACCACGTGCACCTTCACCATGGTGTCCGAGCCCACTCCAATGCGAAAGACAGATTTAGGTTCCTCGACGAGTTCTGTCGTCCCACCTCACGTCTGCACTCTGAGTGCTTCCTAAACACCAATGGATGATACTGTAAAGCGAAGAGGCAGACACGAAAACAAGAGGTCTATTTCTCCTCATGGCCGGTCCATCTTTGGGTTCGCAAAGAAGTAAGAACTGGCGGGGCTCTCCATCAAATTAAGCCCCATACACAGATGCACAGGTGAGGGTATCACCAGAATCTTACGACAAATATCAATTCGATCACTCGATCTATACATGGTGTACAAATTGCGAAAGCATGGATTAGAACAACATCGACAGTGTAGAACAAATCAGAGACAGGAAAAAGTGGGCCCTTTAGCTGGTAATCCGAAGAACCTAAATGTCCATGCGGGCAGAAGGAAAAACTGATTGTTAAACATTATATGCGACGTACCATCAATGAACAGTAACATTCCAAGTGAAGTTGATCTCAGCGACAAGTCTATCTTTCCAATACACCTCGTATATCTGAGTTGAAATCAATGCAACATGATGGCGATCCTTGGTGTTCATCTGGTGTCCCTTTGGGTCGCCTCTAAGTGATCGAGCAGCTTTATCATAGACTTTGACTTCCTTTGGTATTAGAACCTTGTTTCCTGCCTTGTCGAAGACTTCAAGGTGTGTTATACCCCGGTAGAACTCTTTGAGGATGCACTTCAAGCTGGGTGTGAGGTCGAACGATATGTCAGGATGCGGACGATACATTGGGACAGGCCTCGGGTACGATCTAGAAATAGTTAAGCACTTGAATTGAGAAGGCGTACTGAAAGTGTGTATACCTTTGAATGTGTTGCGTTTAAGTAACTAGAGGAAATATCTGGGGCAAAAGCAAGAGCGAGGAATGGCGGCTTTTAACATATAATACATCCCGTTGGTCATGATGCCAAGGTGGCCAGGAAAAACGTGTTTTCCCACGACTAGCATATCTGAGTCACTTCCTTCCTATTTGGGGTATGTGTACGAACACCAGATTAAATTCCGATGCACTGCTAGATTGGTATCTGTAGACAGATGGAAGAGAATGGCTGCTATACGGGCACAATTAGCTTGATACGAGTGGTTCTGTCATATAAAATGTGGCAGTAAACTGTTGGAGTATTGACCGTCACACTGTCACCCTGGATGCCGAGATAACCCTTTTAGATAAGAAAACTTACTCGAGAAAAATTGTGCGCTCTTTTTTATATAGATCTGAGACATGTAGGTAGGTATATAGTCACGGAAAAGATGTAGACGGCCCCTCGCGCGTTTGCGAGGATCCCTGCTAACTGGAACCATTGCCCGTCGCTCCAACACAAACGCGCAGCATATCCCTCCCGCAAACTTGCTTCCTCTTACGTCGATCCTTGTTTCTCTTCCCACGCTCGCTGAACTTGAAGAAACTCTCGCAGAACCCTAGAAGAACCATTTGAAGAACCCCGAAGAACTCGATTTGTCGAAGAAGCACGCAGATCCGTCGAATATGTCAGAAGAAGATTCCGTAACACGCTTCCAGAAACTCGGTGACTCGAATTGGGCAACATGGAAGATCATGATGAAGGCAGAATTGGTCCGGAAGAAGCTTTGGTCTGTAATCGACGTTGCCGTTGATCCGATCAGTCCGAAAGGGGAAGAACGATCAGCAGAAGAGCTTGATGTTGAATTGAGGAGGAAACTTAGTCAGCGAAGTGCCGAGAAGATGGCCCAGGCCTGTTCCGAGATTATCCTTAGAGCCGAGCCGAGCCAACTTTCCCACATGGTTGCCGACGATCCGCGAGAAATTTGGAGGACCCTGGAGTCAATTCACCAAGCCCGAGGTTTTGCCACTAGCTTGGCGCTCCGCCGAAGACTCCTCTCGGCGAAGCTAGGCCCGAAACAGTCGATGTCGTCCTGGATTGGTCAAGTCAAGGCCCAGGCTTTCCAACTTAGGGACTCTGGTGTTGACGTAAGCGATCACGAGATCATTCTGGCCCTGACCATGGGACTCCCGGCCTCTTACAACACTGCTATTGCCATTTTCGACTCGACCGCTCCGCAGCTTCTCACGCTCGATTTCGTAATCACTCGGCTGCTAAATGAAGAAGTCCGGCAGCAGTATCACACTCGGTCTATTCCCAAACCGGACAAGCTCGAAATCGACGAAGTACTAGCAGTACTCCCTGTCCCAAAGAAGCAAGTTGATGTGACGAAAATTTCCTGTTACTTTTGTGACCAGAAGGGGCACTTCAAATCTAACTGCCCAGCCAAGAAGAAGTGGGAAGGACAGCAGAATGGTGAGGTTGTTGCAACCGTGGTGGATGAAGAGTTGGATGGTGTCTGGGACTGTGCCCCCTAACTTTTATTTTCGCTTTTTTGACCCAGGAGGATTCCGGGGGTGTCACACCTTTTTATTTCCTTCTTTGGCACGCTCTCCTTTTTTTGCAGTGACGCGTGACGCTCACGGGGGTGTGTTGGAGTATTGACCGTCACACTGTCACCCTGGATGCCGAGATAACCCTTTTAGATAAGAAAACTTACTCGAGAAAAATTGTGCGCTCTTTTTTATATAGATCTGAGACATGTAGGTAGGTATATAGTCACGGAAAAGATGTAGACGGCCCCTCGCGCGTTTGCGAGGGATCCCTGCTAACTGGAACCCATTGCCCGTCGCTCCAACAGTAAACATGATAGACTTCCTTAGTATATTTGTGATATGTGAAGCCATTGGCTGCAGGCACCTATTGTACCGTTGGCCCAGAACACACTGCAATTACTGAATCAGAGTGCACCAGACCTAGGATATTTCCAGTACACATGTCCGAATGTGGTCCTTGGTATATAAATCCAGAGTCACTAATGGTCTGATGGGAGTAACTTCGTCCTAGGGCATGTGGAAGTAAAACGCCTTAGGCTACATATTCGTGATATTGGCCCAGAGTATGTAGGTCGGAAAAGTGTAATGCTGCTTAGATAGGTCTGATTATACGTGCTAGACAAGCCCTTAAAGTGGAGTACACTGAAAGTATAAAGAGCACCGTTTCTATGCTCGAGTTTAAGTTAAGAACTGTGCCTCAGTCATCATCATTCTACTGCTCCTCGATATCTGCAACTTTTACGGAATATCTGATATATTTCTTACACAATACTGCATCATCCAGGTTTGCATCAATATTCTAGTTGAGAAGTATGCCCCATCTTATAACAACATTTCTTCAATAGTTATGACTTGGCGCGTCAATGGCTCCTTTTCGTACAAACATGAAGTCGACCCAAGAATCCAGGTAGAATTCTTCGAGCATGGAGGCCATCTTTTCGGAGCATCGTTTTGCTGCAATGAACCTGGCTCGGCAATTGTAACATTTCATCGGGCCATGAACCACCCAGACCCCACACACCGTCGCCTGGGTCAAGCAATTAATGCTCCACCCAGGAATATCTTCAATATTTACCGCGTTGATGATGTAAATGAGCCCCTTCAGCTACCACAAGCAGTTGTTAACGGTCTCGCTGTGTATGAGCTCAATTGGGTCCATGATTACATATTTACTGTCCATGGGGTCGTATTTCTCAAGTTTGTACAGCAGCACCAGAGTGCAAGGTTTCGAAGGGAAATGTAAGCGCGTAGCTCAGGGCCAACATACTCTTGTATTGGCTTGCAGTATGCGCACCTATGTTTTGAATTAAATTGTTAATTACGAGATTAGCAGTTTCCTTTACACGAGTCAGTCAAAGGGGGATCAATTGGCAACATTCTGCATGAGCGCAAGGGGTAGCGGTAGATGTAAGAAGATCGGAGCCTGAGTGAAGGCCAACTCGAGTTGTCATGAAGGACATTCGAGCTGCAGGTCATTGTTACAAACGTCGAGCTAAATGAGAAACAGATGTGCTAGTATGACAGTCAAGTAAACGTGCAGTTCTTAACAGACTTGATTTTTCTCTATGTCATCACATCAAGTCAAGTCTCCGTTAACTCAGTGCGAGTTCACATGAACCAACAATACCAAGTCTTGAGGGTTACTATTAGTTCGATGTAAAAGACCGACAAGAAGTGCAGGTGAAAGACCTTTCCCGTACATCATATGCGAGTATGGCGGCGGGAATATATAGTCCAATTTGCAAGTAATGAGCAGACAACAAGTAGGGCATTCACTATAGATCGTGATCATCGTCACGTGCACGTCTCACCCAGCTCATCATGGTGACTGGCAATTCCTAATGTCCGGGCGTGCCCGAAAATTTGTTTCGGAGCTCAGATTCTTTCCATATTTGGGAAAGCGCGTAAATTAGCCGATACCACTTCTTGATTGTGCAAAACGCGTCTTGCATCACTGCAGAAATGAGACACCAACGCTGTCCTTGAGTATCTTACGGGTTTTAGCACTACTTAAGCAGTTCTTGGACTCATATTTGGAAACTCATGGTGATAGACTGCCGAAACTCATGATCTATATAGGATGTAACAATTATCTGTGGGGAGTGGCACGGTCCGCCAAAAATCTGTGCATTCCCACGGTCTCGCTTAACCTATCCCAGTGATCGACATGTCGATCTTTGTGTTTCACTTTCTGTTTTCACGTTTGTCCTCCCAGAATAATTTACACAACTGAAGGAACTGTTTGGAAATAACATAGACAAAGGTTTTTGGGCCCAATAAACACAGTGGGATGAAAATTGAAGCAAAATAACAAATATTTTTATGGAATATGCCCAATTTTAGCCACGTTCTCAAGAACTAAGCAACTTCTCCAATTTTTTTTTTGGACAAAATGAAGAAAATCGCTTGAAAAGACTGTAGGTGCACTGAAACAGGTCAACTTTTCCAAACTCATAGAGGAAACAAGCATACATTCAGTGTACATAAGCTTCAGGTGTCATTTCTCATTTATTGAAGTGCACTAGAGCTTCTATTATTGCATGTATTTATGTATCATCATCACAACATTACCCATGAGTGATAATAAGCAGAGTTTTGTGTTGATGTCGTTGAAGGCAAGGGATCCTCCAAATCGATTGAATGCGGTCACGTGATCAGTCTGACCTAAATAAAGGTGCTTTATCGTGGCGAAATATACCTCAGATTAAATAAATATTGCTTATTTAAGATATTATGAGGTGGTATTAAGGTATGGAACTCAATGCATTCACAGAGAGACGGTTTAACTGAGCCAGCAAACTTGGCCAGGTTGGTGTCGAGAGAGAAAGTGAGACAATATGATCGACGCGACTTACTATATTTA
Organism: Inonotus hispidus; assembly: GCA_024712875.1. NCBI lineage: Eukaryota > Fungi > Basidiomycota > Agaricomycetes > Hymenochaetales > Hymenochaetaceae > Inonotus > Inonotus hispidus. The sequence goes on along the minus strand of CM045722.1, from coordinate 648,711 downwards.
GGAAGTTATTCAAACTCCGACCAGGAAAAATTGTCACACGGATCACATAGGCCGTGCCACTCCCCATTATCTGTGGTTGATCTATTAGTCACGTGAAAGCTTCTTACCTTTTTCGTGCTTGCTTCTTGATCTCTCTGCCTCGACTCATCCTCACTGGAATAATTCTATCCTCACCTCAATCCACTATGTTGGGTACATAATAATTATTTAACAAAACATTAAATTTAAATCCTTCAAAAATTTCTCAAAAATTTCGTCTCGGTCTTCGAGAAAACATATGTAAATAACCAATATCTCAAAGGTTTCTCACAATTTCAAAAATCCCTTCAAAAATTATTAATCTACAGCATTTGAAACCCCCATACACGAATAAACAGTAGCTATTTATTTGTTGTGTATAGCAGAATGTGCATGGCAAAGACGACCACAAGAAGTGGGAGCTCCCACGGTTCGGCATCCCTCCCGGCATCATTAGCCGAGGTCGTGGGAACGCACGGTTTTTAATAGAGCGTTGCCAGTCACCACTCATCATTCAGGTGAACTTATCAGATCGATCGTTCTCTTTTTCACTCCAATACGAAGTCCTGGATCTTCGGCGAGTTTTGCCGTCCAAATTCCCGTCTGTACTCTGAGTACTTCCTAAAGATCAATGGAAGATACCATAAAGCGGACAGACGAACAAGAATAATCGGGACTCTATTTCCTTATGGCTGGTCCGTCTTCGAGACTGTGGGCAAACCAGTAAAGGCAGGGTCCTACATGTCTTGTTGCGCGCATCGTACCCCTTTTGTGGGTCACTGCCGTACAGAATAGATACTGTGATGACGAGTCGCGCGTCGGCAATGATCCTCTTTGCTTGTGGTTGCCGATTGCGTTTCTATTTCGTCGGAGAGAAAATGTTGGCGCGGCAACTAGCATGTGTACTCAAGATATATGTGCTCGTGTGTGGTGTTGTGCTTACAGCAAGCAGAGTTCGGTTCGCGGGTGCATGGGTCCAAGTCGTTTCACATACTACCATACCACCATACTATCCTTGTTTGAGTGGCGTTTGCGTCGAAGATGCCGCTACTTGAGTACAACGTAAAGAGGTCTCCTTATACGTACAAGATGTCACGCCTGAGGAACATGGTGAGCACATAATACCTGTAATGGGATGTTGTCCCTTTATTGATTCTCACCGACAGGCATATACTGTTACTTGAACGTTGGGGGTTCCAAATGACGACAACTCCGGCTCAATGTTTATGGTGCATCACCCGCCACTGTTTTCACGCGTGCAGAATAGCGATATCAACTGGAATACTAGCGGGAAACATGGTTTTATCCGCGAAGCCAGCGAAATTACGCAATGGAATTGTACAATGCGTGGAAAAAAGACACATTCATTCACGGATCTGAATACCCGCTGTATGAACCTTCTTCGTCCTCGTTGATCACCCCAGAGATCTGATGTCCGGCTCGAGAGACATTGAATCCTCGTGTGCTCTTATATTAATGAGTCGACGAATGAAACGGTAAGTCGGTTCTCGGGTATGCCGCTGTTTCTGCGGTGACACTGAAGATGTGCCTTCATTCCTGCCTCCGTTCATGGTTGCTTCTAGCCCAAACAGAGGATACTGGTTGGCCGGGCTCGGGTTCACGTATCCTTTTCCAGCATATCGTTCTACGTGTCCTCGAATGCAATAGACATGACGACTGGGTTGGTACTCATTGGTAAATGAAAGCGATTGCCTTAGTCACATCCGGGAGTGCGTTTTGTATCAAGTAGAGTCCAAATCTATTGAATAGCCGCGATCGGCCTGTGAAGTCAGCCATCACGAATAGCTTTGTACGCGAAGTGAATCAACGAAAATTAAGTTATTATTGTCAGCGCGAAGCCCTGTTCCCGGTATGGTTAACAGTACCCACGTTCCGGCACTGCCACGACCAACCAAGGGAGCCTTGTAAACCACGCCCTGATCTCTCTACTTCTCGTCTGCCAACGGCAACATTTAACGCGTCCACATTTCATAAACAGGTGTTCTCAAGAGCAGCGGTTACTGCGCAGTCGCGTTCAGCGTCTAAAAGTTTCTTCACGATGGCTTCATGGGCACCGGCGCAGGTTGGTCTTCAAGAAATTTTGAAGACCATTCACGACTCGACGGACACAAATAATACCGAGGTTCAACGTGAAATCACGATCGTAAGTCGCCGTTCCGCTTGGTAGTGGTGTTGTTTGCTGAGTCCGCACACAGAGGCTGAACAATTTCACGAGGGTACCAGATTACATAGCGTATCTGGCTTACATTCTTGCGTGCATGCCCCAGGAGGAGGACAGAATCAGAACGATCGCAGGCTACCTTCTCAAGAACAATGCTAGGCTCATCCAACGCTGCGCCCCTGAAGTGGCAGCGTTTGTGAAGGGGGGAATCCTACAGGCCTTCAACGAGTCATCAATGATGATCCGTAACACTGCTGGTCAGGATGTCGTGGCCTTCCTCGGAATCCTGGAGCCTCAACATTGGCCAGAATGCCTCCAACATCTTTTTGAAAGCCTCGACTCGCCCAACGAGGATCAGCAAGAGGTATGGTTTCAGTTGCAGAGCCACGCGTCACGGTCCTGACCATTATACAGGCTGCGTTTAACGTTCTGGAAAAGGCATGTGAGGATTATCCGAGGAAGATGGACGTGGAGATAGGTGGAACGCGCCCGATGGATTTCATGGTGCCGAAGTTCCTTCAGCTCACCGAACACCATAACCCAAAGATGCGCGCGCACGCGATTGCGTGCCTTTCCAACTTCGTACCCATTAACAGCCAATCTCTTTTCGCCCACATCGATAGTTTCATTGCTGCACTCTTCAAGCGCGCCTCAGATGAAGACCCCTCTGTGCGTCGTCATGTCTGCCAGTCTCTGGTGCTGCTTCTTGCGTCGCGGCCGGAGAAGCTGATGCCCGAGATGAACAACGTTGCCGAATACATGCTTTACTCGACCCGAGACAAGAACGAATCCGTAGCTCTGGAAGCTTGCGAGTTCTGGCTTACCTTTGCGGAGGACCCGGAGCTAGTAGGCTATTTACAACCGCTGTTGGGAAAGGTTGCCCCAGTCCTGTTGGAATGCATGATTTACGGCGAAGACGACCTTTTGTGGCTTGACGCCGACGCCGACGATGCCGATGTCCCAGACAAGGAGACGGACATAAAGCCTAGGCACTATGGACAAAAGTCCCATGGCTACGAACGCGAAGGCGCGCAGACTGATGAGCGGCGCATCGGTGCCTATGGAAATGAGCTGGTAGATGATGATGAAGACGATGATGATGACTACGACGGAGACGATTTCGATGATGAGATGTCAACTGAGTGGAACCTCAGGAAATGCGCGGCCGCCGCGCTCGACGTCCTAGCCGTAAGATTTGGCGCTGATCTCCTCAACGTGCTACTTGTGCCGCTGAAGGACAAGCTATGGAGCTCGGATTGGCTGCAGCGGGAAAGTGGGATACTGGCGTTGGGTGCTATGGCAGAAGGTACGAGTTCTCGTATAGTATACAATATAATTGACATCGCTAATGATCCCATTAGGCTGCATAGACGCTATTGAACCTCACCTGCCTACATTAATACCATATCTCATTAATATGCTAAATGACCCGAAAGTGAGTTGGCCTGGCAAGTTATGGCAACCACGGTTCCTAATTCGGACTTTGCAGCCTCTTGTGCGATCAATAACGTGCTGGACTCTGGGACGATACGCAAGCTGGTGCACCCAGCCAGTATCACCTGAGCACAAAATGCAATTCTTCGTTCCAACTTTGGAGGGCGTAAGTAAATATAATGGCAATGGAATTAATCTTGCTGACAACTTTTGGATAGTTGCTTCGAATGGTTCTGGACAATAACAAACGAGTCCAAGAAGCAGGATGCAGCGCCTTTGCGACCTTGGAGGAAGATGCCGGTCCTGAGCTTATCCCATATCTGGAACCTGTCCTGAAGAACCTTGTTCTTGCCTTTGACAAGTACCAACATAAGAACATGCTCATCTTGTATGACGCCGTGGGTACCCTGGCCGATGCTGTTGGCGCGGCCTTGCAGGCGCCTACTTATGTTGATATCTTGATGCCACCACTCCTGAAACGATGGGAGAAGCTCAAGAACTCCGACGAGGACCTTGTTCCATTGCTGGAGGTACGACCAAATCTTCTGATTTTAGCAGTTGCTTACGCGTGCTTTTAGTGCTTGTCATCCGTGACGATTGCCATTGGGCCGGCATTCCTACCATATGTCACTCCCATCTTTGAACGCTGCATGACCCTCGTACATTCATCACTGCTAAATTACCAGGCATACCAGCAAAACCCAGACCTTGACGAGCCAGACAGATCTTTCCTGGTTGTAGCGCTCGATTTGCTCTCTGGATTAACACAGGGCCTAGGCATGGCTCTGGAACCTTACATCAACGCTTCAAATCCCAACTTGCTTGACCTCCTCACCGTCTGTCTCAAGCACCCACAAGCACCCGTACGGCAATCCGCGTACGCTCTCGTCGGCGATCTTGCCATGCATTGCTTCCCGCTGCTGCGACCAAAAATGCCTCAAATTATGCAGGAGCTTATTCTGCAATTGGATCCCGAGCCGAAAGTTGAATTTGTCAGCGCGTGCAATAATGCTGCGTGGAGTGTTGGTGAAGTTGCTTTGAGATATGGCACAAGTGCGTTTTCTTGGTTTTGGCAGTTACGGGACTTTATCTTACTGATTCGTATTCACCTTCTTTCAAAATCCAGACGATCCCGAGTTCGCGCAATGGGTCCAGCCACTTATTTCGCGATTGATACCCATCCTACTGCATCCCAAAGCGCCTCGCAGTCTCCACGAAAATGCAGCTGTGTCCATCGGACGGATCGGCCTCATGCATCCCACTATGGTTGCACCCCATTTGAATGAGTTTGCACAAGCATGGTGTCAAGCATTGCATGACATTCGTGATAACGAAGAGAAAGATTCGGCATTCCGAGGATTATGCCAGCTTGTCCAAGTGAACCCGTCGGGGATCTGGAAGGTAAATCATGATTGTTTAGTGACGGGGTTTGCAACACTTCCTGATTTTCGTCAACAGAGTTTACTGTGGTTCTGCAATGCAATCGTGCGCTGGCAAACTCCATCCGCGGAGCTTAACCACGCGTTCTCACAGATCCTCCGGGGTCTTAAAGAGTGGGACCCAACATCATGGAACAGCCAAGTCACCACATTCCCCCAACTGATCCAAGCACGTCTGCACGAGCGTTATGGTGTTTGATTATTATATCTTTCTTTCTTGCGTCAATTTCACACTTGCCATTGCATTATTATTCTTGTCTGTGCTGTAGATCTGCCTTGTCGCTGTCCGAGGGTTTATGGGCCCCCGAATTTACTCTCGCAATGTTATATCCTTTTCCCTCTCATACATGCTTCCCTCCCGGGCCAGGCGTGTAGCTCTTCATGTCGTTTGATCCCCGAAATCCTGGTCGCCCTCCTCCTTCGCCCCTCCTAGGCGCGTTTCTCTAGTCCCCTTTGCCCTGTCCCGGCCTCCGACTCCGCTCTCTCCTGCACCTGTCCTTTTCCCGCCTCGTACACCATACGCATTCGTATCTCTGTTGATCCCGTTTGCTTGTAACCTCGGAAGTTTTCTTCACCTTATTCTACAACTCTGCAATCGTCATCAATTTGACATGTTCTGTTGCAGTTGCATGTCTTGTGCGCCAGTAAGTCATGGTCTCTTGTGAGATCAAACGCGGGCCTGGACTCTGGGAGCGGGATGCTTTCGCGAGGTTTCTGCTGTCAGATCCAGTTCCAGCCTACTAGGCAAGTGTCTGATCGGCAGAAAGGGAACTCTTACTTTACGTGATGATCAAATTGCTTTACGAATTATACTCGTATACGCCGCATTGATATTGAACAAGCAAAGACATTTCATAGCTAGAACTCATAATCATGCAGCAGGCTCCGTGGAAACAAATCCTCAACAGAAGAAAAGGTGGGGGATCAGAAGGAAAATACATTGCACTTCCTTCGTAGAAAAGAACACATTTCCAAGATCAAGAAAGGAGACGGATTACCGAGACTTTGCTAGCGGCAGAGAGCAAATAAACGAACAAAGTGCAAGATTAGGGCTCGCCTCTCGATCATCTTGATTCGGTTCTGGCGGGGCGTAGTCGCAAGAGAAGTCGAGCACGCAAAATGCTGTGTATGATGTTTTCTGGTCTGCAGTTTATATATACATATATGTGTGTGTGTGTGTTGATTTAAATTTAGCCGCCGGTGAGGAAACGGGGGAGAAGAGAGAAGGAGGAATGAGACTTGGAAACGTCACTTTACCAGAAATACGCGGATTTGAAGCCGGAAAGGCGCAGAAGTTGAATTGGTTAGGTTTGGGTCTTAGAAGGTGGATCGATGGATACAGTGCGTTTGGCTTATGGGCCAAAGAATAAGAGAAGCGTGTTTCATTACTGGCGACTGCTGAAGGAATACCGCCGCGGTACAAACTCATGAGTTCACGACGTACGCAGATGTATTGCGTGTGTCACCTTGGTTTACCATATTGTATGAAGTCAGCTGTCGTCGAATGTCACCCGATTGCAGAAGGCATCTTCAACAAGCATGCTGCAAGAATGGGTCGCGCTTCGATTGCTCATCTATGCATTTCTAAGAGACTGTGACCGCCGAATTCATGCTATTTCTACCCATAGAATCTTCGTTCCCCAGGTGAAAATACTGCAATACGGTTGAAGGAGTCATTCATACTTACCAGTATGCCGCTGTCTCGAACCATCGATGGACGGGCTGCACCTGTGCCTGTCAGGCACCCCTTTCCTCTGGAGCCAGTTCGGCCACGGGCGGAGGTTGCACGTCCCCCAACGGATCTTTAAAATACGCCTTGAAGAAGTTCCTCCATGGTGCTTTCGACGGAATAAAGTGCCCGCCGTCGTGAGTAGCGACCCGCGAGTGCTCCGAAGTACTCACAGCAACAAGCGTATTCGCTTGCTCCTGAGAGACAACCGGATCCGTCAGGCCTACAAGGTGGAGCGTTGGCGTCGCATAAGATGGAGTCACAAATCGTGCCCATCGTTCATTTGGCGGGAGAAATCCGGCTGCCACGACACAAAACTTGCTAAATATGTGTTAGTCTCACTTTCACATCTAGAAACGAGATGGACGAACAACGGAGGATGGGGAGGCTTTCCGTCAACAAGGAACGGTGGGTACAACTCCGGCCTCTCAAGCTGTAAGCAACCGGAATTAGCGCTCGGAATGGATTATTTTCGAGTCCAGACGTACCAATCCTGCGAGCATTGCCGCCAACACCCCACCCTGACTAAACCCGAAAACGCCCTTGACGAGAAAAGTCAAACGAAATGAACAAAATATCAAAATGCAAGGGACGAAACATCAAAGTGATCCTGTGCAAGGACATCCCGAAGTGCAGCTAACGAAAGGTCGAGATCCTCATCGTTAAACCGCGTACGTGCGACATCCGAGCTCCACCATCCACGAAGCGCGCCGTCTGGCCCATCTTCAGACGCTTGCGAAGCTAAGTCTCCGAATCCTTCCAGATCGGTGGCTTGAAGGGCTTCGGTGCATCCATAAAAACTTCATACATAATTTGAAGCCCACTCAGCACGGGATAAAGCCACAAATAAGTAACGCACCGAACTCTACATCTTTGCCACACGCCTTCCGAAGGGCCGCCAGCTAGATGCAATAGTATCCCCTCATTTGCAATTGAATACTTTCTCTGAGCAGTCCAAGACTTACCCGTTTGGAGAAGATCGCTGCATTCTGTGCATACCTAGAGTGAAAATGTTCGGCACATTCCTGAAGAAACAACACAGTCCAGACTGACCCATGGAGCATGAGGACCTTTGTCGGAGACATCTGGGGCTCGATACTCAAAACGTGAGAGAGGAGCAGGTCTTATCGACAAGGGAAGAAAGGCTTTGCCATGTCTCTTCAGGTCACGTGCAGTATATTCTCAAGATTTTTCGGGCTCCGATTTCGGAGAGATTCGAGCACAGGTCCCTTTTTATGGTTCATTATGTCTAGTGAATCTTGTATACATGAATCTGTATAAAACTGAATATGAGTAACTGCGATGTGAACGCCGGTAGAAAGACACGAGCCTAATATGGACCGAGTGAAGTTTATGCTTGTACATACGCTTTCTATGCTTATATGTCCAGGCGGATGGAGTGCTCATTAGCTTGGCGAGACTCGACCCGAAACAGGTGCACTCGTAACCGGTGTTCCACCAAGTGACGATGCTACAGACAGTGCCACCCCGGATGCAGGCGGGTTAGGTACATCCGCTAGCGGATCTTTGAGATACTCCTTCAAGAAATTCTTCCATGGCGCAGCAGCAGGGACGAAATGCCCGCCATCGTGAGTAGCAACTCGCCGGTTCGCTGATACCTCAATAAGAGTGCGTACACGCTCGGGTGTCATGATTACGTCGTTTAGTCCAAAGATGTGTAAAGTCGGCGTCGAATAGTCTGGTGAAAAGAAGTGTTCCCAATTGGGGTCTCTGGGTTTGAAGCCCGATACCGCAACACAGAAGGACCTAACCGTCAAGTGGCAATATCAAGTAGCGATCTGCGTTCGAGCATTTTAGAGCTTACAGTGGTGGATGCGGAGGTTTTCCATCTATTAAGAAGGGAGGATGTAAATGAGGCTTCTCTAGCTAAATACTGTCAGAGAGGGGGCGCAGGAGTAAATGAGGCTATGATACATACAATTGTCGCTATCAACGCTGCCATAGCTGCGCCTTGGCTGAATCCAAACACGCCCTGCATACAAACAGATTCAGAACCACTGGAGCGTCTTTTTATGTTCGAGTAACACGTACGTCGAATCTATCTTTTGCTAGGACATCCCTTAGCACCGCAACAGATTCTGCCACACCATCGTATTTCGTCTTCTCGGGATTTGTCCTCCACCAACCTCTCGGAAGTTCGTCCGGATTTGGCTCTGAAGTACCGACAGCCGCCTCAACAGCACCAAGAGCATTTGTATTGATGCCCTCGAGGTCAACGGGCTTGAGAATGTGCGGTGCATCGACAAACACTAAGAGTGGACGAGTCACGATGACTTTATTCAAAGGCAGAAGTCAGGCTTACGCACCAAAGTCGATACTCTTCCCACATGCCTTCCTCAGAGCACCCATCTTGGAACACAATTAAGCCTATTGCACTACACCACTAAAATGAAACGGCGCTGACTCGTTTGTAGAAAATCGCAGCGTTCTGAGAGTATCTTTTCTTTGAATATGCACGCGGTCAGAATTGAATATAGCATACTCGTTATTCAAGACGTACCCGTGAAGCATCAACACTTTTTTCGCCATTATTCACATGCAAGAACCGGTCCAAGATTTGAACGACTTGCTATACGGTATTTTCTGAATGGTGGTGATGGGAGGTCAAGACTAGCCTAGCAACCAAGACGCCGATCGACGCGTGCTGGGAACAGACGTGTCACTCTCAACAACACAACTTCGCCAAATCTCTATTCACCTCCTCCTACGACCACGATGCGCATTAGCGTAATTTATCGATTACTATTACAATTACTCGTACTTCTTCCTCTAGGCATTCTTGCTGCAAAGGATAAGAAAAAGGATACCAAGACTGCCAGAAATGTTACAATAGACAGAGTGAGTTGGCAATTTCGACATTTGTTGTGTAGGATACCAACATACTGACACAAAAATAGCTTGTGAACTTGCGAACACATTCAATATACGCGCCATACATTGATCAAGACCTGCAAAATCGATGGTGGGATTTCGGAGCTGATGCCTACATTGTGCGTGTCAGAATCTCAAGACTCGGTCAGCTGCATTCATTACGATACATAGAACACAAACAAACATATCCGGTTGACACGAAATAAGCCGTCTCAAATGGTACCTCCACGACAAGCTTCTTTGAATGAGAACGGTGCTGAGATAACACTCACGAAATACAGGGCTGGTTATGGTCCCGTTTACCCCTCACGTCCACCAATTTTGTAGTGGAAGTGGAGTTCAAGGTAATAAGATTCATGTCGAAGAATGGGCTCTATCATGTTGACTATAAACCTTCACAGGTATCTGGGGACCCGAAGCAACACCTTCACGGTGACGGGCTAGCAATTTGGCTGACGAAGGACCGAACACAACCTGGGCCTGTTTTCGGGTCCATCGGTACGTCTTCCCCGCGACATTTCTTTCGCTCGGTAACTGATGGCGGCAATAGACAAGTTCACAGGGCTAGGAATCATTTTAGATACGTACGTATCGTTGACTCTTTCTACTTCCGATTCATTGAGGGTTAGCTAGTTACGCGAACTCGAGACACGCATACGCATTCCCTCGAGTCGTAGCTTCGTTGGGTGACGGGAAGACGAGTTACGACCTTGAACAGGATGGCGAGAGAACCAAGATTGGTGCATGCTCCGTAAGTTGCCATCACCACTCCGAAATTGACATCCACTGATCTAAATTCACAAGGCAAACTTCCTCAAGAAAGAGTTCCCAACAAAAGTCAAGGTCACATACGTGAAAGACACGCTCTTGGACATCAAACTCCAGTTCAAAGCTCGTGAGTCGTTCCTTCATCCGACCACATCGAACAGTGTTCCAACCAAGACCGTCCGAACTTAGGCGACTCCTGGACGGACTGTGTCAAAGTCGATGACGTGTCCCTCCCTCTAGCTCCCTATCTCGGATTCTCAGCTCTGACGGGCGACGTCTTCGATGCACACGAGTAAGTCCCTCTCTTCCCCCCTCATTTCTCTTGTCCCAAACCCCCTTCACAATCTAACACATAAACTCCACTTAGCATCATCGCCGTAACAACCTCCTCCGCCATCCTCGCAGACCCATCACGCCCACGAGACAGACTCAAAGCCTCCTCCGCAAACGCATCTTCGGGTTCCTGGTTCGGCTTCCTTCTAAAATTAATTCTCTTCGTTGGTATATGTGTTGGGGCTCTGTATGGGTATCAGGAATATCAGAGGCGGAATGGTGGTGTTGGAACGTTTGGAAGGACAAGGGGAGGTGCGTTTGATGTGTTCTCGAGTGCGAAGAGGTTTTAGGACCTTTTCCTTCTCGTGATGCTGTGTTTTGTGTCTGGGTGACTGGGTTGATGCTCGGAGGTTTCATAGTATACTATTTTCTTCTTTTCGCTCGTAAGCATTCCCTCTCTCTCAATTCATTCCTTCGTGAACAAGATCCCATCGAAGAATTGAAAATGATACTCGGGAAGCAAGTGTACCGTAATACGCAATGATACACCTCTTCGCGAAGAACATTTATCCATCATCAGCTCAACTATACCCGCATCTTCGATTTTCTTCTTGTCTATCCACTCCTTCCCAAGGTTAGAGTGAACCTCACGAGCCTCACGCTTTCTCCCTCTTCCGCTGCCCCTGGCAGTCCCGCAAAGTTCTCGAGGTCGACAGTCCTACAGGTACATATTGACATGGCAATCCTCAAAAGATATCTCACAAATATTTATCTCCACTGCACGTTGGAAACCAAACCATACGACCATACGGACCACCTCCCTGTTGACAACTGGTTTCATCGCATCCATTAATGGTACAAAAAATAAAGTCACGTGCCATTTCCCACCTTTCTAGATGACACGTGACTGATTTATTTTTTGTACCCGGCTCTACTATCCTCGTGCAGTTGTGTTGCGACTTTTCCGGATTACCAGCTCATCGGCATAAACAAATTGAATCATGATGTAGACTGGATTCTAAGATTTAGTGCTTGGCATCAGTGCTGTGCATATGCGTTAAAACTGATTTGGGTCCGCTTGGTGGCTGGAGAAAGCTTGAGCTCTACATTATTATGTAATCAGTTCGATACGACTTGACACATCCACATCAGGGAAAAGTCAAGGTACATATATACTGCATATATACCTCTATATTTTGCAGATTTTGCAAATTTTGTAAAATTGCATATAGCAGACCTCCTGGACCGATTGTTAGGACCAGTGCGGATCACTGTAAGCAGATCAAGGATCGGCGCTTGGCAGTCCGCTTGGCTTGGTAAGGACCGAGCGAAAGGCCAAGTGCAGATCCCTCAGATCGATGCACCAGAACAAGTCCACTCACTCCGCTGATCTTGAGAAGCTATCTTGATCGTGGGAAAGTGCGAGATAGGGATAGTTGGGTAAACAATAAGGCACTAGTAGGGGTCAAGGGACCAGCTGTGCACTAGATACCTAAGATAGATTAGAGTGGTGCCTAAGGCGACTAAGTGGCAGTACAAAGAAGTCATAGGCAATACAAAAGAATTTTGCTAAGGAACTTCTGGTGGCAGTGCTCGCTACTTATATACTTTCTAGAAAGCCCGTCACCTGATCTGTTCTTTCACAGCACCACCCCAACTGATTGTCGGCACAGCCCCCAACGCTTCTTCGGCACAGCCACTAGCCAATCCGGTGACTGTGCGGAACCCTACAACTCCGTTGTGTTCCATTTCGTCCTTCTAGATCCTTCTTCTCTACATGGTCTTTGTTGAGTGCTAATGATGACGCCATCCCTTGCTAATCCTGTGGCTGTACACCTCCGAGCTAACCCGTCTGCTATTCCTGTCCTCGGTGTTCTCGGAGTTCACGAAGGTTTCAGGTGTAGCTCCATTCCGATACCGAGCTGTCTGTATTCATCAGAGATCTGCTTCTGTTCTGTTCCTGGATCCATCCAATGACGTGCCTGTCATGTTCCGATAGCGTTCCTTCGATCGGTGGATCTCGATTGCTGAGTCCGGGGTAGGTTGCCGGGTTCCGGTAGAATATTCCTCGGTCGTATCCATCGGGGATGATGATCTCATCTGGTGCGGTGTCCCTGCCGATCAAGAAGGTGGCGATCGCTCCGTCGATCCCTGTGCTCGAGAAGCATCCGCTTATGAGGATTGTTCCCTCTAGGTGCCTCTCCAGCCGCTTGCGATTTGCCCTATCGTTGTGTCCTGTACATGCTTGAGATATTCTGGGGCATCGAGTGTCAGCGGCTATGTAACCTGTACTGCTGTCCTGTGGCATTCTTCGACATGTGGGGATTGACAAATCCATGCTGTGGCCGTTGCATTAGCGTAGTACGTTTCTTCGTTTCTAGACTAGATCACCACTTTATTCTCGAATGCTGTGAGGTAGTGGTTGTAGAGTACTTGGTGTTGTGTCCTGTGTGGGGAGTATCCATAGTTGGTTCGAATTGTGATTGGTTCTGTTCGTTCGATTATTCCCATTGTTTCCTCCAGTATGTCTTGTGCACATTCCCAGGCTTGTCTCCATGCCCATTGGCACTTCCTGCAGGAATGTACTGGTGGATTGTCTGCTCTTCTTGACCCAAAGGAGCAGTAGTGGAATTGTGTATGTTATCGTCGATCAGGTGCCAATCCTGCATTGGTCATAATTATTCTAGAATGGCAATCAGTCTATTTCCTTCTAACACCAATAAGCTACCAGAATATACAATAAACGGGCGAAAGCACTATGTATCTGATAGATATAAGAAAGCATGATAGTTACATGGAGATATGCATAAGTGAATATAGCGGACCTCGCCAGCCGATAAGTGACTAAAACAGTTAGTAATTTTCATCAGTCTGATAGTCGTATATAAGTATTATAAGGGCCTATAGGCGAATACAGACCATTTCGATAATCCAACATTCTTTTCCTAGATTATCACTTGATGTAATAGCAGTAATATGTCTATATTAGTTGTACCTAATATATGGCTGCTATGATAGTGGCCATTGAAGATTGGACACAGTGTAGCACAGCAGGGTGCCTCCTTGGAAGCCAAAATAGATCTGGCTCAAACGTAGGGATGGTAATCGTGACGTTGTGCTTGTGTTAGGCCGAGTTCAGTAGACCGTCACTAAGACGAGCTGAATCGACGCTAGAGTCCAACGCACACTAGTACAAGGTGGTGGTAAGTAGAAAAGCGAGACAAGGGGTTTCTACTCTATCGACCAACTACTTAAGCGCCTCGAGCACGAGAAAAGGTAGACCAATCAAAATAAAGGATAAATGAATGACGACGAAGGTAAACATGGTGCACAGACCATGATGACTAAGTGAGTGAACGAATAAGGAAGAAAGGGAGAGGGGATAGGGGAGTTGTGGATTCGAGTCCGTGAGTGACCATAATTAAAAGAAAGAAGAGAAAATGAACGATAGGGAAAAACCTCCTAACATCACCCCCTCCTCTAGGTCGTTCGTCCCAAATGATTGGTCCTCTACGGCTTCCTGACGGTGTTAGGGTGAGTGCAGTAGAACTCCTCGATTGCCTCTTGGGCGTTCGCTACGTCTGCCTCCGTCTGCCAAGTCGGTTCTGCGTATCCAAGCCACTTGATGAGAAATTGTATCCTTCCTCGGTGCATTTTGGAGTCGAGTACTTCCTCTACCTCATACTCCTCGTGGTCATCGATCAATACAGGCTGTTAGGAGGTTTTTCCCTTTCATTCATTTTCTCTTCTTTTCCTCTCCCTTTTAATCATGGCCGCCCACGGACTCGAACGCACGACTCCCCAAACCCCTCTTCCTTTCTTTCCTTTCTCGTCCGCTCGCTTACTCATCATGGTCTGTGCACCATGTTTACTTTCATCGTCATTCGTTTATTCTTTATTTTGGTTGGTCTACCTTTTCTCGCGCTCGAGGCGCTTAAGTAGTTGGTCGGTAGAGTAGAAATCCTCTGTCTCGCTTTTCTACTTACCACCACCCTGTACCAGTGTGCGTTGGACTCTAGCGTCGATTCAGCTCGTCTTAGTGACGGTCTACTGAACTCGGCCCAACACAGGCGGTCGAGGGGGTGGGAGTTTCTGGGATTCGTATGCCGGTGCGACGTACCGCTTGAGGAGGAACTCGTTAAAGACCGGGTGTACCTGTTTCCATCCTCTTGGGAGTTTAAGCTTGTATGCGCTTGCTCCCACTCATTCGAGTACCTCGTAAGGTCCGTGCCATCGGTCCTCCATTTTCTTTGTCGAGCGCTCCGTTCGGATATTCCTTCCCTCGACCATGACCTTTTCCCTGGCTCGAACGCTTCCGATGGACCTGCATGCCTGTCATGGTAGCGTATGTCTTCGGCCGCCTTCGTCAAGCTTTGTTCGGCCGCCTTGTGTACCTCCTTAAGACCTTTTGCGAACTCTTCGGCCGAGACGTTTGTTGATGCTGTTTGGATGCTCGTGAACCCTGTGGGCTCGAACCCGTAGTTGGCGAAGAATGGGGTCATGCACGTGGCCGAGTGCTCCCTGTTGTTGTACGCAAACTCTACCACGGGTAGCCAGTCCACCCAGTCGTCTTGTTTGTGGTTGACGTACAGCCTGAGGAACTGTTCGAGCTCTTGGTTGACTCGCTCCGTCTGCCCGTCAGTCTGTGGGTGGTACGCCGTCGAGGGGTTACCTTCGATATGGAGGAGTCGATACAGCTCCTTCATCATCTTGTTGACGAACTGAACACCTCGGTTGTGTATCAGCTTGTCCGGCAGGCCATGTAGACAAAAAACGTGGTTCCGATAGATGCGCGCCACTCCTTCGGCAGTTAGTCCGGTCGTGGTTGGGACTGCGTGCATCTGTTTGCTAAAACGATCGACTATCACGCAGATGGCGTTATGGCCCTTCGATTCAGGTAGCTCTCCAATTAGGTCGATCGAGACGATTTGCCAGGGGCGCGTTGGGATGGTGTTCAGGTGTAGGGGACATGCTCTTGTCGTACAGGGCGCCTTTGTCCTTTGGCATTTTTCACAGCCCTTTACGTACCGTTCGACATCGTTGTGTAGCCTCTTCCACCAGAAGTCCTTGTGTATTGACTTGATCGTTCGTGCTATCCCCGGGTGACCGGCTAAAGGAGTGTCATGTAGCTGGCAGATGATCGTCTCTCTGAGTCCTTCGGGGACGAAGATGCGGTTGTCGTCCTTCCATGCCAGTCCATCCCTGATTTCCAACCACGGCGGCAGCGTCTCCTTGTCCATCGTTCGAGTCGCTTCCACGAGCTTCTCCCTCAGCCCTTCATTGTTCAGTACCTTGACGATTCTTCGAGCCTTCAGCCATTTTTCCTCCATGAAGACCACGTCGCGGTTATCGACGTCTCCCTGGTCGTAGTCCATTCGTCTGGACAAGAGATCGGCCTTGCCCATCGTGACGCCCGGCTTGTGGACCAGAACGAAATCGTACTCGGCTAGTTCGAGCCTCCAATGTGCCTGTCGGTAGTTTAGCTTCTGTGGGGACTTGAAGTATGTTAGGTTCGCATGATCCGACCAAACCTCGAACTGATGCTGCGTGCCGACCAGGTACTGCCTCCACTCTCTGAGCGCCAGCACGATTGCCAACATTTTCTTGTCGTAGATCTCGTAATTCCGTTCAGCGCTTGTCAGAGCCGACGATCGATAGGCCACTGGTCGCCAGGTCTCGTCCTCCTGTCGTTGCATAAGAATGCCACCGGTTGCAAAGTTTGACGCGTCTGCCTCTACTCGGAAGGGTCGTTCGGTCGATGGTAACGCTAAGATGGGTGGGTTAGTCAACGCCTGCTTGAGTTCCTCGAAAGCATTCTGTTGCTCGTCCTCCCAAACCCAGACTGCTTTGCCTGTCAGAGACGTGAGCGGCTTGACGATCTTACTATAGTCCTTAACATAGCGTCTGAGCCAATTTCCGAATCCTAGCACTTTCTGCAGCTCCTTGAGGTTCCTTGGTACCGGCCATTGTTTGATCGTTTCGATCTTGCCTGGGTCTACCTTTACGTACCCCTGCCCAATGATGTGTCCCAAGAACTTGACGTGATCCTGTTCAAACTCGCATTTCTGTGGCTTGAGATACAGGTTCTTTTCCTGTAGGATCTTGAACACCCGTTTGACCAGTTCCCGATGTTCCTCTATTGTGCGTGCAAAGATTAGGATGTCGTCGATGTATATTACCACACTCCCCTCATGGACTAGCTCTCGCAGGGCGTCGTTCATGAACGCTTGGAAGGTCGATGGAGCATTGCAGAGGCCGAAAAACATTACCGTAGGTTTGAAAAGTCCAAGGTTCGTCCTGAAGGCCGCTTTCCACTCGTCTCCCTCACATATTCGAATGTTGTAGTACCCCCACCGCAGGTCCAGCTTGGTGAAGAAACGGGCGTCCTTGGCCTTGTCGACCAGCTCCTGGATCAGAGGCAGCGGGTACTTGTTCTTGACCGTTCCTTCATTGAGCTTGCGGTAATCCTGAATTGCCCTGAGCGAGCCGTCGGCCTTCTTGATGAAGAAGAAGGGGGACGCCATTAGTGACTTCGATTCACGGATT
The DNA here is from genome assembly GCA_024712875.1 of Inonotus hispidus. Classification (NCBI taxonomy): domain Eukaryota; kingdom Fungi; phylum Basidiomycota; class Agaricomycetes; order Hymenochaetales; family Hymenochaetaceae; genus Inonotus; species Inonotus hispidus. The sequence goes on along the minus strand of CM045722.1, from coordinate 631,430 downwards.
CGCCCGGACGCTAGGTTCTCCTCTAGGAATGCCTTGAGAGCGTCTTGTTCCCTGGGGTTGAGCGGGTACACCTTGCATTCGCTGGGCTTGAAGTCCGGTTTCAGGTCGATTGCATGGTCGTAGGGGCGTCGGTTTGGTAGCTTCTCAAAACTTTCTTTGCTGAAAATGTTCGTATACTCATCTAGGTACTCCGGCCAGGTCCTTTCGGCTATCTGTCAGACGACCTCCTCCTTGCTTCCTGCCTGTTGTTGAAAACTGCACGTCTCTGGGCAACGTGAGAACTTGACGGTCCCAGCCCTCCAGTCGATCTCAGGGTTGTGCCGTACCAGCCAATCGTGCCCTAGGTAGATGTTCGACGACGATAGTTTTGTGACGGACATTACCAAGTCCTCCTCATGGTCTTCAAAGGCTACCTTCGCTCTGACGAAGTGAAAGATCGTGCTGCCTCCTCCTGCTGTTCCGTCAGCCATCTGAACCTTCATCGGGCGAACATATCGTTCTTGCTTCAGGTTGTATCGTTCTATGAAACCTGCATCAATGAACGTCCCTGTCACCCCCGAGTCTATTAGCACATGAGCATCCGTTTCTTCGAGTTGGCCGTCGACAGTTTCCGCCCTTAGTGTAACGTAGGCGTTAAGTTCTCGCTCAGCTAAGCTATGCACGATTACGCTCGTTCGTTCCTCCGGTAGGCAATCTGCGACCTCCTCCTCTGTTCTCGTCACTTCCTTACTCTCTCTTTCTTCACATCTCCTCAGCTCTACATCCGCTAGTTTGTTCGAAGCTTTTGTCGGTCGTTCGTTCGAGTGAAGCACATACATTCCAGGTTTAGTCATAACATATTGTCCTGGTTTAAAACACCGGCCGTTTCTTTGTACAAAAGCATCTATGTTCGCGTCGGGAGACCTAGCTACTCGCGACGCTCAGAAAAACCCGCTCCGTCTTCTAGGACACGGCGCTCGTCTTCGCTGAAAACCTCCATCCCTCTCTCGTCACTCAGCTCTCTGATCGCTTCATCGGTCGTCGGTTCCTTCGCGTACATGAGCTCCTCGAAGAAGGCCGCATAGTCCTCGACTTCCATTGCTGCCATGATCGCACGGATTTTTTCCTTCGACTTGGGGCATGCGCGCGCCCAATGTCCCTCCTGACCACACTTGTAACAGGTGCCTCGGCGTTTCGCCTGATTCATGGAGACGTCCATTGCTTGACCGGCGCCTCCAAACGTGATTCCTGTCACATCACGATGGTCGGCGAGTGGGGGCGCTTGACGCTGGGGCGGGGGCTGGGGCATCGTGTAGTGATTCGTCGGCTTGCGCCTGTCCCTTACGATCTTCCGCACCCTCTGCTCGACTTTGTCCGCCTCGATCGCGGCCTTCTTGTAGGCCTGGTACGTGGTCGGGATGGATCCTCCGCGAGCGATCCCCTTAACAACCTCGATGTGCAGGGCAAAGTGCAGGCGATCGATCACTATCAGGTCATGTTCTGGTTTGGTCAGGCCTGCCTCTGCTAGAATCGTTTTGAAGCGAATAAAGAAGTCCGCTGCCGTGTCGTCCTCCTGTTCGGCCTCTCGGAACTTCTGCATGGCCTTTTCTTGTTCATTCGTGTCTGAGAAGGTCACATCGAGCTCGTCCAGGAACTGCAACCACGTCTGAGTGAACGTAATCACGCCATTGGTCGTGTATTTGTTTGTATAGATGCGAGCCCAGGAGGACGGGTGGGTCCCCTTGAGGTACGAGAGGGTGAGCAGGATCTTGCTTGTGTCGGTAACATACTTCGACGCGTTCGCATGGAGGAACAGTTGAACCTCATGGATGAACGCCTGGTAGCTCTCTCCTTCGGAGAACTCATGGGGCTTGTTTCCGCTCGTGCCGCTCGAGTTTGTTGTTGTGGGCGGTTGGTAGCTCTGGAAGGCTGCTGCTATGAGCGCAGCGATTTCAGCCTTTGATTGAGCGGAGAGGCCGGTTGTCGATGACATCTTGACTGAGTCTTCCGATTCGTCGTCTGAGGGGATGGGGGGTTTGGGTTCTCGTCTCTCGGTAAAGGATGTCGAGCGTTCGATGGTAGGGGCGACTGGTTCAGGGGTGGGGTTTACGCACTGCCAGACGAGACTCTCCTCCTCCCACTGTATTGTCCACTCCTCGTCTCCGTCGTTCCAACGAAAGATCCGTCGGTTGGCGTCGTACTACGCTCCTTCTGGGAAAGCTTCACGTGCCTGTTCCGATAGGGACTCTATCTTGACGGTTCGTCACGGAAGCTAATGACGATGCGGAAGACCGAGACGGTGATAACGAATGAGAGAGAGGTCGAACACTGGAAGCGTCTTGAGATCTTCGTCCAGATGAGGTGAGCGTGCCACCAGACGGACACTCGTAACGCCAGGGTGATTTGTTGTTTGGGATTCGTTCGGACGTACACAGCGACAAGGTGGTCGGTCCTTGTTGCTGGGCGATGTTTGATAAGTGGTCCACTCGATGGTATGCGAGCGGTAAGTGGTGTCCGAGAGTATCGGTAAGTTCGAAAAGGCGGTCTCGCTTTTATGTTAGGCCGAGTTCAGTAGACCGTCACTAAGACGAGCTGAATCGACGCTAGAGTCCAACGCACACTAGTACAAGGTGGTGGTAAGTAGATATATTAACAAGTGAGTGAAAGGTCAGCAGCTACCTAGTACAAGGTGGTGGTAAGTAGAAAAGCGAGACAAGGGGTTTCTACTCTACTGACCAACTACTTAAGCGCCTCGAGCACGAGAAAAGGTAGACCAATCAAAATAAAGGATAAACGAATGACAACAAAGGTAAACATGGTGCCAGACCATGATGACTAAGCGAGTGAACGAATAAGGAAGAAAGGGAGAGGGGATAGGGGAGTTGTGGATTCGAGTCCATGAGTGACCATAATTAAAAGAAAGAAGAGAAAATGAACGATAGGGAAAAACCTCCTAACAGCTTGCCTTCTACATAATACTGCCTCAGTACGAACATATTGTGGAAGAGGACGATTTCACCATCGATGTCCTCAACCATGATCGCAAACTGCTCTGCACCACCATGAATCTTTCCATCCCAAAGTGTAATAGATAAATCAATTAGCCAGAGCAACCTTGTAACTGGCTGTACCTGTGCTTGGAGATACAAGTTTGTAAAACTGTGCACGGTGTACGAGTTTACTAGCATTCGTAACACTGATCTACTCTCCAATCTTAGGTGGAGTCAAGTCAAAGTGGCACTACCAAGGGAACTGCTTGGCTTGCATATTGCGAATAACTTCAGCGGGAATGCCGTTAAACTGATGCATAGGTGTCGTGAAACCCTATATGTGCCTCTCTACCACCCCACAGACGTCAAGAGCATCATGAGTCAGTATGGCCTATCTGCATTTAGGGATCACATATGGCACAAAGAATGCAACCAGTAGATTGCTGGACGAAAACCATGTCCACAACAGGCGCGAAAGCTCTGTAGTGTCCCATTACTCACCTGATGTTGGCACATGGGAACATCAAAAGTCCACATGAATAAGTGACCACTGGGTTCCTGCAAGTGTTACATTGAGTCTTCAAGTGACTCTTGCTTTCATCAAGAGACATACAATGCTGTTCAACTCTTGGATGCAACGCGATGCATCTTCAACAGTGGCCAGTTTGATGAAACTAACATCGCGCAACCTATCAGACTACAATTGCATGAACATTAGAACATTGCCAAGTAAACTCATAACAATCAACGTACCCGTTGGTAACAGACAATGGTCACTTTTTCAACATGTCCGATGTTAGAAGGAAATAGACTGATTACTATTCTAGGATAAATTATGACCGATGCAGGATTTGCACCTGATCGACGATACCATACACGATTCCGCTACTGCCCCTTTGGGTCAAGAAGGGCAGACAATCCACCAGTACATTCCTGCACGAAGTGCCAATGGGCATGGAGACAAGCCTGGGAATGTGCACAAGACATACTGGAGGAAACAATGGGAATAATCGAACGAACAGAACCAATCACAATTTGAACCAACTACGGATACTCCCCACACAGAACACAACACCAAGTACTCTACAACCACTACCTCGCAGCTGTTAGAAGGAAATAGACTGATTACCATTCTAGGACATATCATGGCTGATGCAGGATTGGCACCCGATCGACGATACCATACACGATTCCGCTACTGCCCATTTGGGTCAAGAAGGGCAGACCACCTACCAGTACCTTCCTGCAGGAATTGCCAATGGGCATGGAGACAAGCCTGGGAATGTGCACAAGACATACTGGAGGAAACAATGGGAATAATCGAACGAACAGAACCAATCACAATTCGAACCAACTATGGATACTCGCCACACAGAACACAGCATCAAGCACTCTACAACCACTACCTCACAGCATTCGAGAACGAAGTGGTGGTCTGGTCAGGAAACGAAGAAACATACTACGCTAATGCAACAGCCACAGCATGGATCTGTCGATCCCCACATGTTGAGGAATGCCACAGGGCAGCGGTACAGGTTACATGGCCGCTAACACTCGACGCCCCAGAATATCTCAGACATATAAGGGACACAACAATGGGACAGATCGTAAGCGGCTGGAGGGGCACACTAGAAGGGACAATCCTCATTAGCGGATGCTTCTCAAGCACAGGGATCGACGGAGCGATCGCCACCTTCTTGATCGGCAGGAACACCGAGACCGATGAGATCATCATCCCCGATGGATACGACCGAGGAATATTCTACCGGAACCCCACATTCTACCCCGGACTCAGTACCCGAGATTCAACGATCGAAGGAACCCCATCGGAACAGGAACGGCACGTCATTGAATGGATCCAGGAACAGAACAGAAGTGGATCTCCGATGAATACAGACAGCTCGGCATCGGAATGGAGCTACACCCGGAACCTTCGAGAACTCCGAGAGCACCGGGGACAGGAATAGCAGACGGGTTAGCTCGGAAGTGTACAGCCACAAGATTGGCAGAAGATGGCGTCATCATTAGCACTCGACAAGGACCATATGGAGAAGAAGGATCTAGAAGGACGGAACGGAACTCGACGGGATTGCGGGGTTCCGCACAGCCACTGGATTGGCTAGTGGCTGTGCCGAAGAAGCGTTGGGGGCGGTGCCGACAATCGGTTGGGGCGGTGCTGCGGATGAACGGATCAGGTGACGGACTTTCTAGAAAGTATATAAGTAGCGAGCACTGCCACCAGAAGTTCTTTAGCGAAATTCTTTTGTATTGCCTACGACTTCTTTGTACTGCCACTTAGTCGCCTTAGGCACCACTCTAATCTAACTTAGGTATCTAGTGCACGGCTGGTCCCTTGACCCCTACTAGTACCTTATTGTTTACCCGACTATCCCTATCTCGCACTTCCCCACGATCAAGATAGCTTCTCAAGATCAGCGGAGTGAGTGGACTCGTTCTGGTGCGTCGATCTGGGGGCTCTGCACTTGGCCTTTCGCTCGGCCCTTGCCAAGCCGAGGGAATGCCAAGCGCCGATCCCTGATCTGCTTATAGCGATCCGCACTGGTCCTAACAGCAGCATTCGAGAATGAAGTAGTAGTCTGGTCTGGAAACGAAGAAACGTACTACGCTAATGCAACGGCCACAGCATGGATCTGTCAATCCCCACATGTCGAGGAATGCCACAGGACAGCGGTACAGGTTACATGGCCACTGACACTCGATGCCCCAGAATATCTCAAGCATATACGGGACATAACGATAGGGCAAATCGCAAGCGGCTGGAGGGGCACGCTGGAGGGAACAATCCTCATAAGCAGATGCTTCTCGAGCACAGGGATCGACGGAGCGATCGCCACCTTCTTGATCGGCAGGGACACCGTGCCAGATGAGATCATCATCCCCGATGGATACGACTGGGGAATATTCTACCGGAACCCGGCAACCTACCCCGGACTCAGCAACCGAGATCTACTGATCGAAGGAACATTATCGAACATGACAGGCACGTCATTGGATGGATCCAGGAACAGAACAGAAGCGGATCTCCGATGAATACAGACAGCTCGGTATCGGAATGGAGCTACACCCGAAACCTTCGCGAACTCCGAGAACACTGGGGACAGGAATAGCAGACGGGTTAGCTCGGAGGTGTACAGCCACAGGATTGGCAGGGGATGGCGTCATCATTAGCACTCGACAAGGACCATGTGGAGAAGAAGGATCTAGAAGGACGGAACGGAGCGCAACGGAATTGCGGGGTTCCGCACAGCCACCGGATTGGCTAGTGGCTGTGCCGAAGAAGCATTGGGGGCTGTGCCGACAATCGGTTGGCGGTGCTGCGGATGAACGGATCAGGTGACGGACTTTCTAGAAAGTATATAAGTAGCGAGCACTGCCACCAGAAGTTCCTTAGCGAAATTCTTTGTACTGCCTACGACTTCTTTGTACTGCCACTTAGTCGCCTTAGGCACCACTCTAATCTATCTTAGGTATCTAGTGCACGGCTGGTCCCTTGACCCCTACTAGTGCCTTATTGTTTACCCGACTATCCCTATCTCGCACTTCCCCACGATCAAGATAGCTTCTCAAGATCAGCGGAGTGAGTGGACTTGTTCTGGTGCGTCGATCTAAGGGATCTGCACTTGGCCTTTCGCTCGGCCCTTGCCTAGCCAAGCGGATTGCCAAGCGCCGATCCTTGATCTGCTTATAGCGATCCGCACTGGTCCTAACACTTCTGGTTGCCTGAACTTGAATTATTGTGCAGAACTCCTTGAGTAGTGTCCTAGCTATGAAGCATTTCATGCAATGCTGTGGCCCTCCTGTTCGTCTGCTATATTTCTGGCTTGTATCAATTCTTGTGAATGGTGTAGACATATTGCATCCTCTTACTTATGTAAGCTGTAGCACTTGGGAATGTGGCTCGAAAGATTTGCACTGATCGGCAGCTCGTGTAAGATTAGCAGAATTGACAAGATCAACATTTTCGAACTGATACTATCACTGAGCATCTGCACTACTGAACGCAACTTAGATAAAGAATTCAGTTGCTTCGGATGTTAGGACCAGTGCGGATCGCTATAAGCAGATCAAGGATCGGCGCTTGGCAATCCGCTTGGCTAGGCAAGGGCCGAGCGAAAGGCCAAGTGCAGATCCCTCAGATCGATACACCAGAACAAGTCCACTCACTCCGCTGATCTTGAGAAGCTATCTTGATCGTGGGGAAGTGCGAGATAGGGATAGTCGGGTAAACAATAAGGCACTAGTAGGGGTCAAGGGACCAGCCGTGCACTAGATACCTAAGATAGATTAGAGTGGTGCCTAAGGCGACTAAGTGGCAGTACAAAGAAGTCGTAGGCAGTACAAAGAATTTCGCTAAGGAACTTCTGGTGGCAGTGCTCGCTACTTATATACTTTCTAGAAAGTCCGTCACCTGATCCGTTCATCCGCAGCACCGCCCCAACCGATTGTCGGCACAGCCCCCAATGCTTCTTCGGCACAGCCACTAGCCAATCCGGTGGCTGTGCGGAACCCCGCAATTCCGTTGCGCTCCGTTCCGTCCTTCTAGATCCTTCTTCTCCACATGGTCCTTGTCGAGTGCTAATGATGACGCCATCCCCTGCCAATCCTGTGGCTGTACACCTCCGAGCTAACCCGTCTGCTATTCCTGTCCCCAGTGTTCTCGGAGTTCGCGAAGGTTTCGGGTGTAGCTCCATTCCGATACCGAGCTGTCTGTATTCATCGGAGATCCGCTTCTGTTCTGTTCCTGGATCCATCCAATGACGTGCCTGTCATGTTCCGATAATGTTCCTTCGATCAGTAGATCTCGGTTGCTGAGTCCGGGGTAGGTTGCCGGGTTCCGGTAGAATATTCCCCAGTCGTATCCATCGGGGATGATGATCTCATCTGGCACGGTGTCCCTGCCGATCAAGAAGGTGGCGATCGCTCCGTCGATCCCTGTGCTCGAGAAGCATCCGCTTATGAGGATTGTTCCCTCCAGCGTGCCCCTCCAGCCGCTTGCGATTTGCCCTATCGTTATGTCCCGTATATGCTTGAGATATTCTGGGGCATCGAGTGTCAGTGGCCATGTAACCTGTACCGCTGTCCTGTGGCATTCCTCGACATGTGGGGATTGACAGATCCATGCTGTGGCCGTTGCATTAGCGTAGTACGTTTCTTCGTTTCCAGACCAGACTACTACTTCATTCTCGAATGCTGCGAGGTAGTGGTTGTAGAGTACTTGGTGTTGTGTTCTGTGTGGGGAGTATCCGTAGTTGGTTCAAATTGTGATTGGTTCTGTTCGTTCGATTATTCCCATTGTTTCCTCCAGTATGTCTTGTGCACATTCCCAGGCTTGTCTCCATGCCCATTGGCACTTCGTGCAGGAATGTACTGGTGGATTGTCTGCCCTTCTTGACCCAAAGGGGCAGTAGCGGAATCGTGTATGGTATCGTCGATCAGGTGCAAATCCTGCATCGGTCATAATTTATCCTAGAATGGCAATCAGTCTATTTCCTTCTAACAAGAAGCTTAGACGTCGACCTAACAATTCGACACCACATAAATCTCACCAATCCTCCACACCAACGAATGAATTGATACGTCACTTATGTGCTACACTCACCACCAGAGATACAACCACAGCGCTGGCAGATACAAGGCATCTATGACAGCCTACCACAAAGCGAATGCGATGCAGCAGAGGTATTCGTTCAAGCAGCATGTCCAACAGCAATGGAACCAATAGGCAAACTCCTATATGGAACAATAGTCAACGCCATCTGGGGATATGCGAAGCAAGTACACTACCATGGCAAACTACAACTCCGATCTATAATTCATGAGGACCAGAAGCAAGAATTCCTATTTCTCATTACTCTAGGCGAAAGCCAGACTCCACAATGGATCCACGACTACTCAGACAGAGTTGCAGACGTGACACTCACACCACAAGGACCACAGGATGAACACCATCAGGACGCACCAGGTGTAACAGTCATTCCGCTGCAAGCACATATAGCCAGACGTTGAAGAAGTACAGTAACACGTCGAACATCAGTCAAACCAGAGCCAAGCAATGATGACTAAAGGATTCAAGAAGACTTACTCACCCCATCAACTGCGAGCAGTGCAAGACACACATGGAGCACTTAATAGGTGCAGTCACTAGACACCCAAGTAGGGAAGCAACCACATGTAAAGCTTCTGTGGCTCTGAGGAAGACCGATCCAGAGCAACCCAGAAAAGTCTACCGCAGTCATGCACAGTCAATGCACAGTCTGCCGCAGCAATGCACAGTTAATACGCAGCTAAGTATAGTTGAAACTGCAGCAGGCGCAGCAAGACATCGACTACGCCACAGCCACAATTCAGTAGGATCTTAGCAGGAGACTTAGGGGTGTTTGTAGCCAATGAGGAGAGCAGATGGAAAAGATATTGGTAATTCAGGAAGAGCATAAATAGGGCAGTAGTTAGAGACTTTGATCCCTATCTTTCAATCATTTCAAACCTTGAGCTTAGAGCAGTTTCAAACCTTCAGCTCTAGCACCCTAGCTTTCGCTCTAGCAACCTGCTCTAGCTTTAGGCACCTTGTACTATCTCACCTCTTAGCAATACCAACCTGCTCTTGTTAGGGAACCTCCAGTGAGACCTCGTAAATCGATAGTATCACAACTAGCAAGGGGACTGTGGGATATAGCCAGTTGTCTTCAATAGGATCACCTCCCAATTCCAGCTTCGAACCCAGTGTTAGGAGCAGCGGACAGCCCTTCAAGGATACACTTGTACTAGAAGACTGGGAGATGATCTGAATCCGGTGGAACTCTGGGCTGAACCCTAACACTCAGTCTAAAAGCCCCGAGAATGATCCACAATATCGACAAGTTGTGACTCAAAATGCTCGACTGCGGCATGCAGGTCATTCAATGGTAGCCCATAGCAACTGAGGTCATGCATCTGTCGGTAATAAAGCTATCAGCACAAAGTGGCATAGGGATATAATCTAAGAAGCCACCCTACTCCAACTCTTATTCAGACATGTGAGCATTGATGAGTGAACCATGGTCGCTCTCTATGGAGCCAACGATGCTGCGAAACTTGAACTCTGGGCTATGATAGTACAAATTAAGAATATAATCAACTATCTGCTAAATGCAGCAAAAACAAGTTGGGGTACACTCACTCAAGTGGGTTTAAGACTGGGGCAGGTGAGCAACCCGAACCTGGGTACATTTTATTTCAGAGGCTACCAACACTGCCACTTATACTGCCTGAGGTGGAGCCAAGAGAACCTGCAGATACGAATAAGAGACCTGGGTGAATAGACCAGGATCTCCTTCTCTCTGAATTTCCATTACTTCTTTCTAGACAAATCAAGTTGAGTGTCCCATGTTTACTGTTCGGGGAGCATGCGAGGACATCCGGATACTCGAGAAATTCTGTCAGGGAATATACGACATTGAGAATCTTCATGTCCTTGATGAAGCTGTGACACACTGTCTAGATATTGGTGGCATCAAGTTGCGCTTGCTTAGTCTCGGAGGCATCTTTGTTCCTCACAAAATGTTCGACAATGGTGAGAGTAATGCTATAATCACAGGCAGCCAAGACACCATGTGGACAACTGCCTTGCAGATCGGCGAACTTGTTGATACTGCACAGCGCATGTATGACCTGACCAAAACACGTCTTCTAATCACACATGCGAGTCCAGGATGTGAGGGCATCATTGCTCAGCTCGCGCTCGTCCTTAAGGCAGACCTGACAATTTCCACTGGCCTGCACTTCCATTACACCAGTTCATAGAACGAGTTCAGTGTACAAGGTGACTTCGAAGGATATCGACACAAAATTCTTGCTAGGAGAGAGTACTACTCTCGGCACTCCGGAGAAATGCACCCGTGTAGCTAGATGTAGGGTTCTGCTTGAAAAGGAGCCTATCACTAGTTAACCACCTGGCATCAGAAGACAGGGAAACCTATACTACCGGTGCATAATTCAGTCTCTCAGGTGGGATCTCCTACTTCTGTACCCAAAGGTGGGAGCTATGACCACTACGAATAAGGCTCCTTGAACAGGAACAACTGCGGACAGTCGCAATGTTGCATGAGTCAACAGGCACAACAGCACCAGAGACACCAGAGATACATTGTATGTATTCGATTAAGGATCCACGGGAGCAGGAGTAGTCTCGCTCCACTGAGAATAAACTGACTAGTTAGAGATTAGATATGAGTGACACGAGTTAGTACACAATTAGATTCTGGTGAAACTTTACAGAGTCACTGTAAATTCCACATTAATGATAATTTTGAGGATGCATGGGTAGAACTATGGTGCACTAAGCAGTAGTAAGATGGTGACGGTAGGGAAAGAAGAGACGACAGACATGTTGGAGACTCCAAAGTTTGAAGTCCAAATGATGATGTCATATGTGACTACCGAGAAGAGATGTTGACAGGCTGATGTCAGATGCATATATGTCCGGCCCGACTCGGCAAGTAAGTGATGTTATATGCTTATAATCTCAAAAAATGACTTCTATTATCCTAAAAGGTCAGTTTTCTAGTTTATTAGGGATCTACCATTTTTGCACCTCAAATATATTCATTCGACCACTCTTCCAACAAGTTTGTCACTGCACAAGAAGGTATCTAATAAATCCAGAACCCATTTTATTATTTATAAGGAACAAATTTCACCTTTACCGAGCTTATACTTATTCAACAGTTCTTACAAGAGCCATATAAATATATATGCAGTATGATGCTTGCACTACAAGGTGATATAAAGAATTCTGCATAGCATGCATGTGCATAGATGTCTTATTTTGGACTTGTAACGGGCGACCTGGATTATTAGATGTTTATAGCCGAATGTAACACCTTTACTTGACTTATAATCTGGATTGAAGCCCGATAAGTCCCTAATATGCTGACTAAGGTACTTACTCTCTGTTATATAATATAAATTTACATATATTTATCTTGACTTTCTCGTGATGCGCTTGATCCTCTTGTTGTACAACAAAAGCGACTCCAGCTCTCGACACTATTATCAACAGCCCTTGAATCCGAAGAGAAATATCACGCGTCCAGTGCAGTGCTATATTGTAACATGTATGATACTGATGCACTCTCTGCTCTCGCACAAGTGGAGCAAGCGGCAGGCCCGCTTTGGACCCACATTGATGATATCTCAACATTGTTTGCTGAGTAGTGAGTCGACCCACTCACGATCACTGTGCCCTCATTGACTGCCTTTAGCAGCGAGAATGCCCACGATGATGTTGCGAGTCACCTCAAAGCCATGCGGAGGGCATACGCATCGTCGCTCCAGTTCTTCCGTAGGCTCCAAGAATTCCAGAGGACTACTCGGGACAGAGTAGAGCAATTTGCACAGAAATTCAAGGGCTTCGAAAACCACATCTCCCGTACGGCTCTGAATTACGGACTAAATCTGCTCCCGGACGAGATGCTTTCGGAGATATTCGTTTTTGCTGGGACAGCATTGAACGAGAAGGTGGCATTGTCGCTCGTATGCAAGCGATTCAGGAGGGTCATGATGTCGATGCGGAAGATGTGGGACAGGTACCGGATCGAGACTAATCAGACACCGGAACAGATTATGTCAATTGCAGAGGGGAGCGGCTTCGTCTCGCTGAAGGCTCGTTTTCATTCGCCGTGTTACGTGCCGACGATGGCCAATGGGCTCGATAACGAAGAGTTCGAGATGCGATACCACGAGTTCGAGATGCGATACCACAAGTTCGCTGTGGGATTGATCCTATCGTTTGAACCAGAGGAGCTGGAGATTCTTTGTTGGGAGATAACGACCCGAGACTGGAAGGAGATTGAGCCGATCTTGGCAGGCAGGAACATGCAGAACCTCCGTAGTTTGGTGATGCCAGAAGTCTCCCAAAACTCGGCCGGCGCGCGTTTACTCACAAAGTGGCACATGCCCCTCCTGCGCAACCTGAAAGTCGACTTCGCCCCCGGAGCTGTGCTTGGAAGGACCCTAGTTCAGTGCAGTTTGGGCAATGAGTGTTTTGATGGAATCGGAGAAGACGAGATTGATTCCCTGAGGGAATTCCTTGCGACGGCAAGATCTCTCGAGGATCTACGACTTTACCTGTGTCCTACCGCACGATTTTACGAAGTCTGCGACCTTCCTTCGCTTCGAAGTCTGGACGTCAATTTCGAACCTCATCCATCTCTTGCTAGGCACTTGGTTCGATTTCGACTATTTCTGCCTTCGCATCGGGCTGTTTCCCTTTCCAGGATGCTCGACTTCTTATCGTCGTCGGGAGCGCTTCAAGAGCTCTCCGTTGAAGGCCTGCATGGTCGCTCTGAAGACCTCGGTACAACTGACCCGTCAGTAGTCACTATGCCGAACGTCGTCGCATTCGAACTTGTGGATATGATGGATCCAACTTTGGTTGCGAAACTCTGAATGCCTATGCTCCGAACACTCAAACTGCGCCCATCCCGACTTGGGGACCTGTCAACGATGATAAACGAATTCAGGACTTTCATGCAATCCATGTCATCGCTTGAGGACCTCGAGTTGAATACGGTAATGTTCGTTGATGCTCTAGACGAGATCGTCAGATATGCTCCCCCACATCTCGAATCCTTCTCACTGGTGGGGTTTATCGGATTTAAGAAAAGTGGAGCAGGCTGGAACACGTCTCCCGTGCCTCGACGGAAACTCATCCGCTTTGTGTATTGTGGCGGGTTCTTCCCGGAGTTCTTGCCCGACATCGTTGATTATCTGAGGGCTGTTGATCTTGGCGGAATTAAACTCCAGTTTAGCGATTGTGATGAATGCAGGGATGGGACATTTGGACTAGATGACGTGATGTCGGCGAGGAGGGACTGACCCTTGAATTCGTATCATAACGCATTCTGTATCTCTTGTTTATGTCGTTTGAGTTACAGTATCATTGATTCTGTTTGGTATCAAATGAGTGACATGACTGGTTTGGGACAAGCTGGGATGATGTATACTATAGAGGGGTAACGTGAAGATCGTCACCTAGAGCGAAGGAAAGCAACATTAATTGAGTCTGCAAGGTATGGTATTCGACATCGCAAAGGATCCGTGCTATGTGCCATGTTCCTATCCCACAGGTAGATATTGTGTTGTGCAAATTGAGATTTGCTGTCTCATCTTATCGTCACAGTTGTCTATCCCATTGAGACGCCAGTAGATCAGAAAATACATATCTGTGGTCTGTTGTGGTATACATACACCTCCATGGCAGCATCTCTTTTACGGTGGTCCAGTTCAGTCGCAAGGGTCAAGAGACGTTATGTTGCATTTATGCAAGGTCCTCTCTCCCTTTCTCCTCAGCTATAGTTCCTTCAGACACAACATAACATCTCCCAGGTAGGCGCAATCCGTGACAGCACGACCTTCTTGATTTCTGATGTCTTCTGGCCTCTACACATCTGGGTGGTGCAACCCGATGGATGGAGTGCATTAAAACGAAAAGGCCAACGGGGGGCGGGGTTGCACGTAGCATGATGGGTTCAGATTGAGGTGCGAGTGGACAATAGTAGACCAGACCAGTGATGAATCGTTTTTCTGGTCTACTGGCGTCTCAATGGGGATAAACAACTGTGAGGTATATGTTTTGAGTCGGGATTGGATTTGGGGAAAAGGCTGGGTTCTTCACCTGCCAATGAGATGAGATGGTAAATCCAAGCTTTCGCAACACAGTATGTATGTACGTACCCGCGGGACAGAAATATTGCGCACATTACTGATTGTATGTGATTAATAAATGTCCTACCCTGCGGGTTCTGTGACAATGTTGACCTTCCTTGCTCTGCGTGACGATTTTCGTACCACTCTCTCCCACATGCCCAGCTTGTTCCAAAACTAATGTCCCAAAACTAATATTGTCATGTCGCTCATTTGATACCAAACAGAATCAATGATACTGTAACTCAAACGACATAAACAAGAGATACAGAATGCGTTATGATGCGAATTCAAGTGTCAGTCCCTCCTCGCCGACATCACGTCATCTAGTCCAAACGTCCCATCCCTGCATTCATCACAATCGCTAAACTGGAGTTTAATTCCGCCAAGATCAACAGCCCTCAGATAATCAACGAAGGCAGGCAAGAACTTCGGAAAGAATCCATCACAATACACAAAGCGGATGAGTTTCCGTCGAGGCACAGGAGAGGTATTCCAGCCTACTCCAAGTATAAGGTTCCTGGGACACCCCAATAATGTGAGGGATTCGAGATGCGGAGGAGAGTATCTGACGATCTCGTCTAGATGATCAATGCCCACTATCCCATCCAACTCGAGGTCCCCAAGCGATGACATGGATTGCAAGGAGGTGCGGAATCTGTTCCGCATCACCGTTGACAGGTCCCCAAGTCGGGATAGGCACAGACTTAGTGTTCGGAGCATAGGCATGCAGAGTTTCGCAACCAAAGTTGGGCCCATCTCATCATCCAGAAGTTCGCATGCGACGACGTTCGGCATAGTGACTACTGATGGGTCAGTTGTACCGAGGTCTTCAGAGCAACCACGCAGGCCTTCAACGGAGAGCTCTTGAAGCGCTTCTGACGACGATAATAAGTCGAGCATCCTGGAAAGGGAAACAGTTCGATGCGGAGGCAGAAATAGTCGAAATCGAACCAAGTGCCTAGCAAGAGATGGATGAGGTTCGAAATTGACGTGCAGACTTCGAAGCGAAGGAAGGTCGCAGACTTCGTAAAATCGTGCGGTAGGACACAGGTAAAGTCGTAGATCCTGGAGAGATCTTGCTGTTGCAAGGAACTCCCTCAGGGAATCAATCTCGTCTTCTCCGATTGCGCCATCCCGATAGCCCAAACTGCATTGAACCAGGGCCCTTCCAAGCGCAGCTCCGGGGACGAAGTCGACCTCGAGGTTGCGCAGGAGGGGCATGTGCCACTTGACGGATAAACGCGCGAGTAAATGCGCGCGGGTTATCTGGGAGTCTCCTGGCATCACCAGATGACGGAGGTTCTGCATGTTCCCACCCGCTAGAATCGGTTCAATCTCCTCCCAGTTCGAATTTGTCCAAAGATCAATCTCCAGCTCCTCTGGGCCGAATGATAGAATCAATCCCACAGCGAACCTGTGGTATCGCGCCTTGTACTCTTTGTGATCGAGCCCTCGATTGGAAATCCAAGATATCACGGAACCGAGCACACAAGATGGCGAACGAATACGAGCCTTCAGCGAGACGAAGCCGCTCCCCTCTGCAATTGACATAATCTGTTCCGGTGTCTGATCAGGCTTGATCCAGTATCCGTCCCACATCTTCCGCATCGACATCATGACCCTCCTGAATCGCTTGCATACGAGCGACAATGCCACCTTCTCCTCCAATGTTGTCCCAGCAAGAACGAATATCTCCGAAAGCACGTCGTCCGGGAGCAGATTTAGTCCGTATCCCGGAGCCGTGCGAGAGATTTGGTTTTCGAGGCGTCCTATCTCCTGTGCGAATTGCTTTATTCTATTCTGCACATTCCTTTGCAATTGCTGGAGCGCACGAAGAAACTGGAGCGACGATGCGTATGACCTCCGCATGGCTTTGAGTTGACCCGCAACATCATCATGAGCATTCTCGCTGCCAAAGGCAATCGAGGTGGGCTCGGTTATCAGTGAGTGAGTGGGAGTGAGTCGACTCACTATTCAGCAAACACAGCTGACGCATCATCGATCAGAGTCCAAAGTGAACCTGCCGCTTGCTCCACCTGCTCGAACGCAGAGAGTATCATACATGCTACTGTATAGCAGTGCACTAGACGCGTGAGATTTCTCTTCGGACTCAAGGGCTGTTGATGATATTGATAATGTCGAGAGCTGGAGTCGCTTTCGTCGTACAACAAGAAGATCAAGTGGATGTGTCGAGTCACATCATCTTACAGTCAATCCGGAAAACCTTGTCCGGGGGGTGTTCTTTTCTTTTTTTTTGTGTGCTCAGCGAATATAGTAACTCTTTACATATATGGTTGGACTTATCCCCATTTGGAAAAGCGTGATCGGCACACTTGTTCCGTGCATGCCCGGGGGGCATACACGCATGCCCCCCCCGGTGTCGTCCCTCTGACTTTGCTTTGACATCTCCCTCCACTTCTTGTCTCTTTCCCTCATCAACCCGGTACATTCACTTGTTGGAATGAAGGCAGGAGGTCTGGGAAGAGGATCAGGAGGGTCATTTATGTTTGTGGATGGTGAATTAGCACAGAAAGGGGGTACAGGGACCACTGGTGCGCCATCATCATACTCTTTTATCTTTCTGTCTTCTTATATCCACTACTGTAGCTTCTCTCGTTCATTACCAGCCTCCCTACAACACTGGAAGCATGACTAGCCTACAGGCCTCCCCGGGAGCTAGTCTCCATTCAGAACTTATGGTTTCGATACCCGGTCCTGTCTTTTCTCATCTCGGTCCACCTCTGTCTGCCACTCCAAGTACATCAAGTGAGAATGGTCTAGACTTCCCAGCTGGCCTAACTCTATGGGATAGTACACCTGTCTCTGAGGACACTCCAAGTGGTACGAAGCGCAAACGGGCCGATACTGTCATGAAACAAGGACACAGCCCCATATCCGAGATCCACGAGTCTACAGCCTATCATGCCTTTATATTACTTCTTCTCCCCAATATCCAGGTTGGAACAGGTCGAAAGGCAAAGATACAAAAACAGGAGCCACTAAAACGTGGACCTGCTGAAGTGATGTGTAGTCTGGACTGGGACGAGTTTATCTCTGCGATCGCAATGTGTATTCATACCCGCCATAAGCTGATAGACCGTTCTAGCATGGAATGGAAGCCCAATTCTCCAGCTAACTCCCAGTTTATGTCTCTTAGCACCCAGGCAGGCTACAACTATATGGTGCAGAGCATCCGAGATTGAACTGCAAAATCTAAGAAAAGCTCTGTGTTTGCAATTACCATCCGTTTTCCAACCCCAAAAACTGAGGTATGTTTATAACCTTCTTTATTCATCTACCCTAATCAAATACTATGCAACGGCAGAGCTGGGAGGTACCTAGTCATGAATCAAGTCAGTCTCAGAGCGCTACAATTTTGCGCGAGGAGAAAAAACCTCTTCTTTTACAAAAGGTATGTGATCTTGTATACTTAGTATATTATATACTTGACGTATATACATCTCTTTTAGGGAGAGGTCAAAGATGACATCCAAGACATTATTCATGAGCTAGAGGAGGTCTACACTGTTGGAAAATGTTCTATACATCCCAAGATCCCATGCGCTTATCACCGTCAGACTGGATATCATTTTGACATGATACGGCCTCGTCTTATAGCATTTGCTAAGCTTATTGTATATATCTTTCTTCTGTGTTGTCATGATACTTATATATACTTTAGAAAGGTGACCCATCGACGTATGACAAGTTTACTATTCCTATCGGAACTCCCTTCTTCAAAAAGGAAAATCGAATCACAAAAATTAGTATTCCTTCATTGCTACCTACACCTCCGGCCCCTTCTACACCTATACCATCCTCTATGCCTCAGAACCCTCCTTCTACTACATCATACTCATCTGATGATGAGTTTCATGTCCGTTCTTCATCTCCCTTACTTGGGGATACTCTTTCATTGGAGGAGTTTGTTGAGAAATATTATCTCGACAAGTCCGTTATTCCTTTATTACAAAGGCTTGGTTATACCCCGGTGTTAATATAAATGGCTTGAAGGGGAAGACAATTAGGGAGGCTGGTTTTACTTCACTCAGCTGGAAACCCGTTGCAAAAGCTGCTAAGGCCTATCATAAGATTGCGCCACGCATGTAATTGATAGTTATATATATATATATACTATTCTTCAATATTCTGCTGAAATTTATATCCTGCATGACTAAACCAAGCCTTCGCCATATCTCCTGTAATACAAACTGTAGCTTCATATAATGCAAACTCAGGATCTTCGGCATCTTGCATATATTTCCAGTTGCGACGTAGATGTGCTTTAACTAAATCTTATATTAGACAATTATTATATAGATAAATTTAACAACTTACAAACACTAAAACTCTCCTCAATTGGATTAAAATCAGGAGAATATGCTGGCAAAAAGCGCAACTGACATCCTAATATATAAACTGAATACTAAAGAAAATAGAGTATCAAAATAGTTACATACCTGCCTCTTCAACTATCTCTCTCAATTCAGGTCCTTTATGTATTGCACAGTTGTCTAAAACAAGAATACTATTATCAGCTGGCCAAGGATTCATACGTGGCAGCTGTAATATTATATTAGAGCAAGAAATAAAGAAATAACAAGTACGTACTATATCCTTTTCAATAAAACTGATAAACTCTTCACCATCTACAGAGCCCTCAACTACATGCTGGTTTATATAACCATCTGTTGTAAGAGCTGCAACCATACTATAGCGCTGTCCGCGAACAAATGGAGCACTGAACTCAGCAGGTTTGCCTTGAACAGAGTGACCATAGTGACGATAGATTGTATGATCATCTTTACTTGTTTCATCGACAAATACAAGTTGTTCTGCAACCCAGTTGTCTGTTGCATACTGGCAAAAGTGTGCACGTTGTTCTTCATCACGTTCGGCTGCTGCTTTATGAAGGAGCTTGTGGGTAAGACCAGCATCACGAAGATGTTCGTCAAGGGCAGAGCGAGAAATTCCGACATCATGTGCAATGAGCAACCACTCCTGAATTTCATCAAGATAAAGCTCAGGAGATTCCTCAAGTAGAGTATAGAGATTATGAGTTTGGTCTGGTTTGAGAAGTTTAGGACGACCACGAAATAGATTGATAGGTGGAATAGCTGAGCCATAGTTTACTAAGTTTTTTTCCCATCGAGCAAGACTCTTTGGATGAAATCCTAGAATGGCACATATATCATCTGGTACATAACCTTGATTATGAAGCCAAATTCCCTGGAGTTTCAGGTCCTCAGAAATCTTACGGAAGGGCATGGGAAGAGTCACTGGAGTGGGAGAGATGGGAGTGTCGAGTGGGAGAAACTGGGATGATAGGTTGTCAAGCTGGCATGCGTGTATGCACCCCGGGCATGCACGGAACAAGTGTGCCGATCACGCTTTTCCAAATGGGGATAAGTCCAACCATATATGTAAAGAGTTACTATATTCGCTGGGCACACAAAAAAAAAGAAAAGAACACCCCCCGGACAAGGTTTTCTGGATTGACTATAATATCTAAAACACATGGCTGACTAAAATTCGGACCTTGAATTTCTGCACCATACTAAATTAAGTTGGAAACTATACCAAATGCAGTATAACGATCTGCAAAGTGCAATGCAAAGACGGCCCCACCCGATCTCAACTTTCCCCCCCCTTTGCCCCCTCCCCACCCGTCCTTCCACTCTCCTCTCTCCCACCCTCCCCTCTCCCTCCCTATAGAAAAAAAACAGAAAATTTGCTAAAAATTCGAACAAGCACCAAAGTACTTATATTAATTATTTTCCTCTTTTTTTTAGAAGAAAGATCGGCAGAGATTGGTAGAAATTGGCGCGATTGTCCCCCTAATATTCTCTGTTCATATAATTACATAATCGAAAAGCAGTTTGCATTGCACACTCTCAAACAACTCAAATTCTGCACTTAAAAATCTAAAACAATGCTAGAAAAATAGTAGAAGTCCAATAGATTTATATTCTACCTTCACAAAGGAGTCTCCCTTATGCAATAAGAGAACCTTTCTGGAGTTTATGCTCACCTTTGTTAATCATCTGAGGGCTGTCAATCTTGAATAATTATTTTAGCAACCATATGCAGCTTAGAGATTGTTAGGAAGTGACCCACAATTTCTATTATTAAGCAATATCAGTATTACCAAGCGTATAGAATTAGTAATGATGAGCAGAATTATCGACTACATACAAGAGCGCTTCGACGCACTACAACACGTACTACATACACCTATAATACCATCTACCACTAGTGTTAGGAAGTTTTCCCATTCCTTTCTTTCCTGCTCTTTCTTTAATCATGACCGCTCAGAGACTCGAACCCATGACCCCCCTAATTCCCCCTTTCATTTATTTCCGTATTTGTCCATTCGCTTACTCATCATGGTCTGTGCACCATGTTTACTTTCATTGTCACTCATTTATCTCTTGTTTGGTTAGTCTACCTTTTCTCGCGCTCGAAGCGCTTAAGTAGTTGGTCGGTAGAGTAGAAATCCCCTGTCTCGCTTTTCTACTTACCACCACCTTGTACTAGGTAGCTACTAACCGTTCGCTCATTTACTAATATATCTACTTACCACCACCTTGTACTAGTGTGCATTGGACTCTAGTGTCGATTCAGCTCATCTTAGTGACGGTCTACTGAACTCGGCCTAACATAAAAGCGAGACCACCTTTCGAACTTACCAATACTCTCGGACACTACTCACCGCTCGCATACCATCGAGCAGAACACCTATCAAACATCGCCCAACAACAAGGACCAACCGCCTTGTCGTTGTGTACGTCCGAACCAACCTAAACAAACCAATCTGGCGTTGCGAGTATCCGTCTGGTGGCACGCTCACCTCATTTGGACGAGGGTCTCTAGACGCTTCCAGTGCTCAACCTCTCTTTTGTTCGTTATCACTGTCTCGGTTTTCCGCATTGTCGTTAGCTTCCGCGACGAACCGCCAAGATAGAGTCACTATCGGAACAAGCGCGTGACGCTTTCCCAGAAGGAGCCTGGTACGACGCCGAATGACAGATCTTTCGTTGGAACGATGGAGACGAAGAGTGGACGATACAGTGGGAAGAGGAAAGCTTGGTTTGGCAGTGCGTAAATCCAACTCCCGAACCAGTCGCCCCAACTATCGCACGCTCGATATCCTTCACCGAAACACGAGAGCCCGAACCCCTCATCCCCTCAGACGACGAATCGGAAGACCCAGTCACGATATCGTCGACAGTCGGCCTCTCCGCCCAAGCGAGGGCCGAAATCACTGTGCTAATGGTAGAGGCGTTCAGAAACTACCAACTCCCCACTCAAACAAGCTCGAGCGGCACGAAAGGAAACCAGCCTCGCAAGTTCTCCGAAGGAGAGAACTATCAGGCGTTCATCCATGAGGTCCAACTGTTCCTCCATGCGAACGTGTCGAAGTATGCTACCGACGCGAGCAAGATTCTGTTCACTCTCTCATACCTCAAGGGGACTCACCCTTCGTCCTGGGCCCGCATCTACACGAACAAATACACAACCAATGGCGTGATTACGTTCACACAGACGTGGTCGCAATTCTTGGACGATCTAGGCGTAACCTTCTCGGACACGAACGAGCAAGAGAAGGCGATGCAGAAGTTCCGAGAGGCCAAACAGGAGGACGACACGGCTGCAGACTTCTTCATCCGCTTCGAAACAATCCTGGCGGACGCAGGCCTGACCAAGCCCGAGCACGACCTGATCATAATCGATCGCCTGCACTTTGCCCTGCATATCGAGGTCGTCAAGGGCATCGCTCGTGGTGGATCCATCCCGACGACGTACCAGGCCTACAAGAAGGCCGCGATCGAGGCAGACAAGGTCGAGCAAAGGGTCCGAAAGATCGTTAGGGACAGGCGCAAGCCCGCAAGCCGCTATGCGATGCCTCAGCCCATGCCGCAGCGTCAAGCACCTCCGATCGCAGATCGCCGTGACGCGATGGGGATTATGTTCGGAGGCGCCGGCCAGGCGATGGATGTCTCCATGAACCAAGTGAAACGACGAGGCGCCTGCTACAAGTGCGGCCAAGAGGGGCATTGGGCATGCGCTTGCCCTAAATCAAAGGAGAAGATCCGCGCAATCGTCGCCGTGATGGAAGTCGAGGACCGTGCGGCCTTCTTCGAGGAGCTCATGTACGCGAAGGAACCGACGACCGATGAAGCGATCAGAGAGCTGAGCGACAAGAGAGGCATGGAGGTTTTCAGTAAAGACGAACGCCGCGTCCTAGAAGATGGAGCGGGTTTTTCCGAGCGTCGCGAGTAGCTAGGTCTCCTGACGTGAACATAGAAGCTTTTGTACGTAGGAACAGTCGGCATTTTCAACCAGGACAGTATGTTATGACCAGGCCAGGAATGTATGTGCTTCACTCGTACAAACGACCGACAAGAGCTTCGAGCAAACTAGCAGATGTTGAGTTAAGAAGAAGTGAGGAAAGTGAAAGTGAGGAAGCTGAGAGAGAGGAGGAGGAGGTCGCAGACCACCTACCAGACGAACGAATGAGCGTAAACGTGCGTAGCTTAGCCGATCGAGAACTTAACGCCTACGTTACACTAAGGGCGGAAACCATCGACGGCCAACTCGAAGAAACGGATGCTCACGTGCTGATAGACTCAGGGGCGACAGGGACGTTCATTGACGCAGGCTTTGTAGAACGATACAACCTGAAGCAAGAGCGATGAAAACTCCTGTGGTCTCCGAAGAGCCAAAGGATTGAAGGTGAGTTGGCAGGAGCCTACCTGGGTGATCCGGAGGAGTACCGGTGGAGGGATGGAGGATCCGAGGCGGATCCGGTGAGGAGGAAGGGCAGGAGCTGAGGTAGGGGGAGTGCCAGGCACGGAAGCGGCGGGAGAAGCTGGATTAGACTCGGGGATCGACGAGAAGCGTAAGTGGCTGTGTTTCGAAGACTAAAACTGAGACGCGGGGCAGGATCGACGAGGCCTGACCTTTGTTTCAGAACGCACGGAACGATGGAAACGGTGCTCGGAACGGCGAGTACTGCTAGAGGAACGTCTGGAACGTTTACCAGACACCTCCTAACAGTCTAGGATGGCCGTGGCCACGACTAGTGACAATGAGATAGCTAAGAGACTCGAGAATTACGAGGTGTGGCGAGTCCTTGATAGGATCGAAGTCTTCCCAAGCTGTAACCGACTTAGAGAGCTTTGGGACGAACGATAGAACGTAGAACTGGTACCATAGGATTCACTGAGCTTCTCCCTACTACATCCAAGCTCTATTTATAATACTGTGGTCCATGAGCCTTTGAGACGAAGCCGAAAGGCAGAGATAGGCATAGGAAGAAAAGGGGGGTGCATACGCGAAAGGGTCGAGGAACTCTAAGGGATCAAAGGCTGACAAGGGAAATGAAGGGCATGGGGTACGTCATTCAGGGGGAGCAGAGCCATAGGACGAGTAGGAGAGTGCATGCGGGGGAAAAGGGGGTGCATATCTAAACAAAGGCGAAAGGAAAGGTGGACCGAGGGGGACCTGACAAGAACTGACCAAAGGGGACGCATAATGGGGGAACACGACGAACAGGGCATAGGCGAAGCGCAGGCGGGCATGTAGAAAGGGATAAAGGAAACAAAGGAAGGCATACATTCACATTGGCTTGGGAGGCTTGAGGAGGGCACGTTCGGATGGCTCCTCCGAGTTGTCCATTCGGAATTCCGGAGGGGGAAGCAGGGT
Source organism: Inonotus hispidus (assembly GCA_024712875.1). Classification (NCBI taxonomy): domain Eukaryota; kingdom Fungi; phylum Basidiomycota; class Agaricomycetes; order Hymenochaetales; family Hymenochaetaceae; genus Inonotus; species Inonotus hispidus. The sequence goes on along the minus strand of CM045722.1, from coordinate 607,047 downwards.
GGGAGGAAGAAGGGATGCTCTAGGGGTTCTCGTGCCGGTACCTTGTGTCGATAGCTTCCTTCGGTACTCCTGGAGGCGGTTGACGACGTTGAGCCTTTGTGTGGCACGCTTTGTCACGTGACTTCGTCGATCGGTCTCACTTGCCCAAACCGTATCTCGCGACTGATCCGCTCGTAGCACGTGACGGATCTCTTCAGTGATACGTTCGTCCAATGAAGGTTCAGATGGCGGACGGAACGGCGGGAGGAGGCGGTACAATTTTTCACTTCGTGAGAGTGAAGGTATCCTTCGAGGACCACGAGGAGGATCTGGTAATGTCTGTTACGAAGCTGTCATCGTCAAACATCTACCTATGGCACGACTGGCTAGTTCGGCACAACCCAGAGATTGATTGGAGGGCTGGGGCCGTCAGGTTTATACATTGCCCAGAAACGTGCGGTTTTCAACAACAGGCAGGGAGAGAGGAGACGGTCGTCCGACAGATAGCCGAAAGGACATGGCCAGAGTACCTGGACGAATATGCAAACGTCTTCAGCGAGGAAAGCTTTGAGAAGCTACCGGGCCGACGCCCTTACGATCACGCGATCGACCTAAAACCAGACTTCAAGCCTAGCGAATGCAAGGTGTACCCGCTCAATCCCAGGGAACAAGACGCGCTCAAGGCCTTCCTGAAGGAGAACCTGGCATCCGGGTGAATCCGTGAATCAAAGTCGCCGATGGTGTCCCCCTTCTTCTTCATCAAGAAGGCCGACGGCTCGCTCAGGGCCATCCAGGATTACCGCAAGCTCAACGAAGGTACGGTCAAGAACAAGTACCCGCTCCCCCTGATCCAGGAGCTAGTCGACAAGGCCAAGGATGCTCGCTTCTTCACCAAGCTGGACCTGCGGTGGGGGTACTATAACATTCAGATATGCGAAGGAGACGAGTGGAAGGCGGCTTTCAGGACGAACCTTGGTCTTTTCGAACCCACGGTGATGTTCTTCGATCTTTGCAATGCCCCGTCAACCTTTCAGGCATTCATGAACGATGCCCTACAAGAGCTCGTCCATGAAGGGAATGTGGTAGTATATATTGACGACATCCTGATCTTCACACGAACAATAGAGGAACATCGAGAGCTAGTCAGACGAGTGTTCAAGGCACTGCAGGAGAAAAACCTGTATCTCAAGCTGCAGAAATGCGAGTTCGAACAAGACCACGTCAAGTTTCTAGGACACATCATCGGGCGAGGGTATGTGAAGGTAGATCCAAGTAAGATCGAGACGATCAAACAATGGCCAGTACCGAGAAGCCTAAAGGTGTTAGGACCAGTGCGGATCGCTATAAGCAGATCAGGGATCGGCGCTTGGCAGTCTGCTTGGCTTGGGAAGGGCCGAGCGAAAGGCCAAGTGCAGATCCCTCAGATCGACGCACCAGAACAAGTCCACTCACTCCGCTGATCTTGAGAAGCTATCTTGATCGTGGGGAAGTGCGAGATAGGGATAGTCGGGTAAACAATACAGCACTAGTAGGGGTCAAGGGACCAGCCGTGCACTAGATACCTAAGATAGATTAGAGTGGTGCCTAAGGCGACTAAGTGGCAGTACAAAGAAGTCGTAGGCAATACAAAAGAATTTCGCTAAGGAACTTCTGGTGGCAGTGCTCGCTACTTATATACTTTCTAGAAAGTCCGTCACCTGATCTGTTCATCCGCAGCACCGCCCCAACCGATTGTCGGCACAGCCCCCAACGCTTCTTCGGCACAGCCACTAGCCAATCCGGTGGCTGTGCGGAACCCCGCAACTCCGTCGTGTTCCGTTCCGTCCTTCTAGATCCTTCTTCTCCACATGGTCCTTGTCGAGTGCTAATGATGATGCCATCCCCTGCCAATCCTGTGGCTGTACACCTCCGAGCTAACCCGTCTACTATTTCTGTCCCCAGTGTTCTCGGAGTTCGCGAAGGTTTCGGGTGTAGCTCCATTCCGATACCGAGCTTTCTGTATTCATCGGAGATCCGCTTCTGTTCTGTTCCTGGATCCATCCAATGACGTGTCTGTCATGTTCCGACAGCGTCCCTTCGATCGGTGGATCTCGGTTGCTGAGTCTGGGGTAGGTTGCCGGGTTCCGGTAGAATATTCCCCGGTCGTATCCATCGGGGATGATGATCTCATCTGGTGCGGTGTCCCTGCCGATCAAGAAGGTGGCGATCGCTCCGTCGATCCCTGTGCTCGAGAAGCATCTGCTTATGAGGATTGTTCCCTCCAGCGTGCCCCTCCAGCCGCTTGCGATTTGCCCTATCGTTGTGTCCCGTATATGCTTGAGATATTCTGGGGCATCGAGTGTTAGCGGCCATGTAACCTGTACCGCTGTCCTGTGGCATTCCTCGACATGTGGGGATTGACAGATCCATGCTGTAGCCGTTGCATTAGCGTAGTACGTTTCTTCATTTTCCAGACCAGACCACCACTTCATTCTCGAATGCTGCAAGGTAGTGGTTGTAGAGTACTTGGTGTTGTGTCCTGTGTGGGGAGTATCCATAGTTGGTTCGAATTGTGATTGGTTCTGTTCGTTCGATTATTCCCATTGTTTCCTCCAGTATGTCTTGTGCACATTCCCAGGCTTGTCTCTATGCCCATTGGCACTTCGTGCAGGAATGTACTGGTGGATTGTCTGCCCTTCTTGACCCAAAGGGGCAGTAGCGGAATCGTGTATGGTATCGTCGATCAGGTGCAAATCCTGCATCGGTCATAATTTATCCTAGAATAGTAATCAGTCTATTTCCTTCTAACAAAAGGAGTTACAAAAGGTCCTAGGGTTTGGTAATTGGCTCAGGCACTACGTTCGGGACTACAGCAAGATCGTTAAGCCGCTCACGTCGCTGACGGGCAAGGCAGTCTGGGTTTGGGAGGACGAGCAGCAGAACGCTTTCGAGGAACTCAAGCGAGCACTAACTAACCCACCCATCTTAGCGTTACCATCGATCGAACGACCTTTCCGAGTGGAAGCAGATGCATCGAACTTCGCAACGGGTGGCATACTTATGCAACAACAAGAGGACGAAACCTGGCGACCAGTGGCCTATCGATCATCAGCCCTAACGAACGCCGAACGAAATTACGAGATCTACGACAAGGAGATGTTAGCAATTGTGTTAGCGCTCAGAGAGTGGAGGCAATACCTGGTTGGCGCGCGGCATCAGTTCGAGGTTTGGTCGGATCACGCAAACCTAACGTACTTTAAGTCCCTGCAGAAGTTGAACTACCGTCAGGCACGTTGGAGGCTCGAACTGGCCGAATACGACTTCGTTCTAGTCCATAAACCAGGTGTTACGATGGGCAAGGCTGACCTCTTGTCGAGACGAACAGACTACGACTTGGGCAACATCGACAATCGCGATGTGGTTTTTCTTGAGGAGAAGTGGTTGAAGGCACGAAGGATCGTCAAAGCGCTGGACAACGAAGGGCTGAGGGAGAAGCTCATGGAGGCGACTCAAACGATGGACAAGGAGACGCTGCCGCCGTGGTTGGAAATTAGGGATGGACTGGTGTGGAAGGACGACGGCCACATTTTTGTCCCCGAAGGACTCAGGGAGATGATCATCCGCCAACTACACGACACTCCTCTAGCAGGTCACCCGGGAATTGCACGAACGATCAAGTCGATACGCAAGGACTTTTGGTGGAAGGGGCTACAGAACGACATTGAACGGTACGTAAAGGGCTGCGACAAATGCCAAAGGACAAAAGCACCCCGTACAACAAGGACACGCCCCCTACACCCAAACACTATTCCAACACGCCCCTGGCAAATTGTCTCGATCGACCTGATCGGAGAACTGCCCGAATCAAAGGGTCATAACGCCATCTGTGTAATAGTCGACCACTTTAGCAAGCAGATGCATGCAATCCCAACCATGACTGGACTAACTGCGGAGGGAGTGGCGCGCATCTATCGGGACCACATCTTTCGTCTACACGGCCTACCAGACAAGCTGATACACGACCGAGGCATCCAATTTGTCAACAAGATGATGAAGGAGCTGTATCGACTCCTCCATATCGAAGGTAACCCATCCACGGTGTATCATCCGCAGATGGACGGACAAACGGAGCGAGTCAACCAAGAGCTCGAACAGTTCCTCAGGCTGTACGTCAACCACAAACAAGACGACTTGTTAGAAGGAAATAGACTGATTGCCATTCTAGGATAAATTATGACCAATGCAGGATTTGCACCTGATCGACGATACCATACACGATTCCGCTACTGCCCCTTTGGGTCAAGAAGGGCAGACAATCCACCAGTACATTCCTGCACGAAGTGCCAATGGGCATGGAGACAAGCCTGGGAATGTGCACAAGACATACTGGAGGAAACAATGGGAATAATCGAACGAACAGAACCAATCACAATTCGAACCAACTATGGATACTCCCCACACAGGACACAACACCAAGTACTCTACAACCACTACCTTGCAGCATTCGAGAATGAAGTGGTGGTCTGGTCTGGAAATGAAGAAACATACTATGCTAATGCAACGGCCACAGCATGGATCTGTCAATCCCCACATGTCGAAGAATGCCACAGGACAGCGGTACAGGTTATATGGCCACTGACACTCGATGCCCCAGAATATCTCAAGCATATACGGGACATAACGATAGGGCAAATCGCAAGCGGCTGGAGGGGCACGCTGGAGGGAACAATCCTCATAAGCAGATGCTTCTCGAGCACAGGGATCGACGGAGTGATCGCCACCTTCTTGATCGGCAGGGACACCGCACCAGATGAGATCATCATCCCCGATGGATATGACTGGGGAATATTCTACCGGAACCCGGCAACCTACCCCAGACTCAGCAACCGAGATCCACCGATCGAAGGGACGCTGTCGGAACATGACAGACACGTCATTGGATGGATCCAGGAACAGAACAGAAGCGGATCTCTGATAAATACAGACAGCTCGGTATCGGAATGGAGCTACACCCGAAACCTTCGCGAACTCTGAGAACACCGGGGACAGGAATAGTAGACGGGTTAGCTCGGAGGTGTACAGCCACAGGATTGGCAGGGGATGGCATCATCATTAGCACTCGACAAGGACCATGTGGAGAAGAAGGATCTAGAAGGACGGAACGGAACACGACGGAGTTGCGGGGTTCCGCACAGCCACCGGATTGGCTAGTGGCTGTGCCGAAGAAGCATTGGGGGCTGTGCCGACAATCGGTTGGGGCGGTGCTGCGGATGAACAGATCAGGTGACGGACTTTCTAGAAAGTATATAAGTAGCGAGCACTGCCACCAGAAGTTCCTTAGCGAAATTCTTTTGTATTGCCTACGACTTCTTTGTACTGCCACTTAGTCGCCTTAGGCACCACTCTAATCTATCTTAGGTATCTAGTGCACGGCTGGTCCTTTGACCCCTACTAGTGCCTTATTATTTACCCGACTATCCCTATCTTGCACTTCCCCTCGATCAAGATAGCTTCTCAAGATCAGCGGAGTGAGTGGACTTGTTCTGGTGTGTCAATCCGAGGGATCTGCACTTAGCCTTTCGCTCGGCCCTTGCCAAGCCAAGCGGACGGTTAAGCGCCGATCCCTGATCTGCTTATAGCGATCCGCACTGGTCCTAACATGAGAATTTCGCTCCAGTCCTGGGTCTCCCCTACTTGCATACGATGGATGTAGCCTCCATCTATCGATGTAAGTATAAGGGACTCCTGGGAGGGTTTTATTTAGCACATGTGATTTTGCTAATGGCGGTACAGTGTCTATACCCCCGGTAGCACGCGCATATCAGGTTTGGTCCGCCTACAACCGAACCTTCTCCCGATTCGAACGACTTCTTTGCAAAGCACAGAAGCTAATCAAGTTCTATATCGGTAAGCAATCCCCTAACTTGTGGGAACCCTACCGGTTGCCTTGGACGTCCGCGGTGGAGTACTACGAGACTGCGGCAGAAGAAGTGGCTCAACTGCCACGCCGGTTGGAACAGGCCCGGAACGCCCTGGTGAAAGGAGATCACCTGAACTGGAAGATTTGGGCAGTCGATACACCAGACACTCTCGAAGACTTCCTGCACTACTTAAGCGAGTACGGCGAACACACCTACACCCTCCAAGAACACTGCACACTCCTCCACAACATCCTCGTCTACGTCCAGAAAGCTGAAGACAAATGCATTCAGGAGTTGTGCAAGAAATGGCACTTAGGGAGGCCCTTCTTCTCTATCTCCTCTCTCTCATCGTGAGCATCATCATCATCATCGTCATCTTCGGCTGGTCTCCGATCGTTCTTCTGTTTCGATCCGCTACATGTGCAATTGCCACCTGGTCCACCCGTCTTCATCAACACGCGGTATCAACGTCCCTCGGAGCAATCTTCCAAGTCGGATACTGTATTGGAAGAATTACTGGCCGCCTGGCACCCCGCTGAAAACTCCAGTGGTCTCCGAAGAGCCAAGGGATTGAAGGTGAGTTGGCAGGAGCCTACCTGGGTGATCCGGAGGAGTACCGGTGGAGGGATGGACGATCCGAGGCGGATCCGGTGAGGAGGAAGGGCAGGAGCTGAGGTAGGGGGAGTGCCAGGCACGGAAGCGGCGGGAGAAGCTGGATTAGACTCGGGGATCGACGAGAAGCGTAAGTGGCTGTGTTTCGAAGACTAAAACTGAGACGCGGGGCAGGATCGACGAGGCCTGACCTTTGTTTCGGAACGCGCGGAACGACGGAAACGATGCTCGGAACGGCGAGTGCTGCTAGAGGAACGTCCGGAACGTTTACCGGACAGCTCCTGACAGTCTAGGACAACCGTGGCTACGACTAGTGACAATGAGGTAGCTAGGAGACCCGAGAATTACGAGGTGTGGCGAGTCGTTGATAGGATCGAAGTCTTCCCAAGCTGTAACCGACTTAGAGAGCTTTGGGACGAACGATAGAACGTAGAACTGGTAACATAGGATTCGCTGACCTTCTCCCTACTACATCCAAGCTCTATTTATAATACTGTGGTCCATGAGCCTTTGAGACGAAGCTGAAAGGCAGAGATAGGCATAGGAAGAAAAGGGGGGTGCATACGCGAAAGGGTCGAGGAACTCTAAGGGATCAAAGGCTGACAAGGGAAATGAAGGGCATGGGGTACGTCATTCAGGGGGAGCAGAGCCATAGGACGAGTAGGAGAGCACATGCGGGGGAAAAGGGGGTGCATATCTAAACAAAGGCAAAAGGAAAGGCGGACCGAGGGGGACCTGACAAGAACTGACCAAAGGGGACTCATAATGGGGGAACACGACGAACGGGGCATAGGCGACGTGCAGGCGGGCATGTAGAAAGGGATAAAGGAAACAAAGGAAGGCATACATTCACATTGGCTTGGGAGGCTTGAGGAGGGCACGTTCGGATGGCTCCCCCGAGTTGTCCATTCGGAATTCCGGAGCGGGAAGCGGGGAGGGAGGAAGAAGGGATGCTCTATGGGGTTCTTGTGCCGGTACCTTGTGTCGATAGCTTCCTTCGGTACTCCTGGAGGCGGTCGACGACGTTGAGCCTTTGTGTGGCACGCTTTGTCACGTGACTCCGTCGATCGGTCTCACTTGCCTAAACCGTATCTCGCGACTGATCCACTCGTAGCACGTGACGGATCTCTTCATCTCCCGGGATCTTCAAATTGTGACTGTCCTCAGTCACACTCCATATTCGGCAATCACGGATCCTTGGTCGCGTTCAAACTTTTGGCGTTACCTCGAGTCCTTCACTTCATCAACCATGGATGCCTACTGGTGGGTGCTCGACGTGCAGAACGACATGCAGCTCCTTGCGGAGATGAATCACATCGAGGGGCTGCTGGAGACTTGGACGAGCGACCTGGAGATTGAGGTCCTCCGGCGGCGTTCGGTTTACGATTTGCTGGAGTCCACGGACGAGGAGCTGGGGGAGTACTTCGAGACCATAGTGGAGGTTTCGGTGAGTGTCATTTTTATTTCGTGGGTATCATGGCCTGTAGTGACCATTTGTTGCTCATTTCCAGAGCCGCATGTCTCTGTATGAGCGGCGATACGTAATGCTGCAGTCGAGGCGAACACGTGTGTGGTCCGACATGGTAATTCGAGGGCTGAGGGCGTCAGCTGTCAGGCTGTGGGATCGGTTGTCAACGATGGCAAACGACCACCACCATCAGGGCACACGACGGATTATGGACGAGCTGCGACAGCAACAACAACAGCAAACCGACCGACGGCAGAACGCCTTCGCGTTGGTTCCGGAACTCTCGGATCTCAGGTCGGATCGCTCAGATCCCGTTTATGTTGGAGCGAGGCGGTCTTACGAGGGTTCAAACCAGCGGGCGGACGTGGAACTTCCTCCATTCGTTCGGGCAGGGTCTCAGCTGGCAGCGGAGTACGTTGCGGCGGAGATAGCTGAGCGGGCGGATCGGGACGACGATGCGCGGCGGCTCGACGAGCTCCTTGAGCAGCAGCGGCAGCACTCGGAGCTGACGAGGCCGAGGTTGAATCGTCGGACGTCTCGAAGGCGGATACTTTCGCCGAACGAGAGCGAGATAGGGGAAGAGATAGAGAGCGAGCGCGCAGTAGCTGGCCCAGCCTCCGGCGAGCAATCCGTGCCTATTGCGACTGGGATTGGGACTGAGCCCGCGTCGGCTGTAGACGTGCGCATGGCGAGCCCTTCGGTATGTGACGACGATGGTCCTTACGATGACGACTTCGGGTCGTTCGGTGGGCTGTATGCTAGTGACGTGCTACTCGATCCTGAAGTTCAGGCTGACATCGAGACCACGAGCGGTCCCGGTTTCGAACGAACGACCGTGGACGAGTCTCCCGCGTCTCCTGACGTGGTTCCAGTGGTGGATGCGGTCGACCTTCCTGAGACTTCCGGCGGTGGCTTCGATCTTGGCGGGTCTGGGCTTGACCGCAGCAACGGCAACTACGATGGCGGCGACAGCAATAACAACACCAACAGCAACAACAACAACAACAACAACAACAACAACAACAGCAACAGCAACAGTCGTATGGAGGCCATTAAGCGACGACTCGCGCAGGCCGAAGTCGAAATCGAAGAGGTTGAACTGGCCGCGGGAGAGATCCGTCACACGCTCGCGTGCACGTATTGTCGGGAGAGGAAACTGGACTGCGTAGGGGTCCTCGGCCTGACGTGCTGGTTCTGCAAGCGGTCGCACGTCCGGTGCGATTGGGCGACGAAGGGCAAGGCGAAACGGCAGGAGCGGGTGGAGGAGGGGATAGCAAGACCGACGCGGAGCGAGGCGCGACGATCCAGGACAAGGAGGGTATCTCTGTCTGGGTCTTCTCATCGCGTCGGGGGGTTTGTAGAGGGGTCCTCTCGAGGGCCCCTTGAACGTCTTTCAGGGGAGAGCGATCTCCATTTCAAAGTGGCGGGGATGCAGTACGAGGTACGTTCGATGTACCGCGCGGTGAAGCAGATGACTGGGGCTCTGGAGGGTCTGATGCAGTCGCTGGATGAGGTGGAACGGGAAGTGAGGAAAAAGGAGAGGTGGAGAGACGAAGATGAAGATGAAGATGAAGATGAAGATGAAGAAGATGGGGAGGAGGTAGTTTCTCGTAGGAAGGGGAAGGAGAGGGCGAATAATTAATGCGAAGTATACTTCGTATTACTGTCTGCTGGGGAGGGAAAAGAAAGAAAAAAAAAGGAAAAAAAAGAAAGAAAAACTCTGGACTGTAGTAGTTTTTATGTACTAGTGTAAATTTTTGAAGTTTTTTGTATAAGGATTTGGTGGTCTTCCGCGTGTTGTGTAAGGATTATGGAGCTGTTTGAGCGATGGCGAACAGAGAGAAGATGAGGAGCAAGGACAGAAAAGGAAAGAAATGCGTCATGTGACACCAGGGTGTCTCGGATCCGGGGCGAGTGTCTTCTCGGAACTCTTGGGTCCGGTCGATCCGAGGCCTGTGGGTCGCATTTGTTAGTACAGGATTAAGGGACTGGGGGGATAGAATGGCGGGGAACGAATTCTTAGATCAGGATTTAGAAGTGATATTTGAGAGGTGGTGTCTGGATCGAGAAGTGGTGTTGGGATTGAAGTAGTTGGAGAGGTAGGGAGGGAAGGGGCTTAGCGGTGAGCGCGGGTCCTTGGAGGGCATTCGATAATTTCGAATATGCCGGGCTCGGACTCAGGGCGTAGCCCCTGCGAGGTCAGATTCCTCGTCGCTGGCAGTCTCATCGGTGTCAGGGTCGCTTTTGCGACGATCGTTCTTGTCCGTACCCTTTGCGGTCTCCTCGTCGTCTACAAGGCGGGTGACCGGAACGTTGAGGTGAGGTCGAGGGAAGTAGGGGATGAGCCGGAATGCAGCGATTCGGTGATGCGCAACGGCGCCATCGAGTTCTGCTACCATGTATGATCCTCCTTGCGTTCTTCGGACGACTACGAACGGTCCGAGGTAGCGTGGCTTGGTCTTCCGATTGAGTTCCATCTTGATGCGGGAGTTCCGGATGAGAACTAGTCGTCCGGGAGCGAAGTTGTAATCTTTGATACGGTTCCGATTCACTTGTTCGGCGTGTCGAGCGTACGATTCTCGGGCTTCCTTGACCTGGCGTGCTACCCGTTCGAGATCTGCGGGTCGTTTCTGTAACTGTCGGGCTCGGGTGGCGATGAGGTCTGTTGTCGAGAGTGGGGAATCTAGAGGGGGTGCGAGGAAAGTTGCTTCGGACAGATCGAAGGGGAGTATCGGTTCGACTCCGTGGACTAGGAAGTATGGCGAGTACCCGGTAGACTTGTGTATGGTGATTCTTTCGGCCCAAAATACCGAGTAGGCGTGTTCGTGCCACTTCTTGTCATTTCCGTCTGCAGACTTGATGAGGGCCTCTTGAACATCGTAGTGCCTTCGCTCGACAAGTCCGTTCGCTCGAGAGTTGTATGTCGAGATGCGAATGTGATTGATCTTATATCGGTCCTTCAGGTAGTCCAAGGCCGCGACAAATGGTTTGCCGTTATCAGTTACCAACTCCGGGCACGCTCCGTACCGACAGAGAAGGTCTTCGAATATGAATTGACCGAGCGTTCTCGCTGTTTCGGTCCGTAGCAATCGAAATTCGGGATATGCTGAAAGCGAGCACCTAGCTTGCACGATGTAACGGTATCCTCCAGCTCTTGGCATCGTCTTCGTGTCTATATGGATCCGGTGGAAGATTGGGGCGAGTTCGGGGACCGATGGTGGGATGGCTAGTTGAATGGTCTGTCGAATCTGACACTGGTGGCACGTTCGAATGAAATATTTGACATTCGGACCGAGTGAGGGCCACCAAAATCGTAGTTGTAACCGCATCCTGACTGAAAATATCCCTTTGTGTCCTAGGTCATCGTGGGCTTCTCGTACTAACCTCCATCTGCGTTCCGGAGGGACGACAAGCTGGTGCCGGTCGTTCCGAGTTGCTTTGCGGAAGAGGACTCCATCCCGAAGGAAGAACTGCGTCGCGTACCTGATTAGCGGGGTTAAAGGATCCGAGTACTTGGCGGGGAAATTAGTTGGGTCTTCGAGGAAGCGCTTGACGTCATTGAGCCGTCGATCCTTCGCTAGCTGGTCGTCCGTATAGGGAAATTGATCGGCGACCTGGGATCCGGTCGATGCAAAGGTCGATGCGAAAATCGATCCGAGGGCGAAACCATATGTTCGATCCATCCATTCTTCATAATCTTCTTCAACCGGTGGATCTTCCGGAGCCGGTCATCGTCTCGAGAGGCCGTCCGTGCACTTGAAATCCGTGGCCGGGATGTGTCGTAGCTTGAAGTTGAAGAGTAGTATTCCGGCGATCCATCGATTTATTGTAGCGTTTGGCTGCAGGTCGGGGTTGTTGATCATGCCCTTGATGTACGCGGCGTCCATTTCTACTACCAGGTTCTTGACTCCGATAAGGTGTAACCGACACGCGTGTAATGCTCGGAACAAGCCAAACAACCCGATTTTCAGCTGGGAATACTGTGATTGCGTCTGATTCCAGTTGATCGATCTGAAGCGGTTGATCCTTCGGCGTCCGTCGGGGTGTTCTTGTCCTAAATACCAGCCGACTCCGATGACCGATGAGTCGACGGCTAGAACGACTTCGTTATCGGAATCGTAATTGATAGCGCATAGAGCAGGGCAATGTAGAACGGCTTCCTTTAACATGTCCATCGATTCTTGCTCTTCATCTCCCCAATGGAAGACCAGGTTCTTGCGCGTGAGTCGATTGAGAGGCCTAGCCATACGGGCGAAGTCTTTGACGAACACACGAAGCACCCCTACTGTTCCGAGGAAGCCTTTTACTTCAGTGACGGTGCGGCACGAAGGCCAGTCTCTGATTCGTTGTATTTTCGACTCGTCGGCTTCCCTTCCCAAGTAGGTGAGCTGGTGTCCTACGAAGGTGGCCGTTTCTTTGCAGGGAATGAGCTTCTTGCCGGAGAACGTTCCTCCGACGGCTTTCATGCGTTTTGTAGAATTCGGTTGACGTCGCAGAGGTGCTCGTAGACGAAGCGGCGAATCCCGGGTTCTCTGGTAGGGTTTCGAAGGATCCATCCTCGAGTTCGTAGCGTGTCTGGGGGCCTAAGACTGGTACGTCGTCGGCGTAAGGATTGGTGGTTAGTGGTATCTCGTCCTCCAGAATAAATGCTACGTCGTTGTGGAGGATCTGCAGTGAGTTGGTGTATCCCATGGGTAAAACTGTAAGTCGAAGCGCTCCCAAGGGGGTTTGGAAAGTGGTAAGGTCCCTAGATCGCTCGTCGAGTTCCCTCTGGTCGAACGCTACGAACAGGTCGAGCTCTGTGTAGCATCCGCGTCCTCCGCAGCTTTCGGCAAGGGTCTCCATGTTGGGTGGCACGGCTGCGTCGCGGATCGTGACGGCATTCAGGTTCTGTAGGTCAATAATTGATCGCAATGCCACTCCGTCCTTCTTGACCAAGCAGAACCATCGTGAGCGATAAGAGGAATTCGAATGCTCGAGCGCACCGTTCTTTAGCTTTTCTCTGAGTAATTCGATGGCGCGGTCTCGAATCCCTGGGGGTATGGGAATGTTCTTGTTGACCCACGGAACGTGCGGAACTGTCGGAACGCGAATTGTTAGGACCAGTGCAGATCGCTATGAGCAGATCAGAGATCTGCGCTTGGCATTCCCCTTGGCTTGGTAAGGGCCGAGCAAAAGGCCAAGTGCAGATCCCTCAGATAGACGCACCAGAACGAGTCCACTCACTCCGCTGATCTTGAGAAGCTATCTTGATCGTGGGGAAGTGCGAGATAGGGATAGTCGGGTAAACAATAAGGCGCTAGTAGGGGTCAAGGGACCAGCCGTGCACTAGATACCTAAGATAGATTAGAGTGGTGCCTAAGGCGACTAAGTGGCAGTACAAAGAAGTCGTAGGCAATACAAAGAATTTCGCTAAGGAACTTCTGGTGGCAGTGCTCGCTACTTATATACTTTCTAGAAAGTCCGTCACCTGATCCGTTCATCCGCAGCACCGCCCCAACGCTTCGTCGGCACAGCCCCCAACGCTTCTTCGGCACAGCCACTAGCCAATCCAGTGGCTGTGCGGAACCCCGCAATTCCGTCAAGTTCCGTTCCGTCCTTCTAGATCCTTCTTCTCCATATGGTCCTTGTCGAGTGCTAATGATGACGCCATCCCCTGCCAATCCTGTGGCTGTACACCTCCGAGCTAACCCGTCTGCTATTCCTGTCCCCGGTGCTCTCGGAGTTCTCGAAGGTTCCGGGTGTAGCTCCATTCCGATGCCGAGCTGTCTGTATTCATCGGAGATCCACTTCTGTTCTGTTCCTGGATCCATCCAATGACGTGCCGTTCCTGTTCCGATGGGGTTCCTTCGATCGTTGAATCTCGGGTACTGAGTCCGGGGTAGAATGTGGGGTTCCGGTAGAATATTCCTCGGTCGTATCCATCGGGGATGATGATCTCATCGGTCTCGGTGTTCCTGCCGATCAAGAAGGTGGCGATCGCTCCGTCGATCCCTGTGCTCGAGAAGCATCCGCTAATGAGGATTGTTCCTTCTAGTGTGCCCCTCCAGCCGCTTACGATCTGTCCCATTGTCGTGTCCCTTATATGTCTGAGATATTCTGGGGCATCGAGTGTTAGTGGCCATGTAACCTGTACCGCTGCCCTGTGGCATTCCTCGACATGTGGGGATCGACAGATCCATGCTGTGGCTGTTGCATTAGCGTAGTATGTTTCTTCGTTTCCTGACCAGACCACCACTTCGTTCTCGAATGCTGTGAGGTAGTGGTTGTAGAGTGCTTGATGTTGTGTCCTGTGTGGCGAGTATCCATAGTTGGTTCGAATTGTGATTGGTTCTGTTCGTTCGATTATTCCCATTGTTTCCTCCAGTATGTCTTGTGCACATTCCCAGGCTTGTCTCCATGCCCATTGGCAATTCCTGCAGGAAGGTACTGGTAGGTGGTCTGCCCTTCTTGACCCAAATGGGCAGTAGCGGAATCGTGTATGGTATCGTCGATCGGGTGCCAATCCTGCATCAGCCATGATATGTCCTAGAATGGCAATCAGTCTATTTCCTTCTAACACGAATCGGATCGAAATACTTGGGACTGAACGTTCCTCGCTCTGCTTCAGTCCAAGCGAGAGCTCCCTCCTGCATCATCAGCATGTTGACGACGAGTTTCTTCTCCTCCGGCCACAAGAATTCGTTGCTGCCAATCTTCAAATCGTCCAATCGTTCCTTCGTAAGCCGTCCTGTTGGCTTGAATGGAACCGGTCTTTTGGGCAACTCGGGCATGTCCTCCAGAGGGTTCGGGTGCTTCCTTCTAATGACTCTAAATTCTTCAGGGAGAACTCCCGGCACGGGACGAACCTTCTGGGCGACCTTCTTGTAGGCCCAGAGAGCTGGATCGTCGATGTCTTGCGGCGATTCGAGCACGCACGAGTCACGTGGTTCGACAATTCCCAATTTCGGGTAGTCGTGGTCGCGTCTCGGTGTCTCTTCGTTTTCATTAGGTTTGTTGTACGCTTTCGTGGTGAGAAAAATAGATGAAATACGGGAATGCATAATAGATATTTCGGCTCTGTCTCCGTCTCGCTGATTCGCCGTACTCAGGTCCTTGACGAGTGATGAAAATCCCGCATTTCGTCGCAGTAAGTGGTTCTTACTCCGGTGGCAACTTTGCACGTCCTCGAGTAGTCGGTGGGGTCGGTGAGGGTTACGTGTTGGTCTCCAGAGTTGTAATCTTTAGTCTCGCATTCTGTGACAGCGAAGAAGGGTCTGCCGAGGAGGACTTGGAAGGGAGCCCTACGAATCACATGAGCCGGGAGCCAGACGCTGATCCCGGCGATGCTGAACTTCGCCTTGGGGATCAACCCTAGCGTCGATGACTTGCCGGAATCTGCGGTCTCGAGTGTGATCGTCTTTCCGGGTTCGAGGGGTATCCGTAGTTTTTCCCAAAGGTCTTCGCGTATTACGTTAACGCATGCCCCCTGGTCTAGGATGCATTCCACCTCCAGGGAGTCTTCGACAACGGCTCTGATCGTTCGGAGGGGTAGTGTCTTCTCGGCCAAGGGTCCCTCTGCCATCGCAAAGGTCGAGTTCGTCGTCCGGGTGCGTTCCGGTCGATCCGCGAAGGGTTCCGGTCGATCCGAAACGACTATGTGGGCTTCGTTCGCCGGAATTTTCTTGAGGGTCATCAATTCTTTGATCATTTTTCTGGCATCGGGGGCGATAGCTAACAGCTCCCTCTGTGAGACAGTCACGTTCTGGTCGAGGAGTCGATTGACGACCTTAGGGGCGAGAGTGGGGTCTTCGATGGGGGCTAGGAGACGAAACTGTGGCTGAGGGCGTTGTTTACTTATATCGTCCGGCTGCGGTGCTTTCTGTGAAGGGCGAGGAAGACTTGAGTCAGCTTGCTGCACGGGAGGTGATTGGGGTTTGTTCGATGTGACTTTGGAGGATGGCCCCTGTCTAGCTGGGATTTCGACGCCATCAAATTTCTTTCGACCTCCAGACGTCTTCCTCTTAGCTTTGTTCAGCATGACCTCTAGCCTAGCTACCTCCAGCATTGCTTGCTCATCTTCATCCCCCCCGTCGTCGTCGACTTCTTTGATCGTAGCCGAGGTGTACGAGTTCTGTGGGACGGTCGCGATTGCGAGGTCCTTGGTCGTATCGAACAGGTTGACTGAGTGGCTCGTTTCGCCTTCCCGAGCCTTGTCGACACGCTCCATGAGGTTCTTCCCCTGGACAGCGTTGGGTACGTAGTATCCGTTAGCTAGCACGATCTTCCCGTCGGCGTTCCGAGCGCATTTACCGGCCTGGATGTATTCGGTGACTTTTGGGCACGAGCGAATGAAGTGGCCCGGGTCACTACAAAATGCGCAGCCCGGGGGCCTCGTAGCCGTAAGGTTCTGGCGAGGGGTCGAGGGAGGTGCTCGGTTCGAAGGCTGCCCTCTAGAAAGGGCATCGAATTGAGTCTTGAGGTCCTTCAAAGCGCATGACTGCGGCAAGATTTGCTTCTTCTTTCTTGATTTGGACTGAGGGGCTGATGGTGCTGCGCGCCCCCTGCGATGCTTGTGCAGAGAACGAGGTTCCCCCTAGGATGAAGTCGGCGTGCTTGAAAATGGTGTCTATTTTGTAAGGGTCCCCGTCTTCGTGATCGGGCTCCTTGATCTCGAGACGACGGAGGAGGTGCGTCCTGAGATCTCCGGTGATTCCTCGAAGGAACGCGTGCTGTGCTTCCACCTCGGTAATCTTGTTGATCTCGACCAGGTACGAGCTGCGGATCAGGAACTCGCGTCGGTAACGTCCCAAATCGTCTCGGGAATTAATCTTCGTCTCGGACCAGGTGGTTACTAGCTGCTCTAATTCTCCACGAGAATAACGCTTTCCGGAGGCGAGCACCGGATACAAGGACCGCAACTGATCCTTGAGGGCATTCAACGATGGGTTCTGTTTTTTGGTTTCAGGCAAGGTTCCCCACAACTCTGCGACCTCTGTGCTGGAGTAGTAGAGGAATCCTTTCCTAATGATTTCCTCTGCCGTCCATGTGGTGTCGGCGGCGATCGTCTCGACGTCTTCGATAAATCGGTTTAAGGCTTTAGGGTCACTCCCATCGAAATGGGGCGCGTGCTTCGAGCTTCTTAGCGGGGGTCGGTTGGCCATTCTATTAGGTATTCTGGTGCTTGCTCGACTCAGGACTTGGGCGTTCTGTTGGAGTTGCTGAAGTACGCATTGATCAGAGGCGAGCTGGGCAATAGCGAGTTGGATTTCTGTAGCTCGGAGGAGTCTAGGCGGCGAAGAATCAGCTCGAGGCGGCTGACTGGTTGTTGTGGAGGCTGCGGGGAATGTGAATCTGACTGTGGGGTCCTCTTCTTCGGATTCTTCTTCTACGGCGGGGGTGTTTGGTTGTGAGGAGGGTAGCAATGACGAAAATGGCTCGGAAGGGAAGGATCCTGGCGTAAACGAAACCGATCCGAGCTCGCTGAAGTCGATTTCTGGGACTGACGGGGATTGCTCCGAAGGATAGGTTTCTTCCTCCTGGACGACTTCTAGACCAGGCTCGGTTAAGGGAGACGATATAGCGCTTCGTGAGGAAGACTGCGGGATGACGGTGTCGGATGGTTGTCTAGAACGTGAGCGGGTGTTACGGGCTGGTGCTGAGGGAGGAACTGGAATCGGCTGTGAGGCCTGGCGTCGAGCCCTGCCTCGGGTACTAATGGTGCCTTTGGGGTTTGGTGGTTACGAAGGAAGGGTTGGCTTAACCTGCCTCAGTGGGGCAGCCAGATGAAAACTCCAGTGGTCTCCGAAGAGCCAAGGGATTGAAGGTGAGTTGGCAGGAGCCTACCTGGGTGATCCGGAGGAGTACCGGTGGAGGGATGGACGATCCGAGGCGGATCCGGTGAGGAGGAAGGGCAGGAGCTGAGGTAGGGGGAGTGCCAGGCACGGAAGCGGCGGGAGAAGCTGGATTAGACTCGGGGATCGACGAGAAGCGTAAGTGGCTGTGTTTCGAAGACTAAAACTGAGACGCGGGGCAGGATCGACGAGGCCTGACCTTTGTTTCGGAACGCGCGGAACGACGGAAACGATGCTCGGAACGGCGAGTGCTGCTAGAGGAACGTCCGGAACGTTTACCGGACAGCTCCTGACAGTCTAGGACAACCGTGGCTACGACTAGTGACAATGAGGTAGCTAGGAGACCCGAGAATTACGAGGTGTGGCGAGTCGTTGATAGGATCGAAGTCTTCCCAAGCTGTAACCGACTTAGAGAGCTTTGGGACGAACGATAGAACGTAGAACTGGTAACATAGGATTCGCTGACCTTCTCCCTACTACATCCAAGCTCTATTTATAATACTGTGGTCCATGAGCCTTTGAGACGAAGCTGAAAGGCAGAGATAGGCATAGGAAGAAAAGGGGGGTGCATACGCGAAAGGGTCGAGGAACTCTAAGGGATCAAAGGCTGACAAGGGAAATGAAGGGCATGGGGTACGTCATTCAGGGGGAGCAGAGCCATAGGACGAGTAGGAGAGCACATGCGGGGGAAAAGGGGGTGCATATCTAAACAAAGGCAAAAGGAAAGGCGGACCGAGGGGGACCTGACAAGAACTGACCAAAGGGGACTCATAATGGGGGAACACGACGAACGGGGCATAGGCGACGTGCAGGCGGGCATGTAGAAAGGGATAAAGGAAACAAAGGAAGGCATACATTCACATTGGCTTGGGAGGCTTGAGGAGGGCACGTTCGGATGGCTCCCCCGAGTTGTCCATTCGGAATTCCGGAGCGGGAAGCGGGGAGGGAGGAAGAAGGGATGCTCTATGGGGTTCTTGTGCCGGTACCTTGTGTCGATAGCTTCCTTCGGTACTCCTGGAGGCGGTCGACGACGTTGAGCCTTTGTGTGGCACGCTTTGTCACGTGACTCCGTCGATCGGTCTCACTTGCCTAAACCGTATCTCGCGACTGATCCACTCGTAGCACGTGACGGATCTCTTCACCGCGAACATACCTCTCTGGAACAGCTATACCTCCGGATTTCTGGAGTCGGAGCAGTACTTGAACAAACTGCATATCGGCTGTCTCGAGAGGTGGGCCGCTACGGGCGCGACATCGGGCATATGCGAGAAATGCTCGAGGATGGCACGAACATGGTGGCACAAACCGATCAGAGAGACGCAGATATCGTGGAGCAACTCCAAGCGATGAGGTCACTCCTGGAATCGGTAAGGGATGTAGCACGGCTATTCGAAGGATACATGGAGAGGCGAGTTACTGCCTGGAACAGCTTCCACACCAGCTGGGTCGACATGCGCCATCTACAGGCAGTCCGCTGGCACGAGCAACAAGTGTCCCAGCAGACGATCCAAGCCCAACACGTCACGATGGCTCAACGGATGGAGACGAACTCCCAGGAACTCGAAAGGCTAGCGGCCCGTCTCAGCAGCGTGGAAGGCATGGTCAGGAACATCCATCGGGCGGTTCACCAGGAGGAAACAGAAGACTACGAGGCAACGACAATCATCCAGCGGGCCCATCAGATCTTCGACCTGGTCGACATGCACGCGGTCACCGACAGGACTGCCACTGAGGGACGCCTGGATGAGATCGACCAGAACATCGCCAGCCTCTTGCAGCGAGTGAATCCTCAGAACTTCTTCGCCGGCAACCGCACCTCACCAGCATCAGTGCCAGTCACTGAACGACACCCACAAATCCCCTCACCGGTTCAACCACAGTCGGCACCGGCTCGTCTTCCCTGGTGGCCCATGGGAGGAAACTATGCTCTGCAGGAACACTCGAATGAATACCACCGCAACTGGCACTCACCACCAGGATCGCCGACACCAAACGTCAGGGAGGTCAGAGCCAGGGAAGCGGCAGCAGGATACGTACGCGGAGCGGGACCAAACATCCCACCACCGATCCAACACCGAGACACTGGCTGGCCGGTTCAGGCAACACTCCCGGCGACAAGACGAACTGGTCCGCAGGACACCTACTCCTGGAACCAATCGGACGCTATCGGCTTCCCGGCTCAAGACTACTCAACAACGACGGCGAACGATGAGGCATGGTCAGAATGGCCTCCGGCACCTCCAGACTGGGACCAAGAGGCGCAAGAGCTCTACACCCCGGTCGTCGTTCCCCTCCAGCCGGTAACAAGTCAGGACAGCGGCGTCGGGCAGGAGTCGAGTCAAGAGAGCAAAGAACCAGAGGACGTTGAGGAACAGTGAAGGGCAACGGCAGGCAACACGAACAGGACAAAGGCAACCGAGTAGTGGGGCGGGGTATGGCTGGTAGCTTAGAGCTCGCCTCCTGTAACACTAGTGTACTAAAATATTTATGTATTGACACATTCGCCCCACAGACAATGACTACAAACACCAACACAAGCAAAGGAACGGAGAAGTACCCCCTGTTTAGGGGCGAAATCTCAGAAAGCATCGAAAGCTGGAAGAACCAAATGACTTCCAGGCTGAATGAACGACACCCAGGCGACCTCAACAAGCAGGTCGTATTAATCTATAGAGCTCTCCGTGGCAAAGCACAAACATGGATCGATGCTCCCTGGACCAAGTTCAAGGACAAGCAAATCACTGAGGTAGACGCCAGCGGAGCGGTCAAAGTTCAAGGCGCATGGAAGAACTTAGAAGAACTGTGGACCTACCTCACAGAACGACACATGAAACTGTACAGCTTGAACGATCAAGCAGAAATCCTCTTACACAAGATCAAGCAGAGGACAGCGCGCGTGGACGCATACAATGATGAGTTCGATAAGATTGCGGTGAACCTACCCTTGCAGGTGTACCCCGAACACATATTGTTGTATCACTACAAATGAGGGCTCAGTGACAAGATACGTGGCCGACTACAGACCAACGTAGACAACGACAACTGGAGCCTCGACCAGTGGAAGGAATATGCGTGGCGCATCGAGATACAACAAGTACAGGCCAATGCAACACAGTCAAACAGTCGGTATCGACCGATGTTTAGGAATGGATATCAGGCAACGTACAGGCCTGAGGGCGCAGGTACTTACCCAGGAGAGTACCTCAGCGAGCCCATGGACGTGGATGTCCAGAAACGACGAGTCACCAGCTCTGCATGGAAACAAACCCCTCCAGTAAGGCGTGAGAGCGGGGCATGCTGGGAATGCAGCGCAACGGGTCACTGGCAGAGTGAGTGCCCAAGACTCCGAGCAGGCGAAAAGCCTAGCAGCGGGAGATGGAAATCAAGAGGAGCCAGGGGAGCCCGTTACGGAAAAGGAAAAGGAAAGAAATCTCTTCACCGCCGGGAGATGGGGTTGGAATCTGATTCTGAGCTCGAGGAATTGGAGGATTTAAAGAGAGGGCCTCGTCAACGTGCAAGGTGTCAGAACGGCACGAAGAATGACGACGAGGAAGAACCCGAGGAGGGTTTTTAGAGGCACACGCCGACGATCCGACGGATCGGCGTGGAAGTCTCATACGTCGGTGGACTACCACAAGAATCGACAACCGACATCCAAAGATCAAGATTAGATTATCGCAGGGGCAAATCAGGAACCAAGAAGTCGAAGCAATGATCGACTCAGGATCAGCGATATCTACGATCAGCCCGATAATGGTGAAGGACTTGAAGCTACACACCAAGCCCAACGCCGGCACACACGTAATTCGAAACGCGGACGGCACGCTAAACAAGGATGGATGGAAGGAGGATGTGGTAGTCAACATGAATACAGGAGTAACCAATGGATGGGTCCGCCTGGCAGTGGTTATGACTGCAGGGGACAAGCTTCTATTGGGAGCAGACTGGCTAAACCGGTATGGCGTCAACATCAACTGCGCAACCGGAGCAGTCACAGCAAGAGGAAGAACTACCTACATGATTGGCACCGAACACTTACGCTGATCACAAGAAGCTGTGATAGCAAAACGGCAGAAGAAGAAGACCAAATGAAAGAAGCCAGTGCAACCCAGGAGAATGGTAACTACAAAGCGGAAGCCTCGGTACCCAGATGAGGAAAGCAGCGACGAAGACGAGGAAGAATGGCTGAAGGCAACACCCCCATCCTCGCCAACCAGGACGGTGGCGTCGCCAACACCAACCAAACCAGCTCGGCCAATAGTACCGCTAAAACCTCACCCGCCAGTTGTACCATTCGCCCTACCAGGAGTGCCAGCCTTCGCACCTGAACAACCGAAACCAATGGATGGGGTTGACTCAGAAATAAGCCAAGAACTGATGCCCCCAAGACCTGTCTACCCCAGAATCCCAGAGCAGGAATTCCGGGAAGGAAAATGGATCACCAGTTGGAAAGGACATGATATCAGGATTGTCGAAGGAACTCTCGACTGGACCGTAATTGTCAAGGACAAGTTCGCCAGCTTCAAGACTAGGGAAGCGATGGAACTGCACATCAAACGAGAAGTATATCAACAATCCATTAGTGGATACGACGCAACTAGACTCGAGCTGCTCTATGGACCATACTTTGCAGCAGTGCACGAAGACATTGCAAATGAAGCGCGATGGATCTACGATTACGAACACGAATGCGTAGCGGCACGAGAACGAGAGCGAAGGAGAGTGGGAAGCGGCAATCAGAGACAAGCGCTCCCACCGGCACCAGGACTAGGGAAGAGGCAGAAATCCGAAACCGACGAAGAAGGAGCGGCCCATGCAGACTCTGAAAGGAGGGATTGGGCTGCGGAAGCATCGACTGTCATTCGCCGGATGCAAGTAAAACGGCGGGAGTCCATTCCGTCGTCAGGCAAGGAGATTAACATAATCATTGGAGCTGAGCCAACGGCTCCAACCTTGTTTGGAAGGCACATGGCTAGTAGACATCGAAGGAACGTCGAACGTCGGGCTCGGTCCATGCAGACTCTGAAAGGAGGGATTGGACTACACCGAAGGAGAGATGAGCTACTCCCAGTGGGGCGTCCACTGATCAAGCGACGTCTGTCTAAGTACCCAGACGGTCTTCATCGGGTAGGCCTGGGGAACAGAGAGAAAGGGACGACGTGGAAACATACCACGGTATTAAAAGAAGGCGCTGAAGTGGGTAGGCGATGGCCCACGCAACAGCGGTTCTGCCGAGAACGCTCCCATGCCGCATTAAGAAAGAATGGGGAAGCAGCCGGAAAGTACCCTCCAGCTCCTCAAGGTAGAGTGGTAGCTGTCGCTAAGGAATCAGGGGAATGGAATGAGGTACAAGACCCTGGTGCTAGTGGAAGCATGCTCCCCCAATGGGGTCAAGAGTCCAAGCTCCTAGACCGAAGGTACCTGCGAGCACCGGCTCGTACAACAAAGTGGGAGAGGTCGGCGCGGAAAGGGAAAACTATGGTCACAACCACCACCATGAGAGGAGTACCGCTAAATTGCTCTTCGCCCCAATCCCAGAAGCTGAATCTGGTAATCAGCACCGGAGGCTTTGTCCGAGCAATGGATACTGAGATCCGGAAACGACTTACCAAGTGGAACTCGGTAGCGCAAAAGTATGCTCAGAAAAAGGCTCTGAAGGAGGGAAGGTCGGCAGACAGCAAGGAACGACCCCTCAAAGAATTAGTACCGCCACAGCTCTGGAAGTACTTGGATAGATTCGATAAGGAACGCGCAAAACGATTGCCCAAGTCAACCAAGTGGGATATGAAGATCGAACTCGTGGAAGGAGCAGAACTTCCAAAACCCGGACCAGTATACAGCCTATCACCGGCAGAACGACAAGCAGTGGAGGAATTTATCAAGGATAACCTGGAAAGAGGATGGATTCGAAGAGTCGACAACCAATTGGCACCTCAGGACAAAACATCCGTCTGTGCCCCAGTATTCTTTGTCGGCAAGAAAGACGCAGGTGCCAGACTGGTAATCGACTATCGAGCCATCAACAAGATTTGTAAACCAGATCCTTATCCCATTCCACTCCTCCACTCGCTGCCAGACGAATTGGCGACAGCTACATGGTTTACGACCCTCGACTTGCGAAGTGGATACAACAACTTGCGCATACACCCAGGTCACGAGAAGTTTGCGACGTTCAGGACACACCGAGGAGTGTACCAACCCCTAGTCATGCAATTCGAATGATGAATTCACCAGCCGTATTCCAACGAGCGATGAATGAATTATTCGAAGATATGATTAGCAGAGAAGTGTTGGTCTACCTCGACGACATCATCATCTATGCCAAAACGGAAGAGAAATTGTGGGACATAACCCGTAGGGTCATGGAGCGACTCAGGGAAGCAGACTTCTACTGTAAACTAGAGAAGTGCTACTTTGCCCAGAGGGAGTTGGATTATCTCGGATTCGTGGTCAACCAAGAAGGATTGAAGATGGACCCCTACAAAGTAAAGGCGGTAGAGGAATGGCCAGACCTCCAATCAAAAAAACCGATATTCGACGGTTCATTGGATTCGCCAACTTCTACAGGAAATTTATCAATGGGTTTGCCAAGATTGCAAGACCTTTAACGGAACTAATGTCGGCCAAACGAACGTTCACCTGGGGAGAACGGCAGAAAGCAGCCTTTCGAGCACTAAAGGAAGCATTTACCTCAGCACTGATACTCAAGCGACCAGACTACAACCGGCGATTCATAGTGGAAACAGATGCTTCGGACCTAGGGATGGGAGCAGTTCTATCGCAGGAATTCGACGATGGAATCTTGCACCCAATTGCCTACTGGTCAAACGCATATACTGGAGCAGAAAAGAACTACCCCATCATGAAGAAAGAACTTTTGGCAATAGTCAAGGCGCTTGGAGTGTGGCGACATCACCTCCAGGGAGTACCCAACGAATTGGCGACACGCATCCTGTACGATCAAGCAAACCTACGATACTACATGCAGAAGCAGAAGGTACCCAGTCAGACCGAAAACTGGGCAGCATTCCTATCCAACTTCAAATTCACGATCGAGTACCGACCAGGAGCAAAGAACGCTCGTGCAGACGCACTATCCAGACGACCAGACTACGGGATAGAAGAAGAAAAGAAGGAATCGGTCATCCTACCGAAGGAATGGTTCGCGGAACCAGAAGCAGACATCAGGGTGATATATTACCTGATTCAGGATGACGACCTATATGACCAAATGGCAACAGCCTGGGAGAAAGCCAGCTGGACAAGACCATTCGAAGACGGAAAGAGTGGAGGCGTCCTCGTTGGAAATAGCGAGTTGAGCCTGAAGTATGACAAACGGTTGAGGAGCTGGACCAAGAATGGTAAGATAGCTCTCCCGGACACGGAAAACGCTAGGGCTATCAGGAAGGAACTTGTACGACATAACTATGATGAGCCTAGCGCAGGGCACGGAGGCCCGGAGAAGACCCTGGAACGAGTCAAAAGACACTACTGGTGGCCAGGAATGAATAAAGAAATCACTGAGATAGTGCAGAGCTGCGATACGTGCCAGCGAACCAAAGCAAGACGAGGAAAGATGCAACCACCGCTCCAACCACTCCCAGTACCACAGGCACCATGGGAAGAAATCACTATGGATTTTGTCACCGGCATACCAGTAACCAAGAACAAGCATGATGCAGTACTGGTGGTGGTGGATCGCTTATCCAAGATGGCAAGGTTCCTGCTCACGACCAAGACCGCGAACACGGAAGAAACAGCTCAACTCCTGGTCAACAACATATTCTGTCTGTTCGGAAGGCCAAGAATTGTGATCAGCGACCGAGGACCCCAATTTGCAAGCAAGCTCATGGGATACATCACCAACACAGTTGGAACAGAACAGAAGCTGAGCATGGCCTACCATCCACAGACAGACGGACAAACTGAACGAGTTAACCAGGAGATGGAGCAGTACCTACGCTGCTATGTCAACCAGGATCAAGACGATTGGGATAGGTGGCTACCAATGGCAGAATATGCCTACAACTCAAGAGTACATTCAGGAACAGGAAAGGTACCCTTCAAAGTCGTACTGGGAAGGATCCCAGAGCTAGCCTATATCAGCAGCCTGGCTGAAGCAAGCGATCAAGGATGGGTAGAACGGGCCGAACGAGCCCAGAAAGAAGCGAAAGAAGCAATGAAAAGAAGCCAGGACCAGATGAAGCGATACGTGGATCGGCACCAAGGAAGAATGCCAAGCTTCGAGATTGGCGACCAAGTTCTTCTTGATGCCAGGAACCTTACTCTTCTAGTTCCGACAAGGAAGCTCAGCGAAAGGAACCTCGGACCCTACACAGTGGTTGCCAAGCACGGAACAGTCAATTACGAGCTAGACCTGCCGAAGGAATTACGCATACACCCAGTATTTCACGCAGGACTCCTCATTCCGTACAGACAACCGGAACAACCAGGAGGAAGGGAGCCGAGGCCTGGACCAGAAATTATCGCTGGAGAAGAAGAGTATGAAGTCGAAGAAGTCAACGGCATCGAAAAGAAGAAAGGGACGTGGAAACTCAACATCAAATGGAAAGGGTACCCGGAAGAAGAAAATACCTGGGAACCCCTGAGCAATCTCGAAAACGCATGGCAAACAGTAACGGACTACCTCAATGAACATCCGATGGAAGACGCAGAAGCAGTCTTGGAAATTCGGAAATGGCTAAGGAAGCTGAAGGGAAAAGCAGCGCGATCGACAAGAGGACTCGAAATCGATGGCACCAACATTAGAGGGATCCACAAGGTACAAGACCACCCACATCCGGCAAGTGACAGGCGACATTGGGAAGTGCAACGCCCGTCGGAGCAAGCAACCACCTCGGGAAGACACCCCGAAGCAGAACAATGTGGAACACACCTACTGGAAGAAATCCTTGGAAGCAGGTGGACCGATTGGATGCCCCGGCACTGAGGGCAAGAATATCAGGCACCGGTTTAACAAATAAACGGTAACGGCCACTCGCTCAGGACACCCTCAAACAAACCATTGATTCTGCCGAACTGAAAGGCATGAGGAAATAAATGACGGCAATTCTGCCGAGCTACAGGCATGAGGAAATAAACGGTACGCAATTCTGCCGAACTGCAGGCATGAAGAAATAAATGGCATGTAAACCCAAAAACGAGCTGCCGAACTAGCGGCAAGGAGAAGAATACTAGAAGAAAATCAAGATAATCACATGCACAAAATCAGTCAATTAACAGGCTTCACTCCTCCTTGCAGTCCGGAATTACGCCTTTGGGGGGGGAATGTTAGAAGGAAATAGACTGATTGTCATTCTAGGATAAATTATGACCAATGCAGGATTTGCACCTGATCGACGATACCATACACGATTCCGCTACTGCCCCTTTGGGTCAAGAAGGGCAGACAATCCACCAGTACATTCCTGCACGAAGTGCCAATGGGCATGGAGACAAGCCTGGGAATGTGCACAAGACATACTGGAGGAAACAATGGGAATAATCGAACGAACAGAACCAATCACAATTCGAACCAACTATGGATACTCGCCACACAGGACACAACACCAAGTACTCTACAACCACTACCTTGCAGCATTCGAGAATGAAGTGGTGGTCTGGTCTGGAAATGAAGAAACATACTATGCTAATGCAACGGCCACAGCATGGATCTGTCAATCCCCACATGTCGAAGAATGCCACAGGACAGCGGTACAGGTTACATGGCCGCTAACACTCGATGCCCCAGAATATCTCAAGCATATACGGGACACAACGATAGGGCAAATCGCAAGCGGCTGGAGGGGCACGCTGGAGGGAACAATCCTCATAAGCAGATGCTTCTCGAGCACAGGGATCGACGGAGTGATCGCCACCTTCTTGATCGGCAGGGACACCGCACCAGATGAGATCATCATCCCCGATGGATACGACCGGGGAATATTCTACCGGAACCCGGCAACCTACCCCAGACTCAGCAACCGAGATCCACCGATCGAAGGGACGCTGTCGGAACATGACAGACACATCATTGGATGGATCCAGGAACAGAACAGAAGCGGATCTCTGATAAATACAGACAGCTCGGTATCGGAATGGAGCTACACCCGAAACCTTCGCGAACTCCGAGAACACCGGGGACAGGAATAGCAGACGGGTTAGCTCGGAGGTGTACAGCCACAGGATTGGCAGGGGATGGCATCATCATTAGCACTCGACAAGGACCATGTGGAGAAGAAGGATCTAGAAGGACGGAACGGAGCGCAACGGAGTCGTGGGGTTCCGCACAGCCACCGGATTGGCTAGTGGCCGTGCCGAAGAAGCATTGGGGGCTGTGCCGACAATCGGTTGGGGCGGTGCTGCAGATAAATGGATCAGGTGACGGACTTTCTAGAAAGTATATAAGTAGCGAGCACTGCCACCAGAAGTTCCTTAGCGAAATTCTTTTGTATTGCCTACGACTTCTTTGTACTGCCACTTAGTCGCCCTAGGCACCACTCTAATCTATCTTAGGTATCTAGTGCACGGCTGGTCCCTTGACCCCTACTAGTGCCTTATTGTTTACCCGACTATCCCTATCTCGCACTTCCCCACGATCAAGATAGCTTCTCACGATTAGCGGGGTGAGTGGACTTGTTCCAGTGTATCGGCTCTGGGGGATCTGCATGCATTCAGGCCTCAGGCACTAGCCGGGCCCTGTCGATCATGCCGATCTCTGATCTGCTCGAGATCTCCAGCCTACTAGCTGTAAATACTGGAAGGGAAGGACTTCATTGCCAAGTGTGGGGGCAAGTGCCCTAGACCCTGACATGAAGCCAACCTGCCCCCAGAATGGCTAGCCAAGGTGGGGGAAAACCACAAGATCAGATAATGACTCCCTTGCAGTTATTCATGGTTATTCGAACTGGTTCAAACACAAGACCAGCACGGATACCCATGTATGGGGATGCCAATCGTGCTGATCCCTGTCGATCTACACTGGTCCTAACAAAATATGTGAACATTATAAGTACTACTGTCAGACCCCTACTAAGCTATCGAGGTGTATCAATATCAAAGTAGCAATACGGTACATAGCTTAAGGCTATTGCACCCTACTGTCGAACGTAGTAACTATTGTGTGAATAAGTTTTCCAATACCTCTTATCGAGTGCTAACAGCGTGAACCCTGAGATTAGCTACCTTAGCAGAACGTGCTATCGATAATAGTGTTAGTAAGTTATAGGTTTAGTCATAGCCAGCCTAGGTTAGTTTGATACAACGACCTAGGAGGACTATTGATTCCATAAATCAATAACGTGAGATTTGGATTAACCATCTGTTACCAGATAGTTATTCAGAATTACGTTACTTACGTGTTTCACTTAAGTAACCAGCACCATAATAATCACCAATTAACAGAGATGGCACATTTGGACTATATGATGACATATCAGTATGAGTAACATATCAGGCAATTACAAGTAGGAGCCTCTGGAATTTGGTCAGAATGCAATATCAGCCAATTAGAGCAGTTTTCTTCTATAATTAGGACAAGCCAGGACAATATTGTGTATGCTTGGAAGAGATTGTAGTGAAGTATATATAATAATATAATTTATAAATGGACATTACTCAGACCTATGGCCAGCGGGGTTTTCGGCGAAGCCGAAAATGCCAGTGCTGGTTTTATTTTTCATCGAAGTCAACTGATTACATAATGATGCGGAGCTCGAGCTTTCTGTGTTGCTCTCCAGCCACCGACCATAATGGAATCGGTTTAACGCGTATGTGCACCCAATGGACGCAGACGCAGAAAACTGCTGAGGATAAGTACAGAAACGAGTAACCATGTGTACGTTAATATCATCTCTACGCTATGCTGTTGCTGTTACGTCCGCATGCCTCTTTCTTTCCTAATATCTAATTATGTTGTGCCCGCAGGTTTCGAGTCATGTAAACACCAGATCCTTTACCAGAAATTCAGGGAAATTCATGCTTGTGCAAGTCCTAGGGTTCGTTGGATGACATAAAATGACGATGCTGAGGAGATTGACAATGAGAAAGTGTCGTCTTGACCGGAAAATAACCTGGCGGATCTAGGCGAGCCAAGTCATCCGACTACAACTACCCATGATTGATATGGATTGGTGCAGGTCCCTGAATACGGGCATGCTCCTCTATTCGTCAAGGTACTGTAATTTCATGGCCGTCCCGCGACAATTTGCTTCTTGAGGGTCAGAAAATTCGCACAGCTTGTATGCTAGCATACTAGTAAGAACACCAAGAAATCAATGACAATAGGGATCCGTGCTTTGATTATTACTGGTTTGTTATGCGATTACAAGTACTAACACTGCACCTAGCATCTAGATATAGTCGCAGTCATCGTGATATGCATCGCGATGCCTGGTATCAGTACACATCACCACTCTAGTTTCTCCTCATCAGATACCTTCACTAAAAGGACTACAAGAACAGGTGGATGCCGACCCGGTGCTTCGTCTTCCGTAACTGGGGCATTGTTCTCCAACACCGCATCAGTCTTGCCAAATCTCCTCAAAACTTCAACTACCCCTTCACATAAATTCCGTCTGGCTGTAACTTCGTTTTGGGTGAGGTCCAAGAGAGGCCGGCCGATTGACAGTGCCTCTCGACGGGCAGGGTGAACGATGCCGCCGCGAAGGTTTCGAACGCAATGGAGCCGATTTGGTGGCAACGAACATGACGTTTCGTAGTGGCTAGATAATTGACTTGGTTCCTCCCCAGTACGAAGAGTATAAACACTCCCTATCTTCATATCCACTTCGACCAAACGAGCACTCGTTCGCCTGCCTCTCACGAATTGGAACGGCGACGCTTCATACCGACTCTCATCTCTCCACCCCTCCCAGTCCAACCCGACATTATCCCTCAGCACCACACCATCCGGTAACTTGCCCCTTTCATACGCCTCGCAACTCCTATTCTCATCCGTCCCTTTCATCTGTTCAACGATCCCGTCCAACTCAGCTTGCTGCTTCGATGACCACTCGGGGTTCCATGCATCCTGAGTTTCGACCATAACAAGTCTCATCTCGCTCACCCATCTCGGTTCTTCTTCGGCCTTTTTCGTCCCCGGAAACGACGCAAGTGTCTTCTCACCCAGAATCACCTGCCGAATAACACCCCATCGGACGTCATACAACAACGCGCGGAACACCCTTAACATATGCTCCAACTTCCTAAAGTACGGATGCACATACTTCACCACTTCCTTCTCAAAGTTCTCAAAATTATTCATGATCTCGTTCTTCCGTTTTCGAGCTTTCTTCAATTCCGGCTCGTATAATCCGCGTTCCAGTTTCCCCTTTTTATTCCAATCGTATATCG
Organism: Inonotus hispidus; assembly: GCA_024712875.1. Lineage (NCBI taxonomy): Eukaryota > Fungi > Basidiomycota > Agaricomycetes > Hymenochaetales > Hymenochaetaceae > Inonotus > Inonotus hispidus. The sequence continues at coordinate 575,902 of CM045722.1, read as the reverse complement.
CGGAAAAGGCCATGTCGGGTACGCTCCATTCGTATTTTGGGCGCTTCTCGTTCCCAGGTCCACGACGTGTTGTCATTACCCAGATGAAGCAGAGAAAGATTTGTCGATGCGTGTCCCATGGATCAAAGATACATCTTTCAAGTTTCCTCTTCGGAAGCTTGGCGGGAAAAGTGTTGATGATGGGCTTTGGCAAGTCATCCGAGAATAAGAATGGGGGACGATCGTTGATAATACATGATGGAGAAGGCTGCTTACCGGAAGATGTCTCCTCTTCTCCTGCAGACGAATATCGACCTCGTCAAGACAGACAATGACGCCTTCCCAGGTACTGGCAGAGATGGAGAGGTTTTCCGGGCCAACAGAACGTAGTGCAAGACCATACATTTGGATCTTCGTGATTGCTGCATTCAGAAAATTAACAAGAGGCAGAGACATGATGGTCTGGGCGCAGCGAAACAGTCACACCTTTAAGATAATCCATGAAAGAATCCGCAAGTTCGTCACAATCGTCGAAATAAACGACTGGTTTCATGATCTCAGCTAAGACGACTCGGATAGGTTCATGTTTACGTAGAGTCGAACGAGCCATGAGACTACGAGGATCCAAGAAAGCTGGGAGTTCCATAGGAATGGATGCCCACTACTTTGCGCATAGTATATCAGTACCTTGAATCTTCCGAGCACCCTCAAAGTGATACGCACGCCGTGAGTGAACGAACGCGATTGACCATCAGCTGATTTACTGAACACACGAGGAGACCAGACCGATAATTCGACAGGCAAATAGCCTACGTCCTGCCAGTCACGCTCTTTTCCAGTTTCAGGTCGTGAGCCTTCTCCTTCTGCTTTCTTGAAATCGTTCATAGACTCTTGGGTGATGACGAGTTTACCGCGATGAGGCGCTATGCTGCTGAGGTCGCTGGCATCATTATTGCGGGGACCATGATAGGATGATTGGGATCGCAGCTGGCGTTGTTGAAGTGAGCACTCGACGAGGTCAGAGTCAAACTTGACACCGTTCATTTCCATTGCTGCCTCTGGATGACCTGAAGAAGATGCCTGAGGGTATGGACTCTCCGAGCGTCGAGACATGACTAGAAAGTGCCGTAGGGAGAGCCGAGAAGAGCCTAGTAAAGCGCAGGGAACGATTGAGGAATCAATGAGAGAACAACAGCACCAGGAGCTGGGGTGTACAACAGCCACCCGTCCAAGCGGCAAGCAGACTTCTCCAAATTCAGGTTACTAGCTCCCAGAGTTCCAGTATTAGGGTGAGCAGTAACCCGAGGTCGATAAGTGAGAGACCGCACAGGTGTAACTTGAGATTGTGGACGATAAAACGTACCTCAACAGCGAAGCGAAACGCGCGGCAAGAACTGAAAAGAATGGGGAATGAAATTTCGGCGACTGCACGTGAACCAAATAAGCCCAAACAGACACGTCACGTCCGCACCTTTGCGTGTGTCCTGTTCCCGACCCGTGAACGGTGAGTGTTGGCAAGACACGGTTCATCTTCTCTCCTTCACCTCGCACAGCTCAATTCGCCTCATATCCCGACCCCCAGTTCACTAACCTGTAGCAAGTGTACAAGAAACGACTTGAGCTACAACGAACAGAGACAAATTGCTTCACGTAGCAGCAAAACGGAAAGGAAAAGGGTACTCGAGGAAGTGACTGGGAAAGAGTAGGATAGGATGAATATCTTTCGGTTTCTCGGTGAGCCGTTCTTTAGGTGACGTACTCTTTGTTGGGAGTCGGAAGAGCTGATTGGTATCTGTCCGTGGCGTAATAACGAAAACCTCAATGAACTGCGTACAAAAATTTAAACAAAAAACAATTGAATGGAAACTACGATGGGTCAAATGAACTGGGGATTCAGGTGACCTCTCGCATCTGGCGTCTATAGGCATTCTGGTGCATAAGATCCAGACCTCGCGGTCGTGTCGAGGTACGTCCCCTCCATTAGACAAATTCTCCCCAATTGTCCCTCGGTGAAAAACTTCAACTGACAAACTACCTTTCTTTCCTCTCGGCAATGTCATGCAATGAACTCGCCAACGAACAGGGATCTCATTCAAAACCCAAGCCCTCTACGTCCTCGTCTTCATCACACGCTACCTCGACCTCTTCCTCGGCGAATGGATATCATTGTACAACACGCTCATGAAGCTTTTCTTCATCGGTAGTAGCTGCTATATCCTCTACCTCATGAAGATCCGGTTCAAGTGAGTTTCCCACTCCCACCTTACATTTGCCGTAATGCCAAACATGGATACTCACCATGAACCCACTTATCCCGGCTATCTCATTCTTTCCGCGTCGCGTACCTTCACACACCGTCCCGCTCCATTCCTCTGCCTCTTAACCTGCGAAAATCAGACCAACTCAAGACCCTGCAATCGACACCTTCCGCATCGAGTTCCTCCTCGGCCCATCGCTGCTCCTCTCCCTCATCTTCAGGTACAAATTCACTTTAACCGAAGTTCTCTGGTCCTTCTCCATCTTCCTCGAATCCGTCGCGATCCTTCCACAACTCTTCATGTTACAGCGTACAGGCGAAGCTGAGACTATAACAACCCATTACGTCGCCGCGCTGGGAGCGTATCGGGCGCTGTATATACCGAATTGGATCTATAGGTACTTTACGGAGGGGAGTGTGGATCCTATTGCGGTCGTTGCGGGGCTTGTGCAGACGGGGCTGTATTTGGACTTTTTCTATATTTATTTCACAAAGTGAGTTTTTTTTCCCGTTCGTTCGTTCGTTCGTTCGTTCGTTTCTTTCTTAGTCCCGGGCTTGGTCTTGGTCTTGCTGGACCTTGCTTTCCTTCCTTGGTCTATCTATCTAACTAACTGGCGAACTTGATCGTTCTCGTAGAGTATTGCACGGACAGAAATTCGAACTTCCCGCTTAAACGTGCCAGGTACGGGGCGGCATGGCACCACCACACCGACTCTTCGTCGTCGTCGTCGTTTATTTCCCACCATCGGCAGTGCCTTGGACGTTGTCTGTTGCCTCCCTCTCTCCAATCTGCACTTCCATACGTATATGTGTATGGTCAATTATTCCCCAGTAGTTTCTGTCTTCTCTTCTGTTACGCGAATGTCAGTGCCAATGTCAATTGCCGATGCCGATGTTGATGTATGTATGGCGCGCGGACGAGACGAGACAATAGACGCGGGACATATGTGAACAAATAGATTTTACAATCTGGTTTGCTTTGATTATAATCAATCAGTTTCTTGCGCTTGAACGGACTGGAGCTTATGAGAGGATTGGACTGAGGTGTCGGGGTTGAACGAAACGAATGAGCGAGGTTATGCGTGTGTGTCCGAGATACGAGTTCGGAGATTTGGTTTCGGACAACTAACTCGAGAGTGTTTCCGAGATAGTAGCGTATTTCATAGCAGGAACCCAACGAACTTATGCGGCATAGAGAGAACGAAACGAGTATAAAAAGCGGGTAAAATTATGCACATGGGAAGAATATACGTATGCGTACAATGTAACGAAAGAGAAGATGTATCTGGGAAGAAAAAAATGCAATAAACTCTATAAACCACCTCCGCAGTGACCACGACGCCGTACCACGTCCACGCCGCAACGCCCCCACTTCACTCAGTATACTGATCCGTCATCTCGTCCTCCGCCTGTACCTTCTCCACAATCATCCTCACCTTCTCATACACCGGGAAAACCACCGCCTGCCCAGGGGCAACCCTCAAAACCCGCGGCGTAATCCCCTTATAAAACGCCCTCGCGCCCTCCTGCCTGAACATCTCCGCCGTGATCCCCCAGATCTTCTTCCACGCCGGCACGCCCTCCGCATACGTCGTCTTCTGCAACCGCGTCTTGATCGTGTCGATCGGCGCGTTCGAGAACGGGCCCATCGCGCCCGAGATGAGGCCAATGAACATCGTCTGGTACGAAGGCAGCTCCGTCCGCTCGGGCTGATACGAGTGAGCGAGTTTCTTCAGTTCTTGATACGCCGTGAAGTTCGCCCCCTGGTTCGTAGCCTGTCTCAGAGCCGTCAAGCTCACACCGCGATACAGCGTCCGGATCCCCTCTTCCCTGACGATCGTGTACACCGCGTGTCCCGCATTCCTGTACCGTGGGACTTCCAACGGATCCGCGAGAGAGTGACTCTGCGCCTGCAGTCGGATTTTGACGACTTCCATCGGACAGACGACTAGAACGGCTTCGGTTGTCCCTGCTCCCAAGCCGGCGAGGAACGTTCCGGAGGTGGCGGTTTTCCCTGTGGTAGGATCGGCAAGCGCCTTTTTGTACTGTTCGAACGAGGCGAAACGGATGGACATTTTGGGGACTATGCCGGAGAGGACGGCTCCTAGACCTTTGTACAGAGCGAGAGGGGTTTCGCGTTGTACTATTTGAGCGCCTGTTGCGATGAACCCGCGCGGTTTGGTCTAGTTGGGAAGACCGAGGTTAGCATTGTCGTTTTTTTCGTGATTTTGCAGGTGAGATGATGGGATAGATGGATGAGATCGAGAAATGTGTGTGAGATGGAACGAGGCGACGAGTTACGACGATCCGGGTAAACCGGTCAAGGACGCGGACTGTGGCAGAGATTTCACGCGCATATATGCGCTCAATTTCCATCAACAATGCTGTATCGCCGCGGTGCCAACAGCCCTCTTTCTCCGCACTCGCGTTATGGAGCTATTCGTTACAACCAAGCTGGCTGTGAGACACCCCACGACGCGCATATGCATAACCAAAAAACTCCTTCACAAGACCAGACGTCTGACACCGCATTCCAAACCACTCGTTCCCGTTTCGCTCACCCGACCCACAGATACGGTCAAAACATGGAAATTGGAGAAAGTGCTCACCCCTGGTGCAAGACCCGACTTGGACAACTGCATACGGACTTTGATTGTATCGAGCGGCTGACATGCCAGCTACATTCCATCGTTTTCCGCATTCGATAAGATCAGCACCAACGAAAAGGGAGATGCAAGATACAAAAAGTCGCGTTAGCCTTCATCTTTCACGGACAAGAAATTGGTCGAGTCGAAAAGGAAAGAATGCTTACAGCCTCCATAGCACCAGCAATGCCACCCGCTGTGATATGCGTAGCGAAGCCAACTGGTTTCTTGTCTGATCTTGACATCTTTGTTTATGTGTAGAGATACAGGTAGGAGTTAGATGTAACGTATGCGAGTGGTCGTATTGTATCCGTTTGCCCGATGAACAACTTGGAAGACTGAGTTGAGCGTCGTCTCTTCTATTAGCTGAGTTGTTGACGAGATACGAGAAGGAAAGAAAGAAGAGGAGAAAGATGGATGGATGTCTCGCCAAGTACTGAGCTGCTGTTTATTAAGTGCATGTGAATCCCGTCGTCTCCGCCTCCGCCCACTTTCCTTCCCCCCGACCGACCCTCGGAATCGCGGAACGTCTTCTCTTTCCTCCGCGTAATTATAGTACATGTTTATTCCGCTCAACCTCCTCACTCACTCTTTGCTCACTTTCTACCATCGTTTCATCCCCCTCTGGTATGTTTATTGGCTGAGGTGAACTGAATATATGCGCGTGATAGCACTTGTGCTTGTCTTACGTCTATCGACGAACTGCACTGAAGTCGGAATCGGATCAAGATAACCCATTCGTGGTCAAGTGACTTCGGGTCATCCCGGGTCATCCAACCAGACCAAAGCCTTTGATCGGAAGTCACTCCGACAACTATGATTTGCCTTTGAATGCCGGGTAATGGTAGCGTGAGGCGGGGACGTTATCTCATTCCGTGCTCATGCCATACAGTCAAAGATGCATCCTTTGAACACCTAACTGAAATTTGGCCCAGAGCACACCACACACCGGTTTTCTCAAATTTAAACACATACACTCGGAGCTTACTATGTGTACTATATACCGATTTTTTTAAAAGGTGATAAATGCTCTAGAAAAATAGTTATGTATATGTGTAAGAAAGTGAGGAAAATGTCACAAGACCTATTCCTTTGAACACATTGTGATGTAATGTCACAATTACACTCGGTTACAAATGACTTGCTGAGAGATCTAATACAGTAATTCATCATTCCTTTGAATACTAATTGTATTTGCTTTGCATGAGCTCCCCCCTTTGATACTATACCCATTTTATTATATAGATTGAAAGAGCATATTGACATGTATCTGTGTGAAGTTTTTTAAGGTCTGGAATAGACATGTTAGGTTAATACAGAGAAGAGAAAAAAGGAGAGGTTTTAGACCAAACACCACTCTTTTGAACACCCTGTTACCTAATCAATTTGTTATCCCTATCATGGTAAGTAACACTTTACATCATCTAAGAGCCAGCTCAGATGCACTAGTAGGGTAACCACTGGTGTAGTGCACTACACTACACTATACAGCTTAACCCACAGAATGTCTGTTCGGCCACCCTGTTAGGCCGAGTTCAGTAGACCGTCTCTAAGACAAGCTGAATCGACGCTAGAGTCCAGCACACTTGTACAGGGTGGTGGTAAGTAGATGTATTAGCAAATGAGCGAACAGTTAATAACTACCTAGTACAAGGTGGTGGTAAGTAGAAAAGCGAGACGGGGTGTTTCTACTCTACCAGCCAACTACTTATTCACGTCGGTTGTGAGAAAAGGCAGACTGACCAAAGAAAGGACAAATGAATGACAATGAAGGTAAACATGGTGCATAGACCATAATGAGTAAGCGAGCGGACGTATAAGGAAGGAAAGGAAAGAGGGAATTAGGGGGTCGTGGGTTCAAGTCCGTGAGCGGCCATGATTAAAGAAAGAAAGGAAAAGGGAATAAAAGAAAGAATGAGAAAAACTTCCTAACATCACCCCCCCCCCATCTAGGTCGTTCGTCTCGAACGACTGATCATCTACGACTTCTAGACGGCACTGGGGTGGCTACGGTAGAACTCCTCGATCGCCTCCTGTGCGTTTTCGACATCCACCTCAGTCTGCCAAGTTGGTTCTGCGTAACCGAGCTACTTGATGAGGAATTGTATCCTTCCTCGGTGTACCTTTGAGTCGAGTATCTCTTCTACCTCGTACTCTTTGTGGTCGTCGATCAGCACTGGCGGTCGAGGAGGCGGGTGTTTCTGGGAATCGTACGCCGGCGCTACGTACCGTTTGAGGAGGAACTCGTTAAAGACCGGGTGTACCCTTTTCCAACCTTTTGGGAGTTTGAGCCTGTATGCGCTTGCTCCCACCCGTTCGAGTATTTTGTAAGGTCCATACCATCAGTCTTCCATCTTCCTTGTCGATCGCTCCATTTGGATGTTCCTTCCCTCGACCATGACCTTGTCCCCTGGTTCGAACGTTTCCGTCGCACCCGCGTGCCTGTCGTGGTAGCGTTTCATATCCTCTGCTGCCTTCGTCAAGCTCCGTTCGGCTGTTGCGTGTACCTCCTTAAGCCCCTTGGCAAATTCTTCTGCTGAGATGTTCGCTGATGCCGTTTGGACGTTCGTGAAGCTTGCTGGTTCGAAACCGTAGTTCACGAAGAAGGGGGTCATTCGTGTGGCTGAGTGCTCCCTATTGTTGTACGCAAACTCTGCTATCGGTAGCCAGTCCGCCCAGTCGTCTTGCTTGTAGTTGACGTACAATCTGAGGAACTGCTCGAGTTCTTGATTGACTCGCTCCGTCTGCCCATCCGTTTGCGGATGGTATGCCGTGGAGGGGTTACCTTCGATGTGGAGGAGTTGATACAGCTCCTTCATCATCTTGTTGACGAACTGAACGCCTCGGTCATGTATCAGCTTGTTCGGCAGTCCATGTAGATGAAAGACATGGTCCCGATAGATGCGTGCCACCCCTTCAGCGGTCAGCCCGGTCATGGTCGGAATTGCGTGCATCTGCTTGCTAAAACGGTCGACTATTACACAGATGGCGTTATGGCCCTTCGACTCAGGTAGTTCTCCAATTAGGTCGATCGAGACGATTTGCCAGGGGCGCGTCGGAATGGTGTTCGGGTGTAGGGGACGTGCCCTTGTTGTACGGGGTGCCTTTGTCCTTTGGCATTTGTCGCAGCCCTTTACGTACTGTTCGATGTCGTTCTGTAGCCCCTTCTACCAGAAGTCCTTGCGTATCAACTTGATCGTTCGTGCAATTCCCGGGTGACCTGCTAGAGGAGTGTCGTGCAGTTGGCGGATGATCATCTCCCTGAGTCCTTTGGGGATGAAAATGCGGCCGTCGTCCTTCCACGCCAGTCCGCCCTTAATTTCCAACCACGGCAGCAGCGTCTCCCTATCCATTGTCCGAGTCACCTCCGCAAGCTTCTCCCTTAGCCCTTCATGGTCTAGTGCCCTGATGATCCTTTGAGCCTTCAGCCACTTGTCCTCCATGAAGATTATGTTGCGATTGTTGATGTCTCCCAGATCGTAATCTGTTCATCTGGACAAGAGATCAGCCTTACCCATCATAACGCCTGGCTTGTGGACTAGAACGAAGTCGTATTCAGCCAGTTCGAGCCTCCAGCAAGCTTGACGATAGTTCAGTTTCTGCGGGGACCTGAAGTACGTCAGGTTCGCATGATCCGACCAAACCTCGAACTGATGTCGTGCGCCGACGAGATACTGTCTCCATTCTTTGAGCAATAATACGATCGCGAGCATCTCCTTGTCGTAGATTTCGTAGTTCCTTTCGGCGCTCATCAAGGCCAACGATCGGTAGGCCACCAGTCGCCAGGTTTCATCCTCTTGTTGTTGCATAAGCACGCCACCGGTTGCGAAGTTCGATGCATCTGCTTTCACTCGAAAAGGTTGTTCGGTCGATGGCAGCGCTAAGACAGGTGGGTTGGTTAGTGCTCGCTTGAGTTCCTCGAAAGTGTTCTGCTGCTTGTCTGCCCAAACCCAGGTCGCTTTGCCTGTCAGGGACGTAAGCGGTTTGACGATCTTGCTGTAGTCCCGAATGTAGCGCCTGAGCCAATTCCCAAATCCTAGGACTTTTTGTAGCTCCTTCAGGTTCCTCGGTACTGGCCATTGTTCGATCGTCTCGATCTTGCTAGGATCTACCTTTATATACCCTCGTCCGATGATGTGCCCTAGGAATTTGATGTGGTCCTGTTCGAACTCGCATTTCTGGGGCTTGAGATACAGGTTCTTCTCCTGCAGTACCTTGAACACCCATTTGACCAGCTTTCGATGTTTCTCTATCGTTCGCGCGAAGATCAGGATGTCATCAATGTATACTACCACGCTTCTCTCATGGACGAGCTCTCGTAGGGCGTCATTCATGAATGCCTGGAAAGTTGACAGAGCGTTACAGAGACCGAAAAACATTACCGTGGGTTCGAAAAGACCAAGATTTGTCCTGAAGGCCACCTTCCACTCGTCTCCTTCGCGTATCCGGATGTTGTAGTATCCCCACTGCAGGTCCAGTTTAGTGAAGAATCGCACGTCTCTTGCCTTGTCGACCAGCTCTTGGATTAGGGGGAGCGGGTACTTATTCTTGACTGTTCCTTCGTTGAGCTTGCGGTAGTCCTAGATAGCCCTGAGCGAGCCGTCGGCCTTCTTGATGAAAAAGAAGGGGGACACCATGGGCGACTTCGACTCGCGGATCCGTCCGGATGCTAGGTTCTCCTCCAGGAACGCCTTGAGGGCTTCTTATTCTCTCGGGTTGAGTGGGTATACCTTGCATTCGCTGGGTTTGAAGTCCGGTTTGAGATCAATCGTGTGGTTATATGCTCATCATCCCGGCAACCTCTCGAAGCTTTCCTCACTGAAGACGTTCACGTATTCGTCCAGGTACTCCGGCCACGTTCTTTCGGCTATCTGTTAGACGACCGCCTCCTCTCTTCCTGCCTGTTGTTGAAAACTGCACGTTCCTGGGCAACGCGTAAACCTGACGGCCCCAGCCCTCCAATCGATCTCTGGGTTATGCCGGACCAGCCAGTCGTGCCCTAGGTAAACGTTTGACGACGATAGCTTCGTAACGGACATCACCAGATCCTCCTTATGGTCTTCGAAGGATACCTTCGCTCTGACGAAGTGAAAAATCGTACCGCCTCCTCCCGCCGTTCCGTCAGCCATCTGAACCTTCATTGGGCGAACATATCGTTCTTGCTTCAGGCTGTATCGCTCCACGAATCCGGCGTCGATAAATGTTCTGGTCGCTCCTGAGTCTATCAGCATGTGAGCATCCGTTTCTTCGAGTTGACCGTCGATGGTTTCCGCCCTTAGTGTAACGTAGGCATTAAGTTCTCGATCGGCCAAGCTATGCACGATTACGCTCGTTCGTTTGTCTGGTAGTCGGTCTGTGACCTCCTCCTCCACTCTTTCAGCTTCTTCTAGCTCTCTTTCTTCGCATCTCCTCAGCTCAACATCTGCTAGTTTGTTCGAGGCTTTCGTCGGTCGTTTGCACGAGTGAAGCACATACATTCCAGGTCTAGTCATAACATACTGTCCTGGTTTAAAATATCGACCGTTTCTTTGTACAAAAGCATCTATGATCGCGTCGGGAGACCTAGCTACTCGCGACGCTCGGAAAAACCCGCTCTGTCTTCCGGGACGCGGCGTTCATCTTTGCTGAAAACCTCCATGCCCCTCTCATCGCTTAGCTCCCTGATCGCTTCTTCAGTCGCTGGTTCCTTTGCGTGCATGAGCTCCTCAAAGAAGGCCGCACGGTCTTCAACCTCTATCGCGACAACGATCGCTCAGATCTTCTTCTTCGACTTGGGGCAAGTGCGCGCCCAATGTCCTTCTTGACCGCACTTGTAACAGGTGCCTCGTCGTTTCGCTTGGTTCATGGAGACGTCTATTGCTTGGCCGGCTCCACCGAAGGTAATTCCTGTCGCATCATGACGGTCCGCGAGTGGGGGCGCTTGACGCTGCAGCGCAGGTTGTGGCACCGTGTAGCGGTTCGTCGGTTTGCGCCTGTCCCTAACAATCTTTCGGACCCTCTGTTCGACCTTGTCCACCTCAATTGCAGCCTTCTTGTAGGCTTGGTACGTTGTCGGGATGGACCCTCCGCGAGCGATACTCTTGACGACCTCGATGTGTAGGGCGAAGTGCAGACGATCGATCACGATCAGGTCGTGCTCGGGTTTGGTCAGACCTGCCTCTGCTAGAACCGTTTCGAAGCAAATAAAGAAGTCCGCTACTGTATCATCCTCCTGTTTGGCCTTGCGGAACTTCTGCATTGCCTTCTCTTGTTCGTTCGTGTCCGAGAAGGTCACATCGAGCTCGTCCAAGAACTGCGGTGAAGAGATCCGTCACGTGCTAAGGACGGATCAGATGCGAGATACGGAAATTGGCAGGTGAGACCGATCAGTGAAGTCACGTGACGATGCGTGCCACCTCGTACTACACCGTCGACAGCCTCTACAGAAAGCAGACACAAGCTATCAACACAAGGAACTGAGGCCAACACACTCTAGACTCTTCCTGGAAAGTCCCTACTGCTCTTCCGCTCTGGAATCCCGAGTCCTCAGACCCGGAGGCTCACCTGAACGTACTGGCCAAGACCTCCCAAGCCCAAGAAACTGTATGCACTTTCTTCACCTCTATGTTCCTTTGTTTAAACTTCCCCCGATCCACCTATGCCTTATCCGCTGTATCCCTTCATTATGCTTCCCCTTTTGCTAGACTAGTCCATTATTCATCCCTCAAGTATGCCCCGATGAGCTTGCCTTTGCGCCTTTGTCCCTGTATGCACTCTCTTCCCCCTTTCTATGCTCCCCTACTCGTCCGGTGGCTCTTGCCCTTCACCCGAGCCTTCGTCATGCCATTGTTCCTCCGGTCTGTCTTTGTTCTCGTATGCACTACTCTATTTTCCTTCAGATCCACGCAGATCCTTGTCTTTCACCCTCTTTAATGATTTATGGACTTCGTTTCTATAAATAGAGCATGGATGTAGTAGGGAGAAGGTTAGCGAATCCTATGGTACCAGTTCTACGTTCTATCGTTCGTCCCGAGGCTCTCTAAGTCGGTTACAGCTTGGAAAGACTTCGATTCTATCAAGGACTCACCACACCTCATAATTCTCGAGTCTCTTAGCTATCTCATCGTCACTAGTCATAGCCACGGTCATCCTAGACTGTTAGGAGGTGTCTGGTAAACGTTCCAGACGTTCCTCTAGCAGCACTCATCGTTCCGAGCACTGTTTCCGTCGTTCCACGTGTTCCAAAACAGAGGACAGGCCTCGTCGATCCTGCCCCGCGTCTCAGTTTTAGTCTTCAAAACACAGCCACTTACGCTTCTCGTCGATCCCCGAGTCTAATCCAGCTTCTCTCGCCACTTCCGTGCCTGGCACTCCCCCTACCTCAGCTCCTGCCCTACCTCCTCACTGGATCTGCCTCGGATCATCCATCCCTCCACCAGTACTCCTCCGGATCACCCAGGAAGGCTCCTGCCAACTCACCTTCAATCCTTTGGCTCTTCGGAGACCACCGGAGATTTCATCTGGCTGCCCCACTGAGGCAGGTTAAGCCAACCAACCCTTCGTAACCACCAAACCCCAAAGGCACCATTAGTACCAGAGGCAGGGCTCGACGCCAGGCCTCACAGCCAATTCTAGTTCCTCCCTCAGCACCAGCCCGTAACACCCGCTCACGTTCTAAACAACCATCCAACACTGTCACCCCACAGTCTTCCTCACGAAGCGCTATATCGTCTCCCTTAACCGAGCCTGGTCTAGAAGTCGTCCAGGAGGAAGAAACCTATCCTTCGGAGCAATCCCCGTCAGTCCTAGAAATCGACTTTAGCGAGCTCGGATCGGTTTCATTTACGCCAGGATCCTTCCCTTCCGAGCCATTTTCGTCATTGCTACCCTCCTCACAACCAAACACCCCTGCCGTAGAAGAAGAATCCAAAGAAGAAGACCCCACAGTCAGATTCACATTCCCCGCAGCCTCCACAACAACCAGTTAGCCGCCTCGAGCTGATTCTTCGCCGCCTAGACTCCTCCGAGCTACAGAAATCCAACTCGCTATTGCCCAGCTCACCTCTGATCAACGCGTACTTCAGCAACTCCAACAGAACGCCCAAGTCCTGAGTCAAGCAAGCACCAGAATACCTAATAGAATGGCCAACCGACCCCCGCTAAGGAGCTCGAAGCATGCGCCCCATTTCGATGGGAGTGACCCTAAAGCCTTAAACCAATTTATCGAAGACGTCGAGACGATCGCCGCCGACACCACATGGACGGCAGAAGAAATCATTAGGAAAGGATTCCTCTACTACTCTAGCACAGAGGTCGCGGAGTTGTGGGGAACATTGCCTGAAGCCAAAAAACAGAACCTGTCATTGAATACCCTCAAGGATCAGTTGCGGTCCTTGTATCCGGTGCTCGCCTCCGGAAAGCGTTATTCTCGTGGAGAATTAGAGCAGCTAGTAACCACCTGGTCCGAGATGAAGATTAATTCCCGAGACAATTTGGGACATTACCGACGCAAGTTCCTGATCTGCAGCTCGTACCTGGTCGAGAACAACAAGATTACCGAGGTGGAAGCACAGCACGTGTTCCTTCAAGGAATCACCGGAGATCTCAGGACGCACCTCCTCCGTCGCCTTGAGATCAAGGAGCCCGATCACAAAGACGGGGACCCTTACGAAATAGACACCATTTTCAAGCACGCCGACTTCATCCTAGGGGGAACCTCGTTCTCTGCACAAGCGTCACAGGGGGCGCGCAGCACTATCAGCCCCTCGGTCCAAATCAAGAAAGAAGAAGCAAATCTTGCCGCAGTCATGGACGCTTTGAAGGACCTCAAGACCCAATTCGATGCCCTTTCTAGAGGGCAGCCTTCGAACCGAGCACCTCCGTCGACCCCTCGTCAGAACCTTACGGCTACGAGGCCCCCGGGCTGTGCATTTTGTAGTGACCCGGGCCACTTCATTCGCTCGTGCCCAAAAGTTACCGAATACATTCAGGCCGGTAAATGCGCTCGGAACGCCGACGGGAAGATCGTGCTGGCTAACGGATACTATGTACCCAATGCTGTCCAGGGGAAGAACCTCATGGAGCGTGTCGACAAGGCTCGGGAAAGCGAAACGAGCCACTTAGTCAACCTGTTCGATACGACCAAGGACCTTGCAATCGCGACCGTCCCACAGAACTCGTACACCTCGGCTACGATCGAAGAAATCGACAACAACAAGGATGATAAAGATGAGCAAGCAATGCTGGAGGTAGCTAGGCTAGAGGTCATGCTGAACGAAGCTAAGAGGAAGACGTCTGGAGGTCGAAAGAAATTCGACGGCGTCGAAATCCCAGCAAGACAGGGGCCATCTTCCAAAGTCACATCGAACAAACCCCAATCACCTCCCGTGCAGCAAACTGACTCAAGTCTTCCTCGCCCTTCACAGAAAGCACTGCAGCTGGACGATATAAGCAAACAACGCCCTCAGCCACAGTTTCGTCTCCTAGCCCCCATCGAAGACCCCACTCTCGTCCCTAAGGTCGTCAATCGACTCCTCGACCAGAACATGACCGTCTCACAGAGGGAGCTGTTAGCTATTGCCCCCGATGCCAGAAAAATGATCAAAGAATTGACGACCCTCAAGAAAATCCTGGTGAACGAAGCCCACATAGTCGTTTCGGATTGACCGGAACCCTTCGCAGATCGACCAGAACGCGCCCGGACGACGAACTCGACCTTTGCGATGGCAGAGGGACCCTTGGCCGAGAAGACACTACCCCTCCGAACGATCAGAGCCGTTGTCGAAGACTCCCTGGAGGTGGAATGCATCCTAGACCAGGGGGCATGCGTTAACGTAATACGCAAAGACCTTTGGGAAAAACTACGGATACCCCTCGAACCCGGAAAGACGATCACACTCGAGACCGCAGATTCCGGTAAGTCATTGACGCTAGGGTTGATCCCCAAGGCGAAGTTCAGCATTGCTGGGATCAGCGTCTGGCTCCCGGCTCATGTAATTCGTAGAGCTCTCTTCCAAGTCCTCCTCGGCAGACCCTTCTTCGCTGTCACAGAATGCGAGACTAAGGATTACAACTCCGGAGACCAACACGTAACCCTCACCGACCCCACCGACTACTCGAGGACGTGCAAGGTTGCCACCGGAGTAAGAACCACTTACTGCGACGATATGCGGGATTTTCATCACTCGTCAAGGACCTGAGTACGGCAAATCAGCAAGACGGAGACAGAGCCGGAATATCTATTATGCATTCCCGTATTTCATCTATTTTTCTCACCATGAAAGTGTATAACAAACCTAATGAAAACGGAGAGACACCGAGACGCGACCACGACTACCCGGAATTGGGAATTATCGAGCCACGTGACTCGTGCGTGCTCGAATTGTCGCAAGACGTCGACGATCCAACTCTCTAGGCTTACAAGAAGGTCGCCCAGAAGGTTCGTCCCGTGCCGGGAGTTCTCCCCGAAGAATTTAGAGTCATTAGAAGGAAGCACCCGAACCCTCTGGAGGACATGCCCGAGTTGCCTAAGAGGCCGTTTCCATTCAAGCCAACTGGATGACTTACGAAGGAAAGATTGGATGATCTGAAGATCAACGCAAACAAGTTCTTGTGGCCGGAAGAAAAGAAGCTCATTATCAACATGCTCATGATGCAGGAAGGAGCCCTCGCATGGACCGAAGCGGAACGAGGAAGCTTCAGTCCCAAGTACTTCGATCTGATTCGTATTTCGACAGTTCTGCACATTCCATGGGTTAACAAAAACATCCCGATACCCCCAGGAATTCACGACCACGCTATCGAACTACTTAGAGAGAAGCTCAGGAACGGCGCGTTAGAACGATCTAACTCCTCTTACCGTTCGAGGTGGTTCTGTTTGGTCAAGAAGGATGGTGTCGCCCTGCACTCGATAATTGACTTACAGAATCTAAACGCCATTACTATTCGTGATGCTGCCGTACCGCCAAACATGGAGACTCTTGCCGAAAGCTGCGAAGAACATGGATGCTATACCAAGCTCGATCTGTTCGTGGCATTCGATCAGAGAGAGCTCGACGAACGATTGAGAGACCTAACAACCTTCCAAACTCCCTTGGGAGCACTTCGACTTATGGTCTTGCCCATGGGATACACAAATTCGCTACAAATACTTCACAATGACGTAGCTTTCATTCTCGAGGACGAAATACCACAAATTACCAACCCCTACACCAACGACGTACCCATCCTGGGGCCCCCAACGCATTACAAACTCGAAGACGGCTCTTTCGAAACCATACCGGAGAACCCGGGGATTCGCTGCTTCGTCTACGAGCACCTCTGCGACGTCAACCAAATTCTATAATGCATGAAAGCCATCGGAGGAACGTTCTCCGGCAAGAAGCTCATTCCCTGCAAAGAAACGGCCACCTTCATAGGACACCAGCTCACCTACTTGGGAAGAGAAGCCGACGAGTCGAAAATACAATGAATTAGAGACTGGCCTTTGTGCCGCACCGTCACTGAAGTAAAAGGCTTCCTCGGAACAGTAGGGGTGCTTTGTGTGTTCGTCAAAGACTTTGCCCGTATGGCTAGGCCTCTCAATCGACTCACGCGCAAGAACCTGGTCTTCCATTGGGGAGATGAAGAGCAAGAATCGATGGACATGTTAAAGGAAGCCGTTCTACATTGCCCTGCTCTATGCGCTATCAATTATGATTTCGAGAACAAAGTCGTTCTAGCCGTCGACTCATCTGTCATCCGAGTCGGCTGGTATTTAGGACAAGAACACCCCGACGGATGCAGAAGGATCAACCGCTTCGGATCGATCAACTGGAATCAGACGCAATCACAGTATTCCCAGCCGAAAATCGAGTTATTTGGCTTGTTCTGAGCATTACACGCGTGTCGGTTATACCTCATTGGAGTCAAGAACCTGGTAGTGGAAATGGACGCCGTGTACATCAAGGGCATGATCAACAACCCCGACCTGCAGCCAAACGCTACAATAAATCGATAGATCGCCAGAATACTACTCTTCAACTTCAAGCTACGACACATCCCGGCCACGGATTTCAAGTGCATGGACGGCCTCTTGAGACGACGACCGGCTCCGGAAGACTCGCCGGTTGAAGAAGACTATGAAGAATGGATGGATCGAACCTATAGTTTCGTCCTCGGATCGACTTTTGCATTGACCTTCGCATCAACCGGATCCCAAGTCGCCGATCAATTTCCTTATACGGATGCCCAGCTAGCGAAGGATCGAAGGCTCGATGACGTCAAGCGCTTCCTCAAAGACCCAACTAATTTCCCCGCCAAGTACTCGGATCCTTTAACCCCGCTAATCAGGTACGTGATATAGTTCTTCCTTCGGGATGGAGTCCTCTTCCGCAAAGCAACTCGGAACGACTGGCACCAGCTTGTCGTCCCTCCGGAACGCAGATGGAGATTAGTACGAGAAGCCCACGATGACCTAGGACACAAAGGAGTATTTTCAGTCAGGATGCGGTTACAACTACGATTTTGGTGGCCCTCACTCGGTCCGGATGTCAAATATTTCATTCGAACGTGCCACCAGTGCCAGATTCGACAGACCACTCAACTAGCCATTCCACCATCGGTCCCTGAACTCGCCCCAATCTTCCACCGGATCCATATAGACACGAAGACGATGCCAAGAGCCGGAGGATACCGTTACATCGTGCAAGCTAGGTGCTCGCTTTCAGCATATCCCGAATTTCGATTGCTACGGACCGAAACAGCGAGAACGCTCGGTCAATTTATATTCGAAGACCTTCTCTGTCGGTACGGAGCATGCCCGGAGTTGGTAACTGATAACGGCAAACCATTTGTCGCAGCCTTGGACTACCTGAAGGACCGATATAAGATCAATCACATTCGCATCTCGACATACAACTCTCGAGCGAACGGACTCGTCGAGCGAAGGCACTACGATGTTCAAGAGGCCCTCATCAAGTCTGCAGATGGAAATGACAAGAAGTGGCACGAACACACCTACTCGGTATTTTGGGCCGAAAGAATCACCATACACAAGTCTACCGGGTACTTGCCATACTACCTAGTCCACGGAGTCGAACCAATACTCCCCTTCGATCTGTCTGAAGCAACTTTCCTCGCACCCGCCCTAGATTCCCCACTCTCGACTACAGACCTCATCGCCACCCGAGCCCGACAGTTACAGAAACGACCTGCAGATCTCGAACGGGTAGCACGCCAGGTCAAGGAAGCCCGAGAATCGTACGCTCGACACGCCGAACAAGTGAATCGGAACCGTATCAAAGATTACAACTTCGCTCCCGGACGATTAGTTCTCATCCGGAACTCCCGCATCAAGATGGAACTCAATCGGAAGACCAAGCCACGCTACCTCGGACCGTTCGTAGTCGTCCGAAGAACGCAAGGAGGATCGTACATAGTAGCAGAACTCGATGGCGCCGTTGCGCATCACCGGATCGCTGCATTCCGGCTCATCCCCTACTTCCCTCGACCCCACCTCAACGTTCCGGTCACCCACCTTGTAGACGACGAGGAGACCGCAAAGGGAACGGACAAGAACGATCATTGCAAAAGCGACCCTGACACCGACGAGACTGCCAGCGACGAGGAATCTGACCTCGCAGGGGCTACGCCCTGAGTCCGAGCCCAGCATATTCGAAATTATCGAATACCCTCCAAGGACCTGCACTCACCGCTAAGCCTCTTCCCTCCCTACCTCTCCAACTACTTCAATCCCAAACACCACTTCTCGATCCAGACACCACTTCTCCAATATCACTTCTAAATCCTGATCTAAGATTTCCTTCCCCGCCCATTCTATTCCTCAGTCCCTTTGTCCTGTACTAACAAACGCGACCCACAGGCTTCAGATCGACCGGACCCGAGAGTTCCAAGAAGACACTCACCCCCGATCCGAGACACCCTAGTGTCACATGACACATTTCTTTCCTTTTTCATCCTTGCTCCTCATCTTCTCTCTGTTCGCCATCGCTCAAACAGCTCCATAATCCTTACACAACACGCAGAAGACCACCAAATCCTCATACAAAACTTCAAAATTACACTAGTACACAAAAACTACTACAGTCTAGATTTTTTTTCTTTCTTTTTTTCTTTTTTTTCTTTCTTTTCCCTCCCCAGCAGATAGTAATACGAAGTATACCTTGCATTAATTATTCGCCCTCTCCTTCCCCTTCCTACGAGAAACCATCTCCTCCCCATCTTCTTCATCTTCATCTTCATCTTCATCTTCGTCTCTCCACCCCTCCTTTTTCCTCACTTCCCGTTCCACCTCATCCAGTGACTGCATCAGACCCTCCAGAGCCCCAGTCATCTGCTTCACCACGCAGTACATCGAACGTACCTCGTACTGCATCCCCGCCACCTTGAAATGGAGATCGCTCTCCCCTGAAAAACATTCAAGGGGCCCTCGAGAGGACCCCTCTACAAACTCCCCGACGCGACGAGAAGACCCAGACAGAGATACCCTCCTTGTCCTGGATCGTCGTGCCTCGCTCCACGTTGGTCTTGCTATCCCCTCCTCCACCCGCTCCTGCTGTTTCGCCTTGCCCTTCGTCGCCCAATCGCACCGGATGTGCGACCACTTGCAGAACCGGCACGTCAGGCCGAGGACCCCTACGCAGTCCAGTTTCCTCTCCCGACAATACGTGCACGCAAGCATGTGACAGATCTCTCCCGCGGCCAGTTCAACCTCTTCAATCTCAACTTCGGCCTGCACGAGTCATCGCTTAATGGCCTCCATACGACTGTTGCTGTTGCTGTTGTTGTTGTTGCGGCCGGTGTTGTTATTGCAGTCGCCGCCGTCATAGTTGCTGTTGCTGCAGTCAAGCCCAGACCCGCCAAGATCGAAGCCACCGCCGGAAGTCTCAGGAAGGTCGACCGCATCCACCACTGGAACCACGTCAGGAGACGCGGGAGACTCGTCCACAGTCGTTCATTCGAAAACGGGACCGCTCGTGGTCTCGAGGTCAGCCTGAACTTCGGGATCGAGTAGCGCATCACTAGCATACAGCCCACCGAACGACCCAAAGTCGTCATCGTAAGGACCATCGTCGTCACATACCGGAGGGCTCACCATGCGCACGTCTACAGGCAATGCGGGCTCAGTCCCAATTCCAGTCGCAATAGGCACGGATTGTATTAGGACCAGTGTGGATCGGCAGGGATCAGCATGATCGACACTCCTCTACATGGTTGCCTGTTCTGGTCTTGTGTTCAAACCAGTTCGCATAACCATGAGTAATTGCAGGGGGTCATCATCTGGTCTGCAGTTTCCCTATCTCAACCGGCCATTCCAAGAATAGGGTGGCTTCATATCAGGTGCTGGGGCGATTGCCTACACCCTCAGGCATGAAGTCCTTCCTCTTCAGTGTTCATGGCTAGTAGGTTGGAGGTTTCGAGCCAGCCAGAGATCGGCATGATCGACAGGGCTTGGTTAGTGCCCGAGGCCGGAATGCATGCAGATCCCTCAGAGCCGATACACTGGAACAAGTCCACTCACCCCGCTAATCGTGAGAAGCTATCTTGATCGTGGGGAAGTGCGAGATAGAGATAGTCGGGTAAATAACAAGGCACTAGTAGGGGTCAAGGGACCAGCCGTGCACTAGATACCTAAGATAGATTAGAGTGGTGCCTAAGGCGACTAAGTGGCAGTACAAAGAAGTTGTAGGTAATATAAAAGAATTTTGCTAAGGAACTTCTGGTGGCAGTGCTCGCTACTTATATACTTTCTAGAAAGTCCGTCACCTGATCCTTCCTTCTGCAGCACCGCCCCAATGTTTCGTCGGCACAGCCCCCAATGCTTCTTCGGCACAGCCACTAGCCAATCCAGTGGCTGTGCGGAACCCCGCAATTCCGTCGTGTTCCGTTCCGTCCTTCTAGATCCTTCTTCTCCACATGGTCCTTGTCGAGTGCTAATGATGATGCCATCCCCTGCCAATCCTGTGGCTGTACACTTTCGAGCTAACCCGTCTTCTATTCCTGTCCCTGGTGTTCTCGGAGTTCTCGAAGGTTTCGGGTGTAGCTCCATTCCGATACCGAGCTATCTGTATTCATTGGAGATCCGCTTCTGTTCTGTTCCTGGATCCATCCAATGATATGCCATTCCTGTTCCGATGGTGTTCCTTCGATCGCTAGATCTCGGGTATTGAGTCCAGGGTAGAATATGGGGTTCCAGTAGAACATTCCCCGATCGTATCCCTTGGGGGTGATGATCTCATCGGGTTCGGTATCCCTGCCGATCAAGAAGGTGGCGATCGCTCCGTCGATCTCTGTGCTCGAGAAGCACTCGCTAATGAGGATTGTTCCCTCCAGTGTGCCCCTCCAGCCACTTACGATCTGTCCCATTGTCGTGTCCCTTACATGCCTGAGATATTCTGGGGCATCGAGTGTCAGTGGCCATGTAACCTGTATTGCTGCCCTGTGACATTCTTCAACATGTGGGGATCGACAGATCCATGCTGTGGCTGTGGCATTAGCGTAATATGTTTCTTCATTTCCAGACCAGACCACCACTTCATTCTCGAATGCTGTGAGGTAGTGGTTGTAGAGTACTTGATGCTGTGTTCTGTGTGGAGAGTATCCATAGTTGGTTCGAATTGTAATTGGTTCCGTTCGTTCGATTATTCTCATTGTTTCCTCCAGTATGTCTTGTGCACATTCCCAGGCTTGCCTCCATGCCCATTGGCAATTCCTGCAGGAAGGTACTGGTAGGTGGTCTGCTCTTCTTGACCCAAAGGGGCAGTAGCAGAATCGTGTATGGTATCGTCGATCGGGTGCCAATCCTGCATCAGCCATGCTATGTCCTAGAATGGCAATCAGTCTATTTCCTTCTAACAGATTGCTCGCCGGAGGCTGGGCCAGCTACTGCGTGCTCGCTCTCCATCTCTTCCCCTATCTCGCTCTCGTCCGGCAAAAGTATCCACCTTCGAGACGCCCGACGACTCAACCTCGGCCTCGTCAGCTCCGAGTGCTGCCACTGCTGCTCAAGGAGCTCGTCGAGCCACCGCGCGTCATCGTCCCGATCTGCCCGCTCAGCTATCTCTGCCGCAACATACTCCGCTGCCAGCTGAGACCCCGCCCGAACGAATGGAGGAAGTTCTACGTCTGCCCGCTGGTCTGAACCCTCACAGGACCGCCTCGCTCTAACATAAACAGGATCCGAGCGATCCGATCGGAGATCCGAGAGTTCCAGAACCAACGCGAAGGTGTTCTGCCATCGGTCGGTCTGCTGTTGTTGTTGCTGTCGCAGCTCGTCCATAATCCGTCTTGCGCCCTGATGGTGGTGGTCGTTTGCCATCGTCGATAACCGATCCCACAGTCTGACAGCTGATGCCCTCAGCCCTCGAATTACCATGTCGGACCACACACGTGTTCGCCTCGACTACAGCATTACATATCATCACTCATACAGAGACATGCGGCTCTGGAAATGAGCAACAAATGGTCACTACAGGCCATGATATCCACAAAATAAAATAACACTCACCGAAACCTCCACTATAGTCTCAAAGTACTCCCCCAGCTCCTTGTTTGTGGACTCCAGCAAATCGTGAACCGAACGCCGCCGGAGGACCTCAATCTCCAGGTCGCTCGTCCAAGTCTCCAGCAGCCCCTCGATGCGGTTCATCTCCGCAAGGAGCTGCATGTCGTTCTGCATGTCGAGCACCCACCAGTATGCATCCATGATTGATGAAGTGAAGGACTCGAGGTAATGCCAAAAGTTTGAACTCTCCCGCTCCGAAATCCCGAGTCCTCAGACCCGGAGGCTCGCCCGAGTGTACTGGCCAAGACCTCCCAAGCTCGAGAAACTGTATGCACTTCCTTCACCTCTCTGCTCCTTTGTTTAGACTTTCTCCGATCCGTCTATGCCTTATCCGCTGTATCCCTTCATTATGCTTCCTCTTTTGCTAGACTAGTCCATTGTTCATCCCTCGAGTGGGCCCCAAAAAGCTTGCCTTTGCGCCTTTGTCCCTGTATGCACTCTCTTCCCTCTTTCTATGCTTCCCTACTCGTCCGGTGGCTCTTACCCTTCACCCGAGCCTTCGTCATGCCATTGTTCCTCCGGTCTGTCTTTATGGACTTTGTTCCTATAAATAGAGCATGGATGTAGTAGGGAGAAGCTCAGCGAATCCTATGGTACCAGTTCTACGTTCTATCGTTCGTCCCAAAGCTCTCTAAGTCGGTTACAGCTTGGAAAGACTTCGATTCTATCAAGGACTCACCACACCTTGTAATTCTCGGGTCTCTTAGCTATCTCATTTGTCACTAGTCGTAGCCACGGTCATCCTAGACTGTTAGGAGGTGTCTGGTAAACGTTTCAGACGTTCCTCTAGCAGTACTCGTCATTCCGAGCACCATTTCCGTCGTTCCGCATATTCCGAAACAAAGGTCAGGCCTCGTCGATCCTGCCCCGCGTCTCAGTTTTAGTCTTCAAAACACAGCCACTTATGCTTCTCGTCGATCCCCGAGTCTAATCCAGCTTCTCCCGCCACTTCCGTGTCTGGCACTCCCCCTACCTCAGCTCCTGCCCTTCCTCATCACTGGATCCACCTCAGATCGTCCATCCCTCCACCGGTACTCCTCCGGATTACCCAGGAAGGCTCCTGCCAACTCACCTTCAATCCTTTGGCTCTTCGGAGACCACAGGAGTATTCAGCGGGACAGGATCGATGAGGCCTGACCTCTGCTTTGGAATACTTAGAATGACAGAAACGATGCTCGGAACAAAGAGTACCACTAGAGGAACATCCGGAATGTTTACCAGACACCTTCTAATGGTCTAGGATGGCTGTGGTTATGACTAGAGATGTCAAGGTAGCTAAGAGACTTGAGAGCTATAAGGTGTGGTGAGTCCTTGATAGAATTAAAGTCTTTTCAAGCTGTAACCAACTTAGAGAGCTTCGAACAAACAGTAGAATGTAGAACTGGTACTGTAGGATTCACTGAGCTTCTACCTACTACACCCATACTCTATTTATAGGAACAAAGTCCATAAGTTGTTGAAGAGGGTAAAAGACAAAGATCTGTGTGGATCTGAAGGAAAATGGAGTGGTGCATATAAGAACAAAGACAGACGTGGAGGGGGGGGGGACAATGGTATAACGAAGGCCTAGGTAAAGGGTAAGAGCTACAGGATGAGTAGGGAAGCATAGAAAGGGGAAAGGAGTGCATACAAGGACAAAGGTGCAAAGGCAAGCTCTTTGGGCCATACTCGAGGGATGAACAATAGACCAGACTAGTAAAAGGGGAAACATAATAAAGGGATACAGCAGATAAGGCATAGGTGGATTGGAGAAAGTCTAAACAAAGGACAAAGAGGTGAAAGGAGTGCATACAGTCTCTCGGGCTTGAGAGGTCTTGGCCAGCACGTTCGGGTAAGCCTTTGGGTCTGAGGGCTTGGGATTCCGGAGCAGAAGAGCAGTAGAGACTTTCCAGGAGGAGCCTAGAGTGTGTTGGCTTCAGCACCTCATGTCGATAGCTTAAGTCTGTGTTCTCTAGAGACTGTCGACGGTGTTGTGCAAGGTGGCATGCATCGTCACGTGATTTTGCTGATTGGTCTCACCTGCCAATTTCTATATCTCGCATCTAATCTGTCCTTAGCATATGACAGATCTCTTCATCGTGCGAGGTGGTCTAACAGATGGTCGAGAACTTTAGGACTGGCACAAGGTCGCACAGAGTTAGATGGAAGAGGAACTGCCTAGGCGTCGGACGAGTTCTGATTGGTCTGATCTATCTTGCACGGTTGTCAGACAAGAGGTCTTTAGAGAGGTACTAGCTAGATTGTGCAAAGAGAGGCTATTAGACTCCGATCCTCCTTCTCCCCCTGTCCTACTATGTACAGGCCTCATATATATAGCAGACTCTACTACTGCAGGACTGAGTCTGAAGGGAGCAGGCTGGGAACTATGAAGGATGCACAAGATCGAGATCGGGCCATACTACTGTACCCGAGGGCCCACCTGCACATGCCGCACCCGACATGGCAGGGTGAACTATATACAATAAATGTGAAACTGACACACATCCTAATGACAATGTTCCATTAGAACTCGCTAAGCCGGGTGCCCGACATATAGTCTGACACATACCGGGAAGTCGTACAACATGGGTAAATGTGAAACGTACTTGGCGGGCTGGTTCGACAGTAGTCCTGACACGTCTTACTAGCCAAGTAGGACATATGTGTGGTGCTTCAGGTACTGCGGTCTTGGCGGGCGATGGTGTACGATAGATCAGGACAATAGATATGATTGGGCTGTTGGAGCCCGATCGACGGTTCTGAGTCAGGGAGTAGTCGGACGGACGTTCTGTGGGTTGAACTGCATAGCATAGTGTGGTGCACTACACCGACTGTCTACCTCAAAGAAGATACTAGCCTAAATAGGTCTGCCCGATCATAGTTAGGACTTGCTCAACCCTATAGAAGGCTCAATAGAGGACTACTGACACTCTGTCTGATATACCATTGGTATGCTTTTAGTCAGCCACCAATCAACCATGTACCAGCTCTGAAGTTCCCAACTATCTATTAGACTACCCTATACATGTCCCACTACCGGTATTAGAGGGTCTGCTGCCTATTTTTAAGGTGCCCCTTCCTTCCTTTATTGCCTAGTCTCACATTATCCCCTCTGTAGGGTAGTTGTTGGACCTCCCTTCTTATTCATAGGCCAATTGTCTATCACCTCTCCTACCTATCTAAGACACCTCTTGGTATCCTCCTTAGGATGGACTCTGGATCTTATCTGGATTATACCTTTCAGGCAGGACCTAGCTAGTCACTACACCATCCCTTATAGAGTAATACCTTCCTACAACTGTAGGGTATAAGTAGACAGTCTTTTGCCCCTTCAGACTTCATTCAACTCTTCTACTTACCTCTGCGACCTTATAGATATTACCTCTTGTCTTAGTTAGTTGATCAATCTACTTACCTCTATGACCGTATAGTATGCTTATCTAACCCTCTCTGAGCATTGTTGACTGTCTCTCTACAGATCTTAGTGGTCTTGCCTTGTCTCTAGTTCCTGCTAGTGACATCTGCCTAACAGTTACTGGTTGTTAGCTATTAGAACTAACCTTTAGCTGTAGAAGGAAATCACACATGATATGACTAATCTCTTTAAATGGCAAGAGTCAATGTTTTTATGCATAATCTGCAGAGATCTGCAGATGACCAGGGTTCTGTAACACTGTGTAAAGAAAGTGGAGGTGCTGTCATGAAATACTACTCCTTTGATACTGTGTGATGAGATGTCACACTGCCAATTTGCCCATATTCTTTCTTCCGTTGACAGCTGATCCCATTATGTCAGCAAATAGCTGCCACGTTTTGATGACTTGCTGAGAGATCTAATTATGGCAATGCGTCAATCATCTTTCTCAGTCACACTTTGCGACTTTTGTGCAATATCAGTTGTTTGAAATGCCGTTTTGGCATGAAACTTGGAACATACATAGCCAAAGGAGCATACATTGTGATTACATAATAATTCTCCTAAGTAGAGACCTAGAGTATCTGTAGGAGGATCCGATTTGGATCCAGCTCTAAGATTTTGTGCCAAAAGTTGACAGTAAATGTTTTTTCTAGACTCAACATCTCACCCAAATTTTCTAGAAACTCACACACATGCTAACACATGCTGTTCTCATGCCTCATTATTTTTTGAGGTGAGAAACGAAGAATTGAGCGAGAAAAATCCAGGTGTTCAAAGTAGGGCTCCGCAGTGGATCAGATATCCCAGATAAGATACGTCGGATCTGCTATCTGCCCAGATGCGGATAGGATTTTGGAGACCAAATATCTGGGCATATATATCTACGCGGAACCGGATAAGACTTTGGAAATCCGCCGGATCCGGCTTATACGGGATGGACCACCTTGGTAGGGCTATGGGTGCTCAAATTCATAAAGTCTTGAATTCTAAGGTGTCGATCAGCCAACAAAAGACTTTCTTAACCTGAAAATATGTGTTTATTACATTAATACTTGCCATATTTGGAAGTAGCTCAGAAACTAAAGTCACGTGCTACTATCAAGAGACCGGTCATATGATGAAAGTGGTTACTGGCATGGCCCATCAAATTTCCGTGCTTTCCCACTCTCTCACTTAGCTCTTGCCAGTGATCGACGCGCCGATTGACCTGTCTCACTTTTTTGTTTGGACCATTCATGACATTTGCGAGCTCGTCCTGCCCCCCACAACTTCAGAAAAAATCTGAAAAAATACCCAAAAATTATTTTTTGGCATTCTGAACAAGATGGAAACAAAAAAATTGCAAAAAGGTCGAACAGATGTTGAGGAATAGCAATTGTGAGAGCCAACTAAGACACTTCTAAAGAATTTTTTTTTTACAAAACATTCAATTTTCCTTAAGATTCATAAATGTGAAAAAGGAATGGCGAGAAAGCATGAATTCACTGAGCTAGAGAGCATATATGCTGCTTAGTCTATAATAATTGCTAATATCTCCACCCATAAGACAGTTTCTTTCATAGAACATCCCCAAAAGTATCCTAATAAGCTCAAACATGATGTACAGCTAGCCCCAAGTATGTTTGACAAGTGTGTTAGAGGGAGAAGTAGCTGAGCAAAATCCGGAAGAATGAGATCACGTGACGTACCAGCAAAAATAATATGTATATTCTGCTTGAGCACCAGCTGAAATAAACTCAGATTTGGTATAGTTTGAATTTGGTAGGTATAGTAGGCCCTAAAATGTCGAACAGAGGGGCAAATTTGCTTGAATTCTGTGGAACTGGATTTTCGAGGGATTTCGGTGGGCAAGAAAAGTGAGACAACATGATCGACGCGAGTTACTATATATGGGAACTATTTAAAGTCCGCCTGAGAAAAAGTGTCACGCGAGTTACATAGGCCATGCCAGGCACCAATGAAAGTGGTAATATTTTCCATCATGTCTTCATCTCATTAATGTTGAACGGCCGTTGACACAATAAAATATATCATCCTCATCAACAACACACCATTTGGCATGCCGGGGAAGGTTCTGTGACACTCCATTTGCTCTATATGTGAGCTTGTAAACTTAAACCCTGATATGCCGGATACGGCGTATAAGATAAGCGCGGAACCGGATTTGCTCTGAGCAATGAAATATCCGGGCGGATATATCCGCCCGGATGCGGATACGACTGAAAATATCCGCGCGTATCGTATAAGATACGCTGCGGAGCCCTAGTTCAAAGGAACGGTCATGTTTAAAGGACGCGTCTTTGACTGTAGTGTCACACGGCTCGTGACAATTCTTGGCGCGCCGCGACATCTCAACCGTGGCCTGGCTCTACTAAGCCGAGCAGGATACGCCTCTAGTTTCTTTACCTACCATCATGGCTGACCGTCCCTCCACACAAGCGCGACCCCCCGCAGGTAGCGAAGATGATCATAGACGACCAAAAACGCCAGAGAAGACTGTACCCCCGCCCGAACAGCAGCGGAGCACTAAGGAAACGCCCGCTAAACCTCGATCAGCCCATTCGTCTAAATACTGGGATGGCACGCTTGGTGAAAAGCGTATGTCTCTGCTAGAGGACCTGGGATACGCCATTCCGGAAGTTGGGGCTGATACGTTTCTGAATATATTCTTTCCTCCTCTGAAGAAGGGGATCGATGTCGATTCGATTAAGAGGTCGTTGGAGAGCGAAGGGGTCATCACGAAGAGCAACGGGAGATGGGCTGCCTTTCCGGATGGCCCAAAGAAATCGCATAGCTCAGAGAATGCTGCCTTCAGCCCCCTCGAAGGTATATTCGATAAGGTGGTTGAACATGCCACCCGATCGACTAGCGCTTTGACGCAGACATTTGCCTTGCGGTTGTTGCCTAATACTGCACCGGAGTCCGAGAGGGGAAGTCTGACGAGGCCGGATGGCTGCGTTATTTTGAAAGAGGTGGAGGATTCCAACAATGACCCAAATAACATGACCTACCGATGGTATGATATCGGTCTCACTTGCGAATTTAAATTGCAAGACGGCGTGGCACAACAGGACGACGTAAGTGCGCCATTGTTAGCGAGAGAGTATAGGATACTAACTTGTATCCGTAGAATGTAACAAAGATTGTATACAGCATGCAGCACTCCATGACGCTAGATCCTTGTAAACGGTTCACCTTCGGAATTACCATAGAGGACACCAGGGTACGACTCTGGTTTAGTTCTCGTGCAATCATGGCCGTCAGCGAGCCGTTTAATTTTAACGAAGTAAGTAGTATATTGTCTAGTCCGAATTAGGGTGTGTCTGACGATTTTCAAAGAAGCCTGACCTTCTTATTCGTGTTTTCTTATCGTTGGCATTTGCGACAAAGGTTGAGCTGGGGTGGGATCCAACGATCCGACTCGTCGATCCAAAGGCCAAAAAGCGAGTCTACGAGATCCAAGTTAACCAAGAGTGGTATCGAGTTGTGGATGTATTGTCAGATTTTGGAGCAGATGCGATCATCGGCCGGGCAACAAGGGTCTTCCGAGTGACAAAGTTGAGAACTGGTGACCTCTACGTTCTGAAGGACGTTTGGGTGGAAGACGACCGAGAGCTTGAACACGATATTTACAAGAGGATCCTCGACGATGTGAAGAACAAGTTTGACGAAGGAGCAATGAAGCAGGTCGCTTCGCACCTCCTGACGCCTGTCGATCACTGCCTGATGACGGTCGATGGTCAAAGGGATCACACGATGGACGTTATGATGCGCGGACAAGCGGTCTCCTTCGCAAGCTTTTTCAGGCTTAAAGCACAAGAGTTCGGGAATAAAGACACCTCAAAAAGCGTTGGACCGATGAAGTCGACCGACAGAGATGTGCATGATGAGCTCAATGTTCATTTGGGATCGCGAATCACACCAGAGGGGCAGAGGAACGCAGTGCGTCATAGAAGACACTATCGGGTCGTCTTTCAAGAAGTTGCTCGGCCGATATGGACTGTGACAAACCTTTCACATGTGTTTCTCGTTCTGATGCATTGTGCATTCGGTACGTGCCCTATCAACCTTCATTCGGATCTTTCTGACTTCTGTCAGCATTAAAACTTATACATGATTCTGGCTGGATTCATCGCGATATCAGTGCAGGTAACATATACCTTTTTGATGAGCGTGGTCTTATCGGCGATCTGGAGTATGCGAGGAAGGTAACTGTGGATGGATCGCATCAGATGCGCACGGTGCGTTTGAGGACTCGCTGACTGGACCATACCCTGATTGCACACCCTTCTAGGGCACCCCGGATTTCATGGCTGTTGAAGTCATGACAAATTCTTATACTTTCCTCCCGAAAGGGTTGGATGCTGGCGCTTCGTTGCAGTACTCGAAGTTGCTGGTCTCATCCGCAGAGCAAAAGCAAGATTTAAAGCCACTCATGCAACAGTTCGATAAGCAAATCGTCGAAGAGCCGCCATTTGTCCAAAACGAAGCTCACGATATCGAGTCACTCTGGTGGATCTCGATGTACATACTCTTCTTTAACGGTGTTGTTAATTCCAGTGAAGAGGAGGATTCGACGCGAAGGCATTCCAGAACTGTCTGGGCTCAAAGGATCTTCTCGGGCGGCGCCAAGGCACCGGTCAACCGGCTCAATTTCCTCTCGAGCGACACGAATTTCAAAGAGGGCACCGCTTGGTTCCCGGGTGTATTTGGAAAAATCGTGAAAGGCCTCAAGTATCTCAAGGAGAGTATTGTCACTTGTTACAAGGACTACGAAGGGACATTCCTCCCGGATATCAAGAAAGAATCTATCACAACACTGCAGCTCAGTGCTGTCAATTACTTTCAATTATGTATGATCCTAGCGAAGGGCATGGAAATTTCGTCGTACAAGGTATTAGGAAGACAACGTCAGGAGAACTTGTCACAGCCTGGAGCAAGCACGACACCGTCTGGCCCTGCGGCTGCGGAGGAATCACCGCCGCGGGATAAAGAAGAGCAGAAGGATCCAAAGGGACAAAGGATACTGACAGATGCACCGGAGGGACCGCGGTAAGTGTTATCCTTTCTTCCAATGAATTCGGATCTAATTCGAGTGTCTGTGTAGGAGGAGTTTGAGGATACAGCTAGCACGTCGTCGGGCGTGAATGGCGGACCACAATACACCTTATTCTGTTGCTTTTGTTACCGTGCTGTCCTTTTATAAGCTATTCCCTCGCTTTTGTAAGGCTTTCTGCTGTAATGCATAGTACTGTACTACCCTGTTGCGTGGAATAGATGGCGGAGCTGAATGATGAATGTCACACCAATGGACTGGATAAAATGCGTCTAATGACGCAACATACCTGTACTTGGGCTTGCAACGCTTCTTAGCCTTACATCACTAAAAAGGCAAGGTACATATATGTGCATATAAACCCCTAGAATTTGCATAGTTTACAATTTTTGTGAAAATGTATACAGCAGACCTCCCGATCTGATAAGCTACTAGATGGTACAATAAGCAAATGAAACCCCTGTACATCTGCCAGATATACATAACCCTAATGTGCTCATGCAGATATGTATAAGTGAATACTGTTAGGACCAGTGTGGGTCATTATCAACAGATCAGGGATCAGTGCTTGTCATCACCTTGGCTTGGTAAGGCCAGGTGAAAGATCAAGTGCAGATCCCCCATACTGATGCACCAGAACAAGTTTACTCACTCTGCTGATCTTGAGAGGCTATCTTGATCATGGGGAAGTGTGAGATAGGGATCATTGGGTAAACAATAAGGCACTAGTAGGGGTCAGGGGACCAGCCATGCACTAGATACCTAAGATAGATTAGAGTAGTGCCTAAGGCAACTAAGTGGCAGTACAAAGAAGTTGTAGACAATACAAAAAAATTTTGCTAAGGAACTTCTGGTGGCAGTGCTCGCTACTTATATACTTTCTGAATAGTCTGTCACCTGATCCTTCCTTCCGCTACACAGCCCCAACACTTCTTCAGCACAGCCACTAGCCAATCTAGTGGCTGTGTAGAACTTTGCAATTCTGTCACATCTATCCATTCCCTCCTTCTAGATCCTTCTTCCCCACATGGTCCTGGTCAAGTGCTAATGATGACACCATCCTCCACCAATTGTGTGGCTGTGCATTTCAAGCTAACCCATCTATTATTCTTGTTCTCGCTATTCTTAGAGTTCTCGAAGGTTCTGGATGTAGCTCCACTCCAATACTGAGAGATACACTTCTATTCTGTTCTTGGATCCATCCAATGATGTGTCTCTCTTGTTCTGATAGGGTTTCTTCGATTATTGGATCTCGGGTGTTGAGTCTGAGGTAGAATGTGAGGTTCTAATAGAATATTCCTTGGTGGTATCCTTTGAAGATGATGATCTCATCAGTTCTTACATTCCTGCTAATCAAGAAGGTGGTGATTGCTTTATTGATCCCTATGTCTGAGAAGTATCTGTTCACTAAAATTGTTCCCTCTAGAATGTCTCTCCAGGCAGTCATAATTTGTCCTATAGTTGTATCCCTTACTGTCTGAAGGTATCCTAGGGCATCGAGTGTCAGTGGCCATATGACTTGTACTACTACTCTATGGCAGTTTTTTATGTGGGGGAATCGAGAGATCCATATGGTGACTATTGCATTTCCATAGTATATTTTCTTGTTTTCTGACCATACTACTACTTTGTTCTCGAAGACTGTAAGGTAGTAGTTGTAGAGTACTTGATGTTCTATTCTGGGTGGTGACTATCCATAGTTAGTTTGAATCGTGATTGGTTCTGTTCATTCAATTATTCCCATTGTCTCTTTCAGTATATCTTATGCACATTCCCAGGCTTACCTTCATGCCCATAGGCAGTTTCTGCAAGAGAGTACTGGTGGGTGGTCTGCCCTTCTTGATCTAAAGGGACAGTGCCAGAACTGTATGTGGTATTGTCAATTGGGTGCCAATCCTGCATCAGCCATGATATGTTCTAGAATGGTAATTAGTCTATTTCCTTCTAACAAATATAGCAGACCTCGCTGGCCAATAAGTGACTAGAATAGTTATTTATTTTCATTAAGTCTGATACTGGTATATAGATACTGTAAGCACCTATAAGTCAGATTGCATTTTACAATCTTTTTTGTAGTCTATCAGACAGATCGAATAGTGAAGAGTCAATTATATTTTTTATGTCAGCATTAGTGAATACATATCATCTTGATTGCGATAGAATAATTGATAGAGATAATTTAAATCAAGCCAAGAATGGTCTATATGTTAGGGTTCAGTTCGAAGTTCTACCAGATTCAGATTGTCTCCCAGTCTTCTAGTACAAGTGTATCTATAAAGGGCTGTCTGCTGCTCCGAACATGAGGTTCAAAGCTGAAATTGGAAGGTGATCCTATTGAAGACAACTAGCTATATCCCATAGTCCCCTTGCTAGTTGTGATACTGTCAATTTACAAGATCTTACAGGAGGTTCTCTAGTAAGAGCAGATTGGTATTTCCAAGAGGTGAGATAGTACAAGGTGCCTAAAGCTAAAGCAGATTGCTAGAGAGGAAGCTAGAGTGCTACTAAAGCTAGAGTGCTACTAAAGCTAGAGGTTTGAAACTGCTGGAGCAATAGGTTTGAAATAATTGAAAGATGGGGATCAAAGTCTCTAACTACTACTCTATTTATGCTCTTCCTAAATCATCAATATCTTTTCCATCTGCTCTTCTCATTGGCTACAAATGCTCCCAAGTCCTCTGCCAAAGTCCTACTGAATTATGGCTATAGCATAGTTGGTATCTTGCTGCACCTGCTGCAGTTTTGACTGCACTTTGCTATACATTGACTGTGCACAACTGCGATAGGCTTGTCTAGGTTGCTCTGGATTGGTCTTCTTTAGAGCTACAGAAGCTTTGCATGTAGTTACTTGTCCGATTAGGTAAGTGGTAACTGTATCTGTTGATATACATAGCTCCTACTTGCTGTGCCTATTGAGTGCTCCATGTATAGCTTGCACTGCTCACAGTTGTAGGATGAGTAAGCCTTCTTGTACTCTTTAGTCATTGCTGCTTGGTTTCAGCTTGACTGATGCTGTTAAAAGAAAATAGACTGATTACTATTCTAGGACATATTATGGCTGACACAGGATTGGCACCTGATCGACGATACTATACACGATTCTAATACTGTCCCTTTGGATCGAGAAGGGCAGATCACCCACTAGTACCTTCCTGCAGAAATTGCCAATGGGTATAGAGGCAAGCCTGGGAATGCATACAAGATATACTGGAAGAGACAATGATGATAATCAACCAAATAGAACTAATCATGATTCAAACCAACTATGAATGGTCACCACCCAGAATAGAACATCAAGTACTCTACAACCACTACCTCACAGCCTTCGAGAATGAAGTAATAGTCTGGTCAGGAGATGAGAAAATATACTATGCAAATGTAATGGCCACTGCATGGATCTCTTGATTCCCCCATACAGAAAACTGCCACAGGGTAGTAGTACAAGTCATATGGCCACTAACACTTAATGCCCCAGAATACCTTCAGACAGTAAGAGACACAACCATGGGACAAATTGTGACTGCCTAGAGAGGCACACTAGAGGGAACAATTCTAGTAAACAGATGCTTCTCAGATACAGGGACCAACAGAGCAATCACTACCTTCATAATCGGCAGGAATGTAGAAATAGATGAGATCATCGTGCACAATGGATACCATTGAGAAATATTTTATCAGAACCCCATACTCTACTCCAGACTCAACACCTAAGATCCAACGATCGAAGGAACCTTATTGGAACAAGAGAGGCATGTCATTGGATAAATCCAGGAACAGAATAGAAGCAGATCTCTAATGAATACAGATAGCTTAGTATCGGAGTGGAGCTAGACCTAGAACCTTTAGGAACTCTAAGAACAGCGAGGACAAGAATAGCAGACAGGTTGGCTTAGAATGTACAGTCATACAATTGGCAGGAGATGGCATTATCATTAGCACTCGATCAGGGCTATATGGAGAAGAAGGATCTAGAAGGACAGAATGGAACACAATAGAATTGCAGAGTTTCACATAGCCACTGATTGGCCAGCAGCTGTGCCAAAGAAGTATTGGAGCTGTACCAACAATCAGTTGGGGCTGTGCTGTGGAAGAAAGGATCAGGTGACGGACTATTTAGAAAGTATATAAGTAGCGAGCACTGCCACCAGAAGTTCCTTAGCAAAATTCTTTTATATTACCTACAACTTCTTTGTACTGCCACTTAGTTGCCTTAGGCATCACTCTAATCTATCTTAGGTATCTAGTGCACGGCTGGTCCCCTGACCCATACTAGTGCCTTATTGTTTACCCAATGATCCCTATCTCATACTACCCCACGATCAAGATAGCCTCTCAAGATCAGCAGAGTGAGTGGACTCGTTCTGGTGCATTAGTATAGAGGATCTGCACTTGATCATTTGCCCAGCCCTAAAGTTAAGAGAACAATAAGTGTTGATCCCTAATCTGTTTATAATGATTCACACTGGTCCTAACAGATGCTCAATGTGTCATTGTGCTTCTTTGATGTTTGGCTATGTATGCTTGTGATAAAATGACTGTAACACCTGGTACATCCTGATAGTGTTCATCTTGTGGCCCTTGTGGCATGAGTGTTATATCTACAACTCTGTCTGAGTAGTCATGAATCCATTGTGGTGTGCTGCCTTTGCCTAGGCTGATGAGGAATAGGAATTCTTGCTTCTGGTTCTTGTGGATCATAGATCAGAGTTATAGCTTGCTATCACAGTATACTTGCTTTGCATGTCCCCAGATGACATTGACTATTGTTCCATATAGGAGTTTGCCTATGGGCTCCATTGCTGGTGGGCATGCTACTCAAATGAATACTTTGGCTACATCACATTCGCTTTGAGGTAGGCTATCATAAATGTCTTGTATCTGCTAACACTAGTTGTATCTCTGGTAGTGAGCGTAGCACATAAGTAACATATTGATTAGTTCATTGGCCTGGTAGATTGGTGAGATTTATGTGATGTCAAATTGTCAGGTCAACATCTAAGCTCTTGGTTGCCTGGACTTGAATTATTGTGCAGAACTCTTTGAGTAGTGTCCTGGCTATGAAGTATTTCATGCAATGCTGCAGTCCTTCTGTCCTGCAGCTGTATTCCTGCCTTGCATTGATTCTTGTAAACGGAGTGGTCATTGTTGTAACTTTATATAAGCTATAGCACTTGAGAAGGTAGCTTGAAAGATTTGCACTGATTGGTGGCTTGTATAAGATCAACATTTTTAAACAGGTCCTATCACTATAGCTGCCAAGAGCCCAGCAGAACAAGTGTGAGTAAGAGTCAGAGTTAGAGTCAGTTTCCATGAGTAGAGAATGCAGAGATGTAGAGATAAGCAAAGCGAGGTCCAAGCAAGATTCGAAAGAACAAGATCAGTTTATCTTGAGAGTATACATCCTTAGAACAGGCAGAACATGATTTGGAATATGTGCCAGTGGCAAGTGAAGTGGAGCTGGGGATTGTTGCACAAGGAGCTTCTCAGGTGGGAAAAGCCATACTGAGGGTATACTAAGAGTCTAGTTGAGTCTGACTTTCAACCAGATGCCAGACTGATGCTGTCGCTGCTGGTGCTGGTGCTGGTGCCACTACTACTTTGAGGTTAGCTTGGATGAAAGCTAGAATATTTGCAATTAATGATTTGTCATTTGGATCGCAATCCTCATCTTCTTTGTCTTCTTCCTCGAGCTGGCCAAAGACTTGTCTATTCATATTATTAGAGTCACTGACATGTACCCGCACTAAAAAAACTCACTCATTCTACCTGTTAGACCAAGCTCAGTAGGCTGCTACTAGAGCAAGCTGAGTCAATACTAAGTCCAAACACATGCCAGTACAAGGTGGTAGTAAGTAGATATATTAGTAGCTACCTAGTACAAGGTGGTAGTAAGTAGAAAAGCAAGACAAAGGATTTCTACTCTACCAACCAACTATATATATACTAAAACCCAAAGAGTGTACACAGCCCAAGTCCTGTACTATAGTGACTGGCTAGGTCCTGCCTGAAAGGTACAATCTGGATAAGGTCTGGAGTCCATCCCAAGGAGGATACCAAGAGATATCTCAGAAAGGTAGGAGATGTGATAGACGATCGGCCTGTGGGCAATAAGAAAAGTCCAACCACTGCCCTGCAGAGGGGGTGTCGTGAGACCAGACAACAAGGGAAGGAAGCGGCACCTTAGAATTGGACAGTGGACTCTCTAGTACCAGCGGCGGGATATGTACAGGTCAGCCTGATAGATGGTCGGAAGCTTCAGGGCTGGCACATGGTCAGTCGACGGCAGACCAAAGTGGTGTTAATGATATGTCAGACAGGCTTAATCGGATTAATGTCTATTAGGCGGCAGACAGACCAAAGAGTTTTTAGAGGGACACTAGCTGGATTGTGCAGAGAGGGGCTATTGGACTCTAGTCCTCTTCTGCTCTGTCCTACTACATACAGGCTTCCTATATATAGTGGACTATACTACTGTAGGACCGAGTCTGAAGGGAGCAGGCTAAGAACTATGAAGGCTGTACAAGATCGGGATCAGGCCGTACTACTGTACTTGAGAGCCTGCTTGTATGTGCTGTGCCTGATACAGCAGGATGAACTATATACAATAAATGTGAGACTGAAACCCATCCTGATAGCAATGTTCCATCGGAACTCGCTAAGTCGGGCACCCGACAGGTAGTCCGATGTGTACCAGAGAGTTGTACGACCTGGGTAAATGTGAAATATACTTGGCAGGCTGGTTCAACAGTAGTCCTGACATGTCTTGCTAACCAAGTAAGACATATGTGTGGTGCCCCAGGTACTGCAGTCTTGGCAGGTGATGGTGTGCGATGGATCGGCACAATAGATATGATCAGGCTGTTGGAGCCCAATTAGTGGGACTAAATTGGGTGATCGTTGGACCAATTGGGCTGTTGGAGCCTGATCGACAATTCTGAGTCAGGGAGTGATCGGACAGATGTTCTGTGGGTTAAGCCACATAGTGTAGTGCAGTATACTACAGTGCATGGACCAGCTGGGTGTGAGAAAGGTAGACCAACCAAATAAGAATAAATAAATAGTAACAAAGATAAATATGGTGCATGGACTATGCTGAATAAGCGAACAAATGGAAAAGAGGGAGAAAGGGAAGAAGGAATTAAGAGGTCGAGAGTTCGAGTCTGAGAGTGGTCATAATTAATGTTAAAGTAAGTAGAGTAAAAGAATGTAAGTAAAAAAAATGAATAAAGTGAGAAAAACCTCCTAACATCACCCCCTCCTCTAGGTCATTTGTCCCAAATGACTGACATGCTGCAGCCTTCTGACAGCATTGAGGTGGTTGTGGTAGAACTCTTCAATCACTTCTTGAGTATTCTGGATGTCTGCTTCTGTTTGCCACATTGGTTCTGTGTACCCTAGCCACTTGATGAGAAATTATATCCATTCTCTGTATATTTTCGAGTTGAGTATTTCCTCTACCTCATACTCTTTGTGATCGTCGATCAGCACTGGTGGTCATAGTGTCAGATGCTTCTGGAAGTCATAGGCAGGTGTGACATACAGTTTAAGGAGGATCTCATTGAAGACAGAATGCACCTTTTTCCATCCTGGTGGGAGTTTGAGCTTGTATGCACTTGCTCCAACCTTTTTGAGTACCTCATATGGCCCATACCATCGATGCTCTATCTTTCTTGTTGAACACTCTGTTCAGATGTTCCTCCCCTTAATTATTACCCTATCTCCTAGTTGGTACATCATTGTTGGTCCTGCATGTCGGTCGTGAAAGCATTTCATATCCTCTACTGCCCTCATCAAGCTTCATTCAGTATAGTGCATCACACTATGCTATGTGGCTCAACTCACAGAATGTCCGTCTGACCACCCCCTGACTCAGAATTGTTGATTGGGCTCCAACAGCCAATCGGTCTAGCTGTTAGGCCGAGTTCAGTAGGCCGTCACTGAGACAAGCTGAATCAATGCCAGAGTCCAACACACTAGTACAAGGTGGTGGTAAGTAGATATATTAGTGAATAAGTGGACAGTTAGTAGCTACCTAGTATAAGGTGGTGGTAAGTAGAAAAGCGAGACAAAAGGTGTTTCTACTCTACCAACCAACTACTTATTCACTTTAATCATGAGAAAAGGTAGACCAACCAAATAAAAATAAATGAATGATGATGAAGGTAAATATGGTACACAGACCATGATGACTGTTAGGAAGTGATCTACAATTTCTATTACTAAGCAGTACCAGCATTACCAAGCGCATACAACCTAGTAATAACGAGCGGAATCATCGACTATATACAGGAACGCTTCGATGCGCTGCAACGCGTATTACTCACACCCATAGTACCACCTACAGCTAGAGAAGGAGTGTTACGTTACTGCACAGACTGTAGATTGGGAAATCAAATAGCAGAAAACCTACTCCGAACAATACAACAGAAGCTTATACTAAGCAAGACTGCGGAAGGACAATATAATATGATGGTAAGACGAAGGTTCGTAGAGATGCAACTAGATGGACAAGACTACAAAGGGTATGAACGAGAAGTACAGATGATAAGCTGGGACGCACGGTGTTATGCAATTAGTATAGGAATAAGGAATCCAGGACGAGAACAGAGACACAGACATTGCGGTCTGACATGGCTTGAAATAGACATACCATATAATAATCTAAGAGACGGATTTAATGAAGGATATGCATTTCAATGGGCACGATTAATATATCGAGAAATAACTATACAACTACCAGGAGGACGAACCATCATAGAACAAACCAGATTACATAACGGAGGACAGTTTCGCGTAAGAGGATTTAAGGACATGACGGGGAAGGAGTTAAATATATATCCAGGATACGAACGAAGGACGGACACATATAATTACTTTAACCTACCACAACGTCGCAACGCGAAGTACAGACTGAACACGTAACTCAAACATTACCTAGAATAGAACAACTTGATCAGCCGATCCCATCGCCGATCAGACAGCGACGCCATACAACTACATTAGCACTTACTGACCACACGTACCGGCCATTGACCTAAACTACCTAGCGCATGAGTCAGTAAGAGTCAGGAGGAGTCATAAGGATAAGGATGAGTCAGTAAGAGTCAAGACGAGTCAGTAAATGATTGGACAGGATTAAACCACGTACATAGCGCAACATGAAATAACATAGGTAACATCACGCATGTAAATAGCATATAAGGAGGGCAAGGTAGGCCTCTCTCAGATAGTTTAATCCAAGTCTCTGAAGAGCCATAAACCGCTCCAAGGGAAGTTCAACTTAACTCTTCTGCTGAAAACGTGTGCACATTATAAAGACTACTGTCAGACGCCTACTAAGTTATCGAGGTGTATCGATACCCAAGTAGCCATACGGTACATAGCTTAAGGCTATTGCACCCTACTGTCGAACATAGTAACTATCATGTGAATAAGTTTTCTAAATACCTATACACCTCTCTTATCGAAACGCTAAACGCGGAACCCCTGAGATTAGCTACCTCGGCGGAATACGCTATCGATAATAGTGTTAAGTAAGTTATAGGTTTAGTCATAACCAGCCTAGGTTAGTCTGACACAACAACTTAGGAGGGTTACTGATTCCATAAATCAATAACGTGAGATTTGGATTAACCATCTGTTACCAGATAGTTATTCAGGATTACCTTACTCACGTATCCTACCCAAGTAACCAATATCATAATACCCACCAACTAACAATGACTAAGTGAGCAAACAGAAAAGGAAAAGACAGGAGAAAGGAATCCAGGGGTCGAGGGTTCGAGTCCGTGAGCAATCATGATTAATGTTTAAAGTAAATAGAATTAAAGAAAGAAAGTGAAAATGAAATGAAATGGGAAAAACCTCCTAACATCAGCAATCACCTGATTCAGTCCCACTGATCAGGCTCCAACAGCCCGATCATATCTATCAGCCTGATCCATTGTACACCATTGCCTGCCAAGACTGCGATACCTGAAGCACCATACACATGTCCTGCTCGGCTAGTAAGACACATCAGGACTACTATTGAACCAGCCTGCCAAGTATATTTCACATTTACCCAGGTCGTACGACTCCCTGGTATGCATCGGACTACCTGTCGGGCACCTGGCTTAGCAAGTTCTGATGGAATATTGCCATCAGGATGGGTTTCAGTTTTACATTTATTGTATATAGTTTACCTTACCGTGTTGGGCACAGCACACACAAGCGGGCTCTCGGGTACAATAGTATGGCCTGATCCCAATCTTGTGCATCCTTCATAGTTCTTAGCCTGCTCCCTTCAGACTCAGTCCCACAGTAGTATAGTCCACTATATATAGGAGGCCTGTATGTAGTAGGACAGAAGAGGCAGAAGAGGACCAGACTCCGACAGCCCCTCTTTGCAGAATCTAGCTAGTATCCCTCTAAAGACCTTCTGTCCAACAGCCGCACAAGACAGATCAGTCCGATCAAGCTCGTCTGACGCATCGGCAGTACCTCTTCGGTCTGGCTTTGTATGGCCCTGCACTGGCCCTAAAGTTCCCGACCATCTGTTGGACTGTTCTATATGAGTCCCGCTGCCTACAGTAGAGGGTCTGCCGCCCATCTCTGAGGTGCCCCTTCCTTCCTTTGTTACCCAGTCTGTCATCACCCCTTCTGAAGGGTGGTAGTCGGACCTCTCTTGTTATCCACAGGCTGATCGTCTATTGCCTCTCCTACCTTTCTAAGACATCTCTTAGTATCCTCCTTGGGACGAACCCCCAGACTATATCTGGATTGCACCTTTCAAGCAGGATCTAGCCTGTCACTACATCAGCTGCTTCATGTACCTCCTTAAGGCCCTTTGCAAACTCTTCAGCCAAGATGTTCGTCAATGCAGTTTGGACGTTTGTGAAGCTTGATGGCTCGAATATGTAGTTGGCAAAAAACGAGGTCATCTGCATTGCTGAATGCTCCCTGTTATTGTACATGAACTCTGCCACTGGTAGCCAGTCTGTCTAGTCATCTTGCTTATAGTTGACATACAATCTGAGAAACTGCTCGAGTTCTTGGTTGGCCCGCTCTGTTTGTCTGTCCATCTGAGGATGGTATATGGTGGAGGGATTGCCTTTGATGTGGAGGAGCCAATATAGTTCCTTCATCATCTTATTAATAAATTGAACTCCCCTATTGTAAATTAGTTTGTCATACAGGCCGTGCAGGTGGAAGACATGATCTCGATAGATGTATGCCACTCCTTCAGCTGTTAGCCTAGTTGTAGTCGAGATTGTATGCATCTGCTTGCTGAAATGGTTGATGATTATGCAGATAGCATTGTGGCCTCTGGACTCTGGCAGCTCCCCAATTAGGTTGATCGAGACAACTTGCTAGGGGCAACTTGGGATGGCATTTGGGTGTAGGGGACACAACCTTGTCATTTGAGGTGTCTTAGTCCTTTGGCACTTGTCGCAGCCCTTTACATACTGTTCTACGTCATTATGCAGTCTCTTTCACCAGAAGTCCTTGTGCACTGCCTTAATCGTTTGCACTATCCCTGGGTGACCAGCTAAAGGCATATCATGTAGTTGGCAGATGATCATCTCTCTCAGCTCCTCAGGCACAAAAATATGACCGTCATCCTTCCATGCTAGTCCATCCCTGATTTCCAGCCATGGGGGTAATGTCTCCTTGTCCATTTGTGATGTCACCTCCTCGAGCTCAGCCTGTAGTCTCCCCTTGTCCAGTGCCTTGACAATCCTTTACACCCTCAGCCACTTCTCATCTAGGAATATGACGTTACAGTTATTGATGTCTTCTTGATCGTAGTCTGTTCATCTTGACAACAGGTCAGCCTTATCCATGGTGGCACCTGGCTTGTAGACTAGGGTGAAGTCATACTCAGCCAACTCGAGCCTCCAATGGGTCTGGCAGTAGTTCAACTTCTATGAGGACTTGAAATATGTTAGATTTGCATGATCTGACCAAACCTTGAATGGGTGATTTGCACTGATGAGATACTACCTCCATTCTCTGAGTGCTAGTACAATTGTGAGCATCTCTTTGTCATAGATCTTATAGTTCCTTTCCATGCTTATCAGGGCCAATGATTGGTAGGCTACCAGTCGCTAGGTTTTATCTTCTTGTTGCTGCATGAGGATGCCACCCATAGTGAAGTTTGATGCATCTGCTTTCACTGGGAAAGGCTATTCAACTGAAGGTAGCGCTAGAACCAGCAGATTAACTAAGGCTCACTTGAGTTCTTCAAAGGCGTGTTGTTGTTCGTTTTCCCAGATCCAGGTCACCTTGCCTGTCAGAGATGTGAGCAGCTTGACAATCTTGCTGTAGTCTTTGACATAGTGTTGGAGCCAATTCTTGAACCCTAAGACCTTCTGTAGCTCCTTGAGGTTCCTTGGTACCGGCCATTACTCAATCACTTTGATCTTGCTTGGATCCACCTTCACATACCCTTGTCCTATGATGTGCCCTAGGAATTTGACATGCTCCTATTTGAACTCACACTTCTGGGGCTTGAGGAACAGGTTCTTCTCCTTGAGCACCTTGAACACTTGTCTAACCAATTCCTGATGTTCCTTGATCATCTGCGAGAAGATTAGTATATTATCTATATACACCACTACCTTTCTTTTATGGATCAGCTCTCACAACGCATAATTTATGAATGCCTGGAAGGTTGACAGGACATTGCATAGACCGAAAAATATT
Source organism: Inonotus hispidus (assembly GCA_024712875.1). Lineage (NCBI taxonomy): Eukaryota > Fungi > Basidiomycota > Agaricomycetes > Hymenochaetales > Hymenochaetaceae > Inonotus > Inonotus hispidus. The sequence continues at coordinate 532,339 of CM045722.1, read as the reverse complement.
ACTGTTGGCTCAAAGAGGCCGAGATTCATTCTAAAGGCCGCCTTCCACTCATCCTCCTCACATATCTGAATGTTGTAGTAGCCCCAGCGTAAGTCCAGCTTGGTAAAGAATCGAGCATCCCTAGCCTTATCGACAAGCTCCTAAATTAGTAGTAGTGGGTACTTGTTCTTAACCATTCTGTTATTGAGCTTACGGTAGTTCTGAATTGCCCTAAGTGACCCATTGGCCTTCTTGGTGAAGAAGAACAGTGACGCCATTGGTGATTTTGACTCATGTATTCGCCCTAAGGTTAGGTTCTCTTCTAGGAATGTCTTGAGCACCTCTTGTTCTCTTGGATTGAGTGGGTACACCTTGCATTCACTAGGCTTGAAGTCAGGTTTTAGGTCAATAGTATAGTCATACAAGCATCGCTCTGGTGGTCTCCCAAAACTTTCTTCACTGAAGACATCGGCATATTCGTTTAGATAGTTCGGCCATGTCTTCTCAGCTACCTGTTGGATGATATCCCCACTGCCCATTGTTGGTTGCTGAAAGCCATAGGCCTTCGGACAGCACATGAACTTGATAATTCCAGCTCTCCAGTTGATCTCTGTTAGAAGGAAATAGACTGATTGCCATTCTAGGACACATCATGGCTGACGCAGGATTGGCACCCGATCAATGATACCATATGCGATTCCGCTATTGCCCCTTTGGGTCAAGAAGGGCAGATCATCCACCAGTACCTTCCTGCAGGAATTGCCAATGGGCATGGAGGCAAGCCTGGGAATGTGCATAAGACATACTAGAGGAGACAATGATGATAATCGATTGAACGGAACCAATCACAGTTTGAACCAACTATGGTTGGTCACCATCTAGAACAGAACACCAAGTACTCTACAACCACTACCTCAGAGCCTTCGAGAATGAAGTGCTAGTCTGGTCAGGAGACGAGGAAATGTACTACGCAAATGCAACGGTCACTGCATGGATCTCTCGAGCTCCCCACATAGAAGACTGCCACAGAACAGTGGTACAAGTCATATGGCCACTGACACTTGACGCCCCAAGATACCTCCAGAATGTGAGGGATACAACCATAGGACAAATTGTGGCTGCCTGGAGAGGCACACTAGAAGGAACGATTCTAGTGAATAGATGCTTCTCGAGCACAGGGATTGACAGAGCGATTGCCACCTTTGCGATCAGCAGGGACACCAAGGTTGGTGAGATCATCGTCCCCGAAGGATACGATTGAGGAATATTCTACCGGAACCCCATATTCTACCCCAGACTTGACACCTGAAATCTAGCGATCGAAGAAACCCCATTGGAACAGGAACGACACGTCATTGGATGGATCCAGGAACAGAACAGAAGCAGATCTCCGATAAATACAGATAGCTCGGTATCGGAGTAGAGCTACACCCGAAACCTTTGAGGGTTCCGAGAACACCGAGAACAGGAATAAAAGATGGGTTAGCTCAGAAGTGCACAGCCACACAATTGGCAGAAGATGGCGTCATCATTAGCACTCGGTAAGAACCATATGGAGAAGAAGGATCTAGAAGGACGGAACGGAACCCGACGGAATTGCGGGGTTCTGCACAGCCACTGGATTAGCTAGTGGCTGTGCCAATGAAGCATTGGGGCAGTGCTGCAGAAGGAAGGATCAGGTGATGGACTATTCAGAAAGTATATAAGTAGCGAGCACTGCCACCAGAAGTTCTTTAGCGAAATTCTTTTGTATTGCCAACGGCATCTTTGTATTGCCTACGACTTCTTTGTACTGTCACTTAGTCGCCTTAGGCACCACTTCAATCTATCTTAGACATCTAGTGTACAGCTGGTCCCCTAACCCCTACTAGTGTCTTACTGGTTACCCGACTATCTCTATCTCGCACTTCCCCATGATCAAGATAGCTTCTCAAGATCAGCGGAGTAAGTGGACTTGTTCCAGTGTATTAGCTCTGGGAGATCTGTATGCATTCTGGCCTCAGGCATTACCTGGGTCCAGTTGATCACGCCGATCTCTGATCTGCTCAAAATCTCCAACTCACTAGCTGTGGACACTAACAGGGAAGGACTTCATGCCCAAGTATGTAGGCGACCACCTTAGCACCTGGCATGAAGCCACCTGTCTTTGAAATGGCTAGTTGGGCTATGGAGGAACACAGATTAGATAACGACCCCTTGTAGCTACTCATGGTTATTCGAACTGGTTCGAGTATGAAACCAGGACAACTATCCATGCAAAGGAGTGTCAGCTGTGCAGATCCCTGTCGATCCACACTAGTCCTAACAGAGATTGAGCTCCCAGTTCTTCCATCTCATTAAATGTCTTCTTCCGATCCTCTCACATTGATCAATATTCCTCAGCCAAATTCCAATAATTCCCAAGAACGTCAGCCCTAACCCATTTGAGTTCACTGCGACCACCTGCCAGGGCATTGTTGAAGGACAAAAAGCCAAGTACTTTGAGGAGAAGGTCTGATTTGAATTGTAGGTCTTCAGTGACAACCTTGTAAAGCTCTTTTTTTTGCTCGTTAAGTGCAGGGTCATCAATGTTGAAATTCTATTGACCCATATCTTCTATCTTCTCAGATTTGAAAGTTGGTTCTATTGCAATTAAGAATGCACTGTTGAACAGCAACAGGAATACATGGTCTAAAGTAGATTGCACATTTATCTCATCATCTAGGGCAATCAACTATAGATTTCAGATGAGAGAAGTTTCTAGCATATAATAATACTGTTCACCTCCTCTGCTTGTTGCTGCCTTTTGCAGAGTAACTCCTTTGATCTGAAAGCAAATAAGATAAGCTTCTTTTAGTCCATAGGACTACTCTCTGTCACTTCTTTGTTCTCTTCTACCTTTTCCAGAAGTTTTAGAAGGGCCTCATATTGTGTACCTGGGACAATATTAGCTTGTATATGCAGAAAACAATTAATCTCACTAGTGAATTTTATTATCACATCACCATCTGTTGAAAGTGATTAACTTTATCTAGAGAATAAATGAACAATGTATGTACTTACTAGGACCAGAGGAGGGTCCTGAAGGTGCTGTCGTGTTGAAAGTGTATTTGAAGATTGGTAACTTGTACTTAACCAAATGATACTTCCACCAAGTCAATCGGACTGTTTATGCAGTCGGATATTCTTCCCAGTCATTCGTATATACTTGAGAGGTCTTCGAGTTAAGTAAGTTCAGCTAATAGAATGGATAAACTAAGGTTTGGGGGTAAAAGGATACTTCTATAGAAAATGTAAACTACTCAGTGTAGCAGTTCAATAGATTTCAGAGAGATTATACCACCAGTGTGGTACTGATATTAGATTAGAGAATATTATACCACCGGTGTGGTGCTGAGATAGGTTTCAGAGATATCAAGCAACAGAAAATTTCCTAGATGACTCTAGGCTAAGTTACCACCGGTGTGGCCTTACTAAATGAATTACTTAGGTTCTGTACCTACTAATGTAACTTAGAACTCAGTAGTTCCAAGCCCTTAGAGCTTACAGATCACATAGATATTAAGAGTAAATACTTCTTAGAGAGAGTCTCAGTGACCTCTGTTGAGGGATTCAGTCCTCTGTACAGAAAGTTCCTCTGTCCTCTGCTTCTGTAAAGGTAGATTTTTTTGCTTTCTTCATGGGGAGGGCATAAGGCCTCTCCTTTTATGCTACTACAGGGCTGTGGCTGTGCTACAGGAGTGAGTCATTTCTATCTACTCTAATTCTATAGGAATGAATATGTTTCTATAGTAACAGAAAGTATGACTCAGAATTGTACATTTTATCTCAGTTCTAACTCAATATGACTCATTATGACTCATTGCCAAGATACTGGTTCAGTTATGACTCAGTATGACTCATTGCCAAGACATTAATCAATTATGACTCAGTTTGACTCAGCATAAGGGTCTAGGCTATTTATGAGTTAGTGTAAGTTACTAGCTCAGTTATAAGTCAAGTAAATTAACTAAGAGTAGAATTACAAATCCTAAGACATAGTGTGAGAAAGTGCACTGGTTTTAGCACTGCCTGTCTCTATTGGGAAAGTATTTCTCACTAGCCTTTTATAAATTAATGAGTTCTACTAAGGTTTTTAGACACATTGCTTTATTAATTTATAGTTCTACAAATATATACAAGAGACTTCCCTGTCCTTGGCATATATACAATAGTCATGGGCGCTTAATGCTTTGATCGGGACCTGTTTGAGAGTACAATCCCTAAACTGTACTATATAGGTAAGATTGTATTAATCGTTAATAATGACACATTGCATCATTACTGCCATGAGGCTGCAAAATGTTCCCATTGTCCATCACTTACATCTCCTCTTGCATCGTCTTCAGGCCTATTGTTTGCCACATAAATCTCACAGATGCCTTAAACCACTCAGGTATGGTTCTATTATTTTATATTTGTGGGTAAATTGCCTGATGTTTAATATTAGGATATGGGTTAAAACGACTATCTATCAAGATATCCAGTGGGTGGATTATGTCGTTGAGTTGCATCTTGTCTATAGGACTTTTAGGTGAGTGAATATGTTTGTTATAGGTGGCAGTTATTCAAGTACCATTAGACTGGTCAAGTATGATAATTTATGGAAGGAATGGTGTTAACAGATTTTAATATACTTGGGTTCTGTGGAATGACAATAATGGCCTCCTACTCTTTTATGTATGTGAATGAGATCTTTTGTTAGAGGTTATTATATAATGCATTTATGGCCTGACAGCGTATTGGATATGGTAGGGGGTAGAAGCAAGATGCTCGCGTTTAGACAGCGACCTTGTTTAAGTTCGATCTTTTCCACTCATATAATCTGCGACTAACGGACTTCATGAAGCTCCTCATCTTCTTGTCTACACATGCAACTGAATATAGAAATAGAACCCTATAACAGCACCTGATCAACCTATTCCTCCTACGAGTGAGTATTCACCGAGCCATCTTCACCCCTAATGCATTAGTATCAAGAAGTTGTTGATAGAGAACCCAGACCTACTGACTATACCCTTATCAACATGATTTGCATTTGGCTACATCAGTCTGCCAGCCACAAGTAATCTGAGACCTAGAAATCAGTGGGCACGAGAAAGAGACGTACTAGGAGCTGTGTATGATCTGCATAATGGTTTGCAGTGTAATGCAGATGCTCACTATTATATTGAACAAAGCAGACTTGCTCTGGATGTGCAGAACAAGATATATTCCTTTTGATCTCTTAAATGAACAATCCAAGTAGATCCTTTGGATCGACTCTTTCTGGCTGAGCGGTGCTGATTGGTTTTGTTGCATCCCCTGTTGCGATGCTAGAGTGCTTTGGGCCTTTCTGGACAGGGCAAAAGAGATGTAGTTCACTCATCAGTAGACAGGAACTGAGGGATAGGTAACAATAGCATTTACCGCTTTATCATTCATGTTTATTAAAACAATCTCACAAGCAACATTCTCCTTGCATCATTTCTTCTTTTGGTCTTGCATGTACTCCTCAACACTTTGCACAAGTTCGTCGAGATCTGCATCAGAGTCAAGGTAACATGGTGGCACCTTCTGCCCAACTCTCTTGAACCATGGAGCAGTGTAGCCTAGCATGACTGCCATTCGATAACATTGAAGAACATCTGCTGTGTTGTTGCACACATCAATTAAGGTATCCGTTAGTGCAATGTTCATCTTATGTAAGCCTTATTTGTCATCAACTCGAACAGTGAGTATAGGACGTAACTTCTCGACGGCAGAAGGCCTAATAGAAGGGAAATACAATTCTCAGGTGGGTGTGCTTATGGCATTAACACCCCAGTTGTAGTCTGACTCTACCAAATCATCAGGATACAGTCGCATCATGCTCAGAATATACCTACCAAGAGCATCTGGAATATCGGACTAATAGTATGACTAGTTGGACCGGTCATCTTGTTCCTGGTTTGCTTTGCTGTTGGCCATGTGAACTATATCAAGTTGTGAAGGCTCCTCTTCCTCATATACAGAGATATTGTTGTGGTGATTATTATCCTGCCTGGCCCTCTTCAGAGCATCTTCTGGGGCATCTGCCTGAGACATCTCACTAGTTGTAATTTAGAGACCAACTCCAATATAATCAATTCACCTTTTTGCCCTCATTTCAGATGTCATTTTTACCACGCTGCTTTGGTGGTCATTCTCATTTTCGCACTGTTTTGCTAGCAGAAGTACCCTGCATAGGTGCTGCATCCTTGAGGCAAGCTGGGATTTTCCTTGTCGCGTGTAAAAAAAGCACGTGAAAGGCCCAAGTACAAGGTTTTTTGACTTCAGCTGTAATTGGGGATTGTTATGGTGTTGGTTACTTAAGTGAATGGTGTAAGTAATGTAATCCTGAATAACTATCTGGTAGCAGATGGTTAATCCAAATCTCACATTATTGATTTATGGAATTGATAACTCTCCTAAGCCATTGTGTTAGACTAACTTAGGCTGGCTACAACTAAACCTATAACTTACTTTAGGGTCAGTTCAGTGCAAATTATAACCCCCTCGTTAGCTCCACTTATCGTTATTTTGGTTGTTAGTTGCAATTTGGAAATCTCTGAGAAAAAACTAACTAGTGGTGGAGCTCATTAGCACTTGTGTCACAAAATGTCACAGCTAGAAATAATAGAATATAAAGAAGTATTGATCCGGGTGGGAGAAGCACCCAATGTCATCAAAGAAGCAGATCAGATCAAGAGAAGGCGACAAGGAAACTATTGCTGCAGCTGCAGCTGCTATAGCAGCAGCTGCTTCTATCTCTTATGCACTCACTCCCCATCTATTCAAGATCCCAATGATTGATGAATCTAGAAATGGTGCCAACTATGTTGAGAATCTATTTTCTGGCCATCCGCTCCGATTTTATAAAACTTTTGGCATGTCCAAGCATGTCTTTAGAAGACTTGCTACTGAACTGTCCAGATACACCTCATTCAATCATTCAAAGCATATCTCTATGGCTGAACAATTAACCATTTTTCTTCATTTCTGTCGATCTGGTGAACGAATTAGAAAGTTACAGGAGGATTTTATGCATAGTCCTGATACAGTTTCAAAGTAAGTTCAGACTTAATAGTTATATTTTGTATAATTTTACTTATTTCTATATACAGAATCATCCATCGAACTCTTAATATGATCATCTCACCTCCATTCTACAGTCGGTATATCAAGCTCCTACCAACAGATCAAGTTCCTCCTGAAATCAAGCAGAAAATAGTTTTTTATCCATTTTTCAAGGATTGCCTTGGAGAAATTGATGGGACATACATTAATGCCTTCGTTCCGCCTGAAGATCATGCTAGATATCACAATCGAAAGGGTACACTTACCCAAAATGTCATTGCAGCATGTACATTTGATCTTTGCTTCTGTTTCATGCTTGCTGGATGGGAAGGGAGTGCACATGATGGTAGAGTACTTGAGAATGCTTTTTGATGTGGTTTGGTGATACCAGAAGGAAAGTATTACCTTGCTGATGCTGGATTCTCATCCACATCCTCCCTTCTGGTACCATATCGTGGTGTACGTTATCATCTGAAGGAATGGGGTCGAGCAAGTCAGAAGTGTGTTCCTCCTTTAATTTATTGAAAATCTCAGTACTCACCAGATCAGACCAAAGAATAAAGAAGAAATATTCAATCTTTGCCATGCATAGGCCCGAAATGCCATAGAATGAATTTTTGGAATGGCAAAACGTCGATTTTGAGTGCTTATAACAACCCTAGAGTATGATATACAAACACAAGTAAAAATTGTCCTTGCAGTTTGTTGTCTACATAATTTCGTGCGGAGCTATGATCCCGATGATGGAATGGAGGTTGATGAGGACAAAATCGAGAGAGAGGTTGGGCCCTTTCAAGATGAGGATTATAGGACAGGGTTTTCAGCAGCAGATCAGGAGCGGGCAAACAGAAGGTGGGATTACATTGTAAACGAAATATGGGAGTCATATAACAACTATATCCACACTTGAAAGAATCTCCACCACTTCTTTGGTAGTATTGCTGGAAGTGATTGTACATTGGCACCCTTTTTGCTATATGTGTAATTTGTTTACATTCGCATTTGTGTTCAGGATCAATTACAAGCCCCTAGAAAGAACACGTCAGGATGGAAAGCTCAAATGAAGAAAGAGCATCATCGTACTCTACATTTGAGAGGCCACCCAGTCTAAATTGTTTCTGCGCATGCCTGGAATCGCTTGACAGAGCCAGAGCATGTAGCGTCCACATACAGATAAGGCTTCTCCAGCAGTCCAGATCAGTTTGTTCAATGCACCGAATGGAAACCTTGGTGCACCTGTTACGACGCCATCGCCATTTTCCTTTCTCTCCTTTCCTTCCCTTCCTCTCCCTTTCACAAACGGTCACTTTCATAGAACTACACCGACGTTCCCTATACTCCCACCCTCCTTTTGCAATCCTTTCATCTTATGAAGCCTAGACCTATGACATCACCTATGACATCACCTATGACATCACCATGATATCATTATGAGCCCAGACCATGACACCATTATGATATCATCCCTTAGTAATATTATCTCAGGTGGCACCACTTTACTTTCATTTGTCACCTGACTTTCCTTGTAGAGTAAGACTTACCCACGGTCGTCGTGTATATAAGGTCGAGGGCAGAGAGCTGGGGTTCCCCACTCTCTTGTTCTCGTACTATCACGACCTCGCAGGTAAAGTCCCCTCTCCTCTGTACTAGTAGACTAGTTAACTAATAAATCTCATACTATCACGACCTCGCAGACTTAGTGTCTCTTGCATGTGCCTTGGTAGCTCAACCTCTTGCAGCGTAGTTGCCTTTGACCACGTATCGGCATCTTTTACACCGCAGGTTGTAACAGCACCTATGACTCTCGCTGTGCAAAGACATGGTTCTTCAATCTCCTCTCTCGCCATCCCCACACACTCGCACACTCTCAATTTTGGCCAGTCAGCTTCCCAACCTGCCACGTCTCAGACACAAGACATGCCTCCACCTTTGCCTCCTAACCCTCATGCACACAGTATTACACTCACAGAAACGGAGCAATGGCCAGAGCATGGTGATAAGGATTACATCGGGCATCCTGAAAATATGTTCATTCTGTTCTGCCACGAATGTTACTTGTGGAAGAATGAAGCAGAGGCCGCAGTAGCCCAGGAGGGAGATCCCGTAATACGATAACAGCGTCAAGCTGACTTGTCCAAGACAATTTCGCAGTAATGGCGCTCGTTGTCTGCTGAGGAGTGAAAGTGCTGGGATGATTTGGTGAAGCAGTGAAGGAAAGAGCACAAGGAGATGTACCCTTGGTACGTCTATCAGCCTACGTGGTTTAAAAAGAAGAAATTGGCAGGAAGGTGAAGGGGGAGAAAGAAGGAAAGAAAGAAAGGGGGGAGCGTACAAAGTCGCCCAGTCATGTTCGCGGAACCAGCACTCGTGTGCAAAATAGCTCTGCACGCTCAATGGCTACCACACACCGATGCAAATATCTTCGACTCGTAAGAATTTCTGGGAAAGAACCGAAGACCTGAACGATAGTTGCGGAATACCGCTGAGCAGATAAATGCCAATAACCCTTGCTTGATGTACAGAATCTACATTCCAAGAACCGCTGTTAGATGAGAGAGGGATTATACTCATCAGGAACAGAACGATACTGGCTCACCTCCTTCCAATCCCTCGAGAACAACAAGATAAGCGATCAACGAGTGCCATTTTTTGTTGCTGATTGATTGTCTTCACTAAACATACAGGCTTGATCGACCTCTGCTACGATTCTGACCATTTGAGTTGTTTTCTCTAATTGTCTTATCCTCCATTTCACAACCTAGATCTAGGACAGCCTTAATATTCGAACTTCGAGGCTCGCCCGAACTTTCTGGAGTAGTAGAAAAGGCAGACGTAGGTCGAAGATTCATTGCATCTGCAACTATCGCGGCTATGGAAAGGCCATGCACAATTGAGTTCGAGTTGGATACCTTCTGTGAATACATGAATTTCAACCCATCTAGTTCGATTCCGTTAGTACTCTTGCTTTTGTGAGAGCCATCTAACAACTTGCGGTGGAGCACTTTCGAATCAAAGCTAGTGGTGTCGAGCATAGGCAAAGGCACATGGGCTTTGGAACATAGGATATCTATTGAACGCGCTTTACATAGAGACTGTCGATAACCGCGATGTGAGGTTTGGTGTCATCAGGTGTATTCTGATAGGACTTGAACTGTGTGCCCGCACCAAGTTTACTTGTGAGGAATAGCAGGTCATATTAGATAGCTTGCCACTGAGAGCTTGCTTCACTGTTTGCAGTATCATGGATGTGGGCAAGGAAGTGACAGGTGCAAAAGGATGTATCAGGACACAAGGAGATGATGCTGGACCGTGGATGATCTTACACATCACACATGTTTCGATATAAATATAATTCCACCCCTTATCAACATTGATTCAAAGTACATTATAGACACATTTGCAATGAAATTAAGCAGTGGATTTAGCTATGATGCCCTTTACATACTGAGACCTCAACTCATCATCATCAAGAGCCAGGTAGGTGTCGGCAATGGGCATCTTCTCTGTAAAGAGATACACCAATGCAAGGCACTCACCCAGCTCCAGATTTAAGTCACCCTGCACTCGCTTCACTGCATCGGTAAGGCGCTTGGGTGTTGGTGGGTGTGCTTTGGCTCTTGAAGTCTGGATTGAAGACCCAAGGTCACAAATTGCATCGGCCACAGAGGTAACAGCAACTGGTCCACTTGGGCATGTAAGGGCCTTTTTTGTAGGTGGGCCTAACCTATGCTCACTGACAGAAGTGGCATGCTTTCATCGGTTCTGTGAAGGGCTTGGTACTAGCTTGTCATCATTGCTCAATTCATCCTGGATGAAAAACTTCAAGAAATGCAGCCACCCAAAAGCATAAATATAAAAGACCATACTATCTTTGTTAGGACCAGTGCAGATCGCTATAAGCAGATCAGGGATCGATGCTTGACATTCCGCTTGGCTTGGTAAGGGCCGGGTGAAAGATCAAGTGCAGATCTCACAGATTGACGCACCAGAACAAGTCCACTCACTCCGCTGATCTTGAGAAGCTATCTTGATCATGGGGAAGTGCGAGATAGGGATAGCTGAGTAAACAATAAGACACTAGTAGGGGTCAGAGGACCAGCCGTGCACTAGATGCCTAAGATAGATTAGAGTGGTGTCTAAGGCGACTAAGTGGCAGTACAAAGAAGTCGTAGGCAATACAAAGACGCCGTCGGCAATACAAAAGAATTTCGCTAAGGAACTTCTAGTGGCAGTGCTTGCTACTTATATACTTTCTAGAAAGTCCGTCACCTGATCCGTTCATCCACAGCACCGCCCCAACGCTTCGTCAGCACAGCCCCCAATGCTTCTTCGGCACAGCCACTAGCCAATCTGGTGGCTGTGTGGAACCCCGCAATTCCGTCGAGTTCCGTCCCGTCCTTCTAGATCCTTCTTCTCCATATAGTCCTTACCGAGTGCTAATGATGATGCCATCTTCTGCCAATTATGTGGCTGTACACTTCCGAGCTAACCCGTCTTCTATTCCTGTCCCCGATGTTCTTAGAATTCTCGAAGGTTTCGGGTGTAGCTCCACTCCAATACCGAGTCGTCCATATTCATTGGAGATCCACTTCTGTTCTGTTCCTGGATCCATCCAATGACGTGCCGTTCCTGTTCCGATGGGGTTCCTTCGATCGTTAGATCTCGGGTATCAAACCCGGGGTGGAATATGGGGTTCTGGTAGAATATTCCCCGATTGTATCCCTTGGGGACGATGATCTCACCAACCTCGGTGTCCCTGCCGATCGTGAAGGTGGCAATCGCTCTGTCGATCCCTGTGCTCGAGAAGCATCTATTCACTAGGATCGTTCCTTCTAGTGTGCCTCTCCAGGCAGCCACAATTTGTCCTATGGTTGTATCCCTCACATTCTGGAGGTATCTTGGGGCGTCAAGTGTCAGTGGCCATATGACTTGTACCACTGTTCTGTGGCAGTCTTCTATGTGGGGAGCTCGAGAGATCCATGCAGTGACCGTTGCATTTGCGTAGTACATTTCCTCGTCTCCTGACCAGACTAGCACTTCATTCTCGAAGGCTCTGAGGTAGTGGTTGTAGAGTACTTGGTGTTCTGTTCTAGATGGTGACCAACCATAGTTGGTTCAAACTGTGATTGGTTCTATTCAATCGATTATCATCATTGTCTCCTCCAGTATGTCTTGTGCACATTCTCAGGCTTGCCTCCATGCCCATTGGCAATTCCTGCAGGAAGGTACTGGTGGATGATCTGCCCTTTTTGACCCAAAGGGGCAGTAGCAGAATCATGTATGGTATTGTCGATCGGACACCAATCCGGCATCAGCCATGATGTGTCCTAGAACGGTAATCAGTCTATTTCCTTCTAACAGTCTTCTCATTACTCTCTTCTATATCATGTGATGATTCATCAGCATCAACGATATCTGACTATTGTGTGCTGGTTGCTGATGTGACAACTTCTTTGCCCACATCTTGATTAAGGATAGCAGAGATTGACAGTGCATCTCTTCCATCTACAGCCTTCCCATCTATAATCCTACATATGTCGTAATAAAAAGGGAATTCTGTAGACTTGAGATTTGCATATTTTGGATGTTTCTAATATTGGTCAATTTGTTATATTGAAATGCGAGAATACACAATCCATCTAAATTACTTACCTCAATAAGGTCCTTCCAGACATCTGATGGTGCTGTTACAGTGTTGGTACTACTGTCAAAACCAAACCCTGAGAAGTGCCTGAGCTCAGTAATTCAACGATATTGCCGAGATAGCTTAAGAGATGTCAGATATAGTCAAGAATAGTTAGTAATACTGTACAAATATTACCTCTTCAAAATGCTTTTTACATGAAGCTACAGTTTTTTGAGCCCCCTGAGTATGAATTTTATTCAACTTTATTACAGCCTCATTTCAAACTGCAGGTTTGAAACCATTGTCAGAATCTCTACCATCTTTGAGCTGCTCAAGAAGGTGGTCGATGAGAGCTGCCTTATCCGATGAGGTCCAGACTGCACGTTTCTGTTTTGAAGGTGCAATGTTCTCCTTGTTTGAGTGGTCTGTTTGTGGGTTGTTTGCCATAGTAAGGTTGTTATGTGGTGGACAAGTTGCATTTATCAAGAGTGCAGGCAGATTGTTCATTTGCACAGCACTGTGGAGCTCTAGAGGGCTAATGACATAATCAAATAAAATATCTTAAGATGTCACACAGTTACAATACAACCAGCTCCAACCAAATACGATTCTTAGCTAATGAGCTGTTGGAGTCGTAACTAACGATAAGTGGAGCTAACGAGAGGATATGATTTGCACCGAACTGACCCTTAGCACTATTATTGATAGTATGTTCTACTAGGGTAGCTAATCCTAGAGTTCACACAGTTTAACAATTGATAAGAGAGGTGTGTAGGTATTGGAAAACTTATTCACACAATAATTACTATGTCTGACAGTAGGGTGTAGTAGTGTTAAGCTATACACTGTATTACTACTTAGGTATCAATACACCTCAATAGCTTAGTAGGGGTCTGACAATAGTACTTATGATGTTTACACATTTCCAATAGAAGAGTTAAGTTGAATTTCCCTTGGGAGCAGTTTATAGCTCTTCAGAGACTTGGATTAAACTGCCTGGAGAGGCCTACCTTGCCCTCCTTATATACTATTTACATGTGTGATGTTACCTACATTATTCTGCATTATGCTATATATGTAGTTTAATCCTATCCAATCATTTACTGACTCTAACTGACTCATTCCTGTCCTCACTGACTCATGCGCTAGGTAGTTTAGGTTGGCGGCTGGTACGTATAGTCTATAAGTGCTAATGTAGTAGTATGGCATCTCTGTCTGATCGACAATGGTAGCAGCTGATCAAGTTGTTCTATTCTAGGTAATGTTTGAGTCATGTGTTCTGTTTATACTTCTGTATTACAACTTCATAGTAGGTTAAAGTAATTATACGTATTTAATCTTCATTCATACTCTGGGTAGGGGTTTAACTCCTTGCCTATCATATCCTTAAACTCTCTTACTCTAATCTGGCCTCTATTATGTAATTTAGTTTGTTCTATGATAGTGTGTCCTTCTGGTAACTATATAGTTATCTTGCAGTGTATTATCCAAGCCCATTGTAATGTATAATCTTCATTAAATCCTTCTCTTAAGTTATTATATGGTATATTCACTTCGACCCATGTTAGGCCACAGTGTCTGTGTAACTGTTCTCGTCCTGGGTTTCTTATTCCTATACTTACTGTATAGCACTAAGCATCCTAACTTATCATCTGTACTTCTTATTCATATCCCTTGTAGTCTTGTCCATCTAATTGCATTTCTACAAACCTTCTTCTTACCATTAGGTTGTATTGTCCTTTTGTAGTCTTGCTTAGTATAAGCTTCTGCTAAATTATATGGAGTAGGTTCTTTGCTATTTGATCCTCTAGCTTACAATCTGTGCAATAGTGTAGTACTCCTTCTCTAGCTGTAGGTGGTACTATGGGTGTATGTAGTACGCACTATAGTGTATTGAACCATTCCTGTATGTAGTCGATAATTCTGCTCATTGTTTCTTGATTGTATGCGCTTAATAATATTAATATTGCTTAATAATAAGAATTTTAGATCACTTCCTAACAGGTTGACCAGTGCCTGCTTGAGTTCTTCAAAGGCCCACTGCTATTTTTCCTCCTATACCTAATCTGCCTTGCCTGTCAGTAACATAAGGGGTTTGATGATCTTACTGTAGTTCTTGATATAGTAGCAGAGCCAGTTTCTGAACTCTAAGACCTTCTGAAGCTCCTTGAGGTTCTTCAGCACTGGCTACTTGTTAGAAGGAAATAGACTGATTGCCACTCTAGGACATATCATGGCGCATGCAGGATTGGCACCCGATCGACGATACCACACACGATTCCGCTACTGCCCCTTTGGGTCAAGAGGAGCAGACCACCTACCAGTACCTTCCTGCAGGAATTGCCAATGAGCATGGAGGCAAGCCTGGGAATGCGCACAAGACATACTGGAGAAAACAATAGGAATAGTCAAACGAACAGAACCAATTACAATTCGAACCAACTATGGATACTCCCCACATAGGACACAGCATCAAGTACTTTACAACCACTATCTCACAGCATTCGAGAATGAAGTGGTGGTCTAGTCTGGAAATGAAGAAACGTACTACACTAATGCCACAGCCACAGCATGGATCTGTCGATCCCCACATGTTGAAGAATGTCACAGGGCAGCAATACAGGTTACATGGCCACTGACACTCGATGCCCCAGAATATCTCAGGCATGTAAGGGACACGACAATGGGACAGATCACAAGCGACTGGAGGGGCACACTGGAGGGAACAATTCTCATTAGCAGATGCTTCTCGAGCACAGGGATCGACGGAGCAATCGCCACCTTCTTGATCGGCAGGGACACCGAACCCGATGAGATCATCACCCCCGAGGGATACGACCGGGGAATGTTCTACCGGAACCCCATATTCTACCCTGGACTCAATACCCGAGATCTAACGATCGAAGGAACCCCATCGGAACAGGAATGGCACATCATTGGATGGATCCAGAAACAGAATAGAAGCGGGTCTCCAATGAATACAGATAGCTCGGTATCGGAATGGAGCTACACCCGAAACCTTCAAGAACTCCGAGAACACCGAGGACAGGAATAGAAGACAGGTTAGCTCGGAAGTGTACAGCCACAGGATTGGCAGGGGATGGCGTTATCATTAGCACTTGACAAGGACCATGTGAAGAAGAAGGATCTAGAAGGACGGAACGGAACACGACGGAATTGCAGGGTTCCGCACAGCCACTGGATTGGCTAGTGGCTGTACTGACAAAGCATTGGGGCGGTGCTGCAGAAGGAAGGATCAGGTGACGGACTATTCAGAAAGTATATAAGTAGCAAGCACTGCCACCAGAAGTTCCTTAGCGAAATTCTTTTGTATTGCCGACGGCGTCTTTGTATTGCCTACGACTTCTTTGTACTGCCACTTAGTCGCCTTAGACACCACTCTAATCTATCTTAGGCATCTAGTGCACGGCTGGTCCCTTGACCCCTACTAGTGCCTTATTGTTTACCCGACTATCCCTATCTTGCACTTCCCCACGATCAAGATAGCTTCTCAAGATCAGTGGAGTGAGTGGACTTGTTCTGGTGCGTCGATCTAGGGGATCTGCACTTGGCCTTTCGCTCGACTCTTGCCAAGTTGAGGGGATGCCAAGCGCCGATCCCTAATCTGCTTATAGTGATCTGCACTGGTCCTAACACTACTGCTCGATTGTTTCGACCTTACTTGGATCTACCTTAATGTACCCTCGTCCAATGATGTGTCCTAGAAACTTGACATTGTCCCACTTGAACTTGCATTTCTGGGGCTTAAGGAACAGGTTCTCCTGGAGCACCTTGAATACTTATCTGACCAATTCCTGATGTTCCTCGATTATTTGCAAGAAGATTGGTATGTTATCTATATACATGACTACATTCCCTTCATGGACAAGCTCTTGCAGCATATCATTCATAAATGCCTGAAAGGTTGATAGGACATTATAGAGACCAAAAAATATTACCATTGGTTCGAAAAGGTCGAGGTTCATCCTGAAGGCTGCCTTCCACTCATCTCCCTTGCATATCCAGATGTTGTAATACCTCCAGTGTAAGTCTAACTTCATAAAGAATTGTGCATTTCTAGTCTTGTCAATGAGTTCCTAGATTAGCGGCAGTAGGTACTTATTCTTGACTGTCTCGTCGTTAAGCTTACAATAGTCCTAAATTGCCCTGAGTGATCCATTGGCCTTCTTTGATGAAAAAGAAAGGTAATACTATTGGTGACTTTGACTTGCAGATTCATCCAGATGCTAGGTTCTTCTCCAGGAATGTCTTGAGTGCTTTTTATTCTCTGGGGTTAAGCAGATACACCTTGCATTTGCTAGGCTTAAAGTTAGATTTTAAGTCGATAGCATGGTCATATGAGCATCACTCTGGTAGTCTTCCAAAGCTTTCTTCACTAAAAACATTAGCATACTTATCTAGATAGCTTGGCCAGGCCCTCTCTGCCACCTGTCAAATGATGTTCTTGCTGCCTACTGCTATTTATTGAAAACTGCATGCCTCCAGATAGTGTGTGAATCTGATAATCTCAGCCCTCCAGTCAATCTCTGGATTATGTCGAACCAACCAGTCATGACCTAGGTAGACATTCAACAATAATAGCTTTGTGACCGACATTACCAAGTCCTCCTCGTGGTCCTCAAAAGACATCCTTGCTCTTATGAAGTGGAAGATCATGCTAGCAGAGGCGAGACTGACCGAGCTGGAGCATGACCTGATCATCATCGACTACTTGCACTATGCCCTTAACATGGAGGTAGTCAAGAGTATTGTGCACAGAGGGTTGATACTGATGATGTACAAGGATTACAAGAAGGCTGCCATCGAAGCTGACAAGATCAAATAAAGGGTCTGAAAGATTATTGTGGACAGGTGCCAGCTGACCAATCACTATGCAGTACTTTAACCTCAACCCCAATGCCAGGCACTCCCTACTATAGAATGTTGTGATGCAACAGGCATAACCTTCAGAGGGATCAGCCAAGTAATAGATGTGTCCATAAACTAAGCAAAACACTGCAGTGCCTGCTACAAGTGTGAACAAGAGGGGCACTAGGTACAAGCCTGCCTAAAGTCAAAAGAAAATATCTATGCTATCATTGCTGCTATGGAGGTCAAAGACTGCACGGCCTTTTTCGAAGAACTCATGCATGCGAAGGAGCAGCCAGAAGGAGAAGCGATTAGAGAGTTGAGCAATGAGAGGAGAGTGAAGCTCATAAGCGAGCAGGAACTCTACAGTACAGATCTAGAGGGTTTTTCTATATATAAAGAGTAGCTAGGGATTCTGACGTAAATGTAGAGGCTTTTGTAAAGAGAAACAGTCAATGCTTTCAACCAGGACAGTTTGTTATAACTAGACTTGGAATATATGTACTTCACTCATACATCAGACCAAAGAAAGCCTCAAACAAACTAGCAGGCATTAAATTAAGAAGGTGTGAAGAGAGAGAGTTAGAGAAAGTGAGAAGGGTAGAGGAGGAGATCACAGATCAACTGTCAGAGGAGTATACGAGCATTATCATGCATAGCTTGGCCGATCGGGAACTTAACATCTATATCACACTAAAGGTAAAGACTATTGACAACTAACTCGAAGAGGTAGATGCTCACATATTGATAGATTTAGAAGTGATAGGAACATTCATCAACACAGGATTTGTAGAGTGCTACAGCCTGAAACAAGAGTGATATGTATGACTATTAAGGGTTCAGATGGCCGATGGAACAGCAGGAGGAGGTATCATCTCAAACTTAATAAAGAAGTCTACTGCTGATAGAGTCTTCTGTTCCTCTTCACAAAATCTCTTCATGGCCTTCTCTTACTCATTTGTGTCCTCAAATGTCACCTCCAGCTTCTCTAGGAACACTGCCCATGTCTAGATAAATGCAATAATGCCTTTGGTCATGTATTTTTTTATGTAGATGCAGGCCCATGATAATGGGTGAGTCTCTTTGAGGTACAAGAGTGTGAATAGGATCTTGCTAGTATTGGTAGCATACTTCAACGTGTTTGCATGGAGAAATAACTGGACCTTATAGAGGAATGCCTGAAAATCTTCTCCTTCGACAAACTCACAAGACTTGTTTGCCTTTGTGCTGCTCAAGCTTGTGGTAGTCAATGACAGTTGGTAGCTCTGGAAGGCTGCTGCTATTAGCACTGCTATTTTGGCCTTTGCTTGTTAAGAGAGACCAGTCATTAACGACATTATAATTGGGCCTTCTGATTTATTGTCAGAGGAAACAAGAGGTTCAGGTTCTTAGGATTCAGTGAAGAAAATCAAATGGGTGATGGTGGATGTGACTAGTTTGGGTGGAGGTTCTATGCACTGCCAGACTAGGTTGTATGTGTCCCACTGTATTGTCCACTCCTCATCTCTGTCATTCCAGTGAAAGATTTGATACTCAAAATCATACCAAGCTCCTTCTGGAAATACTTCATGCACTTCTTCTGATAGTGACTCTATCTTGCCAGTTCATCGCAGAAGCTAATGACGATTCAAAAGGACAAGATGGTAACAATGAATGATAGGAATGTCGAGCACTGAACATATCTGGTAACTCTCATCCAAATAAGATACACTCTCTACTAGACTAATACTCACAACACCAGAGTGATCTGCTGTTGAGGTTTGTGCAAACATACATAACAATAAAGCAGTTGGGCTCTGACATCAGGTGGGGTTTAGTAAGATGATCTACTTGTGAGTATGCAAGCAGAAAGTAGTATCTGAAGGTATCAGTAAGTTCGAAAGGTGATCTCACTTTTATGTTAGACTGAGCTCAGTAGGCTGCTATTGGAGCAGGCTGAGCCAATGCTAAGTCCAATCACACTAACAAGAGGTGGTGGCAAGTAGATATATTAATAAACAAGTGGATAGTTAGTAGAAAAGTGAGACAAGGTGTTTCTACTCTACCGACCTACTACTTATTCACACCGATCACAAGAAAAGGTAGACTAACAAAATAAGAATAAATAAGTAATGATAAAGATAAACATGGTACACAGACTATGCTAAATAAGCGAGCGAGCAGAAAAGAGAAAAGGGGAGGAGAGAGGATTTAAAGGGTCTGGGGTTCGAGTCTGTGAGCGGGCACATTTAATATTAGGCAAAATAGAAGTAAAGAGTGAAAGTGAAAATGAATAAAAAGGAAAATCCTCCTAATATGAGTATTGGTATGTCTTAACTGTTTTGGAGAAGTCAATGAGTTTGAAACAGTAGAAAATATTATTTGTTAGGAGGTTTTTCCATACCATTCATTTTTCTTTTCCTTTCGTCCTTTAATTCCATTTACTTTAACATTAATCATGGTCGCTCACAGACTTGAACCCTCAACCCCTTAATCCTTCTCCCCTCTCTTTTCTTTTCTATCTGCTTGCTTACTCATTATGGTCTGTGCACCATGTTTACCTTCATTGTCACTCGTTTATCCGTTCTTTGGTTAGTCTACCTTTTTCTCACGATCAAGGTGAATAAGTAGTTGGTCGGTAGAGTAGAAACACCTCGTCTTGCTTTTCTACTTACCACCACCTTGTACTAGTGTGTTGGATTCTAGCATCAGTTCAGCTCGTCTTAGTGACGGCCTACTGAACTCGGCCTAACATAAAAGCGAGACCACCTTTCGAACTTACCGACACTCTCGGACACCACTTACCACTCGCACACCCTCGAGTGGAACACTCTATTAAACACCACCTAACAGCAGAGCCCCACTGCCCTGTCGTTGTGTACGTCTGAAGAAACTCAAACAACAAGTCAACCTAGCACTGCGAGTATCAGTCTGGTGGCACGCGCACCTCATCTGGACGAAGGTCTCTAGATGTTTCCAGTGTTCAACATCCCTTTCATTTGTCGTCACTGTCTCGACCTTTCGCATTGTCATTAGCTTCTGCGATGAACCGTTAAGATAGAGTCGCTATCAGAACAGGCACGTGAAGCATTCCCGGAAGGAGCTTAGTACAACACCGACTGAGGGATCTTTTGTTGGAACGACGGAGACGAGGAGTGGACAATACAGTGGGAAGAGGCAAACCTAGTCTGGCAGTGCGTAGGCCCCGTACTTGAACTGGTCACACCTATCGTCACACGCTCGGTGTCCTTCACCAAAGCACGAGAACCCGAACCCCTCATCCCCTCTGACGAAGAATCGGAAGACCCAGTTACGATGTCATCAACAATAAGTCTCTCCCCGCAAGCGAAGGCTGAGATCGCTGCACCCGTGGCAGCGGCCTTCCAGAACTATCAACCACTTGCTCTGATGGGCTCAAGCAGCACGAAAGGAAACAAGCCCCATGAGTTCGCAGAAGGGGAGGATTACCAGGCGTTCATCTACGAAGTCTAACTATTCCTTCATGCAAACGCATCGAAGTATGCTACCGACACGAGCAAGATCCTGCTCACACTCTCGTATCTCAAAGGGACCCACCCTTCGTTCTAGGCCCGCATTTACATGAACAAGTACACGACCAACGGTGCAATCACGTTCACTCAAACATGGCCAGAATTCCTAGATGAACTAAGGACGACGTTCGAAGATACAAACAAGCAAGAGAAGGCCATGCAGAAGTTCAGGAAGGCTGAACAAGAGAATAAGTTGGCAGCTAACTTCTTCATTAAATTCGAAACGATCCTAGCGGAGGCAGGCCTAACCAAGCCTGAGCACGATCTGATTGTCATCGACCGCCTGCACTATGCTCTGAATGTGGAAGTCGTCAAGGGCATTGCTCGTGGAGGATCAATCCCGACCACGTACAGGGATTACAAGAAGGCCGCGATCGAAGCAGACAAGGTCGAGCAGAGGGTTCGAAAGATTGTCAGAGATAGATGTAAGCTGACAAACTGCTATGCAATACCTCAGCTGTCGCCCCAACGCCAAACAACCCCTCTTGCAGACCATCGTGACGCTACAGGGATTACCTTCGGAGGGATCGGCCAAGCGATGGATGTCTCCATGAACCAGGCGAAACGCCGAGGCGCCTGTTACAAGTGTGGCCAGGAAGGACACTAGGTGCGCCCCTGTCCCAAGTCGAAGGAGAAGATCCAGGCGATCATTGCAGCAATGGAGGTTGAAGATCACGCAGCCTTCTTCGAAGAGCTCATGCACACGAAGGAACTGACGTCAGAGGAAGCGATCAGAGAGCTGAGCAAGGAAAGGAGAGAGGACAGAGTCGAGCGAGAGATCAGCAATGAGGAGGAGGGTGTGGGTTTTTCCGAGCGTCGGGAGTAGCTAGGCCCCCCGACGTGACCATAGAGGCTTTTGTACAAAAAAACGGTTGACTTTCCCGACCAGGACAGTATGTTATGACTAGACCTGGAATATACGTGCTTCATTTGTACAAGCGACCGACAAAAGCCTCGAACAAACTAGCAGATGTTGAGCTGAGAAGATGCAAAGAGAGGGAGCTAGAGGAAGCTGAGAGAATGGAGAAGGAGGTTGCAGATCACCTACCAGATGAATGAACAAGCATAATCGTGCATAGCCTGGCTGATCGAGAACTTAATGCCTACGTTATACTAAGGGCGGAAACCATCAATGGCCAACTCGAAGAAACGGATGTTCACGTGTTGATAGACTCAGGAGCGACAGGGACGTTCATTGACGCAGGATTCGTAGAACGATACAACCTAAAACAAGAAAGATATGTTCACCCGATGAAGGTTCAAATGGCTGACGGAACAGCAGGAGGAGGCAGCACGATCTTTCACTTTGTTAGGGCGAGGGTATCCTTCGAAGACCACAAGGAGGATTTGGTGATATCTGTTACAAGACTATCATCGTCAAACGTCTACCTAGGGCATGACTGGCTAGTCTGACACAACCCCGAAATCGACTGGAGGGCCAGGACTGTTCATTTCACGCACTGTCCGAAGGCGTGTGGTTTTCGGCAACCAAAGGAAAGAACCGAGGAATCTATTCGACAAGTAGTCGAAAGGACGTGGCCCGAGTACCTAGACGAATATGCGAGCGTTTTCAGTGAGGAAGATTTTGGGAAACTACCGGAACGACGATCGTACAACCATGCCATCAACTTGAAACCAGATTTTAAGCCCAGCGAATGCAAGGTATACCCACTCAACCCCAGAGAGCAAGAGGCCCTCAAGGCCTTCCTGGAGGAAAACCTAGCATCAGGACAAATCTGTGAGTCGAAGTCACCGATGGCGTCCCCGTTTTTCTTCATCAAGAAGGCCGATGGTTCGCTTAGGGCCATCCAAGACTACCGCAAGCTCAACAAGGGGATGATCAAGAACAAGTACCCGTTACCCCTAATCCAGGAGCTGGTCGACAAGGCGAGGAATGCACAGTTCTTCACCAAGCTGGACCTGCAGTGGGGATACTACAACATCCGGATACGTGAAGGAGATGAGTGGAAGGCAGCCTTCAGGATGAACCTAGGACTCTTCGAACCTACGGTAATGTTTTTTGGCCTTTGCAATGCACCCTCAACCTTCCAGGCGTTTATGAACGATGCCTTGCAAGAGCTCGTCCATGAGAGAAGGGTGGTAGTATACATTGACGACATCCTAATTTTCTCACGGAGGATAGAGGAACATCAAGAGCTGGTCAGACAAGTGTTCAGGATACTACAAGAAAAGAACCTATACCTCAAGCCCCAGAAGTGCGAGTTCAAACAAGACCACGTCAAATTCCTAGGACAGATTATTGGACGAGGATACATAAGGGTGGATCCAAGTAAGATCGAAACGATCGAACAATGGCCAGTACCAAAGAACCTCAAGGAGCTGCAGAAGGTTTTAGGGTTTGGAAACTGGCTCCGGTGCTACGTCAAGGACTACAGCAAGATCGTTAAACTGCTCACGTCCCTGACAGGCAAGGCGAACTGAGTTTGGGAGAGTGAACAGCAGGAGGCCTTTGAGGAGCTCAAGCGAGCGTTGACTAATCCACCTAGCACTACCTTTGACTGAATGACCTTTCCAAGTGGAAGCAGACATGTCAAACTTCGCCACAGGTGATGTCCTTATGCAGCAACAAGAGGACGAAACCTGGCGACCGGTGGCCTACCGATTGTCGGCCTTGATGAGCACCGAAAGAAACTACGAGATCTATGACAAGGAGATGCTTGCGATCATGTTAGTACTCAGAGAATGGAGGCAGTACCTCGTTGGCGCACAACACCCGTTCGAGGTCTGGTCAGATCATGCGAACCTAACGTACTTCAAATCCCCGCAAAAACTGAACTACCGTCAAGCTTGCTGGAGGCTCGAACTGGCTGAGTATGACTTTGCTCTGGTCCACAAACCAGGTGTCACCATGGGTAAGGCCGATCTTTTGTCAAGGCGAACGGACTACGATTTGGGAGACATTGATAACCGTGATGTGGTCTTCCTGGACGACAATTGGCTGAGGGTACGAAGGATCATCAAGGCGTTGGACAACGGAAGGCTGCAGGAGAAGCTCAAGAGGCGACACGAGGGATAGACCAGGAAACGCTGCCCCCTTGGCTGGAAATCAGGGACGGACTGGCCTGGAAGGACGACGGTCGTATTTTCATTCCCGAAGAACTTAGGGAGATGGTCATCTGCCAACTACACGATACACCCTTAGCTGGTCATCCAGGGATAGCGCGAACGATAAAGGCAATGCACAAAGACTTCTGGTGGAAAGAGCTACACAATGACGTCAAACGGTACATGAAAGGTTGTGACAAGTGTCAGAGGACAAAGGCACCCCGAACGGCAAGGGCATGCCCCTTACATCTGAACACCATCCCGATGCGCCTCTAGCAAATCGTCTCGATCAACCTGATCAGAGAACTACCAGAGTCAAAGGGCCACAATGCCATCTGTGTGATCGTCAACCGTTTTAGTAAGCAGATGCATGCAATCCCGACTGCGACCGGACTAACTGCAGAAGGGGTGGCACGCATCTACCGAGATCACGTTTTCTGCCTGCATGGCCTACCAGACAAGCTGATCCACGACCGAGGTGTTCAATTCGTCAACAAGATGATGAAGGAGCTGTACCAACTCCTCCACATTGAAGGCAACCCCTCCATGGCATACCACCTGCAGACGGATGGGCAAACGGAGTGAGTCAACCAAGAGCTCGAGCAGTTCCTCAGACTATACATAAACCACAAGCAAGATGACTGGGCGAACTGGCTACCAATAGCAGAGTTTGCATACAACAACAGGGAGCACTCAGCAACACGAATAACCCCTTTCTTTGCTAACTACGGGTTCGAACCAGCAAGCTTCACGAACGTCCAGATGGCATTGACAAACATCTCAGTGAAGGAGTTCGCAAAGGGCCTTAAAGAGGTGTATAGAACAGCCGAGCGAAGCCTAACGAGGGCAGCGGAGGATATGAAGTGCTACCACGACAGACATGCAGGACCGACGACAGTGTACCAGCCAGGAGATAGAGTGATGGTTGAAGGGAGAAATATCTGGACGGAGTATTCGACAAGGAAGATGGAGGACCGATGGTATGGGCCCTATGAGGTGCTCGAACGAGTAGGAGCAAGTGCATACCGGCTCAAGCTACCAAAGGGATGGAAGAAGGTACACCCCGTCTTCAACGAAATCCTCCTCAAACAGTACATAGCACCAGCATACAACTCCCAAAGACACTCACCCTCTCGACTGCCAGTGTTGATCGATGACCATGAGGAGTATGAGGTAGAGGAAATACTTGACTCAAAGATGCACCGAGGGAGGATACAATTCCTCATCAAGTGGCTCGGATATGCAGAACTGACCTGGCAAACAGAGGCAGACATTGAAAATGCTTAGGAAGCAATCGAGGAGTTCTACCGCCATCACCCTAGTGCCGTTAGAAAGCCGTAGAGGATCAGTCGTTCGGGACGAATGACCTAGAGGAGGGGGTGATGTTAGGAGGTTTTTCCATACCATTCATTTTTCTTTTCCTTTCGTCCTTTAATTCCATTTACTTTAACATTAATCATGGTCGCTCACAGACTTGAACCCTCAACCCCTTAATCCTTCTCCCCTCTCTTTTCTTTTCTATCTGCTTGCTTACTCATTATGGTCTGTGCACCATGTTTACCTTCATTGTCACTCATTTATCCGTTCTTTGGTTAGTCTACCTTTTTCTCACGATCAAGGTGAATAAGTAGTTGGTCGGTAGAGTAGAAACACCTTGTCTTGCTTTTCTACTTACCACCACCTTGTACTAGGTAGCTACTAACTGTTCACTCATTCACTAATATATCTACTTACCACCACCTTGTACTAGTGTGTTGGATTCTAGCATCGGTTCAGCTCGTCTTAGTGACGGCCTACTGAACTCGGCCTAACAATTATTGGAAAGGTTGTCAATATAAGAAAGTTTACTAGGGAAGAGGTCAGTATATTTTTTGCATACCTGTTCATTTAGAGTGTCAAGTTGGCTATACAGGGTAAAATTCTGCAAAAGTTGGTGAATAGAAGCAATGAGAGAGGTGGTTTCTGGGGGGAGGGTTTTAGTGTAGACTGATGAGTGGGTAGTGGTAGATTTTGGGAGTGTGATTGTGTGAGTGCCATGGTGAATAAGAACTTTATTGCTTTTGAGAAAGAGCATCCCGAGAATTAGAGGAGAACCAGCTTTAGGGGCAATGACGGCCCAAATAGGGTAGAGGCACTAAGAAAAGTTACTAGAATGAGGACAAATATGAACAAATTTAGAAAGAGATGAGGAGTCGGGACTGTAGGTGCTGGGAGTATTAATAGCAAGCTGTATTTTAATGGTGTGGGGGAGTTTCTGTCGCTAGAGGCCTAGTTGTTGCATGAGAGATTCTTTAATAATCACTAAGGAGGAGTTATTGTTAATAAGAGCACAGACAAGGAGGGGAGTGGCATCAGAAGACCCCTCTAGGAGACACTCTCATAATATCTATAGCTCCTGAATGGGTACATACTTGTCAGAGTCATAGTCATCCACTAAAATAGCTGTTGGCATTTGTACATCCTTATCAAAACTGTTTGCAGATGCCACAAGTGTTTCTGTGTTATCTTCTGGAAGGGAGTCAAGCTGGAGAGCTGCCACCATATAACTAGAGATTTGGTCCAGCCAGTCTTCTTCAGTGGTGGTTATTGCAGATATAACTGGTGTGGAGCAGGAGCAGATGAGTGGGAGGAGGGGAGACAGGTGTTTAGGGCAGAGTTTTAGTCTCTCAGCCTCAGTGAGGGGTCTTTTATTGGCAGCAGAAGGTGACACATGGCAGTTTTATACCAGATGGTTAGCATACAGATACTTACACTTGCAGCACCTATTGTGATAGTCCAGAACAGTTCTATCATTTAGGGATAACTTGGTGGGGACAGTAGAAGAGATGTTGGTCTTCTAGCTATATGTTAGGTTCCAAGGCAGGAAGGTCGCTGGTGCAGAATTATAGAGGCAGCGAGTCACTTCGTTTCATAGTGCATCTGCAACAATCCTATATTGAGTGTGTGCCCTATCATCAGCTTCGAAGGCTGCCAGGAGCCAATCTTCCATTTGGTTGATTCTCTGAATAGCTGAGTTGTTACATAAGAGCTTTAGGTCTTCGTCAAAATGAGTAGAAAGGAGGAAGCACATTTGCTGCTCATTTAGATGGAGAGGGGTGTCTGCAAAGAGTTGGTTCTTGGCAAGGACCTCAAAATAGAATTCATTACCCTTCTTCCCATCCTGGCAGAGGTTTTCAATATTTATCTCAGATTTGCATCTGCCAGTTGTATTTGAGAATGACACCTTTGAGATGAGAAATGAATTCATCAAATGGCAACTCTATAACCCAGTCTGGGTTTGCTGAGTACCGGCTTTGCACTTTGACCAGTCCCAGACCATGTATGATTGCTTGGACCTGGTCTGCAAGCTGAATGTTCTTTTGAATAAAGAAGGTGTAGCAGTATTAAGTATATTTAGCAAGCATCTTAGAGGTGACTCGGCTGTCAGTTACAATTAGAGTGGTGTTAGGCTTGAAGTTGCAGAACTGAGCAACTGGGCATAACATGCTGAGCAAGACAGAGAAGGCGAAGTAGAGAAGCTAGCTGGGTGGCACCAGAGGAGCAGAAGAGCAGGTGGCTTCTTATAGTGGTTGTAGCACTATGGAGCTTAAGCAAAGAGATGGAGAGTGGAGCAAGATACCAAGGGTGTGTCTCGCTTGTGGTGAGACAGAGCGAGGTGGAGCTTGAGTAAGGCAGCAGATAGAGGCTTGGGGTGATAGTGGCAGTATGTGCAGTCGCAGTTGAGAGTTCCATACAGCACTCAAAAAAAGGTGTAAAAAGGCACACTAGGAGCAGAGCAGGCAGGAAGTCTGGTATTTTACTATCTAGAGCAGGAACAGAGTAGAGGATTGGTATCTAAGTAGGGTTGCAGGTACGAGAGCGAGAATGTCTTAAGTATGAATAGAAAGGCTGCGGCCACGTGACTCGTGTCGATCAGTGGAGTAAGAAATGATGCGAACAGTGATGTAATAGAAACAGTGATATAATCGGGGGATTACTGGACAGCACGATAGCAAAAACAACTGAATAAGATGTATTGTGGTCCGCCATTCACGCCCGACGACGTGCTAGCTGTATCCTCAAACTCCTCCTACGCAGACACCCGAATTAGATCCGAATTCATTGGAAGAAAGGACAACACTTACCGCGGTCCCTCCGGTGCATCTGTCAGTATTCTTTGTCCCTTTGAACCCTTCCGCTCTTCTTTATCCCGTGGCAGTGATTCCTCCGCAGCCGCAGGGTCAGACGGTGTCGTGCTTGCTCCAGACTGTGACAAGTTCTTCTGACGTTGTCTTCCTAATACCTTGTACGATGAAATTTCAATGCCCCTCGCCGCATTCATACAGAATCGGAAGTAATTGAAGGCGATACGTTGCAACTTGGAGATGGAATCCTTCCTGACATATGGGAGCGCCGCTTCGTAGTCCGTGTAACAAGTGACAATACTATCCTTGAAAAATCTAAGGCCTAATAAGAGCTGTCCAAACGCGCTCGGGAACCAAGAGGTGCCGTCTTTGAAATGTTTATCGCTCATGAGAAACTTGAATCGGTTGATCGGGGTCTTGCCACCACCCGAGAAGATCCTTTGAGCCCAGACGGTTCTGGAATGCCTTCGCGTCGAATCCTCCTCTTCACTGGAATTAACAACACCGTTAAAGAAGAGTATGTACATCGAGATCCACCAGAGTGACTCGATATCGTGAGCTTCGTTTTGGACAAATGGCGGCTCTTCGACGATTTGTTTATCGAACTGTTGCATGAGTGGCTTTAAATCTTGCTTTTGCTCTGCGGATGAGACCAGCAACTCCGAGTACTGCAACGAAGCGTCAGCATCCAACCCTTTCGGGAGGAAAGTATAAGAATTTGTCATGACTTCAACAGCCATGAAATCCGGAGTGCCCTAGAAGGGTGTGCAATCAGGGTATGGTCCAGTCAGCAAGTCCTCAAACGCACCGTGCGCATCTGATGCGATCCATCCACAGTTACCTTCTTCGCGTATTCCAGATCGCCGATAAGACCACGCTCGTCAAAAAGGTATATGTTACCTGCACTGATATCGCGATGAATCCAGCCAGAATCATGTATAAGTTTTAATGCTGACAGAAGTCAGAAAGATCCGAATGAAGGTTGATAGGGCACGTACCGAATGCACAATGCATCAGAACGAGAAACACATTTGAAAGGTTTGTCACAGTCCATATTGGCTGGGCAACTTCTTGAAACACGACCCGATAATGTCTTCTATGACGGACTGCATTCCTCTGCCCCTCCGGTGTGATTCGCGATCCCAAATGAATGTTCAGCTCATCATGCGTATCTCTGTCGGTCGACTTCATCGGTCCAACGCTTTTTG
Source organism: Inonotus hispidus (assembly GCA_024712875.1). Classification (NCBI taxonomy): domain Eukaryota; kingdom Fungi; phylum Basidiomycota; class Agaricomycetes; order Hymenochaetales; family Hymenochaetaceae; genus Inonotus; species Inonotus hispidus. Next base: position 502,842 of record CM045722.1, on the reverse strand, counting down.
AGGAATCTTTATTCCCGAACTCTCGTGCTTTAAGCCTGAAAAAGCTTGCAAAAGAGACCGCTTGTCCGCGCATCATTACGTCCTTCGTGTGATCCCTTTGACCGTCGACAGTCACAAGGCAGTGATCAACAGGCGTCAGGAGGTGCGCAGCGACGAGCTTCACCGTTCCTTCGTCGTACGTGCTCCTCACATCGTCAAGGATCCTCTTGTAAATATCATGTTCAAGCTCTCGGTCGTCTTCCACCCAAACGTCCTTCAGAACGTAGACGTCACCAGTTCTCAAGTTTTTCACCCGGAAGACCCTTGTTGCCCGGCCGATGATCGCATCTGCTCCAAAATCTGACAGTACATCCACAACTCGATACCACTCTTGGTTAACTTGGACCTCGTAGACTCGTTTTTTGGCTTTTGGGTCGACGACTCGGATCGTTGGATCCCACCCCAGCTCGACCTTTGTCGCAAATGCCAGTGACAAGAATACACGAATAAGAAGGTCAAGCTTCTTTGAAAATCGTCAGACACACCCTAGTTCAGACAATATACTACTTACTTCGTTAAAATTAAACGGCTCGCTGACGGCCATGATTGCACGGGAACTAAACCAGAGTCGTACTCTGGTGTCCTCTATGGTAATTCCGAAGGTGAACCGCTTACAAGGATCTAGCGTCATGGAGTGCTGCATGCTGTATACAATCTTTGTGACATTCTACGGATACAAGTTAGTATCCTGTATTCTCTCGCTAATCATGGCGCACTTACGTCGTCCTGTTGTGCCACGCCGTCTTGCAATTTAAATCCACACGTAAGAGCGATGTCATACCATCGGTAGGTCATGTTATTAGGATCATTGTTGGAATCCTCCACCTCTTTCAAAATAACACAGCCATCCGGCCTCGTCAGACTTCCCCTCTCGGACTCCGGTGCAGTATTGGGCAACAACCGCAAGGCAAATGTCTGCGTCAAAGCGCTAGTCGATCGGGTGGCACGTTCAACCACCTTATCGAATATACCTTCGAGGGGGCTGAAGGCAGCATTCTCTGAGCTATGCGATTTCTTTGGGCAATCCGGAAAGGCAGACCATCTCCCGTTGCTCTTCGTGATGATCCCCTCGCTCTCCAACGACCTCTTAATCGAATCGACATTGATCCCCTTCTTCAGAGGAGGAAAGAAGATATTCAGAAACGTATCAGCCCCAACTTCCGGAATGGCGTATTCCAGGTCTTCTAGCAGAGTCATACACTTTTCACCAAGCGTGCCATCCCAGTATTTAACCGAAGGGGCTATGTCGCGACGCGCCAAGAGTTGTCACGAGCCATGTGACACTAACATTGGGGTGTGGCAATCCCTGTTAGTCGCGCGAGACAACTTTTTTCGAGCGGAGTTCGAAAAATTGCTATATATGGTATACCAAGGCAATCCGTATTTACCGCCTCGGTTTGAACATGTCTACATCCTTTGAAGAAAGTCTATTAGCGATTTCTTGCATTTTGACTCTGTAAATTTAATAAATAGACATATTTTAGTGTATAGAGTGAAAATAACATGCATATATTGGTATGAACCCATGAGAATCTTGAGAATGGGTGTGCTCAGACTCAGTCATGGTTATGTGAACACAGTGAACACTTCAGGCAAAAATTCAATTCTCATTGACATTAAGTCTGCCACCATCTTCAACAGTATCTTATCTCGAAGGCACTGCTCAATCATTTTGTGTCTTTTGTATGCATACATACTGACCAATCTCCACAGTTCTATCGATCACGTGATTTTTTCTTTCCTTATAAGGTTATTTCATTAGAACCGCCCCCACTACTTCAAGTCTTCAGAACTCCACGAATTTCTTAACAATTTCCATATAAATGCACAAATCATATTTTTTCATGCATGTCTTCAATCTGTTGTTAGGACCAGTGCGGATCGCTATAAGCAGATCAGGGATCGGCGCTTGACATTTCCTCGGCTTGGCAAGGGCCGAGCGAAAGGCCAAGTGCAGAGCCCCCAGATCGATGCACCAGAACGAGTCCACTCACTCCGCTGATCTTGAGAAGCTATCTTGATCGTGGGGAAGTGCGAGATAGGGATAATCGGGTAAACAGTAAGGTACTAGTAGGGGTCAAGGGACCAGCTGTGCACTAGATACCTAAGTTAGATTAGAGTGGTGCCTAAGGCGACTAAGTGGCAGTACAAAGAAGTCGTAGGCAATACAAAAGAATTTCGCTAAGGAACTTCTGGTGGCAGTGCTCGCTACTTATATACTTTCTAGAAAGTCCGTCACCCGATCCGTTCATCCGCAGCACCGCCCAACGCTTCGTCGGCACAGCCCCCAACGCTTCTTCGGCACAGCCACTAGCCAATCCAGTGGCTGTGCGGAACCCCGCAATTCCGTCGAGTTCCGTTCCGTCCTTCTAGATCCTTCTTCTCCATATGGTCCTTGTCGAGTGCTAATGATGACGCCATCTTCTGCCAATCCTGTGGCTGTACACCTCCGAGTTAACCCGTCTGCTATTCCTGTCCCCGGTGCTCTCGGAGTTCTCGAAGGTTCCGGGTGTAGCTCCATTCCGATGCCGAACTGTCTGTATTCATCGGAGATCCACTTCTGTTCTGTTCCTGGATCCATCCAATGACGTGCCGTTCCTGTTCCGATGGGGTTCCTTCGATCGTTGGATCTCGGGTACTGAGTCCGGGGTAGAATGTGGGGTTCCGGTAGAATATTCCTCGGTCGTATCCATCGGGGATGATGATCTCATCGGTCTCGGTGTTCCTGCCGATCAAGAAGGTGGCGATCGCTCCGTCGATCTCTGTGCTCAAGAAGCATCCGCTAATGAGGATTGTTCCTTCTAGTGTGCCCCTCCAGCCGCTTGCGATCTGTCCCATTGTCGTGTCCCTTATATGTCTGAGATATTCTGGGGCGTCGAGTGTTAGCGGCCATGTAACCTGTACCGCTGCCCTGTGGCATTCCTCGACATGTGGGGATCGACAGATCCATGCTGTGGCTGTTGCATTAGCGTAGTACGTTTCTTCGTTTCCTGACCAGACCACCACTTCATTCTCGAATGCTGTGAGGTAGTGGTTGTAGAGTGCTTGATGTTGTGTCCTGTGTGGCGAGTATCCATAGTTGGTTCGAATTGTGATTGGTTCTGTTCGTTCGATTATTCCCATTGTTTCCTCCAGTATGTCTTGTGCACATTCCCAGGCTTGTCTCCATGCCCATTGGCAATTCCTGCAGGAAGGTACTGGTAGGTGGTCTGCCCTTCTTGACCCAAATGGGCAGTAGCGGAATCGTGTATGGTATCGTCGATCGGGTGCTAATCCTGCATCAGCCATGATATGTCCTAGAATGGCAATCAGTCTATTTCCTTCTGACATCTGTTAAGAAAAAATTCTTAAGAAGTTGCTTAGTTCATCAGCTATGGTCATGGTACAGGCCATATCGCAAAGAAATTCTTTTTTTTTTTGCAGATTCATATTTCTTGGCATCGAAAACATGGTACCAGGTCTTTATTCTAGTAGTTTCTGTGTTGTGGATGTGAGGATATGAAGTCAAATGCATTTTTCATTGAATCTCAAAAACCGGTTATCACTTATGCTTAAGCGAGCGCCGGCATGGCACAGCATGGACCGTGAGAAGTCTCACCTACTCAAGGGGGATTGCCACACCCCACTAACATTGGGGAGTGGCAATCTCCTATAAAAATGTGTCCGCGATTTTTTCATTCGGAGTTCAAATAATTACTATATATGGACCATAACGACGATCCGTTTTTACCACTCTACCTTTCCACTTTGCCTGTATGCTCTCATGAAAATATCATGCCATTTTACTGTGAAACAAGTACCATAGTAATCCGTGGTAAGTATATACATCAAATAAATAACAGAACCAATGGAATGATTATAATACTAGTAAATTTCACTGCTCGCTTTGCTGACAGTTGTTGAACTGGATTCAAATAGCTATACCGCGGAAATCTCTTTGTATTGTCAACAAGCTTCAACTCTCATGGATGCAGGTATATTTATTAATCGGTATTATGCCGAAGCTCAGAAGTCTGACCAACCGATCATTTTCTTCATCCAATATTTGTGCTTACATGCACCTTCATTACAGTTACATCTCTTAAACTGTCCTTCCTACCGACTGCCTCTCTAATTTTCCATCATGTCAACTCAATAAATTATGTTTTTAGATCCCAAATGAATTTAAGAAGTTGTGACATATGCTAATGGCTTGCTTTATCTCAATTTAGTTGCTATAGAATATTTCGACCTTTGGCATTAGCATGTCACGTGACCGATTTATTCCTTTTCTGTTAGACCACCCGCATGTCTTGCAACTTCTTCTCCTCAACAATGCTTTGAAGAATCACTCAGCTCAATGGACAAGATGCATTTTCATATGTCTGCCTTCAATTTGTTCAAAAAAAATTTTGAAGAAATTGCTTAGTTCCCTAGATATACACCGGAACACCACTATATCTCACATATTTTTCATTCTTTTTTTTGAGGGATTCATTCGAAGCCATTACTTACATATAATCTACAGTGTTGTTTGAACATTTTTGCATTGTGGAAGGAGGTATGGGTGGTTGAAGGTGGTTGAATGCGTCTCTCAAAATCCGGTTCTCGCTTAACCTAGCCGAGGTATCGGCACGACTACGCGAGGCCGTGGGAACAGGACGTTCTGTAACAGAGGGTTGCCGCTCCCCACTAACATGTTGGGAATGTATATCACGTGACCACATCTTCTATATTCCTGGATCTACGTGTCATTCCTCACTTTCCCTCAGTGAACTGCGTTATAGCGGTATCAGGGCTTCCCCTCTCTTTTTCCCATATTCTGCTTCAATCTCAGGAGTGCTTTGCTCCTACAGCGCAGTATGGGAGGTCTAAAACCTCGGTTGGGAGGAAGGCGGTGTAGAGCGGGATGGGTTGACTTGAATCTAAGGATCATATTCTTCGCTGTGTTTGCCCTTGCTGCGACGGTTATTCGTGCGCAGGAACAAATTGAACTCGGGATTGAAACAGTAGCCGAGTCTGGAGATGAAGTCGTTGAGAGTGCAGATACTGTCGCTGAGGAAGCGTCAGCATCAAGCCCTATATTGTCGATTCTGGAGGTGAATCGAGCTTTATGTGATCTAGCTGTATGATTATCTTAATTTTCGTCTTTAGGTGACCACTAGTGGATCGGTTTCTGATACGGCCACCGAAACCCACAATGCTGAACACGCCACGTCGCGCTATCGTGATGTAAACACGGGTACAACAGCTGAATTTGCGCCTCCAAAGGCGGAGACTCCCGTGGGTTCTTACAATCCAATGGTAGAAGGTTTGTTCAACACCTTGTCATTCACCTCGTCCTTTTAAAAAATTCCAATTATCTAGCCGAAAAGGCCTATAGACAAGCCCTCCATACGCTTTCGTCAATCCCCTCGTTTCCCTCATCCCAATCTCCTCCCCCCCTTCTCGACACCTCTTCCTCTTCGCACCACCTTCATCAACCCAATACACTCCTATCTACTCTCTTCCCGAATCAACAAGGTCCCGTTGCAGGTATCATTCGGATTATTTATAAGCTACGCCAGCAAAACTGGGTACCAGGGTTCTTAGGACCGATTCTGAATCTGTTTGGAATTGGGAGGGGGGGAGGAGGTATAGGTGGAGCAGGAAGGAGGAAGGAGGATGAGATGAAGGGAAGAGCGGTTAAGGTCGTTGATTTACTTGAACATGCAGTTGAATTAGGGCATATGGATGCACTGTATACGCTTGCACATGTATCTTTGGTACGTTCTGTCCGATCCCCTGCTCGACGGCCTTGCACCACTGACACCAATCGCAGTTCCATCTTTCCCCGCTCCTGCGTAACACCACTCGCGCCTTCGAATCCTACTCCCGCCATGCTCGACTCGCTGGAAACTCGACCTCGCAGTCCATGCTCGGGTTCTTCCACGCAACGGGTTACGACAGCGTAGCCAAAATCGACCAAGCCAAAGCCTTGTTGTATTATACTTTTGCGGCTCATGGAGGAGATCAAGGGAGCCAAATGGCTTTGGGGTATAGATATTGGGCAGGGATTGGGGTTAATGATGACTGTGGGGTCGCGTTGGATTGGTATGAACGGGCTGCCGAGCAGTGTAAGTGTTCAGAACGCATTTACCGGCGGGATCTTATGTTTGGGACTAATCGACTTAATTTGATTAGCTATGGCGAAGTTCTTTTCAGGTCCACCTGGAGGACGAACACTTCTGTACACCTCGACTAGGTTGTCGGATCTAGATGGTGGTGTGTATGGTCCTGGAGCGAGCGTCGCGTCTACAGGTGCAAACGCACACCGTGCGGTTATCAAGGCGGCTTCTGCGCGCCAAGCGGGGGAGACTTGGGAAGACGTCCTAGAGTATTACATGGTGCGTCTATTCCTCCCGTAGTCCCTCCAACACAAGTCCACATGCTTCTCAACCATTACCTCATCCGTTAATCTTCGTGTTACAGTTCAACGCTGACAGAGGCGAAACTGACTTCGCCTATCGCCTTGGTAAAATCTTCTACCAAGGCTCCATTTACGCTTTACCTGGTGGAGCTGCGTCCGGTGGAGAAGGGGTTGGTGCCATACCACGAGACTACGCTCGCGCCCGCTCCTATTTCCTCCGTATTGCACGTCAAATTTGGCCTCGAGACCCTACCTCACCCAACACCCCTCTCCCCCCAACACCTCCCCCTCGCCAAGAGCTCAAAGAAGACGGCACCCTTCAGTTTGCTGTGGCCTCCGCGGGCTACCTCGGTAGAATGTATCTGAGAGGAGAGGGAGTGAAACAGGATTATTGGATGGCAAAGGTGTGGTTTGAGAGAGGTGCTGAATGGAAGGATAGGGAGTGCCTGAATGGCCTGGGTATTATCTGGAGGGACGGACTTAATCTTGAGGGGAGGAAGGATATGAAAAGAGCGGTCGGGTTTTTCATGGCCGCAGCTAGCTTTGAACTCGCAGAGGCTCAGGTAAACTTGGGGAAGTATAATTATTGTGAGCTCTTTCTCCTCTATTATTTGTATGTAGTACCAGTAACAGCTGTTTTTCTAAGTCAAAGGCGACCTCAAACTGGCAACAACATACTTCGAATCAGCAATCCGACACGGTTCGCCCTTCGAGCCTTACTACTACCTTGCAAAGATCCACTCCTCATCCGCTCTAAACCCTTCATCTCCGCCACATCACGTACAAGGCTCATGCGCCATGGCCGTGTCATTCTTCAAGCTCGTAGCGGAAAGGGGGGCGTGGGGTGATGATCCAGTGAGAGATGGTGAGGCTAGGTGGTGGTGGAAGGTCGACTCAGAAGGTATGAAAGAGAGGGCACAAGAAGATGCGATCCTCAGGTGGTGGATTGCGAGTGAGAGAGGCATCGAAGCTGCGCAGAATAACTTGGCGTATATTCTTGACCAAGGTGCGTCCTTCACCTCTTCGACTTTCTTCCATTATGAACTCACGCTTCGTGTGTAGATAAATCCATCCTCCGCTTCACACGTTTCTCGCCCTTCAAACCATCCAACAAAACTGCTCGTCTCGCTTTGACGCAATACATGCGTTCCGCGTATCAACGTAACGTCGATGCGCTCGTAAAAGTGGGGGACTATTACTTCCATGGCTTAGGTTTATCGGACTCCGACTCCGACTTCGAACACGACTCGGAGCGCGACGAAGGCAAGAGCCATGAGCAGGAAGGTACTGGATACGAGGGGGAAATGAGCATTGAGAAACGTGCTGAGCGTGCAGCGGCATTTTACCAGAGCGCTGTCGACACCCAAGTTAGTGCACTGGCGATGTGGAACTTGGGATGGATGTACGAGAATGGCGTTGGTGTACCTCAGGTCAGTACTGAATTTCTCAGTCTCTCCGAGCTTCACTTCTGTCTTTTCGCTTCTGCTGGCCCATTTCCCCCGCGAGAGTTTTTGTTTCTCCCCTTGGCATATCTGTTCGAGCACCTAACGCTGACTATGTTCAATGTCCATACACACACACAGGACTTCCACCTCGCAAAGCGCCATTACGATCTTGCACTAGAAACAAACAGCGAGGCGTACCTCCCAGTCGTACTTTCTCTCGTTAAACTACACGTTAGAAGTATATGGCATACACTCATGGGAGGGCAGAACGGGTTGGCCCTCTGGCCCGTTGAAGGTACGTTTTCTCGGCTTTAGCAAAATCTTGTCCTTTCCTGTTCCCGTCTGATTGATAATACGCCTCTTTATTCCGCCCGATATTCGTTCCTCACTGATCCGTCCGTAATAGAACACGAGCCGAAAGATCAAAAGACCCTAACTGGCAAATCACAAGGTGACCGCGAACGCGGAGAAGATGTACCGCCAAATGATGCCGACCCCCGTGATGTCGAGGGGCGCGAGGGCGAGTACGCGGACGAATCGAACGACGCACAATGGTACAAGGGTAAGGCGAGGGACGATCATAGAAGAAGAATGCGTCTTGCTGGTGGTGCCGGGCCTGGGGAGGAGGATCCTATTGAGGTATGTTTTGTCTTTAATAGTCCTTCTATCCCCCTCGCTTTCGCTCTTCTGACTTGGCCACTCCTCTTTACGCGGGGGACATCACCAACTATGAATTAGTGGGCCCGTGAACGTCGTCTTGCAGAAGAACGTGACCGTGATCGCGATAACGGGGATTACGATTTCGGTCCAGAAGATTATTTCGACGCTGCCATTCGCCACCCAGGACGTCGCGACCACCAAAATCAACACATCCGAGACCGAAATCACGATCGTGAAAGACACCAGGAAAGAGAGGAAGAAGAACTAATAGACGACTTTGCAGAAACGATGCTCCTTGTAGTATTATGCCTGCTCGTGTCTGTGTTGATGTATGTTCGAGGACAGTGGTTTGAGAGGAGGAGGAGAGAGGAGGAGGAGAGGAGGCGGGCTGGTGCAGGGGCTGGCGATGCACCAGCTGTTGGGGGTGTTCGTGGTGGTCAACAACAGCTGCCTCAGCAACAGCAACAGCAGAACGTAGGAGGTCTGGGAGGTGCAGCAGGAGGTGCACAGGGTGGACAAGCGAATCAAGGAGGGCTATTTCCTCCCGAAGGAGACCCTGGTCGGGCGGAATGGGCTGTTCCACGATAATTTGTCCTTTCTTCTCCCCTTGCTTATTCGGTTTCAAAGTCGCGCTAGAGTCTGTTCTCTCTGCTTTTGTTCCAATGCAGTTGCTTTCGATCGTTATCATTATTGAGAAGAGTTATGCGTTAGAGGATTGCCGAGATGCCTTGTAACGACTTGTATCCAAAGTCTCTATTTCTCCAACCTCGCCCCTCTACATCTTCCATTATTGCTGATGACGGCATTAATGAATTGTGTTCATGGTGTTCATCGAGCATGTTCAAACTCGTTTCACGGAAATGTGAACAAGCTAGTGAAAGCATCGAGTCTGGTTCGCCTCGCTCGACTGAGTGGTTCTTACCCTGAAACCAGAGATTAGCGCGCTAGGAATACATTACGGGTGCATAGGATGAAAAGAGAAAGACCGCGAAGGGCGAGAAACGAGGCAAAGAAAAGAGGAAAGAGAAAAGAGGAGAAACTTAATCAGCATCGAAAGTGAAAAGGAACATACTCTTCGTCCATATCGAAGATTCCTCCAGAGCATGAAGCGAAGTGCATTTCGAATGATCGCATGTATCCCGAGCCGCAACAGCCCATTTGAGTTTTGCTCCCCGTCATCATATCGGGTATTAGCGCCCGAAAGGTCTTGACACTTCCGAGATGCATCGTTTAGAATGTTTCGAGCTAGGTCGTCGGTGACTTTGGCTGAAATGTCTTCAAAGTCGAACTTCGGGTCAAGGCCTGAGCCTGGCCTTGACATCGAAGTCTGATTTGAGGCTGGAATTGACGTTGCTGGTTGCGAATGGTCGGAGATAGAGAATTGGAGAGTCCGTCTGAGATACAGCCATAGCGCTTCATGTGAAGGATAAGATTGGACAAGTGAGAGTGCGTGTTGGAATAGTTCGGATGTGTAGGTCGTTGCGCTTTCGTCTGAACGAGATCTTGTCCGCGATTGATTATCGGAATCAGTCCCTGATACAGCGATGGGAGTAGCGATGCAAGGACGAAGATGGCGAGGAAGGTCACTGTCGAGAGCTTCGGCTACTCGACATATGTAGTCAACGGCGGAATAGTCGGATACGTGTCTCTCGATCCATAGCTTCATCCCGTCCACCTCTTTCCTTAGAACAGTTTCCACTCCTTCAGTGACCTCCGTCTCATATAATTTGGTGCCACGGTCAGATCGCAACTCTGTTGGACTTCCACTTGATCCGGGTCGTGGACGATGAGTATGGGCGTTAAGATAAGTATTGATGCAAAGCCATCGATGATACCACGCAAAGTAGTTTCTCGGGTATATTTCACATGCTCGGCTCGAGATTTCAAGTTCAGTTTGGAGTGCTGAGGTCGGTAAGACGATACGTGATAAGAAGTGATCGTCCGTATAACATGGGCAGGATGAATCTAAACTAGTCTTCGTATTCTGAGCCATATTCCCCATGCAGGCTTCTGAATCCGAGTTTAACTTAGAACCTTGGCTGGGGACTGCGTAAAGTCGCGAAAGGAGGAACCTCCGGTGGTGCCAAAGCATAGAGACCTTCGCGCACTGCTTCACCGTCAAGAGTGCTCGTATGAATCCTAACTCCGCGATACAAGAATTTCTCATCTCATGCTCCGGCTCGAATTGGTCGGAGGAGACCATACTCGGATTGGAACTTGAAAGTAGGCGGTTGAAGACCATCTTCCTAATGTTCAACGCGCTTTGATGTGCCGGATTAACGAGTAGTATGACACTAGTCAAGTTCATCGCTCTTGTGTACTCTTCCGATTGTAAGTCATCTGCGCCAGGATGTTGTAATGCTTGTCGCAACAATCCGGGTTCTCCAAGCGCCTTAGCAGCCGCCATATACGCCTTGTACATCGTCTTTTCCGACACTCCCAAATTTCCTTCCGCGAATAGGAAAGGCGCATGCGGATTATCAGGGAACGATTCCAACCATTCTTCTCCGTTTCCTGGAATCAGCTCGATCGTCTTTCTGACACAACGATTAGGTTGGAAATTTTAATCTGTCTTGAAAAGAAAGCGCGTACGGAGGGATGTCGAGAAGGTGTGCTAGTTTCGCTACGTTATCCATTGGTATAACATTTGTGTACATGAGAAGCGGAGTGAAGCAGAAATGATCGGCACAAGTGGGAATATAAAGTTTGTTCGTGGGAATAGACTGCCGTTTCTGACGACGGACAGCAACATTTATTTTCACGGGTGGTCGTCCAGTCAATGTACAGTACCAGCTGCACCTCACGAATGCCACTTTTCTCCCCTCCATTTCTGCGCCGTGCCTGTTTTAGACAAAATATACAATACAGTAACGTATGGCATGTGGTTCCTCCGGATTCAATTTTTTCAGATGTAGGCACGTACTTTTCCATCATTAACCGAATATTCAATATACGCAAAAACTGATAAGTAGAATACACGGAATTAAATTCACCAACTTGGCGATATCGGCTCATCTCAACAAGCAAAGATACTGGGAATAAACAGGAACAGCCCCAAGCCAAGCCTGCTATCTCAGCGGGCAACATGGTTTACTTTTGTCGGACAACGATAAGCGGGCGGGATATATGTATCAAAGATAAGGAAAAGAACTGGCGCTGGAACTGAATAAAAACCGCAGTACATCCGACCCCATATGGCTTTCTTTTGGTGCGTTCTGCGTCCACCATCCCGGGCTCAACACTCTGTCGTGTGCATCTCTTGAAGTTCAGGTTCTGTCACTGCACCGAGTGTGAACAAAATGTCACGTACGAAGGAAAAACTTTCCACTCTGGCCGGTAAACTGGCAACCGATAACGAACCTGGTCTATCGGCTTCGCAATTGATGCTTGTCAATCATGACTTGAAGCCGGGTGAGTTTCTTTTCTCAAATTGACCATTATTCACTTTCGTCTACCCGTATTGAACTCGCTTACTCACCGTGATGTAGTTGAGCCTGAACGACGCCAGTGGGGAGCATGGAACTTTGTCGGCTTTTGGATTGCTGATTCGTTTAACATTGTGCGTATTTTCGCTTCTGCGATTTCGAGGTTCTCGAAATTTAGCCGGACATCAGAACACGTGGATGATATCTTCTTCCATGATTGATGGAGGTCTGTCTTGGTGGCAATCGTGGATTTGGTATGTCGCTTCTCTACCATTACACTGCCAGTCTCATTGTGTTCCCACTTTCATTTAGCGTCTGGCTTGGCTATTTCATAGCTGGATGCTTCATCGTTACTACTGGACGGATCGGTGCAGTGTATCACATCGGATTTCCTGTGGTCTCTCGCTCCTCTTTTGGAATTTGGGGTTCCTTATGGCCCGTGTTCAATCGTGCAGCAATGGCTTGCATCTGGTATGGCGTGCAATCCTGGCTTGGAGGTGAGTAAACCACAAAAATGCACCTGTGCATGTGTCGACTATACTTTTTTTTCTGCGTGTAGGGGCTTGCGTCTATTTGATGATTCGAAGTATTTGGCCTAGCTTCGAGAACCTGTCAAATAGCATGCCCGAGTCTTCCGGAACAAACACGCGTGACTTTCTTAGCTTCTTCCTCTTCTGGTTCTTGAGTTTACCGGCTATCTGGGTACAATGCAATCTTCTCCATCCGGAAATTGAGAGATATTAATGCTGGTGGTTTGCAAACAGTTCCCGGTGCACAAGATTAGGCACCTCTTTACGGTCAAATCATATATCGTGCCGGTTGCCGGTATCGCGTACATGGTGCGTTGTATCGATCATCTATATACTAATACTTATGTCTCGCAAGATATGGGTCATAGTGCGCGCCAACGGTATTGGGCCAATCGTACGTCAGCCAAACAGAATTCACGGGAGCGAACTAGGCTGGGCTATGATAAAAGGAACGATGTCTTCCATCGCGAACTTCGCGACGCTTATCGTGTATGCTCATAACGCTCCCACACGTCTCGCTGATACTGAATTCGGCACCAAACAGCAACGACCCAGACTTTACGCGTTTTGCAAAGAAACCCCGAGACGCATTATGGTCACAACTGATCACAATCCCTCTCGGCTTCGCCTTGACTTCGTTTGTAGGTATCATCGTTTCCTCTTCCTCCACGATTATCTACAACGAGACCATCTGGTCTCCACTCGACCTCCTCGGCCGTTTCCTCGACAACGGTAACTCTGGCGCACGCGCCGGTGTATTCTTCATCGCTTTCGCCTTCGCACTAGCACAACTAGGAACCAACATTGCCGCCAATAGCGTCTCAGCCGGGACAGACATGACAGCTCTGCTCCCTCGCTACATCAACATCCGAAGAGGAGGCTACGTCTGCGCTGCAATCGGGTTAGCAATGTGTCCGTGGAACCTCCTCAAATCGTCAAACCAGTTTACAACATACCTCTCCGCCTACTCCGTCTTCCTCTCTTCCATCGCTGGTGTACTCATTTGCGATTATTACTCCGTTCGCAAGGGCTACATTAGAGTCGAGGAGCTGTACACTGCGAGGAAGAAAGGACCGTACTTTTATGTGTTTGGTTTCAATCTAAGGGCGTATGGCGCGTATATTGCTGGGATTTTGATTAATGTTGTTGGGTTTGCGGGGGCGGTGGGGAGGGATGTACCTATCGGTGCGGAATACATTTACAAGTCAGTCACTCTTCCTTCATCTCTCGTTTCATGACACAATAAACTTACTTTCTTTCTCCCCCCCTTCAGCGTGAATTTCTTCGCAGGCTTCATCGTCTCATACGTCTCCTACTACCTCCTCTGTCGCTTCTACCCCATCCCAGCGACAAGCACCACATGGAACGAAGTTGGCGACCGTATCGTTGAACTTCACCTTGTGGATCGCGTTCACGATTATGATCACGACCACGATGAGGTGGCTGATAAACTTGATGAGGAAACTGGTTCTTTGGGGAGTATGGGTACGGGTGTAAAGCGCGTTTCAGGGCAAGCTGCAGCAGTGAAAGAGGTAACATAGAAATGTTTCAATATGCCCGGGGAGGATCCGGATTATGCGTATTTTGTAAGAAATTCGGGGATGACTGTATTTTACCATTAGAATGAGAACTGCGTATCTCTGCTCAAAAATATCGACGTTGACCCCCAAAGCCTCTACACCATCTTGCCAGCGCAGTTAAATGTCCTTTTCAAGAAAAAGAAGCTCAGTACGAAGACATTTCGATAAAGGAATTCGGATTTCTCGACGACTTTCACAGTATGTATATGGATGTAATTGATCGAGCAATACAAATTCAGGAGCACGCATCTCCCCATAACAGGCCTTCCGGTTGAGGGAGAGCAATTGGCATATGCTGAAAGTCCTCACAGGAAAAAAACAGGTCCCTTTTCTAGCATTCCGTAGATCTTTCATAGAGTGCAAGCAAGAAATAGAAGCTTAGATAGTCTATGTTCTCAAGTTTCCTGACGACTAATCTGTGTGAGGCCCATTGGCGATACAGAACCATGACAAATCAAGTTTCCGAGAGAATCGATACCAACTTAGTACCGGACGGAGCAATTCGATACGAGTTCGACGTGCAGATGCAAGGGATCAGGCGCGCAAATGTTTAGACACGGTCCTGGCCTGGCAACGAGGGTCCCAGATACTCGCTGGATGGATGATGAGCGCGGATTTGAATGGTTTCTGCTCACCAATCCATGTAGAGCAGGGATATCGTAGTCCTGGGCCGTCCACCTGACTCCTTTCCCCCAAAGAATTGATGCACCCTGCTCTATTAGTATAACGATATTCTCGACCCCAACCTATCGCAGCAGCTTGCTTTTCTTCGGCCTCCTTATATAAACCTCCACCGAAGTACGAAGTACCCAGTTCAATACGTAAGCGGTAGAGTCGCACTAGTACTATTGCTAGGTCACTTTTCACTGTCATGTTTGGAAAGGGCAGCGCCAAGAGTAGAAAGTGCGGGTATCAGAAACTACGGACCTTGGTGGTTCATGTCAATACAATTGTCTGAGCGCTGTTTAATGCCAGGAGTCACAGCGGGTCAACAGGTTCCGGCAAGGCATCCAGTGGCGTGGTGCCAGACTCCAGAGCGCCTCGAGAAGTTAGAACCAACAGAGAAGACATTATGTAATATGTATACAGCACGTGCGTGCGATAAACGGAATATATCACGTGACTGAAGAAGGCACCTGACCTGACTGACACTACCGCCTGCTCTTCAAGTAAGTGAGACTTGCTTACAGATTGAACGTCAAGGCCATGACTTTATTCTTGGGTTCGGATAGATATTGCGGAACGAGCTCCTGAAACTGGGCAGTTCTCCAGACGAACCTGTACTGTTGGCTTTTCCTACTCGCTGACGTCATACTCTCCTCCTCCTTAATCCCGTTGGTCTCAAACCTGGCCCTCGTAAGCTCTAATGGCATAAACAGTATTGCTGTATAATATGCTGTGTACGATCCTGGAATGCAAGGAGGGACAATATCGTTCCGACCGATTATGATTTGTTGAACCGAAGGCCGAGGTCACCCGATGGACGATGATGTGATCGATGAGCCGAAAGGCCTCTGGTGGGGATCCTGGAAGATTTACAAAGCAAAGGAGGCCTTACCAACCTTCGTCTTTCAGCTCTCACCTTCCCCGCATCCCAGCCTTACACCATCAGGCTTCCTTATTATTCTTAACCCAACATCTGAGACCTCTGGACAGGCAACCACTTAATTTCCCGTATTCTCGTCTCGTCTGGAATTTTTCCCAGCTCTTGTTCCGCCCGAGGAGGGTCTTAGTTTCAGTCACTTCCGCACTGGTCACCGGTACTCGAGACAGCTCGGTTGGATAATTCATACTCGCTGCTGACATATACAAGAGCATAACCCCAGCGTCAAGAACGATGTCATCAAGAATCCCTTCACCTCCTCACTTTCTTTCTCTGCCGCGTCCGGACGCTCTGACCGGACCGCCGCAGGGTGTACCTGACACCACGACCGTCGCTGCACACGATTTCGACGTACATGCTCAGACGGGCTTTATGCCCGCGCAGCAGCCTGTACCGAGGCTCCATGAGCAATGGGAACTCTGGGAGAGGTCCTTGGACGATGCAATTGAGAAACATTTGAAGCTTGGTTCTGCAAAGGATTTGACTCCTGCGGACGAAGCGGTTAGTGAGGATTGGAGACGACGTGTAAGGGAGGTGAGTATTCGGCGTATATGCGGTTCAACTCTGCGGCTGACTGGTGCCTAGCTTCCTATTCTTCCTACAACGGAATTGAAGGCGGCGGAGGTCCTCTTACGTCGGGCACATATCGTATTAGCTTGGGTCATGCATTTCTATATCAACACGCTTCCCCCCTCGTCACCCATTATCATACCCCGTCCAATCTCGATACCACTTCTCGAAGTGTCCAACCACCTCGCCCTCCCTCCTATTTTGACCTATTCCGACGATGCTCTGTACAACTGGAAGTACCGCGAAGACATTGTATCTGAAGGGCAAGATCCTATTCCAACAGCTAACAACATTACCGTTAATACAACTTTCACATGCACTCGCTCCGAGGAACACTTTTATCTCGTCCCGATGCTTATCGAATTACGGGGTGCGACCGCACTCTCACTGATGTCACGTATCATGGATGAAGCTTTCGTGCGTGACACCATCGCATTACGGCGTATTTCGCAGTATTTGGTCCACTTGGCTCGTGTCACCAACGACATGAAGGATATATTAATGACGATGCGGGACGGGTGTGATCCCGAAGTTTTCTATCACGAAGTGAGGCCATGGTTTAAGGGGCAGGACAGCATGCATGGAGGCCGGGAGTGGGTTTTTGAGGGAGTAGGAGAAGAGGGACACGAACATTTGAACCATCCAAGTGAGGAAGAGCTTCACGGACCGAGCGCTGGTCAAAGCGCTTTGATCCATGCCATCGACATCTTCCTCGGTGTCGATAGCGCCCGAGAAAAGGGAAGTAACAAGAGCAATTTCCTCGCAAAGATGCAAAATTACATGCCTCGACACCACCGTGCGTTCCTACGCCACCTCTCCGCCAATCCCCGCCCCTTACGCACTCTCGTGGACACCGAAACTGCAAATAATCGCAATCCGGAACTGCTATCGGCGTACAACACCGCAGTGACAGCCTTGCGCACATTCAGAGATTATCATCTGCGTATCGTTGCTATGTACATCGTCGGCCCTTCCAGACGCGCCGAGATAGGGTCACGACCTCTGCTGAATGAGGTTCTCACAGTAGAGGAAGCCGAAAGCTCGAAGGAGAAAGGAACTGGTGGAACGAACGCAATGGTTTTTTTGAAGGGTGTGCGGGATAAAACCGCCAGCACGGTTTTGAAGAAGGACTGAAGATCCAAGAGAAGAGGGTTTGTAAGGAAATGGTGAAAGCATCGTTTCTTCCGTATTTTTGTCGCATATAGCGTATCGGAATGAAGCAATGTACCACACAAGTGACAAGAAAGGTAGATTAGATATACCTACTTTTACTGTCAGCGGCTTGCAGCGACCGCCTCAATATGGTTGTACGGACTTCGCATTAGAGTTTAATTACAGCAGCATCTTAGATTCTTACCAAAATGAGTGCGTGACACGTGAACCATCTGAGCTAAGTATGTTCTCACGTTGTGACACGTTGACTCGACATCGTCTTTGAAGCACTTTAGGGTTCGAGAGGAAACTCAGGTATTACCCACATGGTGGGTTACCACGGTGTTTGAGTTTTCCACGTTGACAACTAGATACCGTGAAAAATGGCATGTGGTAAACTAAAATTTGAATATTTGTAATCAAAAAATGTACAGTTCTTGCTTGGTACACTGTACAGTACATGATTAAGTACTGCAGTTTTCTTCCGTGTCGCTAAGCATGACTACTGTGATACTGTAATACTCTCCAAAGAAGAAGTTACAGAGAAACTCGAGTAGCTCGAAAATGCTCTCCTTACTATCCCCAGCCCCAGCAATATTTCTTTGTGAGCGATATATACAGATGGAGATATATTGATTTATATCATTTGGCCACACCATGATTTCTCAAATAATTTATATATTTTCTTTGCAGAATTTGAGTGCCAAACGACCAGATTCTCTTTTGAGCAGGTTATATGCACTCGATCGCTGACAAATAGTCTAGTTTAGGAAATCCATGCAATTATTCCCACGAGTTCCCAACAATTTCCACAAGCCTTCGTCTGATGAGAGTTTACTAGTTTCCAACGGCCCAATTCAGTTTCCTCTCGAACTCTCTAAAGCACTTAGTCCTCTATGGCGCAACTGTACGGCGACGTTAATTTCTCCAAGGTTTCTCACAAGCTCGAGCAGGCTGCAGCGGAACTATCGAAGTTTATCGGCGAGTGCAAAACATCATATGGGGAGTGGTAAATGGGTGTCTGCGTGCCAGATTGACAGTGTGGCTAACCTACTTGCTCAGTGAGAAGGCAGACATGCAAACCGGTGGAGTAGTCGAACACATAAAAAACATGAGGAGACTGCTCAAATCGTCTCTGGACACGCTACACGGCCTTGGAACACTTATGGAGACAATAAATGCCGGAAAAAGGCAGTTCGAGCACACGATTCAGCAATTCGAGGACCACATCTCCCGTACGGCTCTGAATTATGGGCTGAATCTCATTCCGGACGAAGTACTCGCCGACATATTCGTCTCGGCGGCCCAATCGCTGAGCGAGAAGATGACATTGTCGCTGGTGTGCAGGCGGTTCAGGACAATAATGCTGTCGATGCGGAAGATGTGGAGCGGGCATTGTCTCGAGATTGGTCAGACACCGGGGGAGATGGTCACCATTGCGGAAGGGAATCGATTCGATTCGTTGAACGCTGTCGTTAGGGGTCGTGGTAATATTAATTGGGGCGCTTGGCGTCACCGAGCCTGGGCCTACGATCGTGTGTTCGACTCTGATGGACATGAAGATCAGTTCTACAAACACGCTTTGGACTTCATTCTCCCTTTGCGTCTTGAGCAGCTGCATATTTTCCGATCAGTCACAGATGAAGATGCTCAGCGGATCCGAGACAGCGTGGCCATACAATCTATCCGTACTCTGGCAGCACGGGACGAGAGCAGCCACGTCTGGCGCTGCCTCGAGAGACGCCATGCACCGTCGCTACAGAACCTCGATTCCAACGTCGTACCGAGACCCAGTCTCGGGATTGACCTGATCCGTTGCAAACTTTCTATTTCCCGATATGAGCTTAAAGAGGAGGACCTGGATACCTTGAGGGAGTTCCTTGCATCGGCGAATGCTCTCCGGTATCTACACCTTAGCGCGCAGCCCTACACGTCTTTCTACAAGGCTCTCAACCTCCCTTCTCTTCCTTTTTACGAGGATCTCAACCTCCCTTCTCTCCGCGGTCTGGAGGTCAACTTCGTACCTCACCCCTCCTTGGCTAGACACTTAACTCAGTTTACGTTCGTCAATTACAGTATTGCCCTGTCTAAGCTACATGACTTCCTGTCATCGTCTGAAGCGCTTGAAGTGCTCACCATCTCCGCGGGCGAAAAAAGCGACGATGATATTGAGGCGTTTCGGATAATGACTCTGCCTCACCTCATCTCCTGCAGCATCCATCAGGGTAGCTTCGACTCAGATGACTTTTCAACAATCGCACCCCGTTTGCTGGCCAAACTTCGCATGCCTGCCCTTCGAAGGCTGGAGCTCCAATTTGATAGGATGTGGGACTCACTAATTTTCTCTTCCAACCGTCACAGTAAACCGCTCGGGATCTTCAATGAATATTTTCCAGGTGCCTTCCCCGTGCCCCACCAGCGACTTATCCACTTCGAAGGATGTGATTACCCATTCCTGACGCTTGAGTACATAAAGGGAGATTTTAGATGTCTGGCGGGTATGGGAGAAATACAGATCAAGTTCGAACGGTGTAAGGGATGGAAGGAGGGGACATTTAGGCTGGATAATTTGGAATCGGCCTGGGCCTGGGACCGGAAGTATTACGAAGACATAAGTTCATCAGATACAGATTAGTTGTATCCAAGTATACGAAGTCTCGGAAACTCCACTGCCTGGGATTTAACAACATTCCTGTTCATATTGCTATCGTACGTGTACCTATCGCGTCGTGCATTTGCCCTCATTGAACCAGGTTTTTCCGGTTTCTTGCTTTGAAACGCAGTTCGTTTAGAATCGAAGGACTTGGGATATATGAAGTGTTCACGTCAAATGAAAATGGATCCTGATCAATTGGACCGCAGGTTTGCAACGGTAGAAGAAACAAGTACTGTCTTCCATCCCGGTGGTACTGCAATGTACTGCATTGCGATGTGCCAACCGCTCACTGCTTTGAGTGCAGTCATAATTGCCTTACTAACCGGTCCTCGATCCAGACGAATAAAAGACCTCGTTTCCTTCTTTTTATGTTCTCCTTATAATCCTGGCTTTACTAGCCTTTGTGACCTACACGGTCTAAGATGCTTTCTTGAAACCAGTTTTGTTTGTGTAGTGTAGTGCAGTAGCGCGGCAACACCCGGCCCGGACTGGTGACTCAGTTGCACTGCAGTGTTGAACTGAATCCGCAGTTCTCACGTCGTCGATGTTCAAATTTGGTGACTCAAAATGAACTTTTCAAACAAGAGACAGACCACGTCAACCACCACTCCGAAAAATGCCTTTTTCTGACGCATTTCACAATCTTCAGCAGACTACCTCAGAACTGTGGGCAGCAATTGATGAATGCACAGCATCATTTAACGAACTGTCAGTGATAGTCACCATCAAGCAATAGAACATTGTCACTGACCTATTTGAACAGCGAAAACCGGAAAATGCATGATGATAGCATCACCAAGTACGTCAAAGACATGCAGAAACTGCACACGTCGGCGCTGAACTCGCTAGGTACAGTCCGGGCATACACCAGATCTATAAGTGCCAAAACAGAAGGGTTTGCAAAGAGAATCAAGCAATTCGACGACCACATCTCCAGGACCACTGTAAAATATGGCCTGAACAAAGCAAGCCTTATTCCGCATGAAGTGTTTGCCGAGATATTTACTCTTGCCGCGGAGACACTGGAGGAAAAGGTGGCATTGTCACGGGTTTGCAAGACCTTTAGAGCTGTGATGATGTCGAGGCGGAAAATGTGGGATGGGTATTGTCTCAAGATCGGTCAAACACCAGAGCAGATGGTCGCCATTGCAGAGGGACATCGTTTCGTTTCGTTGAAGGCGGTCGTCCACCCAAGGCATGTGCTCCGGGATAACACGACATACCGCTCATGGGCCATCAAACGAGGACTAGATCCTGACGAATATCAAGATCAGGCCTACGCGACCTCGTTACAGTTGATTTTGTCTTTGTGTCCAGAAGAACTGCAGTTTGTCGACTGGAGCGAATCAGGGGGAAAGGCTCAGCAGATTCTCAGCTGCCAATCCATTCCCACTAGCCATACCGCAGTGACACAGGACCTGCCCTCATTTCAATGCCTCGATCCGCTCTACCAGAACCGAATGGTCAAATCTGTATCGGGGGCCACCGTCGCAGGAAGCTTGATACGATGCAGAATAGGCAAAGTTGGTGCTTCTCAGTTGAAATACCTGACGGAATTCCTTGGGACGACGAAACTACTCCAAGAGCTGAGTATTTTTCTCCTGAAATATGATAGGCAGAACACGTGGTGCCTTCCGGACCTTCTGCAACCCCAAAGACTGGAAGTCAACTTTGTTCCTCGGCCGTTCATCTGCAAAAGCCTGACTCGGCTTACATTGCGGCCTCTTGGCAGGTTTATCATTTTACGCGACTTCCTCGAGTTTTTGTCTTCAACACAAGTGCTCCAGGAGTTGGCTGTGGACGGGGTCATCGAGAGCGACGGGGTCCGCCTGGACTTCAACAGGACGGTGACTCTACCGAGCCTCGTCTCGTGCGAAATTCTGGACAAATTCAATTACGAGAATGAATTTGACACGATAGTAGCCTGGGTGTTCCTTGCGAATCTTCGCATGCCTGCCCTTCAAAGGCTCAAATTCCGAAGATCCTACTATGGCTTTCCGCTTCTGCGAGATGACATCAGTATAAGGAACGATTTCCGTGCTTCCTTGCAATCTCTCTCAATGCTTCAGGAGCTTGAAGTAGAAATGGGGCTCTGTATCACTGATCTAGATGAAATCATTAGATTTGCTCCTCCGCATCTCGAGTCATTCTCAGTTTTGGGCTGTCTTATGTATGAGAGTTTACCGTTTCGGGGCATATCTACTTCTCCAGGCCCGCAGCGTCGAGCTATCCGCTTTGCACATTGCACAGGAATGAAACCCGACTTCATTAACATATTTGCTGGGTATCTGAAGGACATTGGTCTTGGGAGGATAAAAATCGAGTTGGATAATTGCCAAGGGTGGAGAGATGGGATGTTTGGATTAGACAATGTCGTGTCGGCCTGGCTCAATGTCTGATTTATGTGTTTACGGTTCATTATAAAGTGTTCTGCATTGTCAAAGCCTCACCAATCATGGGTTTGCAATTGGTGGGCCGACAAAGCATGTGTCCGTCTCTTCAATAAAGCAATGTAAATAGCGTTCATGCACGCAAGGCCCCTAAAATACACTGCAACTGTGTTACCATTGCCGACTAGTATGAACGCGATTTACTCCTTTGCAACACAGTGCTTGTGGATCCTGTGCTGGTTCATTCTTGAGGGCGAGGGTGAACCACCAACAAGTCTCTCAAAGATGAAGCAGGCCGTAGAACGGAAAGAGGATACGCAGGGGGTTCTGACCCGACGACGACGAGTTTGGCCTGCAGTATGTGAAAATGTTACGTGTACTTGCTCTACCTATGCCAGTACCCAGAGTAGGATAAATTGCGCCAGAGCAGTTAAGATAAGGATAACCGAGGAGCTGTTATAGCGTAGTATGCAAGACAATGTTACGAGGATATGTAAATGAACAAGAAGGAAAGTGAAAGTTGGGGAATGGCTCGAGTCTAGTCCACCTACATACAGAAGCAAGAGATCAAAAGTCTAGGTTCAATGGGACTTGGACACAGATGAACATTACACGATGCATGCATGATAGCAGGCTAGGCGTGAACGCTGTGATGTGTGTGGCTGAAGCACCGAAGCTTCCCGGACTTCGGATACTTCAACCTTAATCTGCATCCGTCTCGTTAGAACCATGATCAAACAGCAACGCTGATTCCAGTTCATCTAGCCTGAATGACCCATCTCTCCATCCCTCACATCTGTTGAGCTCGATCTGTACCTCTCTCATGTCCGCGAGATATCCAGAAGCCATCTTAATGTGTCCAAGCTTCAATTTCGAGCCACTTCCGAAACGGATAAGTCGCTGATGGGATAGAGGGAAGGCATCTGGTAGATACTCGTTGGTGGTCCCGAGCGAGATATAGTGGAAATAGAGAAAGTCATCTGCCCGACGAGCAGTAAATGGGAGTTCCAGCCTCCGAAAGGCAGGCATGCAAATTCTTGCGAGCAAAATGGATACGAAGGGTGAAAAGTGATGCGACTTGAATCGACCCTGGTGGATTTTGCAGGAGGTGAGACGAGGCAGCGTCACCTCCCGACGCACCTCAATAACGTCGTCGTCGTTGTCATCATCGCTTACTCCGTTCGCGTGGACGGAGAGCACCTGAAGCACTTCGGTAGATGAGAGGAAGACAAGTAGTGTTAACGGAGCAACACGGTTATTGAAAGAACGTAAACAGGGTCAGGTATCTAGCCAAGGACGGGTGAGGACTGAAGCTGACCTCCAGACTACGGAGAGAAGGGAGGTTGAGAGCTTCGTAGAAAGGCTCGGAACATTCCAAGTGAAGGAGCAGATACCGGAGAGAGTTCGCCGATATAAGGAGCTCCTTCAAGGAATCCAGGTCCTTCTCTTCAATCTCGGAAAGTTTGCAACGGATCAGGTCTATCCCGACCCTGGGACTTGGTATAACGTTAGAATCGAGGTTCTGTAGCGACGGTGTGTGCCGCCTTTCGAGGCGGCGCCAGACGGGGTTTCTCACGCCCTCGATCGCCAGGGTAAGAACACTTTGCATGGCGACGCCATCTAAAATCCGTTGACTCCCTCCACCTTCGCCTAGCCCAAAAATATGCAGCTGTTCCAGACGCAACGCAAGGATAGAATGAAGTCCAAATAGTGTTCGTAGAACTCGTCTTTATATCCGTCTGGGTCGAACACCCAATCGTAGTCCCGGGCCTGGTCCTTGGTCCCGGGTCAATCAAAACCAATCTCGACACTATGCCCACTCCACATCTTCCGCATCGACAGCATTATTGTTCTGAACCGTCTGCATACCATACCAATGACAATATCACCTTTTTCCTCTCCTCCAATGCTTCCGCAGTGAAGACGAATATTTCGGCAAGTACTTCATCCGGGATGAGATTCAGCCCATGATTCAGAGCCGTTCCGTTCGGGAGACATGGTCCTCGACTTGCGTTGCAACTTGCTCGAGATTGCCAACCGGCTCAGAAGCATCCATCCTCACGGATAGCGAATTCATAGAGGTACAGATGCTCTATCTCGCGGTCTACTTTGTAGTTTAAGTGAGGAGAAGGCTTCGAAGGCGCGCTCTGAATCAAGTCGAGCCAAGCATCATCGTCTATTCCCGCCGATCGTATTGCGATCGGCATACCATCCATAATTAGCATCTCTTGCATGACTTTTCTGCACAGCCTGGGAGAGGATAAATTATGAACACTCTCAAGGGGCACTCCTTGCCCACATATTCTCTATTCTCCATCTTGAACACGAACAGGGACGGCAAGAGCAACAGTGCCCACTACACACTGTATATATACATCACCACTGAAGTAAGAAACGAGAAGCCTAAGTCATGCGAAACATGCATGATAGTAGTATGCACAGACGAGAATGCTGCGCCGTCAATTCTGTATCTCGAGCGTTGAAGCTCCAAGACTTCTAATACGTCAGGCCGAATCCGCCTCATCATGATCATACAGCAGGGCTGATTCCAGTCCATCCAACCTAAATGTCCCGTCCCTCCATCCTCCACACGCATTGAACTCGATCTGTATATCTCCCATATTCGCGAAATTTATAGATGCCATCTTCACCTGTTCAAGCTTCAGTCGTGGGCAACATTCGAAGCGGATAAGTCGCTGGTGGGGCACAGGGCAGGGGCCTGGTAGATACTCATTGAAGATCCCGGGTTGAACATAGCGAAAATAGAAATAGTCCTCTGCCCAGCCGTGCCTAAATCGGAGCTCCAACCTTCGAAGGACAGGCAAACGGAGCATTGCGATTAAACGGGATGCGAATGGCGAAAAGTGATGCGAATCGAAACACCCCTGGTGAATTTCGCACGAAGTGAGGAGGGGCAGAGTCACTACCCGAAGCGCCTCAATAGCATGGTTGCTTTCTCCGTTCGCGTGGACGGCGAGCACTTGAAGCGCTTCAGTCGATGATAGGAAGTCAAGCATCTTAGACAGGACAACACGGTCATCGAAGAACGTAAACTGAGTCAAGTGTCTAGCCAAGGACGGGTGAGGGATGAAGTTGACCTCCAGACTACGGAGAGAAGGGAGGTTGAGGGTCTCATAGAGAGGATTGGGATAATCGAACTGAAGAAGTAGATATCGGAGAGAATTCGCCGATGCAAGGAACTCCCTCAAGGAGTCCATGTCCTCCTCTTTAAGTTCACGTCGGAAAAAAGAAAGTTTGCAACGGATCAGGTCAATCCCGACACTGGGTCTTGGTACAACGTTAGAATCGAGGTTCTGTAGCGACGGTACGTGACGCTTTTCGAGGCCGCGCCAGACAGGCGTTCTCTTGATATACACCGATATCACCAGGCTACGAACAGACTGCATAGCCAAGCTGTCCAGGACACGCGGAGTCTCTTCTTCACTTGTACCTGAAAGGTAAATATGCAGTTGCTCCGGGCGTAAAGGTAGAATGAAGTCCAAAGCGTGCTTGTGGAATCGATCTTTATGTTGGCTGGGGTTGAACACCCGATCGTAGGCCCGCGCTCGGTCCTCGGTCTCTGACCAATCAACATCATCACACCCCGTAACGACAACCTTCAACGAATCTAGTTGATTCCCTTCCGCAATGGTGACCATCTCCTCCGGCGTCTGACCAATCTCGACACTATGTCCGCTCCACATCTTCCGCATCGACAGCATTATTGTCCTGAACCGCCTGCAGACCAGTGACAATGTCACCTTCTCGCTCAGCGATTGCGCGGTGAAGACGAATATCTCGGCAAGTATTTCATCCGGAATAAGATTCAGCCCATAACTCAAAGCTGTTCGGGAGACATGGTCATCAAATTGCTGAATCGTCCACGCGAACTGCTTCTTTCTGATGTTCATAGTCTTCACAAGTGTTTCAAGGCCATGTAGCGTGTCCAGAGACGATGTGAGCAATCTCCGCATGTGTTTAATGTGTTTGAATTTATCGTCAGTTTTTGTGTCTCCCTCCTCACTGAGCAAGCAGGTGAGCGACATTGCTAATCTGACATGCAGACACCCACTTACCACTCCTTATATGATGCTTTGCACTCGCCGATAAACTTCGACAGTTCCGTTGCAGCCAGCTCGAGATTGCCAAACGCCTCGGAGAGCAGCATTTTCTTGAATAGTGGTTCGCAGAGGTACATGTGCTCTACCCAGCGGTCCACTTTGAAGTTTAAGTGAATTAAATCGAGTCAATCCGCAATCGCAGCATGCCATGGGTGTGTATTCCTGTCGATCGATCGTATTGCGATCGGCATACCATAAGTAGCGTCCCGCGATTGTGACTTTCGGATGAGATGACCTTCCATGAGGAACCCTCCTCACTTGCTTTGAGAAAGAATCATATAGTGTGGTCGCGTTTTGTGGTAAGCGTAGGTAGGTTCTGTACTCTCAAATTCAAGCCAGATTATGATTAGTTTGAAAGGGAATCGACGTTGGTCGCTGGCTTATCCGCTACACATTGCATTGCAGACGGAACCAAGAGCCAGATACTTTCACGCATTCAAACGTGAGATGCATGCGACTACCGGTCTTTCCAGCAAGATTTGTACAAATTTATCCAATCGTTGGTCTGAAAATAGGGATGAAGTAGCTCTTCGTGTATTTATTATGAGCACTGAATTACTAGTCACGGAGAAAGTAGAAGTGAAATTTGAAGTGGAGAGCGAGGATATGAAAGGAGTATGAGCCTGCGCACAGCACATATGAAAGCAGAGAAGGGAACGGGTAAATAGGAGCAGGGCGAGAAGCAACGAGTAGGTGCCAGTCCCCTCTCGAAACATCCAAGACGAATCATAGTCGCAGATATACGAGATGACGACATGGGTGTGACCAGAAGGACAAAGAGAACATTGTTCACATGCATGGAATATAGACACATGCACGTATGGGTACTGTGGGAAGAGAGAAACGGGTTAAGAAGCCAACAGGATGTAGCTGGTGACAACGATGGTGGGATATAATTGTATCAACGCATGTGCGTCTATCAGTATTGACACGGAAATACGAAACGCAGTACACAGAACAACGGGACAGCGAAGGAAAGAAACAGCGTCATGCTCCTTTAATTAAAATGCGTGGCGGGCAAAGGAGGGAATGAAGATCACCTACACGTAAAGCGAATGCACCGAGGGAACGAGAAGTGCTTGTGTTCTCATAGTCCCGTGGTTCCCAATACGTCGACGGAACTCCCCGTGTCTCAATCTACTTGACAACAGGGGGCTTCGCTTTTACTCCAACGAGTTCTGGTACGACGTCGTCACCTGCACCCTTTATAAGGTATCCGCGCAGATTCGTGAGAGCGCGAACCTCCATTTTACGTTGGGATTCCTGAGTTTCGGTGCCCATGTGCGGAAGGAGAGTCGCCTGTGGGAAATCAAATAGACGGGGATTGACGTTCGGTTCGTCTGGGTAGACGTCTAGTCCAATCGCTGCGAGCTGTTCAAAGAGATTAATTGATGAGATCGTAAACCGTGAATGGGGATTAAATTGCACGTACGTGGCCATCCTCAAGAGCGCGGATCATCGCAGCCTCGTCAATTACTTTACCACGAGCAGTATTGACGATCATCGCACCCGGCTTCAGCGCACGAATGACCTTCTCGCCCACAAGTCCCTCTGTTTCCTTCCTCAAAGGGACATGTACACTCAGAATATCCGCCTGAGCGTACATCTCTTCCACCCTCTCGTCATCAAAATACTCAGCGTCACTCGGAGCGCTCGGATTAGGACTACGCGAATGATATAATATGCGCATACCAAAGGGCCGAACGAGCTCGACTAGTCGAAGTCCGATACCGCCGAGTCCGAGAATTGCAAGTGTTTTGTTGGAGGGATCGTGCGCAGGCTTGAGTCCGGATTTCCAACGTCCAGAGCGGATATTTTGTTCGGCGCGCGCGAATTGCCGAAGAGAGGAGATGATGAGATAGAGTGCGGTCGTTGCTGTCGCATCGTCGACTGCTCCTGGTGTATTAGATACGACGATCCCTTGAGATTCAATACGATCGTATAGCGTATCGTCGTAATTCAGTTTGGTTCGATAAAATCAATCGACGAAGATCAACAGGAAGGGAAAAAATTACAGAGTTGAATTAGTCTATTCGTTCTAGAATGACAGTGATTCGGTGCTCACCTCTCTCCATACATGCTGCAACGTCAATCTGATCATAGCCTGCACCATTATGCGCGACCCAACCCAGGGAATCAGGGAGTGCCTTTATCAGCTCCGCATCAAAGACGCCTATATGCTTCGACGACTCGTTATGGCGGTAGATGCCCACCACGCCAGCATATTTTCCGCCAGGCTTGAGTGCTTCAATGAATTCTTCTCGAGAGTTCGAGTCCATTTCCTTCAAATGCCGTTGCATACAGTCGCGTTCAGAAAATAAAACAAAATGGAATCCTTAGGTTGTGAAGACTCACGACGACTTCAGCGATACTACCCAAGAGCTCCTTGGTCTCATCGTGAGCCCAGACGATACCACCTGCCAAATCACAGAATGATGTACACAAGCTGATGAGGGCATAGATCGCATGCACCATCAAAGAGAGGGACTCACCGCAGATGATAACTTTCGGCCTGGTCATGATTGTGGTGGCGGTGAGAGGAAAAGGCGTGTCAACGGGATAAATGAGATTAAATAAGTATTAATAAAAAAAACTAGGGACGGCTTTCGACGGCTTTCGAGGGAAAAAACACGACGGTGAAAATATGGGAAGGAACGCGACATCGATGAAGGCGTCGAGACAATTGTGTCTATCATCACGTGATACTATGTGTATCAAGTCAAGTCAGCCTTCGAATCAAGAGAAAAACAGTCAAAAAATAGGTTGTAGACGAACCACCGACGAATAGAATCTGATATTTTCTTGTCGAAATAAAAGGCGAAAATCATTCGCTCCATGAGGCACGCGTGACAAAGCACGTGACATTGTAACAGTACGTCACAAGCATCACATTGTAACGGAGAGACGTGACTGTCGACAATTGAGTGACGGTGTTTACCGCCAGGGCCAGAAAGAACCAGGAAGGACGAGTAGGCAGGAGTTTCAGTTAGTGACACCCAACGCCTTTGAAACCGCTGGTATATTCTTGTCTAGCCGTCGCTCGTATTCTCACTCCTGCAACCAACAAACTACCCCCAGCATGTCCGAAGAACTCGAGTCTCGCATCCGAGAAATTCTCCAGGCGACTCCCGTTGACCAACTCGGAACAATCACAGCAAAGGACGTTCGCGCGCGTCTCATCTCGGAGGGCATAGTTGACGAAGCGTGGATCAAGGAGAACAAAAAGGGTGTCAATGCGCTCATTGGGAGCGTGTACGAAGAAGCGTGTGCGCCGCTTGTTCGCGACGCAACGGATAACGTGCCGAAGGACGAGGAGGGAAGTCCATATACTAATGGAGGGGTAGCGTATTCCGAACGCGAGGGCACGGCGACGACAAGCCAGTATGCTGATGAGGACGAAGGTGTGGAATATGAAGAATACGGAGAGAGCGTTGGCGGCGACGCGTCTACCTCAACGCCGCCTCCCCGAACAAAGTCCAGGTCGCACAAAAAGTCAAAGCGCGAACTGACAGATGAGGAGTACGCAAGACGACTATCTTCCGAACTCAACGGCCGACCGCGCAGTTCGCGTCTCGGAAAGTCATCTCAAGCACCTTCAAAATCGAACAGAAAGAGTGTAAGTCGGACGCCAAAGAGGAATAAGAAAAGCGCTGAACACGTTGATGATTCGGATGGTGCGATCGATGAAGACGAGGATGGGGCCGGTTACGACTCCGACTCGAGACCCTCCAAGAAAAAGAGGAAAAAATCTCGAAAGAGTAGAGAAGATGGAGGCGGAGGTGCGAAGGGCGGATTCAAGAAGGAGTATATCCTGAGGTCGGTTCTTTTACTTCCTCGTTCACCTTGACAAGCAAAGACTAGGTTTGTTAACTCGTTCTTCCGGAATAGCGTGCCGTTGTCAGCTGTTCTCGAGGTGGACCGTCTATCCCGACCACAGGTCGTCAAACACCTCTGGGAGTACATAAAAAACAACAACCTCCAAAACCCGAGCAACCGGAAGGAAATCTTGTGCGATGACCTCCTTCGTCCAATCTTCAACGCGGACAAAGTGGACATGTTCAAAATGAATAAAATTCTTGGACAGTGCGTATTAGTTCTCTTTCTTCAAACTCCATTTCTGCTCTCGTTATGAGACATTCTTACTGACACCCCCGCCCTCTGCTCGTCCACGAAACAGGCATTTACATGAAGCGGAATAGTACTTTACTTTCGTCTATAGCACGCGTCCCGACTTCCGAGTCTGACTCCTCGGCCCAATCCCGATCTCGGTCCGCTCTCCCTATCACCGATCCAACTGAGGATTCTAGATGCGGCTTCAGGGACTTTCTATTTATTCCTCGATCCCTCATTTCTTCTCCGGTCCAGCCGTAGGCCTGCATCCTGCCCTGAATATAATCCCGCACGCTCCTTGCCAATCATGACGCGACACACTTCCCTCCCTGAATATTCTTGCCCCTTGCACACCCATCCGGTAGTTCGACTTGTACACCTCAGCATGCACTAGCAGAACCCTAAACTCAAACTTGTTACACCTCAACCTTTCGCTCGGTTTCATAGTTCTGTCCAAATCCAAGACTCGCTCGTTATTCTCGCAGCTCTCTCTCTCTTTCCCTTTTCTTATTTTGTTAATGTGTTGTCTCTCCTTCGTCTCGTCCGTTACGTTTCCTCTCTCACATTCGACACAGCTATCCCATTCATTTGTGTGTTCTGGTCTGGCATCTTTCTTTCCGTGATTTTCCTTTTATCGTCGGTTGAAATCTGGGGCTTCGCTTTCTCTTACTGTGACTACGACTACTACTCACCGCTATTGTTTTCGTCCAATGTAGTACATACAGTTTGCGCCATCTTAGCGGTTTGAAGAAAGTTATAGCTATCTAAGCCTAACATTCGGATATGTGAAAACGTCATTTGACAATACCCCGAGATACATACGTATTGTCTGTATCCTTCCGCCGGACAACCTTCCTCACTCACGAGTCATATAAACACCTCATTTCCATCCCCCTCTCACTTACACCGGACGCGGTCGAATACTCGGAGGAAATACGGGTCATGTAGCAAGCCACAACACGACGCGAGAAGTCGATCATAAGACACGATGCACGTGTGTTGTAGGTATCCGATCCGTCTATAGCCGCTATCCGGAGATACACATATTTATTCGTTTGCGTTTGTATTGACTAACCCACCAGCAGTAACTTGACGCGCTATTTCCCTACCCCAAAACACATTGTTCGAAGCTTGAAGAGATCCCAAAATTGAAGATAGAAGCGAGACAAAACAACATATACACGTATACATATAATTCCTGCGTTTATATATACTTCAGCAAGTTGAACGATGCACTATATAATCGTACAATTGGAGATACTGTTTAATGTCATGCACAAAAAGCAAGAAAACAAGAAACACAAAAAAGCGGAAAGATATTGATATCCAAGAGAACTTCGAATAAAATTATACAAACCGCAAAAACTAACAAAAAACTTCTCTCCGAATCTTCAAATCCATCGATCAATCGAAACCTCCGTTGAAAACTTCCTTCTCCAACAACTTCTCGTTAAAAGCCTTCTCAAATGGCTCACGATGTTTAGCAGACAACGCAAACACAACTCTATCGAACACACCGTGAAACTTAACCCCCCTCTCACATAGCAAATCAGCCCAAATCTCCCCAATCATATCAGGAGAGTTACATGACTGACCGACCCCAAGGGCACCCTAGAACCAAGACCCGGTCTCCCCGTTCTTCAAATAGCCGCAAAGCACGCGCCATTCGCTCTCGCATTACTGTGCGCACACCGTCCTTGAACTCGGTGTCGTCAATGCTGAACTTGGCGCGCACTGTCCCAGCATGAACAGGGACGCAGGAGATGATGTCGATAGAGAAAGGTGCTATACGCTGCCCACGGTCGTTCTTGATAACGACGACCTTGGGACTGTAAAGCATCGCATGATCATGCAGACCAGACCCATCGGTCGTTCTACGATGCTCTGCGTAAAATTGGGCA
Source organism: Inonotus hispidus (assembly GCA_024712875.1). Taxonomy (NCBI): domain Eukaryota; kingdom Fungi; phylum Basidiomycota; class Agaricomycetes; order Hymenochaetales; family Hymenochaetaceae; genus Inonotus; species Inonotus hispidus. The sequence goes on along the minus strand of CM045722.1, from coordinate 470,272 downwards.
CCAGCAACAGAGTTCTGTAGAGAATCAATAAGAGTGGTCTGACGCACGAGACATTCCTCAAGCGTCAATCCACCACTCAAACTGGCTCCGCCTGGTCGCTTTGGTGAGGCATCATTGAGGACGCCTAAACCATATTCACCACTTTGCAATGAAGTTGATGATTGGAAAGCTTTGCGGGCTGCTTCAAGAACAGAGGAAGTGATGAACTCAATCTTGGTGGAATGAGGACGAGAGCGAGTGAGAGGTAAAGGTTCCGTGGTGGTTGATGTGGCTATGCCGGAAGAACCCGGCGGGAATGTGTCTTGTTCTGTCGTGGTCAGCCCCTCCTCCCAGCCGGCGAGCAAGGCTGAGTAGTGCGGGTAAAATGAAGTTTCATTTCTCGTCTTGCGTATCTTCTCTCCAAGATCGTGATAAAGGGGCTCCTTCGAAGCAGGTGAGACCGCCTTGCTACTGTCGTTGCCGCTGTCGAAGGTACTCGAGTCTGTGTCGTCGTCAGAATCAGTAAGAACGTCCTCGTGGTATCCGTGGATAGTAAGAACCGTTCGGAACGTATCCTGCGCAATCTGCGCAAGGCGATCGCGATGGGCGCGGAGAGCCTCAGCCCTCGCGCGACGTCTTGGTCTAAAGCTTTGCTTGTTGGGTCCTCCTGGATGATGAGCGCGAGTTCCTCGATGAGGTCGGTGACTTTTCGACTTCTTTGCGGTGTTGGTCTTCATGGTATGACTGTTTCTGGTACGAATCGTGTTGTGGTCAGCTAGTATTCTGGCAGAGGTCATAGTAGAGGTGTGGATTGTGGTAAGAACTGAGCGACAAAATCCACGCGAGAGCGCAGTGTCATTGTTTCTCTGTGTTTATTAAATGCTGTGCTGCCTATTCCTCTTCTAGACGCACAGCCTCGCATGAGCAAAGTGCACACCAGACAGTCGAAACTGGGATTGACCGTTCGTTTCTTTGTGCCAAAGACAAGTTGTCCATAGAGTCGGGATTTCTTCAATATACGAGAATTTGGAACAGGGTCTACAAGTGAAACTGAACGGCACATGACAATGAACTCGTAAATACCACTTACATGAAAATACAATCACTTTGCACAGGGCTGATTGGCAATATGATTCGTTGTATGTATCGGTATCAGTACAGTAATTCACCATTCCTTTAAACACCAATCGTATTTGCTTTGCATGAGCTCCCCCCCCTTCGACAGTATACCCGTTTTATTGCATATATCGAAAGAGCATATTGATATGTATCTGTGTGAATTTTTTCAAGGTCTGGAACGGACTTGTTAGATTAATACAGAGAAGAGAAAAAAGGAGGGGTTTTGGACCAAACACCACTCCTTTGAACACCCCGTCGCCTAATCAATTTGTTACCCCTGTCTCGGTAAGTAACACTTTACGTCATGTAATTTTGTTACTTACCATCAAGAACCGATGACTTTCGACGGTTGTATGCTCCATAGAAATTGCAATTCATGTCCAAATCGTTTCAGACAGCATGAAATAGATGCATGAGATACTGGAGAATCTGTTGCATAGCTTATCTTCACCAAAACATTGTATGTTATTGTGTGAGGGGATTTGGACAGAGGAACATTGGTAGGAATTGCTCAGATTCTTGCAATGTCGATTTTTTGGACACCCAACCACTCAACCAAATTCTACAAAAATACATCAGAGGATAGATGTCATATGTTGGAGTATAGGATAATTTTTTCAGGCAACGAGATGGTGAATTGCGGGAGAAAATGCCAGGTGTTTAAAGGAATGGTGGTGTTCAAAGGAGTGGTGAATTACTGTATACTCTTGCCTCACTTGGCATACTTCTCTGAGACGAGTTCGGGTGCGAGGACGGCCATTCATTGACTTGATCACGGCGAAGTCTTATAAATCTGGCAAGTCAATTCGAAACCACGCGTGCGAAGAGCTAGGCCGAATAACCGAGTGCTTCATGCACGCAGAGCTTCGGCAACATCTACATACTTCGTATATATATGTAGGTTCGGTGGCAATCGGACAGATAACATAGTGACTCCAGCTTCCGCCACTCTGAAATATAAATAAATATCTGTCTGTGCAGATAACCTCTGGGCTGCCATGACTCAAAGATCAATTATCAGATAGTAACCAGTGGCTTTGCGGCCAAGATTCAAACAAACGGAACATGGTTGAAACGAAGTCGGAGCCCCGATCGGGTAACTAATCTTCTCACGCCACTCGGAGGTCGCTAAATTCGAGCTTCCGGATTTGCTCATCGTGCCTCAACTTTCATGTCGACGACGACGAGCACGATTGCTAGTCACTCCTCACATTCGCACTTTCCAAAACTACTTCTTACATCATGCAATCACTACTCTTCCATCATTCACGACGCCTATGCTCGATTATCTCGCGACCAGCTCATTCTTTTTCTTACAATGCGCTCGCTACCCGTCCACGGCACAGACGATGAACTTGCTTCACGGCTCACTCAATTTGACTTACAAACATACCACATGCCCGATATTCGACCTCATACTCCTTCTTGCTTCAAGCCAGCGACCCAGAATTGCTCGTCATTGAATGGCGTGGTACGCACGAGGCAGTCACAGCAGCCCAAACGATTGCCCGATCTTCCGACAGAGATTCTCGTTGAAATTCTCGACATGCTGGGTGATTGGGAGCTTTCCAAAGCAGTAGGATTGCCGTCGTCATTACCACGTCCTCTATCCTGGGCCCGTGCCTCCGTCACAGATGAAGCAATGCTGTCGGGTTTTGTTCCCCTGATTCGTTCTGCTGACCCTGTGCGTAACCCACCAACACGTGCTGGCGCGACCCTTACCATCCGCTTTGGTTACGTACACGTACTGGATGCACTTCTGCATTCGTACCGAAATCACTTTAACCACTGGTTCCGGAACGACATTATACCAATAGTTGCTTCAGAGTGTGGGCGAACGAATGTGCTAAATTGGTGGAAACACCAAGTCGATGCGCAAGTTCTGCCACACCCAAATAGGAGATCCATCTCTGAAGCGATTGACGGCGCATGTCGGAACGGCGAGAGAACATCACTGGACTGGTGGGTTGCTTCCAGGTTTCCCCTCGAATACGGTGACTCGGCACTTGAAGCAGCGAGCGCGAAGAATCATGTCGATATCTTGGACTGGTGGCGACTTTCTGGACTCACGATGAAAATCGGTCGTGTCATGGATATGGCTAGTAGCGCCGGGCATGTTGATGTCCTATCCTGGTGGCTACATTCCAACCTCGAATTCAAATATGACCGCACAGCGATTCATCATGCAAGCATGCACGGCAAGGTTGAAGTGCTGCAATGGTGGCTAGAAAGCGGTCTACAGATGATATTTGACCAGGACGCGCTAACACTTGCGACGCGGCATAATAGGCCCGAGGTGCTTGAGTGGTGGGATAAGAGTGGTTTGCCGGTTCAGTACCGTATATGCGACATCGAGGAGGCACTCGAGGATGCTATCGGCGGCGGTGAGGCCGCGAGGGAGTGGTGGAGAAAGAAGGGTGTCAACTTCAACGCGAACGACACCGAATGGATGAAGCTTCAGACCTTGAACTGAGGTATAAAGCATGCCTTCTTTTCCTTTGTGCTTTCATTATCGTATAGACTTGGCATACGTTGGTGTTCTGCACTACAGCGACATAATTTCGAATCCTTATTGTTCTTTCTCTACTCGATGTATTGATCTACACACTGCCGCAGTAATAGATTCCCAGACCTCGTTGGTGGCTGCGGGACGATCGGTCGGGAGTCTCGCTTCTGGTGAATTTTGGATACAACATGCTATGTTCACTGATAATCACGTGCTTCCGTTACACTGCCACGCTCTTGTCCCAATTCGGGCCTGATACCAATTTTTCTTTTGATAACCGAAGGAGTATACTACGCACCATGAAATATTAATACACGTTCATGCATTTAACTTAGAAAAACGCTGATGTGGTGAGCTAATGCTATACTTTACTTAATGCCTGCATGCATGAACTCGAGCAATTATGTAATCATCATTTCGGTCACGTCACGTTGGTGAACGATTGTCCATCTCTGACTCTCAGCACGAGTCCACCCGAACTCAACGACATTATCGCATCACTAACAATCCCTCAAACCCAAAGAGAAAACATTGCGTGTCTATCGGGCTGCTATGCAATAGTATGCATTATTTTGAGGTGTCCTCTACTTCCGAGCAGGCGGGACATGCGGCAGGTTCGCTTCGGTCCCCCCTCGATGAGGTCGGTTTCAAGACAGTGTCTACCGATCAGTGAGTCGACGCACCCCCGTTCATCCATATGCCACCCTCATTGACTGTTTTTGGTAGCGAAAATGGTCGCGACGGAATAGAGCGATTTATACAGAAAATCGGACAATTCGAGAGTCATACCTCTTGCACGACTCCGAATTATGTACTAAACCTGCTTCCGGACGATGTGCTGCGTGAGATATTCTGTTTTGCTGGGACAAGATTAGACGAGAAGGGGGCACTGTCTCTCGTCTGCAAGCGATTTTAGAGAGTCATGATGTCGATGCGGAAGATGTGGGGTGAGTACTGGATGGAGTCCGGCCAGTCACCCGAACAAATTATCGTAATTGCAGAGGGGAAAAGATTTGTCTCGCTGAAGGGGTATATTAATCCGTTTTCTGATCCGCGCAGTTACGTGAAGACTTGGATCAACGAACACGGGCTCGATTCCAAAGGGTATTCACGCCGGTACCGCGGGTTCTCTGTTGGGATTGATCCTATCGTTAACCCGGAGGAGCTGGAGATTGATATCGTGGAAGAAACGCGCTGGAGAGATACTGAACCGATTCTTACCGGCAGGAGCATGAAGAATCTCCGTAGTTTGGTGATGCCATGCGCCTTCAGAAAGTCGGCCAGCGCGCGTTTACTCGAATCGTGGCACATGCCACTCCTACAAGATCTAGTGGTCGGCTGAATACCGGAAGCCGCGCTTGGGAAGGGCCTGGTTCGGTGCAGCCTGTATGGTATTGAAGAAGCTGAATTCGATTCCCTGAAACGATTCCTGGAGGTGGCAAAGTCTCTTCAGGAACTTCAACTTTTCCTCTCCGATAACATACGGTGTTTTTACGAAGTCTGCGACCTTCCTTCACTTCGAAGTCTCGAGGTCAATTTCGAACCTCATCCGCCTCTTGCTAGGTACTTGGTTCGATATGAACTATCTCTGTCACCGAGTCGGGAGGTTTCCTTGTCGGAGTTCCTCTACTTCTTATCGCTGTCAGAATGCTAGACCTATGGATTCTTGGAGAAGTTTCGACGATAATTCGGAACGATTTCCGTGCTTCCCTGCAGTGCATGTCATCACTTGAGGAGCTCGAGTTGACGGATGTCGAACTTCTAGATGAGATCGTCAAATATGCTCCTCCGCATGTCGAATCTTTCTCGCTGAGGGAAAATACGGACTTCGATGCAAGCGAAGTGCGCAGGAACACCTCCCCCGTGCCTCGACGGAAACTTATCCACTTTGTGGGTTGTCAATCAATCTTTCCGGAGTTCATGTCTACCTTCGTTGATTATCTGAGGGCTGTCGATCTGGGCAGGATGGAACTTCAGTTTTCCAACTGTGAGAAGTGCAGGGATGTGAAGTTTGACTTGGACAACGTGATGTCGGCGGCATGAGTTGGTTGACACCTGAATCATGTTCTATCCATATTGTAACACATCCTGTAGTTCTTATGTAGTTTGAATTTGGGTCCTGCAATTCCGTTTGATAAGAAACAAGTGGCTTGGTAATGCTGGTCAAGAGCGTTGTTGGTGTTGGATGTTTAATCCGACGCCGCCGGATAGTTTACATTCAAGATGGATCACTCCTGGTCCGCCGGGTCGACGATGACAACAAACTGTGACTCAATTGCCAGAAGAGGCTTTCCTGGTTGAACTGTTTTCTTCATTTTGCACTGGTCCTTTCACAGTTCAGACGGGCCATTGTCCATGCTCCTAAGAGGACAAACAGTATAAAGCTACACTCCCTTCGGGCGACTGCGTAGTGAGAATACATTTGTTATTGTATTGTTTTTTTTTTCACGTGCGCTGACCTCCTTGCTAGAACTCGGAAATGCTGGGACCGTGTATATGCGGAAGAGCAGCATGATTGATATTACAATATGCAGAGTCAGGAAGACCAACATTGTCACGGATCCTCGGTGCGTACAATAGTCTTACCCTATGAGTGAATATTGTGCTGTGATTGTTGAGACGTACCATCTCGTCGGATCCTACTTGACTTTTCACAAGTATTGGTCCGGTTCTCTAACTTGGACACGAGCTAGAGCATGTCTGTACGGAGTCACTGGACAGCACTGTTGACTTTTCCGAACGGCTTTACCAAGTCAAATGAGTTGCAGATAAAGTGCAGACACGGATAAACATTACACAAGAATACAGTCACGCCTGGTGAGGCACTGTCCGTTCTGCCGAGTACCAGTTGCTCTTTAGTCACTTATTGTATAGGCATAGGCAGTGATAATTTTGATGTAAACAGAGTCGATCTTGGTTTCTGTGCTTATCTCCGGCACCGCTTTAGGTTTTATACGACCAATGAGTGAACGCATTGGACCAATATCATTGTGACCTGATTGCTTATGCTCATGGTGTATGGTTGAGAGGCAAAGCAGAAACTCTCTCGCAACTGCTGAAGCAGAAAGTGTGAAGATCCATGAGAGGTTGGAACTCTCCACAAAAATGCAATCAACTGGATCCTTCAAAAGGGAACCAATAACTAAGATTTTCGGAGGCACCGCTGGCAAATAGGATCTGGGTCCTGCTTGCTTGTGGGTTTAACGGTAGATAGTGAGAAGTGCGGCAGATTGCTACCCCAGTGAGCTGGCCGAGTAATCCACGGCTACATTCAAAGTCCGACCTTAGTCAGCACGGACAGCACCGAAAGTATATCTTCTTGATCTTAAGTAATTCTCAACTCAGCATTATCATTAACCTCCACATTCGAAGAGAGACTCTAGTATACTGCTATACGACAGTATGCAAGGTTCTGAAGTACTCTTTGCTCTCGAGCAAGCGGCAAGTTCGCTTTCGACCCTCATCGATGATGTCTCAACTGTGTTTGCTGGATAGTGAGTCGACCCGCCCGACTCACCGATGACCGTGTTTTCATTGACTGTCTTTGGAAGCGAAAATGCTGACAACGATGTCGCGATTCGACTCAAGGCCATGCGGAAATCATATGCATTGTCACTTCGGGTACTTCACAGGCTCCGGGAATGCGAGAGGACAGTACACGACGGAACGGAGCAATTTGCGCAGAAAATCGGACAATTCGAGAGTTATATCTCTTCAACGGCTCTGAATTACGGGCTAAACCTGCTTCCGGATGATGTGCTGTGTGAGATATTCGTTCTTGCTGGGATAAAATTGGAGGAAAAGGTGGCATTATCGCTTGTCTGCAAGCGTTTTAGGAGTGTTATGATGTCGATGCGGAGGATGTGGGAAGGAGAATGGATCATGTCTGGTCAGGCACCAGAAGAGAATATTGCAATCGCAGAGGGGAAGGGATTCGTCTCGCTGACGGGGTACATTGACCGGTCTTCTCATCTGCCCAGTTACGTGAAAACTTGGGTTGCCAAGCGCGGACTTGATCTCGAAGTCGAAAAGTATAACCTCCGGTACTACAAGTTCTCTGTGGGAATGATCCTATCACTTGGCTTGGAGAAGCTGACGTTTGATTATCATATGGGTGATTGGGATTGGAAAACGGTTGAACCAATTCTAGCTGGTGGGAACATGCAGAATATTCGTAGTTTGGAGATTTTCCGAAACTTGGTCGGTGCACGTATACTGGAATCGTGGCACATGCCGCTCCTACAAAACTTGGAGGTCGGGTTTGTCCCGAAAGCCACCCTCGCGATGAACCTCATTCGGTGCTGGATATATGATATCGAAGAAGCCGAGTTCGATTCCCTGAAGGAATTCCTGGCAGCGGCAAAGTCCCTTCAGGATCTGCAACTCTTCTTTTTGGAGACAAGGTCACGGTTTTACGAAGTCTGCGACCTTCCTTCACTTCGAAGTCTCGCGGGCAATTTCGATCCTCATCCGTCTCTTGCTGGGCATTTAGTTCGATTTGAACTATCTCTGCCATCGAGTCGGGAGGTTTCCTTGTCCGAGTTGCTCTACTTCTTATCGTTGCTAGGATCGCTTCAAGAGCTTGCCATTCACAGAAGCAGGTGGAGTCGTGGCTTCTCTGAAGATCTCGGTACATTTGATGCGTCACCAGTGGTGACCATGCCTAGCGTTGTCTCGTGTTCAATTCGGTGTCATAGGACGGGTTCGACTTTGATTGCGAAACTCCGTATGCCCATCCTCCGAACGTTAAAGCTAGAATTCTGCAGGCCTGATATGTGTTCGATGCCAATCCGGGACGAATTCCGTACTTCTTTGCAGTCCATGTCATCGCTTCAGGACCTCAAGTTGGTAAATGAGCGAGTCGGCATTGCCGATTTGGACGAGATTATCAGATATGCTCCTCCTCATCTCGAATCATTCTCACTGGATTCTTGTGGAAACTTCTTTACGGATTCAGAAAGCTTGAACACCACCCCCGCGCCTCGGCGCAACCTTATCCGCTTTATTAATTGCAGGGCAATTTTTCCGAAGTTTATGCCCATCTTCGTTGATTATCTGAGGGCCGTCGAGCTGGGCAGGGTGAAAATTGAGCTTGAATCCTTCTACAAGGAAGGGACGTTTGAACTAGACGACGTGATGTCTGTCTGCGGGGGTTAGCAACTGAACCATGTTCTTTTCACATTATAACGCATCCTGTAGTCCCTTTATATGTAATCTGGGTCTTAGTCCTGCTGTTCCGTTTGATGACAATCGAGTGACAATACTCAATATCCTTCAAGAACATTATTGGTATTGGATGTGCAATCCGATGTCTTCGACTCTCCGGACAGTTAGTTTCCAAACAGATCATCCCCGACTGGCCAGATTGATGACGAAAACTGCGGCTCGATATCCAGCACACCCGTTCCTAGATGCCTGCAATATTTCCCGATTTTACATTCATCCCTTGGCTTCTTTTTGGGTGCTTCTATCGGCTCTTCACGTTACATTCACTTTTGCCTTTGCTTGGTGCCTTACTCACCACCATTCAGGTGGTGAAGGACAGGACAGTGACCATGCTCCTCAGAAGATATATACAGTATATATAGCCGTAGCAAGTGCACGCCCCCGCTCAGACAATTGCGCAGCACGCAACTCAACTGGGATTTGTTGAAGGACTGCGCGCTCGCCTCCTCGCTAGAATTGGGACAAGCTGAGGTTGTACGTAGTGTATGTGGAAAAGCAAAATGATATTGGTGTGCAGAGTTTGGAGATGCCAGGAAATCCCCGAAACTCGGTCAGCATGCGTTTACTCCGCGAAAAGTGGCACACGCTGCTACACTCCTATGTACAAGACCTATATGTCGTGTTTGTCCCGGGGGCAACACATGCGAGGAACCTGGTTCGGTGTAAATTGGACATTGGAGGAGATCGCTCCGATTCTCTGAGGGAATTCCTTACGGCGGGCAAAATGTCTTCAACTTCAGGGTGTACAACTTTTCGTCTCCAGCGTGCGACCACGACCCTTTTACAAAGGCTGCGACCTTCCTTCGCTTCAAAGTCTCGAGGTCAATTTCGCTCCTCATCCGTCCCTTGCCAGGTGCTTGGTTCGTTTTCGACTAGAGTTTCAGGACAAGATTCGTCTGACTGAGTAGTTCGACTTCTTATCATCGTCAGAAATGTTACGAGAGCTTGCCATTCACGGAGCCGGCTGCTTCTCTGAGGCCCCAAGCGCAGTTGATGCATTACCAGTAGTGACTATCCCTGGCGTTGTCTCTTGTGAGATTTATAAGATGCGTCCGGCTGTCTCTAAAGCTCCGAATTCCTATCCTTCGAGCACTAAAACTAGGCAAACTAGATGCATGTGAACTGGCAACGACAACTCGGATCGAATTTCGTACTTCCTTGCAATCCATGACATCGCTTGAAGACCTCGAGTTAGTGAGAGGTCAAGCGGGCGTCGATGATCTAGACGAGCTCGTCAGTTATGCTCGTCCACATCTCAAATCGCTATGGCTGAACGAATGCCATAACTTCTTACTGACCCGCTTATCCGCTTTAAAGATGGTACAATTTAAAGATGCTACAATGCGGATTTCACCCCCCCCCCCCTCTCTCTCTCGCTGACTGTACGAGAGACGTCGGCCTAAGGAGGATGAAACTACAGACAAGTGCGTCTGAGAGCCGACGGAATGGACGTTTGAATTAGGCGATGTAATGTTGGCGTTCGATAGCACTCATAATCTTTACGGTACGGTATTTCCAAAGGATAAGAGTAATAATTTCCTCCTGAAATACCGCGGATCCCCGTGGGAACGCCCGAGGGATTACCGCTGGGACCAAACGTTGTTTCGTTGCGGACCGCTGGCTGGTCACGTTTATATGTTTTGACCCTCATGACATCCTACGCGGGGACTCGACTGCACTCTAAGTCGCGCTTCTCTTATTCCTTCAGTGAAGAATATATAGAGCAGAACCTACCTTGGGTCTTGCAGTCATGAGAGGGTTTTCTCCGCTGACTGTCCAGAACTTCTACGGCACGTTCTATTCTCCATCATGGCTTTTCGTCCCTTCGCTTTCAATATTTTCGTCCTGCTATGTATTTTTCGGTCTTCCGTCCATGCTGAGCTTGTGGGCCATGCTCGTGATACTACTTCAAGGATCCAACCAAGATTAAGGGAGTACAACAATCCGATCATCCCTGGCTTTGCGCCCGATCCGTCTTGCATCCGCATTGACGAGCAGTTCTTCTGTGTGACGAGTTCGTTTAGTGCTTTCCCTGGCATCCCAGTTTACACCTCCCGAGACCTGGTTCAGTGGCAGCAAATAGGTGAGTACGATTTATCATGTCTCTCGAAGCACTATATTTCCGTGTTTGTTCCTCCTTAGGAAACGTTCTTTCGAGACCAGAACAACTACCCGAACTCGCTTCAATCAATCAATCTACTGGCGGGATATGGGCGCCTACTCTCCGGCACCATGAAGGGGTATTTTATGTGACTACGACGCTCGTGAAGGACGGGGAACCCTTCGATACTTTGACCCGCTGGGATAACGTAAGCAAACCTTTGCCCTTTTTTACTAGCACTAGCTTCGTCCTGTGTACTAGCCTCGCGTTGTATTTAGCTTATCTTCTCCACACGCGACATTCTCACAAATAATGGGAATGGGTGGTCAGATCCTGTCCATTTCTCGTTCCAGGGTTATGATACATCACTATTTTGGGATGACGATGGCACGGCGTATGTCCAAGGGTCCCACGAGTGGCGCGTCTTTCCCGCGATACAGCAGTTTGCGATCAACTTGACGACAGGGGAATCACTTAGCGGGGAACCAACCATAATCTGGAATGGGACAGGCGGTTTTGTGAGTATCTCAGGTGCTCAGAGCATTCGGAATCACCAAAGTACTGATACTGATTCTTACGATTAGGCGCCTGAAGGGCCGCATGTTTATAGGAGAGACGATGGTTACTATTTGTTGCTAGCTGAAGGTACGCTCCTCGTCGAAGAAACATCCCAGCACATCGATTTTGATGGATCTTTGTGTATGAGGTGGGACTGGACTCAATCATATGGTTACGTACGTCTTATCCCTCCGGGCTTCGCTGTCAGTGCCGAGTATATCTTGATATTTTTCAATTTTATTCGCCAGAATGGCGCGGTCTCCTAATGTTTCTGGTCCATATTCTGGTTACGAGAACAACCCCGTTCTAACGAATGCCAACAGTTCATTCTACTGTGAGATTGGTTTCTTCGGAAGTCATGCATTGTCCAATTTTTGTAACATGATTGTTTAGTACAAACAGTTGGCCACGCGGATTTGTTCGACGACGCTGCGGGAAATTGGTGGTCCGTCTCTCTCGCAACTAGGAATGGGACGGTAAATTAGTACGCTTCCATTCAGTACATTCGTCCCGTCGGTCGCTAGAAGCTTTATGCCTTCTCTCCCGTCTAGTCCGATGGGCAGAGAAACAGTTCTTGTCCCTGTCGTCTGGGAAGAGAGTGTGTGAATCCTTCTTTACATTCTCCAGATCTAATAAGCCCCATAAAGGTGCATTTCCAGTATTCAATGGCGAGACACCTGGGCATGCGTATATCAATATGACTGGACCCCTTCCTCCGCCACGCCACGTAAGTTAATGATCTCGAGTTCAGATACTCTTTCCGCGGTAACTGCAGCATCACTCTTTTCTACCGACAGCCTACGAATCGCGACAAGATTGACCCTCTCGTCGGACACGCTCAGCATATCATCTTCCCTTCCGGTCCAAACGCGTCTATCTCCGACCTGCCACGTCAACTCATCTATTACCGTCTACCGGATTTTTCCCGATTCATCGTCTCTCCTGAGGACCATCCGAACACCCTCGCGATAATGGGCTCCGCGGAGAACATAACGGGTGATGGTGGATTGGGCACAAGCTCATTCATAATGAGGCGTCAAGATGCTGTTGAATTCACTGCGGAAGCGACCTTGGAGTTTGCTCCGGACCTGAATGACCCGCAAGTGGAGGAAGAGGAGGCCGGGTTGACGTTGTTCATTCAGCGGATGCAGCACTTTGATCTAGGAGTTGTAGTACAACGGTCGGGTGATGATGGTAATCACCTAGAAAAGTTCATTCGCCTTCGAACGATCACCGCAAACTCTTCCGCTGATGGGATGAGCGACGCCTATTCCGAACCTGGTATCTTTCCGCTTGAAGAAAGTGCGGAGAAACTTAGCTTGCGAGTCCAGGCGGTGAACGCATCTACCTACGCTTTTTCATACCTTACTTTGAACGGAAAAGGGATCTCGCAAGATTGGAGGATTGTTGGATACGGCGCTGCGAGAGAAGTTAGTGGGGGCTTCACTGGGGTAAGCACCATCATCGTTCAAGTCGCAATTATGCATGATGACGCGTGGCTTCTCAAACAGACGCTTGTCGGAATGTATGCGACCGGTAATGGCCATAATTCAACGACACCGGCTTATTTCAGTGATTTTACCTATGAACCCGTACTGGGAGTCTTCTGATATTTTGACTAAACACCTATCGAGATGAGATGATATGCTGTTGGTGTTGCGAAATCTGCTCGAGATTCTTAGTCCTCGTCCGCCTGGGATTTCGTATATTCGCTTGTCAAGCTTTTCCACAGTACTCCTTATCTACATCGGCGGACTTCTGTGCACCTGCGAATATCAAAGTCAGAGAGAGCTAAGAAGAGGAATAAACACACTGTGAAAATGAGAACGTAGTTGAATCGCGCGACGTCAGGTCCAGCATTATACACGAGCCGAGTTCGAAGTTCTGTGTCAGACATGATGTCACATGTGGCTCTGGCCGCTGTGGCCTCGCGCGGATATCTCATCTCATGTTGATAGCAATACTAGTACTACATCATACGTGCGATGCATATGAGACTTCGTGTAAACTAGTCGTCTAGCTTTTCCGTTATGTGCCGTTTGCTAATATCACTCTGCCAACATCCCACTTCTCCTAACACCTCCTACCAACATCACTTCGTCTAAGTTAAGCACCCCATTCATCCATCCCGCACAACTATCAAATTGAATTTTCACGTTGCCTAGCCCGACGGCCCTCAGATGACCAACGAAGTCGAACATGAAATCTCCCTCAAGGTAGTAGCAATCCTTAAACTGGACAAGATTCCGGCTAGGCGCGGGGGTGACATTCCGGCGTGGCACACGCGTAACGAAGAAACGGCACCCCTTCAGCGAGAACGATTCGAGATGCAGGGGAGCATATCTGATGACCTCGTCTAGATCCGCGACGGCTACTTCACTTTCCATCAACAGCAACTCGAGGTCATCAAGCGATGTCATGGACTGCAGGGAAGAACGGAATTCGTTCCGAGCTATCGTTGTCAGTTTGTCAAGTCCGCGTAGGTCCAGTTTTAGCGTTCGAAGGGCGGGCATACGGAGTTTCGCAACCAAAGCCGGACCTATCTGATGAATTTCGCATGAGACTACGCTTGGTATAGTCACTACTGGTAACGCGCCAGTTGTATCAGGACAGGCGTCAAAGGTGAGCTTTTGAAGCATTCCTGACGAAGATAAGAAGTCAGGCAGCTCGGTTAGACGAACCCCGTACGGAAACGAAAATCGAACTCGAATCAAGCACCTAGCAAGCGACGGGTGAGGAACGAAATTGACCGCCAGGCTTCGAAGTGAAGGAAGGTCGCAAACTTCGCAAAACCGTGACCGCGCGTCCGAGAGGTAAAGTGTCAGATCCTGAAGAGGCTTTGCCGCCGCAAGAAATTCCCTCAGCGAATCGAATTCAGTTACTCGAATATCACACAAAGAGCACCGAGTTAAGTTCCTCGCGAGTGCGGTTCCCGGCATGAAGCCGACCTGTAGGTTTTGTAGGAGCGGCATGTGCCAACTTCCGAGTAAACGCTCGCCGACCGGGTTTCGGGAGACTTCTCGCATCACCAAACCGCGCAGGTTCTTCATGTTCCCACCAGCTAAAATCGGCTCAATTCCTTTCCAAACCGACGCAGTCAAATAATCACACTCCAGCTCCTCCAGGCCAAGTGACAGGATCAATACCAAAAGGAACTTGTAGTATCGCATTCTGTACTCTGCTAGATCGAGCCTGCGCTCGTCGACCCAAGCCTTTATGCAACTGGGCAGAGGAGAGGGCCAATGAATACGAGCCTTCAGCGAGACGAATTTGTGCCCCTCTGCAATTGCAATAATCTGTTCCGGTGACTGGCTAGACTCGATCCAGTATCCACTCCACATCTTCCGCATCGACATCATGACACTTCTAAATCGCTTGCAGACGAGTGCTATCGCCACCTTCTCTTCCAATGTTGCCGCAGCAAGAACGAATATCCCAGAAAGCATCTCATCCGGAAGCAGGGTGATTCCGTAATCTGAGGGGGGGCGGGAGATTCTACTTGTGACCTGCTCGATCTTCTGCTCAGATCGCCCTGCTTTATTGGTCGTAATCGTTGCGGATGCTCGGAGTCCGTTGTACGATTCCAGCGACGATCCGTACGCCGTCTGCATTGCTGTGAGGCTATTCGCGTCGCTATCATGTGCATCCTTGCTGCTTAAGACAGTGAGTTAGGACTTTATGATACCATAAGTAAGCATTTTTACTTACTACTCGTCAAATAGAGACGTGCGATTGTCTATCGGCGTCGTGACTGTCATCGTAGCCTTTTCGAGGGCGGAGAAAGGTTCATGGTGATGCACGTTTACGCACTGCGGCATACTAGAGGTGTAAATGGTTTCTTCGGTTCTATCGCATTTGCTCATGATGATGGCGTCGTCGTAATGTCAAAAGCACATTAACATTGGGTTGTTCGGGGATCGGTGTCGGTGGTTATATAATGCTCCTGTCGTTATGTCATCATGCGCCATTATGTAAAACGAGTCGGAGGAGCTCGAGCTCGCATAAAAACTTGAATGTTTGCTTCATTTCACAGGGACAACAGGCAAAATTGAAGTATCGGATCGGTGAATACAAAGCCTTTTCCTTGTACAGTACATGCTGGTACCGGTTCAATGGGTGGTTAGCTAGCATATAAACCGTCTGGTGCAGATGGAGCTTTAAGATATTTTTCCACTTCATAGACTTAGTATACAGTATCTGGAAGGTAAGTCATCTCGCCTCCCATGAATCCTGGAATCGATCGGCGATGCGCGGAATTCTCTTGACCAAAGTACTTACATCAAACCAAGTTGCTCAGTGGTGCCTGCAATAACAGGAAGAACAACTCCATCCGGGGCATTATACTGGTGTTTGAGATTAGCCGTCGGAGGCGACTTTCATTGCCTTCCCGGCCACTAAGAACGGAAACAATGCACCTCCGGTAAGGTGCTCAACATTAACACCAAGTCGAATAGTGATGCTAATCAGTGATCTTCATCCGAAGAGAGCTAGAAGAGAGGACAATGATATATAGGGGGTATAAATATGTACCATCAGCGGCTTTTTCGCAGACCGTAGTAGATCACCTATCGGAGCCGAGACATGTGTGAATTGGTTTAAACAACCATTGGAAGCAGGGAGGGACGGGAGTACGAGTCGTGCGTATAGATAATGCAGGCACAGAGTGCGAGACGAAGGCACAGCAGTCCTTGTAAGAGCTCACTTCCTGAAATCTTCTAGGGTTACCAACGGAACCGCAAGACCGCGGTGTCCTATCTGTAAGTTGGTTTGTTCGTTCGAACCGATGAAGTTTCCGTCTGGAGTTGGGAGCTTAGGATAGTCTGGGACAACTGGTCCTCCATCCCAGTTACAGTTGTCCATACAGATGCCCGGTCTGAGACAGGGTTGGCACCTTGTTTGAACTGGATCGAGGCATTCAGTTTTGGCTCGGTGCTGTGTGTATAGTTGCGCAGCGTGGCGACAGACAGATAAGAACAGTATACGACTTCCCGTCTGACGGTGGCTACACACCATACCATATCAGGTACAATGACGAGCCGCTCCATGATGAACATCGAAATGTTTTCCCAGAACGTCGGAATTTAGGCAAAAATGTTATATCTCCCAGTCCGGGACTTTATCAGTCATCATCAGTGCCATCTTCGTCACTGCGTAGAAGTCTAAATGTGTGGGAATGTACTTCCAGAGAGCAGGAAGCTGCTGCGTACCTTCACCCACCAAAGGTTCCGCCGGTAGTGATGTCAATTCTCCGTGAGTTCAAGTCACAAGCTCGGAATCTCGCAGACAATCTGCGAAGACGGCAGAAATTCGGGCTGTAGTCAGAACCCAGCTGTTCGTCTACGACGTCATAGAGACTTTCCTGGACCTTGGTATCCGGTAGTAATTCGTAATCTGCAGCCGGCCTCAACGCAGCTTCACAGAGCGCAAACGCGCGACATTGACAATCTCATCTCATAAGACTTTACCGAAACTAAGCCGAACTTTGCGGTTATCAGCGCTCTACCGCGCACCAAGAGACTTGTTACTCCACATCATGTTCTAGTATGCGGTCATTCGTATTGATGGGATGGAAACGTCCGACGTACAAACTCATCTATCAGTCTCCGTTTCATTTGGGTATACTGGATAGATGAATCGACGTAACGTCTCCCGGTTTGGCAAAGATATGGTCTCGGTACCATCGTAATTCTTAAAGGAGACGTGGCAGTCAAATTCGACTACTATAGAACGCCCGGGGAATGAACGTACCGTTGATTGATCCGCGTATATCGTCGAGCGCCCTGTAGAACGTGAAGTCTCAGCAATGTATAGAGATACCGGATTAATGATGGGATGAAATACCTATGAGCATCGCTTGCTTTGACCATGGGTGGCGCGACAAGTCCGTTGTACCATCGACGACATAGTTCCTGGACATTGGTGTTTGAAAACTACGGCCGCACAAACAAACGATGTTTCTCCTACCTTTACACTTGATACGTCTTCAAGACAATATGAATGATGAGCAGCGGGAACTAATAACGACTGTACCTACCGACGATCCTAGATGCAAAACCCTTTTTAATTAAGAACCCGAAATGAGATACAGCCTTCTTAAAACACACACCGATAATGGAGATGTTCCAGCAGTCGAGGCATTCGCTCCGCTAGAAACATCCTATCCACATGCACCGAATTGCCGGCAAGCACACCGACTCTCTTTTCAGGAATGTATTTCCGAATATAATCAAGAACAGCGTTCTCTACTGACGAAATTGTATGAGGCGAGTTCAGACAAGCCTGCGTAAGTCCAGTCTGAATGTTTCAATGGTAACGAGATTCATTTATCTTGTTTTCGAATCCAAATACGGACAAACATACCGATCCGTGTTGCCGAGTGCACCATTCATCCATGCTGCGTGAAAAATGATTCATGGAAGAAAACAGACGAAGTACTCATGTATACTTACCCCTCAAGCTTCTCTTTATCAACCTTTATCACATACTGGATCCCGCCGTCTATGGCTTCGAGATTTCCATCCGTTAAAACAACCTGCCAGCTCATAGTGTACAGTCACAATATGAAAAGAAAGAGAAACAAGTTGACACACCGCGATCTCCATAATCTCATCCTTACGAGCATCCAGACCGGTCATTTCCAGATCTACCCATACCAATGGCCCCTGATCAAATCCCAGCGTTGGCGGTGTTGGGATCTGTGCAGCTCGATTCGGATTCCCTTCAGGAGTTGTCGTAGTTGCGGCCGCGAAAGCAGAAGACATCATAAATTCGGAAACGTATCGTTTAATGATCCGCTTTGACTTGGAAGAACGCTGAAACCTGCTAGAAGTGTTCCGTCTGAGGACCGTGAAGGCACGACGGAACATAGCAAGTCGGTGATCTGTTTTCGACGATCATTCCATACCTTCCTCTTTCGGAAAGCCACAGGCTTGTGTCTCGTCTCGCACTCTTTTGTATTCTATCCTGTTCACTATCCTCTCCCGCTCCGAGTCTCATGAGAATATGATGGAGGGATAACGTCTCAAAATGGAACGAAGTGGCGCGCTCTGAGATAAATAAGGTCGGTGAAATGAGACAAAGTTACCGCCGGAAGAAGGTTGCGAGAGTGGGATATGAACGAGCTATCAATTGAAGTCATTGGCAAAAGACTCTAAGAGCGTGGGTTTGATTGAATCGGCTGGTCTAGTGATCAAAATATGACCAGCGCTTCCAAGGTTAATGAAGGAAGGCGGATAGATATCGGAAGAGCCTGTCAAGATGCAACACACTCAATTTGCTTGACTCTAAAACATCGGAATATTGGAGAATACCATGAAATGACGACAGCGAGTTATAAAATTACATGGTTGAATAGAGACTTCTATTGAAAAAAAAAAGAAAAGAAAGAAAAAAAGAAAGACCCTGGGGAATAGAAGTTCGAGAGACTCCCGCAGCCGTCATTCATGGTAGATACGGAGAAAATCTCCTTAGTATTACCGACAGAATAGCTGCAGCGCTTGGGGCGCCGCTTCTCGGAAGAATATTCTCATCGACACATAATTGCCGTCGACCCGACACGCGACGTCGATAGCGAGATAAAACATTTGAGTGCCAATCTCCGAACCTCCTTTACGTTAATTACTTTAATAGATAGTTTAAAAACTGAATTTCTTCGCAGTACCACCTCCCCCCCGCGGGGGCACCAGATGCGTAAACCTGAAGAAAGCCGCGGCAGAAGAAGAAAACGGCAGGGCAAATCAGAAATCCCAGAGAGTACCCTGAGGCAAGTAAAACTATAAGCCTCCGACGTGTATGTAGACATAACTAGCACTTACAAAAGCAGGGATGCCTTCTGACTTGCAACCTTCCATAACCTCCTGATTGCCCTGGTAGTTTGATGTAATAAACACGACCTCGGCATTCCAAGAGTGATATGCGTCCCGGACAAGCTTCATGACGTCTGGACGGCCGCCACGCTGCTTTGAGTCCCAAAGGCACAGGCGCTCAGGTTCGACATATCTGTGAATGAGCCCAGCAATGGTCGGTCCGAATGTTTTCTCCTGGTCACTCCCGATCCAGATTAGGTACCAGTTTGGCGACTGAATGCATGTGGAGAGCGCAGCACCCAGTCCGGTTCCCGTGCACAGTCGGACTCCTCGCTTGTAAATCGCAGACGTATTGGAGACGCCGGCAAACTTGAGCTGACGAGTCCAAATGTGTGTGGGAGGATCGTTCACAAGCGAACGGGTAAAATCGCCTTGAACACCACAAATGAGGTAATGGTACTTCGCGTGCGTCCCTTCAGAGATAATACCAAAGGCGTGGTACTATGTTACGTGTTAGAATCCGAAATCACGATGAGCAAAAACATATCATGCACTGCTTACCTCCATGATGGATGAGCGGCTAATGCGCGCCAGAAGACCCTGTTGCATACCTCGTTCGAAGCGGAGAACGGCAACTTTTGGGGACGGCTGTTATGGTCGACTAAGTATTCAGGTAGTTAGGAATGGCGAGTGATCCTCACAATTTCGACATCGACCTTCACTTCCCTCACAGTAAACCAGGGAATGAGGATGAAGGCTGTCATGCCGAAGACGAACCAGAAATCTTGCTGGCTGATCATATGCGTCCCGTTTGGATCCCATTTCTTTGTGTCCGGGTCATAAATGTCCCCTGTAACCGTAAGACCGATTAGAGGCTTAGCGCGACCATCGCACATGCATGACTCACCAAGCACTACAAACACCCACGTACTGTCCCGCGAGAAGAATCGAGTCAGTATCATACCGTGTAATTGGAAAGGGATGAGAGTAGAAGGCGTAAAGACTTACGACAAAACTCCGAGCCTACGTGATATAAAATAGTTCTTCAGGAACAGATGACTTTGAAAATACCACGATTAAACTCACCACCCAATGAAGCGATGATGACGCTCGAATATACTGGAAGGACATCATATCAGTATCTCGTAAATGTTTCATGCCGTGAGAGAAAATAAAAGTTTTCAAGGTCATGGTGTGAGACCGCCCTCGAAGCGCACGGCTAAGAATCACAGACGTGGAGTTAAGGCACAACCTCGCCATCTCAGGGTTAATCAGGCGCATGAAAATGGGAAGAGACGAAAACGGAGGAAGTCGATCATGTACAGGAATGCAGAAAACGATCAAGTCCTCGGTACTCACTTGTGGTGCGTGTTGCGTACCCATGGGAAGGCGCTCATGATCGAAATAGCAATGAACAGATTCGTACTGACTCCAGTAATGAGGATTGCGTCGTGAGTATTCTTATGGTCGATGAATATCAATACTACTCGAAAGAGAAGCCATGCACAGCCGGAAGTGGCACAGCCCGAGTGGATGCTAGGATCGGGTCTGAGGATCAGTGCGTCAAGTCTCATGAACTATCTGGACGCACCCTCCCAAATGTTGTAATACGGAAGTGCAACCAAGTCTGAACCAGAGTGGTGGCCACTGACAAACGGATTAATCAAGCAGGACCGCGTTATGTTGGCAAGAAACATACTTTAGCAAAGCAGGTGTTGACGATGAGATAAAGAAATCGTCCAAACAGCTCATTCCTCATAAGGATCGCGGTGAGCAGATTGCCAAGAATGAAGGCACCAGTGTAGTGACGGGGATAAGTCCAGACATTGAGGGCAGCGAGTAGAAGGCCAATGGCGTTGAGCGTAACCACGAAGGTGAAGAATTTTCTGAGATACTTGTCAGAATGCCTTTAGAATAAGCTCAAGCCCACCTACCGATACGTATTGTACCAGAGCTTGAAGCGGACCCATCGACTCGCCCGCTTCCATTTGGGCTTGGGTGGTGATGGTTTCTTCACCACATTTGACACCTCCTTTGTGACTACAATAGCCTCAACCATTTTCTCCTCTGATAGCGGTTTCTCATCAGAAGAAGGTAATGGGGTAGGCATATCTTTCAAGTCGGCGGCGGAGTTCATCCGAGTTGGACCTTCGGATGCGGCAGAAAGAGGTTGCGCGAGATCAACAGTATAGACGTTCTCCGCTACTCCGCGCTCAGCATCGTTGATAGCTCTGTCGTCAGACATCCTTGTGGGAGAATGTGAACTAGGACAAGAGGGAAAGAACAAGCAGGTGACGAGAGGAACGACTCCAAGGAAGGGTTATTAACGGTAAGAGTAGACCAATACTCTAGGTTAGGGATGTGAGATAAGCGGAGTCGTGAGGAGCCTCCGAGAGTAAACCGAAGTCTTTAAGTACTCCGGGCTTTGGCTCCGAGGTGTATGCGAGGGGGCATCATTCTGGAATGTAGGTCCATTGATTGATCGTCTCAGCATTCACGGGTCGTGGAACCGTAACTGAGTCTGGGAAACAGGGTCCCGGGCATTGATTCGATCCTGGCCGCCGTGTAAAACAGAACAGAAATTATGTCCACCTCGGAAAATATTGAGAATAATGGGAAACTGCTTGTTTTCCCTCCCTGGGCAGAGTTGATAGTTCCGATAAGGATACTTCCCTAACGAGCACCTGCCAGCTCATCCATACTGATCTCACATAAACAAAGCGCATGCAAAGATAATCCCGCTCGTCGTACAACCGCGCACAGCAGGGAGAAGTCGAGTCCGAGAGCCGCCACCATTAGTACAAACATCTTGGTCAGAGTAGGAATGCAAAGCGAGCGAGCGAGCGAAACATTGCGCCGATCAGAAGATACCCTAATTTGTCAGGCACGTGGTACCTATTCCGACTGGGCCGGAATGGAAAAAAATCTAAACTCCGATTCGGTCTGTCACTTCTCTCGTCTAGCCACTAGCCAAACCAGAAGGGAAAAAATCATTGTGTACTTTGTTCCATCGCGACATGAAGAAAGCGCACCCATGGATTCTACAAGGTTGTCATTCGTTGCTGGCCTAACCCGCGGAGTTTGTCTGCAAATTCTCCAAGATGTTCATACCTATTGTAGGTCTGACCGCAGGACTAGAGTTCATCGGAGGCCGGTATGCACCTTGGTCCAGATTGCGCTTGCGCCCTTTGGTGATGCGCTCCCGCCGTCAATAGTTTGGCGGAACCTCAGTTTATACAGGAGAAGTAAACGGTTTCTGAGTTGAATCATGCACCGCTATCTACACAGGGATCACCCGAAGGGACAAGTCTACCAAAATGATGATAGGTCTGACCGTAAGTAATAATGTCCATTCATGCGATAGTTTCTCAAGTTTATCCCTCATTACACATCTAATTATGTCTTCCTTCGACAGAAAGATCGG
Organism: Inonotus hispidus; assembly: GCA_024712875.1. NCBI lineage: Eukaryota > Fungi > Basidiomycota > Agaricomycetes > Hymenochaetales > Hymenochaetaceae > Inonotus > Inonotus hispidus. The sequence goes on along the minus strand of CM045722.1, from coordinate 447,554 downwards.
AACGGCGAGGAACAAAGGAGATCCGACCAAATAGGTATGAGGACAGATTCTCATGTTGCCATTTGCCCGTGGAACAATGAGAGCCAAATCTGCAATCTCGTTTCGCTTCCAAGCCAGTCAGGCAGACACATCATGCTAATGGCTTTGCAGACGACATCTCGCAGGAATGGAATCATCTCCCGCAAGGTACCACACTACAGGTGACAGGTAACGTTCGCCTCGCTCACATACTCAATTGTTCTGCTGAATAGCGCGGAACAGTCAATCTTCAAGTGTCGTTTGTTATTGACTATTTAGTGCCGAAGTTCTTATCCTAACGGGACACTAATGACGCTACTGAATACTGGCTGGTCGTTGTATCATGTCTGTCAATTGGGCCTGTCTGTGTGGCCCGCCGAGTGGCGAGAACCTCCAGCGGTTGATGTGGGAGTCATTTTTACCCACACCGTCGGTCTGGCCCAACATGAGACCCAAGTCCACGGAAAATGTGGTGCCCAGGCTCACTTGTTCATTGCCACTCATTCACTGTCCACAGATTCAAGATGATGCACCAGCCAGAGCGTATTTGGCGATCAAAGCGACGATACCCTCAAGTTCTCTTATCCGATGCCACGGTCCGCGAGCCGAGTTGAGGAAGTTCGCACCGTCATTTACGGCTTTGCAAGTATGTATTCTTACTCACCTCACCCATTTCGTCTTGGCGCTTTTAATGTCTGTTGCATAGTCAAGTCGCTCCGTGCGACAGAAATAGACTCTGTCCCTGGATTGAATCTGACAGGCCCCAATTACGTACCCGACTTACGATGGTGCACTAACATGCCCAATCTTAGACGTAGGACTCGTAACGCTGAAAATAATTTTCGGGCGTAGTCACCTCAGGCCTGATTTTGAATTACAGGTAGGAAAACTTCCTTGACGAGAGGGCATAGGGATGTCTACTGGCGAGCCACTGCGCCGGAGATATTCCCGATCGACCATCCTACTCTTCCCATGGAATCTGTTATTGAATGCGACGCTAGCGCACTTTGGTCCGTGTTGTGCGAGAGACGTTCGTCCGTTTAGTCATACGAACTTGAATGTCGAGCGTCATAAGGAGATAGCTCATCGATACCCTACGTGCCTCATTTACAAGTTGGCACAACTCCGATGAGCTGAAGAACTGACTCGACTATTTTGCAAGGGAAGAATTTATCGGCCTCAACAACCCAACCATGCTAGCCCATGTTGTATCACATCAGCTCGTCATCACGTCCCGCGGGCCCGTTTACCAGACAGGTTCTCAAGACGCAGGAACACTTTCTGTCGCTTAATGACATGCTCCACATGGATGACTATACAGTCTGAAACTGTGCAATATAAAGTTTTTCGAGTTCGGGCGGTGAGAGTAGACGGAGATGAGTGAGTTTTCTCCTTGCATGTTCCAGTCCCTTACAATATCTTTCATTTTAGTGGCGTTGACATCTTCTTCCGGCTTTGGAGTCTCTCCCTGCCTTGTCTTTACTTCGAGATAGCATGAATACACAAGACGGCGCCACACCACCTTGAATCTCGATCTCTCGCCGTTTTCTGCCCATTCTTATCTATCAACGGCTTAGCAGAATATCGTAGAAACTGTGGTCTGGCTCTAGGTCTGATCAGACATACTGTAAATGCTTTCTCCCGATAACTATCCACTTCCTTGGTCGAAAAAAAACTTGGTGAAGCCCTTGAGTATCCCGTATTGAGCGATGTTTACATACAATGCCATTTTCCCCCAAGAACGCAGATGCAATTGATAGCTGCAATCATATAGCACTCAAAACAAAACAAACAAACACAGCCTCCCAAATACAGTCAAAAAGCCGAACGGCTCTTTGATGTCAAGGTTGTTCTAACCAAAGAAGGACAAGACTTACCTTCAGTTTTGAAATCTTATCAATGTGAAGTGCTTGTCAATCTTGGGCGAATCACCTATACGAAACCAAACAAGTTGTCATTTAGCCCATCAGCCTTTTCTTTCCCTCGGCCAAGTACCCTACGAAACGCCGGCCATCTTTCTTCACCGACAAACTGCGCGGCGGATGGGCGCGTGTTTCGCAGCCGTTTACTATTCTCCGATAAAAGCGGGTAACTCAATTTTATTGAGGCTAGCTGTACCTAGTACCATTGACATTTCATAGCAATTCCGTCACAATCGTGGATACCCGTCAATCAAATCTCTCACCATCCCAAGACTGGTGAAAAACATGTCACCGCCCAGTCCGTGTGGCCTTTTCTGCGCGATTATAATGGTAAAGATGCACCGCTTTCCTTCCGTTGTGCTGTTATACTCTCGCAAAGTCGGTGATTCCGTCATTCCACTGTGTATTGTGTATTCCCTAGTGGTTCAACCGTATGCGTTTAGTCTCGACGAAGGAAAAAATACATCCGCATTACATGTGGCTGTATATGGTAAGTTTTTCATGAACTTGGTGTCCTAATTGGGCTGTTAAGCTGTTCCGCGTGTAACCACATCAAGAAGTGCTTATCTTCAACGTAATTCTTCACCTCTGCTTCTTTCCAGCTCCAGTTCAAACAGAAGTGACTATGGAACTATTGGCGATTTGATCTGGTGCTGCAAGTTCGCGCCACCCAACTGTTCCGAGCACTGACGTATTGTACTTCTGTGCAGGATGATGATCCCGACCCGGTCTTCTACGCGACTCTCCTCCCCCCTACGTAACCACTTTTCGGCTTCGGATAGAGGAATTTGTCTCTTCCGCGTACGTAGAGAGGCTTCGACGCGACAGATCGCGGGAGAACGATTCTCGCTGGAAGTAATCTCCAGCCAATATTGTAGTCGAGCTTAGAAAGTAGCGCTTCTAAAGGTAAACCTTGAAATTTCTTCCATAAAGACACCACGAGGTCTTTACGGACCGATGTAGGTCCCAATGATGAATCCTATACACCAATGCGGGTCTTTGTTCTGTTCGTAGGCCTTCAGTCCCCATGGTGTCCAGCCGGGCGACGCAAGCACCGTAGTCTGTGTGGACGGAGAGCTTTGCCACAGTTGACCTGGCTGACATACTTGCACGTGCCTTTCTCGGCACCGAGTGACTCTGCAATTCTTCTGATCCCCTTGTTGTCTCTATCTTTTACTTTTCATCTAGGACCCGATAAGCGCCACATCAACAAGAGACTCGTGTCTTGATATCTTCTCACTCGCGGAGTTTGGGATTCCGAAAAGAGCAATGATGCACTGGTTCCGAGATGGTTTTCACGACGTTGTAGATGGTGCGCTATTCTAGGACCATCCTGGGGAGACATCTTGTCATTAACTGGCATCGGAATCTATAGGCACCAGTAGTTGTGGCTTGATTAACTTCAAGTGTTCTTCTACCTGAACCTCCGGTATCTCGCAGGCTTTGTCAGATGCGGGTCCCCGACGTGGGTGAGGCAAAATCTTTTAGGGTCAATATTAATCTCGTTGTGAGTGAGATGCGATCGCGTGGCTTAATTAGCATTGGTGGCAGCTACCCGAGTATTGACGATGGCATGTCAAAATCGCGGTCATTCTTGTCTGTTTGCCATGGGAAACGTCCAGATCTATGGCCGTTCCCGCTTTTCCCTTCCTTTTTTGACAGATTCTCCTAAGACAGAACGCCTCTAGAGCGGACTAGACTGCTCTAGCCGAAGAAATCCTCCTGCCAATCTGCCAATGGAAAGGAACATGCAAACTGCCGTGTGTCGTCAACATTTCCTCTCTTTGAGCTCAGAACAGTTTTTTCTTCTTATCAGGAACATATTCAGCTAATGTCGGATTTAACGCTCCACAGGCAACAGTGGCCCAACGATAAGCTGTAAGTCGTGTTTACAAGGTTCTATATCTGGGATAGTCGATCAAAGCCGCTGTATCTTGGATCGTTCTACTCTATGATTGTCTTGGTTCTCAACATTAACATTGTCGGAGGGGCCCGCAGAAACTTCGTCATACACTCTCCAATACTGGCGAAATCATGCCCGCCTGTAGCAAGCGGTATCATTAGCCGCTTATAGTTTCACCAACTAGCATGAAGGCTCTACGCAAAGATACACATTCTTCGAGCGTCTGCCTCGGTATGCACCTCTGCCTCCCCGGATGGCGGTAGTCCCTCAGTTCTTGGATAACCTACGCTCTCCGTGATACCATTGAATGAGTATGTCATCTTTGGCCCAACTTACTCTCGGGAGAGTTGTTATATAGCATGGTCGAGTCTTCACTGTTATATGCAAGCAAGAATGACGAGCCTCCAGGAATCTGGAAGCCGACTTCTGTTAGTTTTTCGTTTACCCCTACTCTCCTTCGACCGGTTTTGTTTGTTTTGTTGAAGTGCAGCATAAAGCCAAATCTAATGTTGATGAGATAAGCGACTCTGCTCTGTCTGACATCATCTTGGACGTGCTCCACAACTCAAATCATTAGATAAATACCCACTATTTTATTGGTCTATGCCTACGCTGCGAAGGACTCTGCCTCGATCATATTCCACCACCGTCTCCAGCTGCTAGCTTGTGTCCTGTACACTGTACAGACAAACTACTTGTCGAGATTGAATCAGAATGTCAGATATTAAGGTATGTTCTTTCGGTACAGAGCACTTTTAACGAAACCACCTGACACCGACGACAGGAAGGAGACCACGTTCAGTACGCGCCGTTCCATAAAGTCGGTTAGTATGCGCATGTACTGTCGTATATTTTGTTGCCTTACGCCATACTGATTTGACTACTGGGTGATATACAGCCGACCCACAAACCACAAAGAGTCAATCAACTGGAGAAGCCACCTCCGTCAATGAACGGCCGAAGACGGAGGATCCAGAGGTACTTACATATATTTAATCTTCTTCAATAATCATATCCTGAGTTCGCATCTTTGAAGCACAAAACATACACAATCGTGAATGGCAAGACAGGAAAAGAGTCAACGTATGGTGTATGTGTTCTGGTCTATATTATCCGCTAAATATGACTCATAACTGCTTTTGGCAACTACAGGTAGTACCAAAAAGTGTTCGGCACCCCCGAATTTGGAAAGTGATCGACGTGACCTCTTGAGCCAACGACAGGCCGCCTCTTGTCGTGGAAATAAGCAATAATGAAGAGGAATCTACATGATTAATCATAACAATTTGCAGGAATGTTACAAAAGCATGCAATGTATTTATCATAATATGAGGATTATCTTCAGGTGAACAGCGTCGATCTTCGATCGACGCCAGTTAAGAGGCCTTCTCAACTTCGTACAGATGTGTCAATGCACCTTCCATCTCACATTCAGTCATGCAAATACTTGGTTAAAGATGAATCCACAGTTCTTTGCATCTACTTTGTACAGGAGATTTGGAAATTAGAGCAAGGTCAAAGGTCACGTCGATCACTTACCAAATTCGGGGGTGCCGAACACTTTTTGGTACTACCTGTATTCCCCGAGACTCGTGGCTATCATCGTCTTGAACAAGAGAACCATGCAGAATTGATGAATAAATAACAAAATTTATCGCTACAAGGCATTAATACGGGAGTAATGACAAGTAGAAGGGAGATGCTCACCTCAGTCTGTCTAAAACTGAGGTGGCACGAAGTGAGACTGCGGTGACTATACACTGCGGGTCGATCGCGTCGATCATACCGAAACGAGCGATGACACATTACATTACATCAACAAGAATGTAATCCGTTTTACTTGTCATACATACAGCACTTCGTACTATGTATATACTTCGTTGTACTGGACAAGTCAAGGTGGCCAGCGTACCTATTCACAAGCTATGATTTATGCAGGACAGTACGGTCATATTTATTAGCCAGCTCGAACGTGCCTAGGCTGGTTGCAAGCATCGTCGAGCCCGTTGAGTACTCCTATCTTATACCCGCCGACATGTCGACACTGTAAGTCAAATATAATATATACAACACTTTTCTTCATTCTCCTTATCTAATCACTTACCAAGTATACATACTTGAAAAGAGATTACATGAGTATGCGGATCTCATACAACAGAAAACTCTGGCTATGCCTTTCTCGATATACAATTTAAGTGGTGTTTTCGCGAATAACAAACAAAGGACCACTCTTTCGGACTTTCAGTCTTCACAGCTCCCGGGTACCCGACAAGTCCAACTCAACGGGCGAATTACTCGTCGAGACGTGTACCCAGCCTTTATCCCTCCTCGTCCACTCGCCCCACCAAACCTTTCCTTCCAAAACGCTCCCAGCCTGCTTGGAAATCTCCACTGAGCGGCGTCGTCCTTCACCGCTCGGATCCTCAATATCAACCTCCCCAGTTCTCAGAACTGGCGCGTTATAGAACGATGTACGAAGTGCGAAGGGACCCTCGAATGCCGGGTGAAGTGCTACAACTGCCGGGGAGTTGGCGGTCAGCACGTCCAGAGTGAGTGGCGAACTGTGTGGTTGTGTCACGACTCGCACAATATTGGGAGAGTTGCTGGTGCGGGATTGGATCGCAAAAGCGCTGGAGGATGGTGGGCCATAGAGATACAGGTTACTGTGGATACGCCTGTGATTGAACTCGATTAGAAATGTGCAATATGCGAGAATAAGTGTTAAAAGATTCACCCGTTGCTTGTTTTTAGGAGCAATGATGTGACTTGAGAGTCTTCGCTATACATATCGACTTCGACATCAATTGGAGAATTTGAAGTAACGAGCTCCAGCCTGTTTGTCACATTATATGTTCCCGATATCGGAGCATTCGCGGACTTCACCAAGCCTTCGTTTGCTTCTATACTCTGAAGCAGCATAGTAAGAAACTAAGCAGGCCACCAATGATGGAACTTCGATGAAATACCTCGGCATAGATACGGCCATTCAACGTCTTCAAGGAGAAGTTGCCAAATGTTATTTTTCCATGCAATTCCAGAGAGAAGTTCTCGTAATCCGTCTCGAATGATTTGTACGCACGGGGCGGCAGACGTATTTCAACGTTAAAGTACAGCTTATCTCTCCACGAGCGGCCAGGCCATGCAATCGGAGTGAAAATACCAACACCGTATTGATCGCCACGATCGTGTTTTTCAAGTGCGCACACGGAAACACGTTCAAGTGCCTCATCGGTCCAGTACCACGCGGTAACGATGACTTCGACTACTTCGTCGCCGACTGTCGACTCCGAAGAAAGAGAAATGTGCACATTGCCTTCGGAAAGCGAACCGCGAGAGAGGAAGTATAACAGGTCCGCGTCAGCTGGTAGCGAAAACGATGTTCTTGAATGATAAGGAGGAACCCGATGTTGAGGCATGATATAATCCTCAATAGTCGACGAATTTGAAGAAGACCAGTTAGGACGTTGAGCGCATTGAAGAGCTTCCCCTCTGTCGAACTCTGGGTAGTCACTTAAGGGCCCCTGTGGTGGATGAAAACAGTCAGCATCATTGCAACAAACAACGACGAATTCATATACGAAAGCTCCCTAACAACCGAATCACAGAAGCACAACGGTTGTTGAAGCAGTGTGATTTGAGAAAGGGTGAAGTGGGGGAACAGTGAGTGCGGTGCTCGCGCGAGAGGGAACCAGCCACCATATATGAGGGCTTGAAGAGCCACCAAAAGCGATGCATAAAGTAGACCCACCTTTTGCCACGGGTACCGATCGACGAGATGAAGATGAAGTATGCTATGGAGAAATACTGCTAAAACGACCCAAATAATCAGAGCCGCAGCAACTGCACGGCACAATCGGCGTAGAGCACGTTCACGGCCGGTCCTATAAAGCAAGAATGGGCTCTGGGCTGTGGCATCGTTCATTACAGGAGGGTGAGGTAGCGTCATATAGTCAGCGTGATGGACCCGTTCTTCAGCACCACCATGAACGAACACAGGGGCGTACACGCCCTTTAAGTCGCGAGTCTCTGGATCCATTGGACTGTCCTTGCTGTCCTTGACGATCATTTCTTCACCTTTCACCAGTAATTTATAAGATTATTGGGAGCTGCGCACGCTGCGGCTTGGAGGGGGCGAATACAGCTCGTGGTAAGACTGCAAGGTAAAGTGAAGTACGCGGTCTCCGTCAGGCAAACACAAACGACTAGGGTCACTGGACGCTCATAGAATGTGCCTCCTGGACGATCACATTCACTACATCACTGCGCACCGCAGTTGACCGCAGCGCACAGATTCCGTGTTTAACTTCCTCCGATCCGAAGATAAGCAAGAAGGAGGCAATGGTGTCAGATGGTATCGCGCTCGCTCGTTCCGTTTCTGTTCTACGTTCCACGCGGGTGCGGGCGAAATTCAACATCAAACAACACAAGGAACTGGGTACGTAATATAGTAACAATGCATTACATAACCCACACCCACGCCACTGACCCAGAGATGGACGAAATTCGTTCGAAATCTCTTCCTCAACATGAGTGAGGCTCGGCTTTGTCAATTAATTTGGAATTGAGGCGAGACTCAATAGGGCTTTACTCATGCCTGCCGTCGGGTATCCGGATCACACTCCAAAGGAATACGGGTACTAACTTGCCGGTAACGACATTCCATCTGGCAATCGTCTTGAGGTGAGGACGAAGTGCCGATATATCGGAGAATAAAGACGCGACGCGACTTCGGTGCAACAGGAGCTGATCATTACTTCCTGTAATAAGGTCGGTTCTAGGCGAGGGGAATGGCTGTTCCGCATACGACTCGCTTGAAGTCCGAGTGTTTGGATTCGCGCTGTATTTCCCCGAGTAGTCGACTCTCGTTAGGGTAGTCGTACCTATAGGCGAGCGCGACAAATCTCTTGTAGAAAGAAAGAAAGCGTCAAGACTTATCGCAGGAGTTGAGCAAGCTTGACTGGTGCCGGCTACCAACTCTATTGAGGCATTCATGTTTCTCGGAACTCGTCACACCATACACGCACAGAATCCTCGGAAGAAGTGACTATGGAATCCGGGGAATGTATTCCGGAGGAATCGTTCGTGCTTACGCAATTTCCTTCCTCGAGCGAACCTCTACGGTTTAAATCGGTGATTATAATGTCTGGGAGCTCACGTAGATCAAAGGAATTGACATATTCTTGTGAATCCCCGCATCTTTCTAACGAGCCATCGTGACCTGCGCCTCACCTCATCCCAAGTCGTGGTTACCCACCATCATGCACAACTAATCGCATCCACTATGGTGAGGCTCTCTGCATTGAGGGGAAATTTCGTCGAAACAACGCTCAGCGGAAGGCACTTCGGGAGACAGGTGGTTTTCCTCTGTTGCCCCCGGTGAGGTACATCATGATTAGACTTGCAGTCGACGACTTGTTCAGAGAAGCCAGGTCCAATCGGGACAATTCTCATAATCCATCGGCTAGTTGGTCGAATGAGATATCTTTGTGTCTCATACCCCTGGTTTTTACAGCTGAGTGCTTTCTGATTTCCTTGCGTTTATGAATCATGGCTTGGGTGGTTGTGGACATATGGAAAATGTGGCTTCCTGTTTCAACACCCGTAGAGCATGAAATAGCCGATACACCTTGTGTACTCGTCTCGTTATCGTTTTTCCATGACTAGAACGAGAGCATAAGCGTACAAACATAAAGGATTATAGGATAGATGGATATTCCAGACCGTCATTCCTTACGTTTTCGTTCTCTGGGACGAAACGTAGAGAAGAGCGGTTCATTCCAAACCTGTTCATGGAAAATTTGAAATGGTTGTAACTCAGGCGCAGATACTCGAAGCTGAAGGATTACTGTCTTGACAATAATGACATCGTGCATCAAACGTAAAATAGAAAGGCAAGTAAACTTTGCAATACGTTCACTGTAGAAGGAGATACTGACCTTGGTTGTAGTGATAGACGGCCGAGGAGCGCAGCAAACCAGAGCATGGAAAAAGCGCAATACATGAGGATGGGACATGTGATCCAAATTCATGCTGGCGTTGTTCCAATGAAAAAGAAGCCGATTCAAACATGACCCAGATAAAGTTAGGCGGTGTACTGCGTGCAACATGTCATGTCGTATATTTTAACAAACCCTTTAACCCAAAGCACACCCATAGGCAGTTCGACAGACGTTCCGCCAATTCTCCCTGTTAATCGCAAACGCTTCCGCATATTCAACTTCGAGTGGATGTAGCCTCTTGCCGACAATGACAAGGCTATGTAATGGGTCGCCAAAGACACTGCTGTCTTGTGCGGCAAGCTCTTCGAGCGTGCCACAAACTATCCGTTGTTCGCCATCTGTCTGAGCACCGACGCGCGATAACGCGACAGCAAGTGTTGTGCGTGGTTCAAGAATCCCTTCCTTTCTAGAATTCTCAATATCGATGAGCTGCGAGACTGCCGTCAAAATTGACATGAATCGAGGCGGTTCATAAATTTTTCGACCTCTTGCGTGAACGGATCAATAAAGACGAGTAGAAATGCCAGGGTGCAAACGAACCTGATGAGGTTCTCCTCACTCTGCTCTTTGACTTTGATGTCCAACAACACGAGGGTATGCATGCCAAGGTCTGCGTTTTCCTTGATACGATCGTAAAAACTGTCGGGTTTCCACGTCTCAGTGAAGAAGACAAGCGAAACTGCCTGGCCAAAGTTGTACAATTGCAAGCCGCATGCACCAACAGCATTCATAATTGAGGCATTGTGGATGACACGAGTCGGAATCTGGAGTGTGCGTGCACGAAGGAGTAGGTCGGTGTGAGTTGTTGCCCTGTCGTAACCACATGAGCTAATCGCTCGTAAAGCTTCATATAGAAGACCAAATACTGACCCGAACGGATCTCCAACTACTAAGAAAGATATGTCCTCCTTGTCTGCGTCACACAGAATTTCGTCGCTCTGCAGCTCTACCATTTCCCGATCGGCAAGGATGATTGAGCGACCATAGAACTCTTCCTTGCACAGCACTCATAAGATCATTTCATGCGGTGGCCGAGGATGATGCGCGTCTCACCAGTCGCTCTTTCGAGACCATCAGGATGCTCGTATATGCTTCAAGGTAAACTCGCGACGACGACTTGACAGCCTAAACAAGACCTCTACCACAGTGAGTTGCATCAACCGTAGTCTAGTTAGTTAAACAACCAACCTCAAGACCACGGATGGTTATATCCTTCTCATCACACAGTCCAAGTCCAATAACGTAGAACATCTCTGTCCAAGAAAGGCTGATAGTACGAGCCGGGGTATAGTGATGGAGATCGAGGAAAAGAGAGGCGACGACGGTCACGTTACTTGTCGATCAGTGCATACAAGCGAGTCATACTATTATCAGATCCATTCTATTTTATTTCAGTTACCACATTCTCACCTCATCTTGCCAGCTCAGCACACGACCTCTCACCATTTCTCGAGGATAGGATGTCAATTATATACGTAGACGAGGCTGCAGGCAACGATGAATCGGGCACTGGAACTCAGAACGCACCGTACAAGAGTCTTGCTTATGCGATATTCAAGCACGATGGTCCGGAAGTGCAGATGCAAGTTCGCAAGGATGCCAAAACACCTTTTGACAAGCCGACGGACACGTCTATAAAGAAGGCAAAGAAGAATGCAGAGGGGTTGCGCAAGAAGGCGGCCAAGGCTGCTGAAATTGCCGAGAGGGAAGCGAGGGAACGCGCCGAGGCAGATAAACGTCTTGAAGAGAGCAAGAAGATTGTCCTCGTGGAGGACGACTCGTTGACAAAGCCTGTGCGGGTGCGTTTACGTGTACTTCTCTTTCGCAACATTGCATTGATGAATGTCAATGTACCAGGCTAAGATCAACAACATTTCCCCGCTACGTTCAAAACGTATTCGAGTATCAGGATGGGTTCATCGTTTGCGTCAACAGAAAGGTATCATCTTCGTCGTCCTCCGCGATGGTACCGGGTATTTGCAAGCAGTTCTTTCCGGTCAATCGGTGAGCCATCCAGCCGCTACGATTGCTTTACCTGACGCTTAAACCCGTTGCTAGAGTCAAACATACGAAGCCCTCACGCTTACTTTGGAGTCTAGCGTCGAACTTACTGGGACTCTGCAGGAGGTTCCCGAAGGGAAGACTGCCCCCGGTGGTCATGAGCTTATTGTTGATTACTGGAGAGTCATCGGCAGTGCGCCAAGCGGCGAAGAAGCTTTCGCAAATAGATTCAACGAAGTAAATTTCCTGTTTTCCGTCCTTTCATTTCTGCATACTTATTCTCGGGTTTAGAAATCAGATCCTTCCATCCTTGCCGAGCTGCGCCACTTCGTTCTGCGTGGCGAGATCGCATCAAGCGTGCTACGTTTACGGTCACATCTTCTTAGTGCATTCCGCTCTTCCTTGGTGGAAGCGAATCTCCTTGAAGTGACTCCGCCATGCCTCGTACAGACATCCGTGGAAGGCGGCGCGACGCTATTCTCGCTCAATTATTATGGTCAAACTGCGTACCTCACGCAAAGTTCGCAATTATACCTCGAAACGTGTTTACCTTCACTAGGGGATGTCTTCTGTGTACAGGAAAGCTTCAGGGCGGAGAACAGGTAATTATACGACGTCTCATATCGTGACAATTGGTTCCTAACATGTATGGTTGCAGCCATACGAGGCGTCATCTAAGCGAATACACCCACTTGGAAGGAGAACTCGCTTTTATCACTTTCGATGAACTTATGACTCACATAGAATCAATTGTAAGCTACATAGTCGTGTTTTGCAACGAGAACCCGCTGACATCCATCATACATCCTAGATTTGCTCAACGGTTGATAAGCTCCTTGCAGACCCGCAATCAGCAGCTCTCATCAAACAACTGAACCCCAAGTTCACGCCACCTAGTCTCCCGTTCAAACGACTTGCCTATACTGAAGCTATCGCATGGCTCAATGAACACGGCATTCAGCACGAAGCGGAAGATGCGGAAGGCAACATCATTCGTGACGCCGACGGAAAACCGGTCATGGTGGACCACGTCGTTGGGGATGACATCGCCGAAGCGGCCGAGCGTAGAATGACAGATATCCTTGGTGTCCCTGTGTTCCTGTACGGCTTCCCTGCAGAGCTCAAGGCGTTCTATATGAAAAGGTTGCCCGGAACGGGTGAAGGCGGTAAAATATTCACAGAGAGCTGTGATTTGCTAATGCCTGGTGTTGGGGAGATCGTTGGTTCGTATCTGATACTTCTGTCTCGTTACGCATTGGTAACTCACGATATGTTTAGGCGGCTCAATGAGGATATCTGACCACGATGAGCTTATGGCAGCATATAAACGGCAGGGTATCGATCCAACTTCATATTACTGGTTTACTGATCAGAGGAAGTACGGAACGTGCGAACACGGAGGATACGGCCTAGGCGTTGAGGTAGGCTTCAATCCGTTCTCACGGTGGTTTCAAGATCACATAGTCTTTGCAGCGTTTCCTTGCTTGGTTAGCCGATAGATACACCGTACGGTAAGTGCTATTCGTCTTTCCCCGCCATTCTCTTTCTGATGGCCATGACTTCCAGCGACTGTTGTCTGTATCCGAGATGGCCCGGTCGCGCGACACCTTAGGCGCATACTATGATAGGGGTGCAGAGAGGACGTACTCTCGTATAGATTCTTCTGGGAGTCCAATGTGAACAAAGCACAGTCTTGTTCTCAATGCTGTGTTATAATAATAGACATGTTACGTTGTTACACCTCTTCGACGCGCCCTTTTCTACATATCGATAATAAATAATGGCGCTCAAGCGAGCGAGTCTTGGTTGATAAGAGTAGGCAAGGAATGCCGGAGTAAACGGGATGAAAGTAAAGGGATCATTATCAAAACGCCAACGGCCCAGTGACGTAGATCACGCAACATGGCGATTGTCAACGGGCATGAGAAGCGATCACGTTTGAGTGGCCGGGAGTATCGGTTAAGAGCGTAGCCTATTTAGATACATGTTCAATATATGTACACCGAAGTAGATACATGATAGATATTGAGGCGAAGTGCTGTATAACGAGTAAAGGGGGGTACAATCTGCATGAATCTCCAGTTCAAGGGGATAATAGCTCATTTTTCGAGTCGCGAACCAGCCTAAAATTGTTATATCTCGCTGAAGTCAAGGCGTTAAGGACATCCGTACAGTCGCAGGTGCCAAACGCACATACCGAAGTAGATTACCACTGATCTGATTCTGTACCATCCTACTCTAAATCTTCCGGCTCAACCTCCGCTGACATCACGTCATCTAGTCCAAACGTCCCATCCGTCCACCCCACACAGCTATCAAACTGAATTTCCACCCAGCTTAAACCGATGGCCATCAGATGATCAACGAGATCGCGCATGAGCTTCGAGGTGAATCCTTCATAATAGTAACAATACTTAAAGTGGATAAGATCCCGGTGAGACGCGGGGGTGGTGTCCCGGTGAGGCGCAGCCGTAACGAAGAAACTGCATTCCTTCAGCGAGAACGATTTGAGATGCGGAGGAGCATATCTGATGATCTCGTCCAATTCAGCGACGCCCACTCTGCTTTCCATCAGCTCGAGCTCCTCCAACGACGACATGGACCGCAAGGAAGTACGGAATTCGCTCCGAGTTATCGTTGACAGTTCATCGAGTCCGCGTAGGTAGAATCTCAGTATTCTAAGGTTCGGAATATGGAGCTTCGCAATCAAAGTCGCGCTCATCTTATAAGACAGAAGTTGGCACGAGACAACGCTAGGCATAGCCACTACTGATAACGCGTCAATTGCGTTGCGGCCTTCAAAGAGAAGGAAACCATCTCTATCGACGGCGAGCTGCTCAAGCGCGTCCGACGAAGATAAGAACTCGAGCAACCTGGGCAGGGAAATGCCCTCATCAGAAGGCGGAGATAGTTGGAATCGAATCAGACGCCTAGCAAGTGACGGGTGAGGAACGAAATTGACCGCAAGGCTTCGGAGTGAAGGAAGGTCATTGACATCGTAAAACGGTTGCGTGTGGTAGAGAACGAGGTTGAGTTGCAGGTCTTGAAGGGATACTGCAGCTCTAAGGAATTCCCTCAGGGAGTAGATCTGGTGTTCTCCGGTTATTATCAACTTGCACCGCCACCGAACTAGGTTCCCCGCGTACGCTGGCTTCGGCACGAAGTTGTCGACCTCTAGGTTTTGTAGGACTGGAATGTGCCACGATTCGAGTAGTAAACCTAAATGATAGCTCGAGAACACGGAGGCTTCTGGGTCTGGAATCACCAAACTACGGAGGTTCTGCACGTTTGCGCTGCCTAGAATCGGCCCTATCTCTTTCCAGTCCTTATCAAACAAACGACCAAACTTCAGCTCCTCTGGGCGATATGAGAGGATCATTGCAACAGAGAACTTATGGTACCGGTGTGTGTACTCTGTGAGATCGAGCCCACGTTTGGCGACCCAAGCCTCTACGTGTCTGGGCGGAAATTTAGGCGACGGCTTATGGATGTATGCCTTCAGTGAGGCGAATCCGTGTCCCTCCGCTATTGCGATAATTTGCTCTGGTGGCTGGGTAGACTCGATCCAGTATTCATCCCACGTCTTCCGCATCGACATCATGACTCGTCTAAATCGCTTGCAAACGAACGACAATGCCACCTTCTCCTCCAGCGTCGCGGCAGAAGTAACGAATATCTCAGAAAGGACGTCGTCCGGAAGGATATTAAGCCCATAATTCATGGCCGTGCACGACATGCAACCCTCGAAGCGTCCGATTCTCTGCGCGAGTTGTTCTCTTCTGCTACACAGGGTCTTCTGGAGTTCTTGGAGCCCATGCAATAGCTGCAGTGATGATGCGTGTGACCTCCGCATAGCCTTGAGGCGACTCGCAACGTCATCCTGAGAGATTTCGCTGCCAAAGGCCGTCACTCGGATGAGGACTCTAGGATATCGTCGACATGTGGACTCACTACTCAGTAAACAATGCCGTGAAATCATCGATAAGGTTCCAAACTGGTGCTACCGCCTGTTCGAGAATAGAGAGTACTTCAGAACCGTCTGGGTCGTGCATACTATTCTACGGCAAGTAAACTGCTAATCGGATTCGAGGAGTTTCTTGTTGATGACTGCCATCGCTGTGCGTCGTGCGAGAGTTCAAGGTGAAGTAAACACGCTGACCGCACCGATTACGTAACGTAAGGATGCTACGATCAACTGTTGCCTCTCACTTTCAGCGCCATCGACCATCGTTTACAGATAAGCACCTAGCGAGCTGAGCTCATAACGTCAACAGTCCAGCACATTTTCACAGTTGTATGATTAATATGATACTCAGCGAGGTGCAGATATTCGAGCAGCAGCGAGACTTGACCGGCCCGAGTCGTGTCAGAGATGATATTATCACTACGACTGTGCAGTTGTGGAACCTGTTCGCGCTGCACCCGCACCCGATCCGAGTTTGTCAAAACGATATCTGCTGTGAAGATGATGGATTGAGTCAGGTGCCCTTGGTAGGAATTCATGTTCGCATTGTCAATCACCAGAGTCAAGCAGTCTCTCATTCGATCAGCTTTGACTCCAACCCAATACAACATGATGCGTACATTTCGAAAATATTGTTGTACTTCTTGTAAATTTGTAAGTCACGGTGAATACCGTGAACCCGTAGAAGCCTAGATTCTAAGATAGTACTGGCCTGCCTCTACTATACCGTTCATTATACTTGGACGTTCTAATACCATACCCAGGACTCAGAACCCGGAAAATTGTGGATTATTGCCGCATAGCTCGATGATGGCAACATCACATTCTTCATGACGACAAGGAGGTACCTATTTATGCAGTTCAAAAGCTCTATCTCACGAACGTACGGCCATGGAACACATTGCCCAAGAAAGGAGAAATAAAAGTAGTAAACCAACATTCCACAGCATGTAGCAGCATGCGCTGTATCCCTAGGGTTCACCTCCTTCGTATGGCTTTCTTGAAGAACCGAATCACTCGTCTCATTTTCGTCGATCGACCTTCATCCATGTCCTCGGGGTCTTCGGGTTGGAGCCAATCATCATCCTAAATACTTAAGATCAGTCCTGCTCAATGAAATATGCTCATCAAAGTAAAAGCAACGAACTTCCTCGACGGGAGGTATTAGAAGCGGGTGTGGTGGATGTTGAATAATCACCGGTGAGCCTGGAGGCGGAACGATGATGGGAGGCTGCCATTCGGCGGGTAAAGTGTGAGGTTGAGGGGACGGTGATCGTGACCGAGATCGTGACACCGGGATATAATAGTTCCCAGACCTAGGCCTATTCCTTCTCCGTCCGTCTCTACCAGCCCTAACAACCTTCTCTCGCATCGCTGCTATTTCCAAGACCAGCGTAATGCCCAGTTCCTCCCCGTCGTCACGGCTCAAGGGCTCTTCACGAGATACGAGCTCGGACATGGCACTGGCACGATATGCCGCAGGTGCGTCGTATCGATCTCCGAGAGCAAGACGCTTTACAGGCGGTTCGTTCCCAAGGCGTCGGAACGCGAGTTCTCGGATTACTGGAAAGTCCCAAAGATGCGCAAGGCGCAAAATTGAGGTCCATGTTGATGCAGGCGCGTCGTACTCAGAGTAATCCCTGGGTTTTAGTATTGTTTTAGGGTAGGGCGCGTGTGGTCTTTCGCTGTTGCTTACGGATTGTAAAATACCCAGAGAAACGCTTCAAACTCGTCGCTCGACACTTGAGGCAGACGTATTGGATTTTCGTCAGATAGTCCTTCTGTACACGGCGATGACGTTTGCCGTCCATGAGTGCTGCCTTCTGGTTGTTGAATAGGCGCCGGAAGCGATAGCATGTCGCGAAAAAGAGCCGATTCACGCTCGAGGAAATAACGATGCACTCGGAACAGCATATCCTCTACCTATGTGTCCGCAAGTCATTTGGGCAATGTGAATCTTGTCATGCCGAGACAAACGGGCTCACCTGAAATACAACGTCTCCGGTTGGAATGTAGTAAGTTTTATGCCTTACGCCTCGTGTATTCTGCTTGTCAGGATGAGACGTGTCAGCCAGCTGCGGACCATTTTCACTAGGTGCCATGTATCTATCTCCGTATCGAGTGAAAGGATAATGAGTAGACAGTAGGTTATGACTGAGGAGTAAGATGTTTCGAACGCACGCAGGACGAAAGCACTCAAAGCACCCGCGTGTTGATGCTGATGTGTGTGAAAATAGGACACAGCCCGAATGCAAAGTAAGCAGTGCAGGCAGCAGTGTAAATATCGGAAATTATGTAGCTATGCGCCCATACTGGCACCACCTCCATTCCCTTGAGGATGGACGCAACGTTTTTGCATTGTGCTGTATTCGTGGCAGTGGTGTGCGGTTGGGAAGCAGAGAACCTGAACCTGTGAGATTAGCAAACATGATGTGACGTAAGCAGAAGAGGCTGCAATTATCACGGACACGGGTTTGGACACGAAGTTACAGTAGTACAAAGGAAACTACAATAAAAGCAGGCCAATAAACACAGGATTACATCGTAGATACATCTTGAATGAGTGGAGATTCGACACTGAAAATAACCTTCCAATGATAAAACCCAATTCCAAATTTCTAGATCAGATAAGAATAAAGGAGACATTTATTGATACTGGCCTGTAGAACTCAAAACCCGTCAAGGTGAAAGAAAACACGATACACGTATAGCGAAAGACAAGGCTATCTGCCGCCCTTGACAATCGCAGCTCCTGTCAGTTCATCCCTCTCACCCCCCTTGATCACGTTTTTACTATCTTCAGACTTCTCAATAATCGGCGTATCCCCGCATCCGCAATCGTACGTTTCGTCGAGATGCGCACAATCAAATTCGTCTTTCCCAAGTCGCTCGTTTACTTGGTTGTGTACGTGACAGAGCCAGAGAGCGGCAGCGCGCCGTGATGAAGTCTGGAATACGAGACCGACCATGTCAGAAAGACGGTGGGAATACACACATGAAAACGGGAGGGTACGAGCATACCTGAGGTGGAAATTTTTGCAAGAGTTTTTGGAACTCGGTGGCGCACTCTCCACATGGATATAGGCGCGACAAGAGATGGAAATATGACTCAAGAGCGCTTCGCTCGTCTTCAGTCGGATTCTGTGGGGATAAACCGATCAATTACAAGAAGCTATATGCGAAAGGTGAAAGACTGACCTCTGGGAAACGAAGGGTCATGGTGTGCCTATGCACATGGATTAGCAACTTCGACTATAACAGATGAAGTGACTTTGGTTCGTGATGTGCAAACAACACAACTGGCGAAAGCGAAGCCAGTTGGGTGCGGTACGCTTCACTCTGGAAAAGCTACAGCGTCTTCCCGAGCTCATATAGCAGAATCGTCAAAGCTGCTTTGGCAACTGTCGGGACCTGCACCACCGCGTTTCTCTTACGAAGCAACGATCGTTAAGTAGACGAGGAGCTCACATTAATTTCCATGTTGCCCGGCCTAGAGCTTGTCTTCATGAATCACAAGTAAATGAGCTAGCGAGACCTTACAGCAGTCAATGGGTACTCACTTTGCGGTTTCGTTTCCTAGCTTCCCCATAATAACACCACCGTGAACGCCGAGAAGTTCCTCCGATTCGTTCACGACATGATCTTGTAGCGGTGGAGGTCGCACTGGTGGTCGCACTGGAGGCCTCACTGGCGGTCTCACTGGTGGATGCAGTTGTGCGTAGCCTTCCTGTACACCATCGCTGTCAAATAGGTAGCCAGTAAACGGGTCGAAATACGTCTTGCGCGTTGGCTCGTGAAACATTAGCAACGATGTAAGGACTACGAGACCCAGGACAACAAGGACGAACGTCCTGGTGAAACGAGCCGGCAGCATGACTCGTGCAGACTCGCCCGGGTTACGGAGAGAAGAAAATCGATAATGAGATGAGTATGTCGTGGACGTGGAACTATATATCGTTGCTTGTAATGTAATGTGTCCGCCGGCGCCAGACGTGATGAAGGTAATCCGTCACGTGCGTCGTCTTGGACTGTCGCCGGCACGTCGACGAGACGACTCACTGGACAACAACCACAGTCAAAATGGCAAGTCTCTTGTTCCAGTTTTTACGCTGGTACTGAACTAATTCCAGGCATGCCTAGTTACCTCTATCTCTCCTGAGTGCAGCCCAAAATCGACCGATGGCAAGTGTCCACAAATCTTTGTTAAGCCGGGCGCCTGACCCATTCTCCAGTTGGTTGAGCTCAAAAACGGCGAAACATTCAACGGACATCTCGTCAATTGTGATAACTTCATGAATATCACGCTGCGGGAGGTGTATCAGACATCCGCTGACGCTGACCGGTTCTGGAAGCTAAAAGAGTGCTACATACGCGGGAGTACCATCAAGTATTTGCGCATACCAGACAAACTGCTCGACGAGGTCAAGGAGGAGCAAAGCCGTAGTCGCGAGGCAAGTAAAGGTGCTCGGGGAGGCACCGGAGGCGGAGGAAGGGGAGGAAGAGGAGCGCCTACCCGTACGCCTGCTGACTTCTGTTACCCGTGGCTTGCTTTGCTGAATGATTGACTACCCTAGGACGCGGAGGTTCTCGAGGTGCTCCTATGCGCGGCGCAAGGGGTCGTGGACGTGGAATCTGAGCCTTGCTTGGGCAGTCGGGGCATACGTCGTGCTGTGCTTTTATGAGGGCATTACCTGGCGCTAGGAAGTCCTTTTGGTACGCTTGAATGATGTCGTCAGCTTCATTTCATATTAGATTCCTGTCCTGACATATACATGCTCTGTCACTATCGAGTCTATTCCAGGAAGTTCATTGGCGGCCTCCTTTTACTCCGCATCATCTGTGGGCTTGGAATTCAACCTGCGCGCCACTTCAGGTCTCGTTCGCTATTCACTAACATCTCGTATCTCCATCCTATTACCCGGAATATCTCTCTTTAGAAGTTAAAGTTTGTGAGGGAGGATAGCATCCAGAGGCTGACTAAGCTTACTCATTTCTGTTCTTGGTCCCATGGTATGGTACATGGCTCATATACATGGCTCTCGCACGATGTGACTGAGGCGCACCAAATCATTCCTGCGCGCGAATTTGACGCAAGTGGGACTTTGCGACGAGGGCAAATAACCTGGCGCCATTTGGGCCATTCCATCGCTTTACCAACGGCATATCCCTGGATCCTCTCGCGATTCTGTCTTTGGCTCTTGCCCCCCACTTTCGCTAGCGCTTGACTATCTGATCTTTCACAGCACAATGGACTAATTTCAGGCGCTCAGTTGAACCCGAAACTCTCAAGAAGTGTGGGTATTTGAGTCACCATCATGGAAACAGCGAAGTCAATGAGAGCTACGCTCCTTCCCCTACCCAGTGCCTTGGCTTATCGAGACTCGCTTAATCATGGAGGCATCATCTGTGCTCTAGGACCCTTCAGTCCTAGTGGTTCCTGGCTTCACAGATGATGAATCAACAAGGCGCACCAACAATGCTGTCAACGGAGCGCGGTTGGCAGTCGCAGTAGATCCGGAAAGGATGGTACACCTCCCACGATCAGCATACTTGTCGACAAGGTTGGATCTAGGTCGTTCAGATTCGTTTCGTTACTGACTTGACTGCGCCCACACCAGAAGGGCTCTTCTAACTGAAGCGGCCTATAACACCGGCTTTGCACAGTGTCTTTGAGAAATAAGCGTGTCCATTCGCTCGACATGTGTGCACCGTAAATGGAGATACGTAACGGTAAGTGGCACTCGGTGTTTTTGATTGTTGAACCACCACTGTTCACACTATTCCAGTAGAGATTCTATGGTTGCTCTCCACCTGCTTATGCTGACGCTGATGTCAAGCACAGCTGAAACTATCCTTAGAGCTGTCATTGGTCGCTTGGGTGCGAGTGGAGCTCTGCATCATTAAGCGGAAGCAAAATCTATAATGTAAGTGTTTATGCGAAAAGTATGTTGTCGTGCAATATCCAGTGCCCCCCATAGAACGTGCTTCTATCATCTACCTCGCACCATTCCCTGAGCACGATACCCGACAACTTGAAGCCCCCATGTTCTCCCCCCGCGGATAACTAGACGGAAATTGGCGCGATAAACGTTATCAATCTACCGGATACGGGTTTCTTTTGGTATCGGGGCCGGTTTGGGCCCGGCTCCGGGCAATACTAGCGAGGGCCGGAATCATTGGGGACTCGTCATCTACTGTCAGCCTTGAGGAGTACCTTTGACAGAGCTCAACGGCCAGTGACTTGCCGGACTCATTTGAACAGGTGCGGCAAAGCAAATCACTGCCACCCTTTGAGGAGGCAGTAAACAGACCAATGACTGAGGTGCTCCCTCCTGAATAAAGCCTAACCGGATGTCGAGACTAACTCAACTGAAAGACGTTCTATGCGTTATCTTTGATAAATGACGGTTCTCCCGCTAGAGTACCTTTCATCGCTTGCTTTCATAATGTCTGACAGATTATTTCTTCCTAGGTATTCACCTTAGGTCTGAATTAATCTTCTATTCGGGAGCGGTTATCTAACGGGATTCATCGAGGCAGTGCAGTTGTATCCATGAGGATGACATCTTTCACACTGACGCATTCGACCGCTAATGTAGCTAACGATCCTGCACGCCTATTGACAAACTTAAGCATGGTCGTCACCAGCTTACGATAGCAGCACGACATATGCTGGCACCCTAGATCCAACATATCATCGACAAGCTGATTGGTAAACTTCCAGACTTCACCCTCGTGTCACGTTCATTAACATGTCCCAGCCATGATGGCAAGGGATAACGGCTACCGACCTTGAATGACAACTCAGACACCGTATGAATGGCAGATGTGCACATAAAAAGAAACCTGTTCTTGTCATTACACCGAATTCGTGCAGAAACGCTACGTTCGTAAAAACCATCACCGTTGTCGCGACTCTGTGACATTTCAAAAGAGGGACTGGTATTCGCTCGTCTGACGGCGCGGAACCCCCATGCTATCCAATTGCGGCCATAAGATTTCTGGGTCTACGAGATGCGGACGACTAGAAGGTCTGGTCGCGAGGCAAGTACGCGGAGGGAAGAGCAGAAGAGAAGTGTCGACTTCTAGTTCTCTTAGCGTAGGGCAACGTCTTCTTTCTTCCGATATGTTAGTTCGATTCAGACCTCGCAGTGTCAGAGGGACTGCATCTGTGACGATAGTAATGGTCCTTAGAGTCTGTTGTATCGTTCGCAAGGCCTTGTCCTCGGCCACCGCTCTCCGAAACGCACGGAAGGTCGGCAAGTGGAACCTACTCCCTCATTCATAGAGGAGCGGAAGTTTTGGGACTGTTTTACAAGTATGCCTTTCGAGCACACAGTCACGGAAAATCAGGGACTTCAGGCAGGCATAGATAGGACAAAGTAGGTTTATGTCCGCATTGTCTGCATCGAGGGCTCGTACGAACGAAGCCAACTGACCTCACTATCTCAGCGTGCGATAATCTGAGAATGCATTTCAGCCTTCAGTTTATCTCTACCTGTATGTCAGGGCTAGACTAGGAATCGTATCGTGAAAGTCAACATCGGCTCTATCAGAGCATTGATACGGGCACGTCCTATGGAGATCGACGAGCCAAGTCTAAGGAGAGGAGGAACTAAAATGTGATAAGGAATCTTCAGGCTCGCTGACTCCGGACACTCTTATTCTAATTCCACGTCAAACGTGGACGGTTTCTTTGGCACGATCACATGCTCGCAGTTGGCAGGACATCGTCAGGATAAGCTGAACTCGAACTGAATATAATATATTAAAGTTCTTGAAGTCACCGATGTCCTTCTCCGGTCATATCGATGAGTATCGATGGTTGTCTTAAGTATATTAAAATTTGCTGACTGGTAACACTGTTACTAACTTTGTGACAAGGTCAAAGCTCAATTGTAGTCGACAGACACTGAGACAGGATATATACATCACCTATAGATATGAAATTCCTGCTCAAGGCGAGACCCAGTTGAAAAGATGAAAAGATGAACCCTAATTTCTATGCAGAGGGAGCGAAGTCGTTCATAACCAGGGATCCTTCTTCATAAAGGAGTATATAAGTCACAACGTGGTTTAACCGTCCCCACGAGTATGCCATAGGAAGTATTCCTTTCAGACGGGCCAAGTCACCATGGCACTTAAGCGGCTGACGTCTCATGCATAGGGTCATGGACAAGACGCCTCCTTTCCTTCGTGCTTCTCATCACACGAGTTCTACCGCTAGATTTCTTCGATAGGCATAAAAAGATAAAAGGACCTCAAGGAGAGCGCCATATCCATATCCCTTCCCCCACCAAAGAACCCAGCTGGCAACCCGCGATACTTTCTTTCTCTCCCCGTCTAACTCGTACATCTGAAAGCGGACTTCATGATTCAGAGATTTTCCCTGGCGGCGACGGCTGCCAGTGCCAAGCGCTTTGAGCGCAACGATAATTATTCTTACCTTGCGGCCGCCCACCCCTGCTCGGACGAGCCACCAGAAGACGAGGTATCAGCCTCGCGCGCATCATTTAGTCGCTGATGTGGACGCTATACACTCTATGCGATTGTAAGTGCTTTTCGTGTAGTTTTTGCCGTCACCCACTAGTACCACATACTGAGCTGTTTGACAGGCTACGAATATACCAAGCTTTTCGACTACATCCGACGTCACTTCCGGATTACCACGTTACGCTTTGTGCCAGTTCACTTCAGCTGCTTCGGTTACGCAATGATCGGACACTTTCACGTCGAGGACCTGCTGTCTACTCCTTTATGTATATGCTGTTGTATGCACGGGCTTGGACACTTGAACGCCCTCTATTCTTGAATCAGACGATGAAGCGATATATCTGTCTGTACAAGTGGAACCGCAGGCAGGCGCCTCGCAAATGAAAAGCCACCGAACCGTGACGTCTAGCGTAGAACAATATTGAATAACCGGATTACATCCCTCCGAACTTACAATTTTGTGGCACTTCTGATTCTAGATATTGATGTTTCATGTAGCGCAAGAAGAACTGAAGAAAAATTAAGATGAATACCTAGAAGCCCCGCGTGAGATCGAAGTGTTGGCACCGGGGATAGTTTGAAATTGAAACCTTGTTCTGGCAACTTTGAATAGCCAGTTCCGCTTTTAGGTCAGCCACAAAGGAGCCTATTAGTATGGATAACAGATTTGGAACAGTCTCACATTGGATAGAAGCACTCAGAACCAGAAAAGACCACAGAGAAGCCCATCTGGACTCGTCCAACATCCGAAGCATACAAATGTTCTATAAAATACCAGCTGTGTCCTTTGACTACAACGAAATCAGACTTACTAATGAGCTTTTCGGCGACAATTCCGGGGCAGAACCTGCCCTCGTTATGCCCGAGCTCGATTCCATGTCGTTATTGGAAAAAATCAGGGGAAGCACCGGAAGAAGAGGGCACGAATGTGTCACGAGGAAGCCGGTTATCGTTGAGAATCCATTGGTCAGTGCCCATGAGGATGGGTATCGCTGGCAGTACCGGCTGAAGTGGAACGGAAGTGTTATAGACGTTTTGTAACACCACAGTACAGATGGCTCAACTGGGGCAAAATTTCAGAAGGAGCGTTAGATGGGACGCCCTGATATCACATGATACTTCCACCGAATAAAGATAGAGCTTGACCACCGGCCACTTGTGATCTGTGGTAGTATTTTAGTTCTGCCATTTGATTGTTACTCTTGAGAAAGTGGTCAGATGTGGACAAGAAAATCAGAAGATCAAGTGTCGGTCCGTAATGAAGACCGGAGTAGCTAGAATATCAGACCCACGTATTCGACAGGCGGAGACAATATCAAAGGCCTCTGCCCCAAGTAGCATCGATAGAAATAGCCTGAGAGCACATTTTAGACGAGCGGAAAGGGTTTATAAATGCACGAGTAAAAAAATAGAGTGGTTAGTCATCCGATCAGCGTCGATCTCTTGCCAAAATCGGCCGTCCGGTTACGGAAGACGCCGGATGGTCTCAGTCATCATCCGAGCGCATATGTGAGTGAGGTTTCATAAGAGCAAAATTCGCGATGGTCCGATCCAAGTATTGTTCGAGGTTTTTTTATCCCCAATCAACTCGTAAAGGGACAACCACGGGCGCAACATGTTCAGAGCAGCAGCCAGCTCCAGTTCGACACCAATAGTATCAGCATCGGGTTGGCGTAGTCGGATTCACCATGCGCACGCATTGGGACGCAGGACGATGAGCACGATGCCTGAGGAATCGAAGCAGGTAAAGCAAGGTGACGCAGCGCGTAAGTATTCAGGAGATTCCAGTTTCACTAGATGGATGACCGATACGAGAGAAGCTAGACGCAAGGTGACCATCCAACGCCTACAGCAGATGAAGGAAGCCGGGACACCGATTGCGATGCTTACAGCGTATGACTACCCGACAGGACGCGCCTGCGAAGAGTATGGAGTCGACATCACACTTGTGGGAGACTCACTCGCACAAGTCTGCCTCGGGTACGACAGCACGACGCGTTTGACGTTACCCGAAATGCTGCACCATGTCCGAGCCGTGGCTCGAGGGAGCAAAAACCCTCTCCTCGCTGTCGATATGCCTTTTGGTTCGTATCATTCGGGTACGGAAGATACGGTTCGGAACGCGGCGCGGATTATTCAGGAAGGAGGTGCGGAGGCGGTGAAGCTTGAAGGCGGTGAAGAAATCTTGGAGAGTGTATACAGGCTGACGCGCATTGGCATTCCTGTAGTCGGCCACGTCGGATTGTTACCCCAAAGACACGTCGCTAGTTCGGGTTATCGAGTGCAAGGGAGGAATGCGTCTTCAGCCAGCTCGATCTTCCGTGCCTCGAAAGCGTTAGAGGAGGCCGGTGCGTTCGCCATCGTGCTGGAGGCAATACCTAGTAGGCTCGGGGAACACATAACAAAGAAGCTGCGCATACCTACAATAGGAATAGGAGCTGGACACTCAACAGACGGACAAGTTCTGGTCTGGGATGACATGATGGGAACGTGGAATGGGCACCAGGCGAAGTTTGTGCGGCGATTCGGTGACGCGAAACGAGAGCATAAGAGAGGGGTGTTGGACTACGTGGATGCTGTACGGCAACGCAGCTTTCCCGCGGTGGACGAGAGCTACGATATGGACGAAGTGCAGTGGCGATTGTTTCTGGACGCTGAAGGAGTATGATCATGAGACTCTTATCGATACAGATGGTTCTTGTGTTATTGTTTTGTTGAGCAATGAGAAAGAAAAGAACATCATAATCACCACATATACCCTTTTTGCGTGCTATGCGACGTAAGCTAGCTCGCTGTTCAGGTGTGGGGTCTGTGCTGGTAGAGCGTAGTTAACGAGGGCAAGAGTTACGAAGAAGCCGAGATGTGCAGGTTCGTTTTAGTTAGCACGGCACGAGACGCGCTGTTGCGGATATTCAATCAGAAAGAAAGGCTTCTCTTCTCTCCCACCATCATCATGTCCAAATTTCTCAAGAAAATGTTTCAGCATAATTCACCGTTTCAAGACGCAAAAACCGCGGTACGCCCTCGCGAACCAAAACTCGTTGTCGCCCAGTGAGCTTGCTACCTCTCGTTGTTTTCCACTACGTCGCTAATTCTTTGATTAGCTTCATGGTCGGGAATACGGCAGTAAATCATCACGATAACCACGCCCAAATTCCGCTTAGTTAACTATATCCCCTGTTTACAGCCGTACAACTTGGCCGATTGGGAAGAGGACATTAAGCTTGCCAGCGAACATGGAATGTAAGACGCCTGACTTGCGGAACGCAAACGAGACCTTATATTTTCTAAAGCGATGGCTTTGCTCTCAACGTTGGAAGAGAAGAATGGCAATTCGATCAGGTCTCCGCTTGCTTCGAGGCAGTGGAGAAATCGGGCGTAGACTTCAAGTTCTTCGTTAGCTTTGATATGTCGTGCGTCGCGATCTCGATAAAGATAAAGGTTACTGACACTATTTCCGACCAGTTCACTTGCTTCATCCACTGCCGAAGACGTTGGTTTTCTCAGAAAATACGTTTCAGAGTTTGCGTGCCGTCCACATTATTTACATCACAATGGAAAGGCGCTTGTCTCTACATTTGCTGGAGAAAATGCTCTCTTCGGATGTACGGATATTGACTCAGGGTGGATGCAAGTGAAAGAAGCTCTTGAGAAAGTCTGCCCAGTACGCTTCGTTGTACCTTCGGTGAAACAACCCAAGACGCTAAGTTGTAGTACCCTCTCAGATTTGCCTCGTGCCTAGCTTCTTCATAGAACCAAGAAGGTTCCGTTCAATGAGGTGCCTCGATGGTGTATTTAATGTGCGGTTCTACTCCTCCGAGATATTTCATGGTGATAGACTTGTATCTAGTGGAACGGTTGCTGGCCTATTCACCTGACACCTGATTCGACTGCAGAAGAGATTCGACATCCAAGACTACTGTCGGACGTAGAATGCCTGCATAGTTTACACCATTCTAGCGGGAGAAGAAAGGTCTTCATGGCGTCTGTTTCACCTTGGTTCTTCACTGTACGTGTTTCTAAGAAACTGCTTGCACTCGTTTCGCATGACCGTTGGATATCCACTGAAAGTTAATTGATAGCATTATGGAGAGGAATCCTGGAATAAGAATGTAATTTGAAGTCTGGTTCAATTCTGACGCTTTGCAGTGCTGATTTTCGAACGAAGTGGATCTATCACTCTGATTATTGGCTTCTAGTTCGAAGATGGCAACAGCTTATTGCAATGCGTCATGACATCGATATTGTACAGATCATCTCGTGGAATGGTACGCCTTGACCCAACTATGGTGTACACTGACCGCCAATCTACGCAGATTACGGCGAGTCACATTATGTTGGCCCTATCAAAGGAGCACAACCAAACTCGGAAGCATGGGTGAATGGTTTCGATCATACCGCGTGGCTGCACCTTTGCGGATACTTCGCACGTTTATTCAAAGTGGAGAATACAACGACTGTCCATACTGGAACCACCATGAAAATTGATGAAGATCGTGTCTATGTGTGGGCAAGGCCGCACCCTCGGAACGCAGAGGTTCAGGAAGACTCAGTGGGAAGACCAAAAAATTGGGAATTGGTGAGTCATCGTTGATTTGTTCCAGCCGATAATGGTCTTACACAATTCGAATTTGAAATGCCATCAACTCTCAAGACTGGTGATTTCTTTTGGGTGGTTATCCTAGCAAGCGCACCAGCACATGTTTCTTTGTGGACTGAGAATAGTTATGAGCAACATTCAAACCCTACCCAACTCAATTCACCTTCTGATCCGGGACCGTGGGTAGTGAAAAATACAATATCTGCTGGTTTATCAACTCTCGCGTGTCCTCTGGTTCCAGGAGGCGGCATATTTGTACAGCTAGTACGGCAGGATGAAGTGATCATTGACTTCCACCCTTCAGACTTCATCTTCGACCCTTATCCAAAGACGTATAATTTTAATGCATACGTCGCAATGTATCCCCCTATGACCTCCTAGATCAAACTTTATGGGAAAAAGAAACCACACTGCCTCCCGTCCCAACCGAAGCACAGGAGAGCTGACCAACGGGGACTAGGCACGTCCGCGTTTCCTTTTGTGGAAAGCCTCCAGATTGAATTTGTCGGTGATCCCGGGCAATGCGTGGTCGGAGTTCGGTATATTGGAAACGGGAATTGCGCATTATTAAAATTCGGTCTCTTCCATTAGTGATCATGACTCAAACCTCCCCTTTGCCGAACCAAACGGACGGCTTTCTTGTTAAAACACTTCTATCTACCCAAGCGCTGACTGGCTAGCAACCCAATACGTGGACATCTCGCTTGTCCAACAACAGGTCACGATAGGCATGTCCCATGCTTGGAACATCCCGACGGATGTGCTACCTTACATCATCTCATACTTGAACGAGCGTACCGATCTCTACAATTCAACTTTGGTGAATAAAGCATTTTACGCTGCAACCATTCCCGTTTTGTACGAGGAACTAGATTCGCGGCTTATCAGCTCCGAGAAGGCGAGATCAAAGCCTTGTTTTACTTCGGATACCCCTGAACGTCTTACCCTTTGCTCACACAGGGTCTTATCATTCACCATCCTGCTCAGACGCTTATTCAGAATCCAAAGCTCGCAAAATACGTTCGATCTGTCAAGGAATCTGGTATGTTGCTGTAATTCGCACCTCGTGATCGTCGGAAAACGAAAACAGAAAACTTGTCATTCCTTTCTCACCTACAGGCACGATACACGGAGCACCACAAACACGAGCACAAAACATACACGTATTCGCCGTGCATGCATTGAGTCTTTGCACCTCCCTTCGATCTTTTTCATGGGTAGACGATAATTTCCTTCCGGACGAGTTGTTCCTTTCTATCCTTGAAGTGTTAAGGACTCTCCCGCTTCGGGAACTCACGATTCGAACGTTTAAGAACCTTGGTGCCTCCGTTTGGGATGCGCTTCATCTTTTCAAGGGACTCCAGGTAAGTGTCTTTTGCGTTATTATGACGGTTTGTTCGCATGGTATGAATGTGCCTTGTAGAGTGTTTCTATTTTCTGTATGGAAGGTCCACCACGGATCCTACATGGTTGGTCAGAGACGCTTGCTCCAACCTTGACGCGCTTGGATCTTGGTGTAAGATGGTTTTATCGTTATCTGTTTATGATCCATGAACTCATTGTTTCCATACAGCGCTGCTCTGGTGTCCCACCAACTTTACTACTAGGCGTCTTCTCTCATCTTAAATCACTCACACACCTTCGTATTAAAGGTGCTCATTCACCGTCGCTTCCGTATCTTGTCGCTGCGCTTCCGCGTCTCCGAAGCCTGGACACCGACTACTCGGAAAGTGTCACAAGGGTTCATCCAAAACAACTCCAGATGCCAGCTCTCGAAAAATTGACACTGCGAGCTGGGAGTATAGATGCTGCCGGTCCAGCCGGACTTTGGAGTTGCGCACAGACTTTGCTTTCTGGAAAGAAACAGTCACTTCGAGAACTCCGCTTTCAATTCTTCTCGACTTCTGGAGAGGCGAGTGTCCCTAGACCGTTCATCCTTTTCCTTGCACACACACATGGCGTTACACTTGAGCGAATCCTAGTGGGTACGACATTATTAACACTGGGTGACGTCGCTTGTCTATGCGATAAGTTTCCGAACCTTGTAGAATTGTCGTGTGCGATTCCCAATAGTGACGTTGTGAGTTTGAAGGGTGCTATTCTTTCAAGAAATCGATGACGAGATTTGCTTTCTAGAAAGAAATATGCGATGCCACCGAACATGCGTATAGTTTACGCTCGATGAGGATCAATAGACGCCTCTTTCCATCATCGCTGCTACGCTCACCACTTTCCAAAAACCTTGGAAAATCCGTGAATGCTCTAAGCAGGTCACTACTATCGTCACCTAATGGCGATGCATGTGATGTGGGGGGCGGTCCTAGCTCCGAAGATCCATTCACTATTGTGGATGCGCGGAATATGATGCTTCGCCCGCGTTCATGCTTAAGGCATATCACTGTCGGTCTGGTTGCTTTCAAGGTGAGTCCATGCACCATCGATGACGCATTCCACGCCATTCCTTCATGAAATACTCATGCGCTTTTTGTGTGGCTATCAGGGAGAGTGGGTTTACGATGCAGACGCTCCAGAGCGCGTTCGCTTCAAAGTTGAGCAAGTACAACTCGAGGACACGCGTGGGGAAGCGTGAGTCTGACGGCTAGAGCTCGGGAGGAAAAGAGGGGGGGATTGAATGTGAAGGATCATTTCGTCGAATGCGTATCATTGCAGGATTCTTTTCTTTTCTTTTTTGGTGTACACAGTGCACGTCGAGGCGCCGAGACCTGTTGGCTCCTGCAGGAGGCGGTTCTCACGTTTATATTCTCAGGATTCCACTCACGATATTCCGAAGAAGGTCTGTATTGAGAGAGATATAAATTGCATTAATATTCTTGCTTCTGTGAGTGCAGGAGCCCTGTACGTCGATCACCGATTTCTATAAATAGGTAACTCTGCATGACGTAATACTGTCGATCTACGATTGATGCTAAGGGCACAAGCAAGAAAATGCTTTGTCCGCCCTCTTCGACGATGAGAGGTGGTTTATCGCACAGAGCCCCTCCCATCCTATCCTTAAGCTCGCGTATAGCGACGCAAATCGAGAGACGCGCAGGACTTTTCATTCGACATACATCTTGTAAACACGTCGATTCTGCGAGGAGCTACCAGACGATCTCGTCGGCATGCATCAAGCGATTTCCACTTTATAATCTACGTATACGCGATTTTAGCCCTTTTAGGTCTGTTGTGTTGGAAGGTCGACTAGGCGCTTTGGATT
The DNA here is from genome assembly GCA_024712875.1 of Inonotus hispidus. Lineage (NCBI taxonomy): Eukaryota > Fungi > Basidiomycota > Agaricomycetes > Hymenochaetales > Hymenochaetaceae > Inonotus > Inonotus hispidus. The sequence continues at coordinate 415,437 of CM045722.1, read as the reverse complement.
TTGTTCAACGACGGCAAAAAAGTCGAAAGGCGCGAAATGACGAAAAGGAGGTGATAGACGCGGAAAAGGACTCGGTGATTGGTGATGACCCGCCGCTGTTTGACAAGAAGCCGGGTTTATGGGGCCGTTGGGTGTACATGTTGTTGGTGGTGGACGTGCTATTCGTGTGAGTTGTGGCTTGTTCCAGTGCTTCGCCTCGTCCATTCATTACCACCTGTTCGAGTCTAACGAAACGTGTTGTCATTATTCTCATTATAACTTCCCTAATACCTTCACTGACAACATGTCTTTGCATAATAGTGGAATAAACATAGACCTGGTAATGCGAAATTGGACACACGTCGTCGACGCGTCCTCTCCCCCAACACCACCTGAATCCGACTCTAACCAAGACTCACCGTCGAGTGCCAGTCCTGGTGATAGGTACCAGCTGCGACCACTATGGCAGCGACTCGCACTCTCAGGTTTTGAACTATCCATGGGCGTATTAGCAGGAGCTCTAATCCTCGCCTCGCAAGACCGTGTAATCTGGCGACTCCGCGTACAACGCGTCCCAATCAACTCGTTACCTCCCAGCCGACCGGGAATGAGACCCCCACCAGCTGCCACGTCCTCCTCCCAAAAAATCAACGTTCTCGCTGTGGAAACGGGCTCTGGAAGGAAGAAACGATTCCTCATGCGCGATTGTATGCTTCTTCCCGGGAGGGACCTCTCAGAACTCATCATTGGCACAACGGCTGTCAAAACGCAATTTATGTTGTCCATGAATGGTGCTCGGGTATTGGACCTCGCAGTCGATAACATCAGCGATAGTGAAATTCTCAGTAGGTTGGCGAGAGATAAGGAGAAGGAAGAAGATGCAGAGGTGATTAGTTATTTTGCGCCTGGAGGGATGGATGCGGAGAATGAGGGGATTCGTACTTTGAGGAAGGCATTGGCTCTTGCGTGGGTTAGAGCTGGGGGGTCGTTGAAAGTACCGAAGGTCACGGTTCTGCGAGGTCGGTGGACCAGTGGACCTGTGACAGAGCCTCGCTAGATATGGTGGGACACGCCCTTCCATCCTCATCCACGCTCCCCTAAAACACTCTACTCATCGCTTGTAGATTCTTCCTGAATGGACCCTTTGATGATACCTACGCTTTCTAGATGTATGGAGGGGATGGATGATGGGAATACGATATTTTGCTAGCATCAAGTACAAGGACCCACACCGTATTGAAGCCGTCCTGCCTGGTTGCTTCGCTCCCGAGCCCACTGTACACTGGTCTCCTGCTCAATCCATACCCATAGCCACCACTCGGGGTTGATTCATTACCACCATGTGTCCACAACGGTTATAGTGTCGTGATCCTTCATACATTAGAGCCAATCTATATCAATCGACAATCTAATGGTGGAAGATTTAGACTTCTAATATAATAATAAGTAATTAGTGCTTAGTACACATACACATGTACGATACTTTATGACGCTGGGTAACACGAGGGAGGGTTGATAGATAAGAAAGGAAGAAGCTATTACGGGTTACATGAATACATAATCTACATCCGTCTTTGGTGTCCCCAAAGCGATCCGAGTGAAAACGCCTGAAAAGAGAGAGCAGAGAAGTAAAAGAAGCGAAGGCAGTCCATCCTCCAGGGATTCGACGACGCCTTTCGAAAAAACCGCACTAACGACTCGCCAAGTTCGGTACCTCATACGTAAACTTTCCCTCACCCACTTGAATCCGTTCTCCAAACGCGCTCTCAAACTCCCTAAACATATCCTCCCCAAGAACCGCAAAAATCACCCGCTCAAAACTTTTCTTGAACCTCGCATCTTCCCTCCCCAATAAGTCCGCACAGATCTGCGCTACTATTCGTACATCATTCTGAAAGACACCACAGCCCCATGCGCCGAGGACGAGGTGACGGACGTTGTTGCGTTCAAAGGCGTAGAGGACGCGTGAGGCTCGTTCGCGCATTATACGTTGAATTTTGAGGGATTCGGATTTCGGGGAGAGACGGCCCATTATGGATTGTCTGACTACTCCGGCGTTGACTGCGGCTGCTGTTACTATGTCTGCGACTACCGGTCGTTGCCAGATGCCTAAAGGAAAAAAAATACCATGAGCATAAAAGTACATATGAGAGGCGTAAGGGAATAGAAACGATGAAATCAATCATTTTGCCGAGAAGTCATGGAGTGATTAGAAGACTTCTTGAATAATAGAAGATACGACCGAAGAAGCGAGAAGAGAGATTGATTAAAAGGTATCAGGACAAGATATTCTCACCTTCGTCGTCCCGGATTAGCAAGACATTGGGCGAATAAATCATAGAATGCGAATAATACCCAGCTTGAGGATCATGTCGATGTAAAGTATAAAACGGTTCCGCAACAGGTGTTTTCAACGAAGGATACAAGGTCGACGATCGAGCGATTGTCTCTTCTTGAGCCTGTGCACCGTTTAGGAATCCACCACCTGGATTCTTGGCCGAAGCGAAATTAAGAATCCCAATTTTGTTATCTTCGCGCTCGGTTTCGACGAAGGATAGTGACGAGAAGCTTGAACGGGCGGTGGTGGTTGCAAGGAGTCGGGCACCGGCGAGTGTGGATGTTTGCATAATGAGAATCTTGCACTCCTTCTTGTCTCTCCCACTACCCGCTCCACCGATTGTACTAGGTGTAGACGGTGCGCGATTAGCGCCGCGCACGAGACTTGGCGAACTCCCATTGAGACTTGCCGACGAAGACGACGCGGATGACTGCCAAGTCGACAAAACGCCTTCGGGAGAGTATAGCTTTGTATTCTCTACGCATCGCACGATAGCGTCTGAAATGAATATCTCCCCTACGTCTTCGACGATATACGACGCACGTTCGATCGCGTTGAGTGTGGACCCTGCGATTTCGACAAAGCGTTTCTTTCTTGGGTTCTCCTTCCCGCGCATCGTAGTCATATATCGTGAAACAAGTCTTGTCTCCGCGTAACCTCGCCTTAAAGAGAGGTGGTTGTGGATGATAATAGGAAGGAGGGAATGATGGGGACAGACGAATATATGTAGTGCCCGTGCAGATGCGCGCATTTCATTTCGTGACTGTGTCAATCCAAAATGAGTGATCGACAGCTTTGACTCACGAGTTCCCATCATCAACCAACTTCGATAACTCACTTCATCCCAAACTATATTTTTCAATTTTTTCGTTTCAAACGAGTGATTTATTATGACTCCATGTAGTAGCATCGTTAGCTCGGCTTTCTATTAGGCAAGGAGCTTCGCAGACTCCTTTAGCACAACGTATACCGACTCGTTTGATATACAGCCATCCTTCATCACAATTAACCGGCATTTTTGAACGGACGGTGGCGTGTCTGCATACCTTATTTCAAGCCGTTGTTTCGAAATCTTCAGAATCTAGTTTCTTTCTGATTGAGTGTGAAACAAACCATCACCAGTTCACAATAATTAGACAATCAATCAAGGGGAAGGAGAATTTTCGTGCCCTTCTCTTTTCCACTGGGACACCTCGGCTCAGCCCTAGCTGAACAATTTTTACACTATGTTGTCGAACAGGTCCCGAATAGCGAAGATGAGCTACCGGAAAGCGCGACATTTTGGCACTCGAATGTAGCTGTTCCGCTAGGCGCGCTGTTCGTCATCATAAGTCTCAGCTCAGAAAGGTAGAATATGTGGAAATAGTAGAGAGCTCACTGGAGATCGATCTCTGATACCGTGATATTATTGCATCTTCCGCCCGGTGAGCAATCTAGGGATGCAACCGTTTTGCTCGTACCGGTTCCCGTTATACTTTCAATAGAAAAGAGAAGCCACTATGAGGTTGAAACGACCCTATTTAGCCGGATCACTCACCGAGTGAACACGATATCCTGAATCAAGGTATTTGAAGGAAACTTCGCGCAATCGTCCGCGGAAGTCATATAACACTAAAATTTGAACGGATAATCACTCGTCATTTCTCCCTCAGTGCCTCCGCTCCTAATCAAACGCACCTGATCTATGACGATCGGGTGGTCCACGGCACTTTCGACGAAATCCTCAAAGGTGATGTTCCTCACAATCCCGCTTCCGACACCCGAACCAGCCCAACATTTGATGCGTGCGCCGTTCTGCGCATTAGACATGCGCACGTTACTAAATGTATCCAAAGTCGGTATGAGGAGAAAAATAACTGAAACCGTTCGACATACGTTGATGTAACGTTCTCGACGATATCAAACACGCCTTCGAATTGCCCGAGAGAACCGACAGAGATCCCGCTGCGAGATATAACGTCAGCGACAAATTTTCAAGAGGTATGTTAATGTTATCCAAAAGCACTTACTGAGAGCCAGAACAGGTCAAATTGGAAACGAGAATGTTCGTCGCGTCTATAAACGGAAATATTCACATGCGCGTTTCATTACGTCTCGAAGGTATGAGACTCACTAGGCTTGAAGCTCACACAGTCGTCTCCGTTATCGATAACACTATCCTTGATGACAACTTGGTCCGTACGATAAATGTCCCATCCATCCGTATTTGCGATTTTCGCATTTGATGTTGAGACCGCAGAGATATTGATATTTGAGTAAGTCACATTGATAGACGAATGTGCTAGGTTGAACCATTCCGGGGAGTTAATCATGTTGATATTCTGGATATCCAATGTCACAGTAGGGTGTTTATATAATGAAAAAAACTTTGGAATATACCTCGACGAGGACATTTGTCCCATTAAAAATTGTAAGTATAATAGGACGAAGGAGCGACGAGTTTGAGCGGCTTTTGGACGATCTGTTACCCACTCGTAGATATTAGCCGAGGATTTACTTACAACGCGTCATACCACACCTTCACCAGAAGCATCAGCACGCATAAGTCAGGGCGATCAAGCATTGCTCACCTGACCGGAACCATCAAGAGTTCCTCCACCATCTAACGCGATGTTCGTCCCACCAAGTAACCAATAGGTGATTTGTGTCTCTACACGCGCAGTCAAGTTCTCACCCTCAGCCGATCAGTGAGTGATTAAACGCTTACGAAACGTAATCGGAAACGCGTTCTGGACAAGTGAAGATGCCATAGTGTTAGATCTTGGTCCGGGCCATCGTCCTAAAGTGACTAACCGAAACCCAATAATCAATGTCTGGGTTGAATTTGACAATACCCTCCAAGAGCTAGAAAAAGAGGACATATCAAAATTATTGATGAGCATCTCAAACGAACGATAGAAGGGGAAACGTACGATATGCTTCTCTTGTGCTCTGGTCATATCCATCTTGGTACTGATATTGAGCGTTGTTCCTGGGGGAATATGTACTGTTGGGCATGCAGGATCTAGGACAGCTGACACGAAGTGAGGGGCATCATCGTATCCACTAGCTGTGAGAGTGCACGACGAGCCAAAGCTGCGTAAGGCACCAGATGTTCTGCATGTACACAAAAGACCGAGAAAGAGGAATAGAAGGGTATTTCCCTGCATTGCAGAGGATAGAACACCGAACTTCGAACTTGAGCAACAGAAATCTCTGGCGATGAAAACCGAGTCGGAGGACTAGAAGCGCGCCTTCATTATATACGTGAATGCCTCACCTCCGCATTCTATTTATAAGTTCAAGAATCCGCGATGTTGCTGATGTGTTACCCGAGTACTTTGGGGAATCGTTGAACGGCCCGTTCTTTCCAGCAAATGAAGGCTCCTGACGTATCATAAAACGGTCCGGGGAAAGAGCTCCTCGATGTTTTCTGGGGATATTATGTATCTCGAAGCTCGTGAGAAGCGGCTAGGAACATGGAGCCGGTTGAGTAGTAGTCACGAGGATAAAAGAACCACAGTTCTTATTGAACCCGGAGAGAATAGAATATCTGGTGTACGGGACAAACCGGCGAAAAGTGTGCTAGCAAGACCGGAGAAGAGACGACAGAAAGCCAGGGGGGGACGTACATCCCAACTCAAACAGTCTGCAGAAGAACTATTAATGTAGACACGTTTGTTATTTGAGTCTCTGTTTTAGCCTCGCTGCTGGTTGAATAGTTGTGCATTGACCCGGGGGTCATGATCAATCAAAGTCGGAGCGTGTTGAACCGTCAACACTATAGGTTCGTTGGAATTTTTTGTCGGTGGTGTGGTTCTTAATGGTTAGAAATAGTGGGGACTGGCAATCCCTAGGTGTCTCGCGTGCGTTCCCACGGGCCTGCCGCGTCGTGCCAGTGATCGACGCAGCACTAAGCGTTTACCGGTTTTTTAGAGCCTGTATGCACCTCGTTCTCCTCCTTCCACAATGCAGGGATTCCTTTTTTTTGTGTATGGCAGCTCTTTTTTATGTATGATTAAGAAAACGTTCAAAATGTTTTTTCCAATTTACAAAAACCCATTGAGATATACTTCATATCTCAGCAACAAAGCAAGATAAAGAGATTTCCTCTGAACAAATTAAAGAAGGGATTAGTCCTGTCCCTCTCATGTATTGAGTTCATTAGTTTCTTAAGTGGTTGGTCAGTAAAACATGATGTGGTACTGCAGTTTGCACTATGTAAATTATCCTAATCGGGTAGAGATAGATCACATGACATGGCAGACAGACACTGGACTCGATACCGGATTACTCTGACTGACCAGGTCTTGAAGAGAAAAGATAAAACATTACTTGGAAGGGTTCAAATTTGTAACATGGCAGTTTTCATATGCATAGACGGTTTCCTAGTAACGCACTAGGCTGGTATGTCGTTTATTGCAGTAGTTATCCTAAACAAATTACTAGCAGTCGTGATTAGTATTTATACCAACTAGACGCCTACAAGTGATGCTGATAACCTTATTTATGTCAGGGTAATAAAACAGACAAGAAAGTGTTCTGCATTACCCGAATTATTGGCTCATTGGCCGGCTACACAGAAAGGGTTTTGTATACCTTGCATATATGCATCCCAGATTCTACAAATAGACTGAATTTTTTTGAACTATGTGACATAGATCATTCCTGATGCGAATATGCATTTATATAATTAAAAAACCTAGAAATTATCGGCTGGGAGGTTGTAGATGCAAGGACAGAAAAGCGGTAAATGCATAAGATGATTCATAACCAGTTTTAGCAATTGTACAAACTCCGCTTGAAAAAAAATGGCACGCGCGTCACTTAGGAATTGCGAGTTCCCAGAAATAGAATCTCTGCTCGTTAGGTCGGACTCGTGACCCAGTGACGATCATTATGTAATCGGTAACCCTGATGACTCGATACATTGACGCCAGTTCTCAACATTGTTACAACCCCTGAAGCTGAATAAAAACGCTGCGATACCATCGCACTATATTACAGCAGTATGCAACATTCAGTGGATTTCGAGGCACTCTCTGCTCTCGAGCGGGCGGCAGGACCTGTCTGGACCATGATGGACAATTTCACAGCTTTGTTCGCTGAATAGTGAGTCGATAAACTGATAACTTCCAGAGTTCTCATCCGATTGTCTTTCTTGTGTAGTGAAAACTCTGATGATGACGTTGCGATTCGCCTCGAAGCCATGCAGAAGTCGTATGCATCGTCGCTACAGTTACTGCACAGACTGCAGATATTCAAGAAGACTATGCACGATAGAATAGAACAGTTTACACAGACAATTGAGCGATCCGGAAGCCATATCTCCCGCACGTCTCTGGATTACGGGATTAATCTGCTTCCGGACGAGGTCCTTTCCATGATATTTGTTCTTGCTGCAACAAAACTGGAGGAGAAGGTGGCTTTGTCCCTCGTCTGCAAGCGATTCAGAAGGGTGATGATGTCGATGCGGAAGATGTGGGACGGATACATGCTCGAGTCTAGCCAGTCTCCGGAACAGATTATCGCAATTGCGGAGGGACACGGATCCGCTTCCCTGAAAGCTAGCATATATGACTCGGCTGATCTGCCCTTTGGCGTAAAAGACCGGATCGACGGGTATGAGGTCGATTTCGCAGAGTACTCACTCTGGTACTACAAGTTCTGTGTGGGTCTGATTATGTCATTTAACCCAGAACATCTGGAATTTGTTGACTTGCTTGAACGGGACTGGGAAGAGATCGAGCCGATCCTAGGCGGCGCGAACGTGCAAAAGCTCCATAGTTTGGTGATGGTAGATGAATCGCGAAACCCGACCACCATGCGTCTTCTCGAAAGGTGGAGCATACCCCAGCTTCAAAACCTAGAGGTCTCCTTCGTCCCGGGAGCCGGACTAGCGGGGAGCCTAGTTCAGCGCGGTTTGTTTGGAATTGAAGAAGCTGAGTTTTACTCTCTGAGGAAGTTCTTTGCAGCGGCAAAGTCTCTTCAGGAACTACAACTTTTCCTCTCCAAGGACACAAGACGTTTTTGCGAAGTCTGCGATCTCCCTTCGCTCCGAAGTTTGGTGGTCAATTTCGTTCCCCGTCCGCCTCTCGTCAGGCACTTGATTCGGTTTCGACTATCTGGGTTTTCGACGTACCACAGCCATTCGTTGTCCGAGATGCTCGACTTCTTATCATCGTTAGAAGCGCTCCAAGAGCTTACCATTGACGAGTCCTTCGAATACTCCGATACAATTGACACGTTACCAACAGTGAATATGCCTAGCCTTGTTTCGGGTGATTTTCAAATGATAATTCCGATTTTGGTTGCGAAACTCCGTATGCCCGCCCTTCGGACTCTAAAGCTATGGCTACACAACCTTGACGAACTGTCACCGATAACTCGGAACGAATTCCGCTTTTCCTTGCAGTCCATGTCTTCGCTTGAGGAGCTCGAGTTGTATGGTAGAGGGGACGTCGCTATTCTAGATGAGATCATCAGATATGCTCCTTCGCATCTCGAATCGTTCTCGCTGAAGGACTGCGAGTGCTCTACTATAGGCGGAGAATACAGGAACACCTCCCCCGCGCCTCCACGGAAACTTGTCGACTTTAGGGAGTGTTGGGTCTATTCGGATTTCATTCCCGCCTTCGTTGGTTATCTGCAGGCCGTCGGGTTAAGCGGGATGCAAATTCAGTTTAATAACTCTAGGAAGTGGACTAAGACAGATGATGTGGTGTCAGTTTTCGAGCTATGAAATATTCTGCAGCTTTTAAGTGTTTGTGCCCTTTGGATTACTGCACTACGATATAGTTGGATAACAAGTGCGTGGCATGATAATACTAGCCTAAGGTCTTATTGGGATTGGGACAAGCGGAGCTTATGTATGCATAGGAGAACAACATGGTAGATGTATAAACCAGGAGGGCCAATATTGTCAAGGAACATGCAGAGCAAGGACATCCATGCATGGGATCTACAATTTGTACACTCTTTGTTGAGCAATATCATCGTTGTTTGAAAGTAAATCGAATCGACGACTTCTTTAGCTTGAGTGCCAACTAGTGATCAACAATGCGACACTAGAGTTATTAATTGGCCATCAATGGTATTCAAACCGACTGTGTAATATAAAACTGACATGTCACTGACCTAAGGAAAGAAAGAACTCTCGTGTAACTGTATGAGTATGTGTTTCCGCACCCGGGAATAATTTTGTCATGTAGAATTGATATGTGCACCTGGAGGAGGTTTGAATCCACGCTTGTCTTAAGCAAGTCTGGGGCGTCTAAACATGGGAAAATCTGACATAATACTGTATATGCCGTGCCTTACGTAAATTATCCGACCGATCGACGCGTGTTGCTCGCAACTTTTTCTCAGTCGACACTCATTTCGTACGTCTACCACGAACTAATTTCGTGTCCTTACCCAACCAATACAATCAATTCTAAAACGGCGCGCAAACTTGGATCCCTCTCTCTCTCGCTTCTCATCTGTACCTCTTTCTTTCAGCTATGTCGTTCCTCCATAAGTCTCAATCTCAACAAAAGCCACATTCCAGCATTAGCATCGAAACCACCAGCTTGAAATCTTCGTTTAGTGCAAAGCAGCAAGATGAATGCGAGCCTGAAGATGACCCTGTACCAGCATCGCCGGCATCAGTAGCGAGCGACTCGAGTGCCGGGAGTTGGGGAAAGATGTCTCAACTTTCTCGCGGACCGCCTGCTATTAGGAGGCACCCGGAGTATTATATTGATAGTGGCGATGTCGTGTTCGTGGTACGTATGAAGTCGCAGGATGGGAATCTCTGTGGCTGACATGACTTTATGGATAGGTTGAGTATACGCTGTTCAAAGTTCACAGCTACTTCTTTGTACGCGAGTCGACTAAGTTCCGAGATATGCTATGCATACCTTCCCGTACGGGGGCCTTGCTCAAGGCTTCATCTGACTCGTACCCTGTCGAGCTACGTGATGCATCAGCGAAAGACTTTGCCCGTTTCCTATGGGTGTTCTACAATCCGTACGTAATCCCACCCTTTCGTCACATTTGTGGTTCCCGCAAACTCAACCTATCCCACCATTCTGCTATTATCTCGTTATGGGTGCTGTCGCAATCAGCACCTACTCCTACGCTGCCTCAATCCCGAAATGGTCTTCCATCCTCCGTCTTGCTCACCTCTGGTCCTTCCCCCAAATCAAATCCCTCGCCGTGCGCGAAATGGACCTCCTCCCCATCTCACCTGTAGACAAAGCGGTAATGGCGAGAGAGTACCAAGTAGACCCAGAGAGAAGGTGGTTGGAGACTGCTTATGCCGCATTGGGAGCTAGAGAGGAGCCGTTGACGAAGGAGGAAGGCAGAAGACTTGGTTTGGATGTCGTACTTTTGCTAGCTAGGGTCAGGGAGAGGATTAGGGAGCGAAAGAGGAGGGAGGGTGAGGAAAAGGAAGCCAGGCAGGCTAGGGAGAAAGAAAAGTTAACTATGCGCACCCCACCGCCTGCGACCGCCCTATACGATCGCGAACGCGTTGAATGGGAGAAAGAAGAAGAGGAAGAATACTTCATTCAAAGGGCTGCCGCTATCGCTACTGCTCAAGGCCTAGTCAAATCACACAACCACAACGGAAATGCCTCGAACGCCGTCGTCGATAACAGTTCCCGTGACGACTTCCGCCCTGTCTCACCAGCACGAAGTGAACGATCTTATGACGACGACGACGACGACGACGACGACGACGACGAAATTGAGAACGAATGTGGGTACGATCCTAGGATGGCCGAATCAATGTATCTCCCACCTAAACCACCCTCTACCCAATCATCCCATCCCACGAAAACTCACTCAGCCGTCTCGAATTCGAACTCAAAACACCAAAATGGAGGTGCCAGCGGTGGTAACAACGGTACTAGCATGGTCGCATCCAGTGGCGGGAGCCACTCAGGAAGCTCAATCGCAACGCACCCGTCCTTCGCATCTTCGACGTCCTTGACAACCCCACCAACACACTCCATCTCCCAAAATCACCCTCATGTCCACCGCACCTCTAATTTCCCTCTTTCTCCTACCGCGCTGCACCAGATACATCAAATGCAACTACAGCATCAACAGCAGTCGCAGATGGAGAAAGGGATGACCATGAAGGGATATACGGAGGAGGACGTGTCAACTGTTAAGGAAGTGTTTGTTTCGTAAAATGTCACGTTTAGGTCAAATGGTTCAGGAAAGCTAGAAGTGGGGAGGGGGGGGGAACGTTTGACGGCGGTATATTTCCTTCCCCCTCCTTTTCTCTGGATTTTCTTTTTCGCTAGGTCCGGAAGGAAGGAAGTCAGCGGACAGCAATCGTTTGATGTTTTACTTTTCTTTCGAAAATCTCGGTAGTCGATGTGGGTTGGTTTCTTGATTTCTTGGACAATGCTATTAGTACTATCGCTATCGTCATGTACCCTGCTCTCTTGTTCCTTTCGTCCTTGGTCCTCTGTGCATCTGATCTGACATCTCGTCTCATTCCCTCGTCCCCTTTCTTGCCTGTACAATGTTTCGTGTCCCGTCTTATACGTTTACAGTATATTGTACATACATGCATACCTAATTCTTTCTGTGTGTGTTTGTTATCGTTCGTTAGCCATAATCCAGCGTTCGGAGCGGGGGAGGAATGGTATGAAATACTGTAAGCTCAAGCACACTGGTGATCGAACAACTTACAACTCATATGGGTGAAGTGGAGTCAGGCAAGTAAGACGGACACACCAACATCCGATGCAAAAGACGTGAAAGGATGCAGGTGCGATATATCAATGCAAAGACGTAATGCAAAAATATACAACGTACGACAGTGTGAACGCGAACAAACTCAGAACCACAGACACGAAAAAGACAGAAAAGAAGAAAAATTTAGAGAGAGAGGGAGTCCCAAATCCAAACCAAATGCAAAGCAATCCAACTGCCAAGAAAAAGAGGGAAAGGAAGGGAAGAGAAGAAAATAGGTTGACGGAGAAAGGAGGAAGGGAGGAAAGAAAGATGAGGGTTAGGTAGGGAAAGAGGGGTACGCCGAGATTAGATTGGACTGGGACTGGGATCGGGGTCGGGAGTTGGAGAAGGTGGTCAGCACAGGCAGACTTTCATGGCCAGGGTGAAGTTAACACCGAAAACGATGACACTGGGGGAAAAAACAAAAAAAGAAAGCACGGGAGACGAACCAGCGGTATAGAAATGGACACGTTTCATAACAGCGCGAACTCAAGAACAAAAAGAGGTAGACAGCGCATCGGTGTATTGTAGATCTGTAAAAGATGGTATGGATTTGAAGATGACGATGACTAAGATCATGTTGGTTGGGACAGCTTCTTGTAGAGCAGACGAGAAGAGACCAACAAGAGCGGATAATGCAAAGGCGGTACGCAAGAAAATCAAGAAATGATAGAACGAAAAAAGAGATAAGATCACAGGATCCTCCGTCGAGACCCACTCGACGACTCGTAACAAAATCGAATCCACCGCTCGGATGAAAAGAAAAAGAGAAAAAGGACCAGGTCTACTGAGCAAGAAAACAGTCACATCCCCAGACTCAGGGACGCATCCACCGACAACCGACCTTGCCTATCGACAACCTTACCGATCCCTACCAACACCCCCTACACCAGTAACAATCCCAATCCTCCTCGTTAGGGTACTACACCTCGTCGCTAACCTCTGTAGAGCCTTCCCACTTCCACTTCCACCCCCATGTCCTCTCTGACTCCGACTCCGGTTTTGCGCGTGGTGCATATGATGAAGGTGATGGTGAGGGTGATGAGACGAAATAGGAACCTTCCCAATTCCCCCGTCCACTTCACTCTTTATCCTACTCGTGATGATTTGGAACGTCGTCTCGGAACTCGAGTGGAAAGATCCTAGGGAGTGTTTTCTTCCCTTTTCCTCTTCTCCCACGTCTCCGTTAATGCCTTTGCGCTTGTCTTCGCACTCCTCTTCTTTTGCGGGTTGGAGGTTGATCGAGTGTGCATGCGATGGTCCGAAGCTGTTCTCGTTGGATTTGGAGTTATCGTTCTCCTGATCAGAGTCAGAGTCATCGAGTACGACGAAACTCTCCGTCGAAAGCGACCTTTCAGACGCTGCCGACGAGCGGTTAAGCGCGTATGGGTAGTGATGTTGCTGTAGATGGCGAGAGTGGTGATGATGATAGCGAGTCGGTCGTTCAGATAACGACCTCTGTGGAACGGTCGGTTTCCCGCTACTGCCATTCTCATCGGACCTTCGAGCTGGTGTACCCGCTCCAGAACGATCTACACCTCCGTCTCTATCTCCACCCTTCGAAGCAGGTCTGACGCCGACGACAGGAGGCGGGGATCTAGACTCAGGACTAGTTCCAAGTCCAGAACCAAGATTTGTAGTCGACCCTGAACCATACCCAAAAGCATTCCACGCTCCGTCCCTACTGCCAGAAGCAGGAGACGTAGGAGACGAGATTGAGCCGAATTTTGATCCAGAGCCGGTAGCATAAGGTCCCGCAGCCGATGCACTCAACCACGCTTCAGCAGTCGTCCTAGTTCCTCCCAGCCCGAATCCTGAACCTGGACCAGTTGGGCGCGGCGGTAGCGGTCTTGGCCTTTGATTTGCCTTCATCTGATTTTGAAGATTTTGAGTGCTGGGATAAACGGTGCAGTTTCCCTGAGGGAAGAGGTAGGGTGGCGAGTTCGGTCGACTCTCGTTACCGTCGTCGTTGCTAACAGCTACGTGTGGAAGTTGAGACACGAACTTCGACGATGACGGGATATTTGAGTATTGTGATGAGTCTCTGTAAGGATGAGCGTAAGGGAACGCAGAAAACTGAGTAGCTGCAGGTGTAACGAGCGCCGTCGCATCCGTCGTTGCCGGACTAATTGGACTCGTTGAAAAAAGCGGTGTTGGCTGAGATGGGAAAGCTGAGGTCGGTGACATTGATGTTGCTGGGAAGGAATCTGTCTCGGTTGGACTTGTAGGGAATGACAGTTGACTGCGAACTCGTGTAGTAGACACTTGCGTAAAGACTTGCGGCTGAGATTGTAACTGGTTTTGAGAAGTCGATGAGGACGAGACACCAGGACCTCCTAGCTGATTTTCCTGTAAACGTAAGACTTCTGTGAGCGCGATACAAAGGTTACTTATTGCTTTCAGACAAACCTCAGAAGCCCCTCCATGAATACTCTCCATTCCATCTTCCGGTCGCGGAGTATACGACGAATCGTAAGCCAGATCATACGGCGGAGGGTCCCGTTCAGAAAGTACCAGCCTATCACGTTCGCATTCACCATAATCCGGTGCCGTCTCACCCTCTGCAGCGCCTTCGGCGCTTGTATTAGCCAGCATCTCACTCAAATCCCCAGAAACACTTGCAGGGTCACCTAACGCATCCGAATCCCCTGCTTCATCATGCGCAGTGACAGACTGCAGTACGGGGGGCGTCCGGGCAAGCACTGGGTCGACTGGTGTACGCTCTGTCCTTCCGGTGTCCACTGATGCAGAAAGCGCCGACACATCTGTCTGGGGATATGTCGGTAACGGGACTTGTAGATGTCGATAGGGTAGAATTCTCGCTCTCGCTGCTTGCGCGCGAGCACCTGTCAACGAAATCCATTCCTCGGCATCTTCGGTACTGGTCGTCGATGTCCCAGGCGAAGTCGTCGTTGCCTCGTTCCATGTGGCATTTGAGATCGTTCGGTCATCTCCTTCGTCTTCGGTGTCAAAGTCGGTCTCCGTCAATTCATCCCGCCGTCGGAATACAGGCGACGGCGAAGATTCCCGCCAAGACTCCTCTTCCACCTTTTCCTCCGGTCTGTACACTAACCCAGATTCGTCGCGACTTTCACGCTCTACGTAGTGCCGTCCTTCTGTTCGTGATCCCGACCTTTGTCCCTCCTGATTATCATCCCGGGAGCCTGGATCGGTTTCGGAATCAGACTCGCTTTCTGGGGCGGCTTCGTCCCAACAGAGCGTTTCCCACGCAGTGCATGGATCATCGACCAGGGTCGAATCAAGCGCGAGTGACGTTAGCAGCGTACTTGACGCATTGAGAGATGATGGCCACGCTGAAGGTGCCAATAACGATGTGGAGCGTGGACTGTGGAAAGGAGGAGGAGGATTCATTGCACCAGGTTGACAAGGCCGATGACTGTATGCGTCTCTCGAACTAATTTCATCGTGCGCGATATTGTTGTTGGTGTTGTCAGAACCATCTTCTGGTTTACTCTCGCCGTGGAAAGAATACCGCGATGAAGGCGTTGATGAGCGGTAAGAAATCTCAGGAGGGGGGTGTTCATAACCCAGGCCGTTGGGAAAACCATAGCTCGCGAGATAGGCCCGCAATGGAGCGCTGTAGTCCGTGTTACGACTTGACGGTCGAAGAAATGCCGCGAAGTTTGTCCGCTCTTGCGTAGGAGTCGGCTCGGTAGAATCTTCTTCCTCACGTTCATATCTGTAATTGTCATCCTGTTCCCCAGCAGAACCCCCTAGTACACCGTGCCAACCATACCGAACACGCCGCCGCCGCCGCCGCCCTTCATCCTTGTTTTCCACACCATCACTATCACCATCGCTGTCACTGTCGAAATCCAAGTGCGACACACGTTCACCATCGTCACTATCGAGCGCTTCGGCAGGAACCGAGCTCGGACCTGGCCGTTCCGTTCGAAACAGATAGGGTTTGGCAACAGGGCCCCAGCGAGAAGGTGATACTCCAGAGGGTGAAGTCGCAGAGCTCGAGAAAACTTGAAGCGGGGCAGGCGCAGAGAGGGGTGCAGGAGCCCAGTTTGCGTTGAATGTAATGACGCTCGGTGTGTAACGAGTGGACGACCAAGTACCTACACTAGCACGTGGATCGACGGACAATTTAGAGGTGTCCTTGCCGACGTTCCATTTAGAAGATGATGCGGTCAGAGTGGCCATAGCGCATTCAGCCAGCTTTCCAAGCCAGTAGAGAGAGGAGGGGAGGGCGAACGATGAAGGAAGAAGAGAGAGAAAGGAGGAGGGTGAGTGGAGAGCGGGAGGGAAGCGGGGAGGAAGCACGCGTTCGAGACCTGTATAATCAAAACAGACGTCAAAAGAGTGTGAAAATAAGTATAATAATAATAACAGCAATACAATCAACTCACCTTCTTGAATCCTCGGCCACAAGACCAGCACGTAACTCGATAACGAATAATGGGTGAGTGAGAAAAATGGAAGGAGAAAGGATTGATAGTTAGTTATATTAACGAAGATCAGCAGTGAGACTGAGTTGGTCTTGACAACAAAGAGGAAAGGGAGAAGAGAAGAGAAGCAGCGCTATGGGAATTCAGGAAAGAAAAAGAAAAAGGAGAGTAAAAAAGACGCAAGGATGCAGGACGCACAAAGCACGCAGAGCAATGTACACAACACAGGACAAGAGCAGGGCAGGAGATACCAGACAATTAACCCGACATTTTAATAGCAATTGAATCTAATTTAATTGTTTGTCCATCAACTCCATCATCACAGGTCAGCCACAGCGTCCGAGCGGGCGTTCTTTGTCCCTTCCCTTCCTTGCCTTGCGTCAATTCCGAGTGTTGTCCCTTAACCAGCCCAAATGGAGGTTGCTCACCATCATCCCATCATTATCACCGAACGACCGAACCGCAATGCCATCAGACCGACAACAGTCCCGCGCCAGCTCCGACATGACATGAAAATGAAACGAATTACGTGGCAGATAAATGCATGGCGTGGAGATTCGTCGTCCGTCGTTGCTTCACGACGACGACGACAGTGGCGATCGGGATCGACGAATGGACGGTCCGTGTCGATCATTGCGATCGACAATCTCTCTTAATTAGATAATACATTACCATTTTTATATTACTTCTGCTTCCGAAACTCTCCGCAGTTACTCCCCTTCAAAATCTCAGATACTCCCTCAAGCATCTCAGTCAGGAAATCTATCAGAGGCTATATTATTATTTCCAGTCTACTCTCATGAAACCACTTTTTATATTAAGCAAGTACTCAATTTGCTCATTGAAAGTACTATATTTACTGCACAGCACAGGGTCATTATCATTGCGGTGTTGACAAACGAAATGAGAGAAATGAGTGGGCCTTGCAGCGCTAGAGTAGGACTCGGGGTTGGAGGGGAAACTCGTGTTTCCAATTTCAGTTATCAACTTGTTGGTTTTCCACGGTTATTACCAACGTTGGCAACTCCAAGGACCCGAAATGGGGATGTCAGGAATGTTGGAAACTCTGGAAAGGATGTAGATCTATCGTTAGTAAAAAATAGACAGTTAGTCGACAAAATGCAGAGTCAGTTCCTATAAGTGCACCAAACTTGACCAAGAAGAAGACAGTAAATTTCCTATGTCAGGTCTATTCATGCTAGAGGATGTAAAATTGTCTCCCTTGTCTGTATATAATGTTCCATCTAGTCTTCGAACAGATAGATATGGCATTTCTTAATCTAAGATAAGAAAATACAACGCCGTCAATTCCGCCTCAAAGCGCACTCTATGTGGGTAGATGAGTATGGCCGTCCGTAAATTCAAGTTCGACTCCATGTCGGGTACCTGAGCAGTGCCGCCGATCTCTGCTAAATCAAAAATTCCTTATTTGGAAGGCTTATGTACTGCATTTCTACGGAGTTTCCAACATTTCCAACTCGTTGGCAACAGGTCCATCAAGCCTACCAGTACTCAGAGTTTACTGTTTTCTCAAATCAGCGCGCAGGAAATTATTAATCAGATAAGTACCATAGTCGAGTGATCGTTACGTAATCGGTGAGGTCTCGTGTACAGGGCTTGCCGATGCACTTTTGACTCGGCACATCATCTATTATACATCGACAATGCCTCTCAACATTACTATGAGGATAACTGGAGAGATAAGTCGCACATCTACTGCGCAGAGAGCCAGTGTGCATGATTCTGGGGCATTCTTGTCTGTTGGGTATTGTGTCGTTCTACCCATCAGTTCCTCTTTAGATGCCCCTGCTGACTGCCTTCCTCAGTGAAAAATCGCATTATGGTATCATGAATCGACTCAAAACGTCTTGGAGGTTATTACACAGGCCATTCCACGCGCCCCAGACATTCTCCAAAAAGACGATGTATGGTAGAATCAAGCCTCTGGCACTGAAAATGAAACGATCGAGAAACTATATCTCTTTGCTTCCGGACGACTTGCTTATTGAGATATTCACTCTGGCTGCGAGGACTTTGGAGGATAAAGTTGCCATGTCCCTCGTTTGTAGGCGGTTCAGAGCAGTCATGATGTCGATGCGGAAGATGTGGGACGGATATTGGATCGAGTTTGGTCAGACACCGGAACAGATCATCGCAATTGCAGAAGGGAACGGACCCACCTCACTGAAGGCTCGAATAAAACGGGACAGTCTCGCAGACAGTCCCTTCAGCTACCGGCAATTGTTCGAATTATACAGCCTCTCCAGCTACTGGCAATTGATTATTTCGTATATTCCGCACCTACGTGCCCTAGAGCTTAGCGACCTTCCTCACCACCGGACGTTACCGTTTCGCGAGGTCTGCGACGTTCCTTCACTTCGAAGTCTGGGTGTCGATTTCATTCCTCACCCGTCCCTTGCAAGGCGATTGACCCGATTCCGATTTCGATTTGGATGCCCTCGCGAGGTCCAGCCCCTATCCGAGTTGCTGGACTTCTTATCATCGTCAGACGCGCTTGAAGAGCTTGTCATCGATTTTAATGACCTCTATTTCGGAGACCGCAGTGTAATTGACGCGTTACCAGCGGTGACCATGCCGACCATTGTCTCGTGTGAAATTCTGGGTAATCGTTACGTACTACCACCGATTGGTGCAATTTTGGTTGCAAAGCTTCGTATGCCCGTTCTCCGAGCACTAAAGCTTGGCCAAGTCGCATTCCGTCACCAGCTTACGACGGCAGTTCAGGACGAATTTCGCACTTCCTTGCAGTCCATGTCATCGCTTGAGGACCTCGAGCTGAGTGATGAAATATACGACGGTATCAATTATCTCGACGACATCATCAGATATGCACCACCGCATCTCGAATCGTTCTCGCTGAAGGGATGTCGTTACGCAGGTCGTTACTACCTTTCAGGTGGACCAAGCCAGAACACCTCCCAAACCTCCCTCGTGCCTAACCGGAAGCTCATCCACTTTAGGGATTGTACGTTCGATTGTTATCACACTTTCGTTGATTTTCTGAGGGAAATCGGACTGAGAGGGGTGAAACTTCAGTTTAGTGGTTGTCAGGGATGGAGGGATGGGACATTTGGACTGGACGATGTGATGTCAGCAAGGGTTGACACTTGGTCCATGTTCCATTAATACTGCAAAGTATTCTGTAGCTTTGGATTATGCTGTTTGAATTGCAGTGCCGTGAGTTGACTTGATAGCGAATATGTGACATGGAAGAACTGACCAGAGGCATCACTTGGGCACGCCGGGATCATCATCTGCGTAACATAAAACCTACTACATGTGTGTAGGGCTGGGAAGACTAACTTCGTCAGGGTACAAGATCTGTTTGACACTATCCATAATTTCTATTGTACAATGTTTGACCTAGAAGTGCAGACTTTTCCTCTCGATGTTATTGGGGTCCATAATCTCATTAAATCAATGCAAGCAAGTGAATTGAGTTGAAGACTGCTTGACTCGATCGTCGAGGATTGACAATACTGCAATGCTTGGTTACTGACCATCGATCAGAATCGACTTGATTGTTCTTCGCAGGTCTTGAATCTTTAGATTGAAAACTAGCATAAGGAACCATCGTGCTGTACGAATCTACATGTAGTCACTGGTCGGGGGTACTGACCTATACTGGGAGTTTTATCAACTCGAACAGGCTGAAACGAAATTGAAGATCCCTGATAACTACACGCGATCACTTATGGCGCAGTGAGTCAGTGACAAAATTGATGTTGACGGAATTCTTCATTTGAATCATTTCGATGACTATCCTTGCTACTGTTTCGGGGTTTCGGTTATCCATGTTGTCTGAGTACCATTCACATTGAAGTCATGGGATAAATAGGACCCTCGGAATGCTGTTTTGATGCCCACCCGCTTGATCGGATCATTATGTAATATGTGATCGACGCTGGCTGGAAATAAATACAGTATGACTCGAACTCGACACTTCACATCCGCGACAAACGCCAGTCGTCAGCATCAGCGTTTACCCTTCCCCACTCAACGCTGAAGAAAACGTCGTGTACCTGGTTCACTACCGTACAGTGGTATGCACGGGTCAGTCAATTTTGAGGTACTCTCTGCGTTCGAGCAGGCGGCAGCACCAGTTTGGACCACGATCGATGATCTCACAACTTCGTTCACTGAGTAGTGAGTCTACTACATACTATACTGATAACTCGTGGAATTCTCACTGGTTGTCTGGAGCAGTGAAACCTCTTCTTATGATGATGTTCCGAATCTCCTCAAAGCCATGCGGGGGTCATATAGATCGTCGCTCCAGTTGCTCCAAAGGCTGCAGCCATTCGAGAGGGCAATTGAGCAATTTGCGAAGAGAATCGGACGCCTTGAAAGCTATATCTCCAGCACGGCCATGAATTACAAACTAAATCTACTCCCGGATGAGGTGCTGTCTGAGATATTCGTTCTCGCAGCGACGACGCTGGAAGACAAAGTCGCAATTGTCACTCGTATGCAAGCGATTCAGGAGCGTCATGATGTCGATGCGGAAGATGTGGGATGGGTACTGGATCGAATCGACGCAGACACTGGAACAGATTATTGCGATCGCAGAGGGGAATGGGTTTGTCTCGCTGAAGGCTCGTATTCTTTCGTCTTATTGTAGTCTTACGGGCGACGTGTCGCCAAGATCCTATCATTTGGACCCGAGGAGTTGGAGTTTCGTTTCGAACTAGACTGGTGGGGGAAGTCAGATGAATTGACTGCCTGGAAAGATATTGAACCGATTCTGGTCAGCGAGAACACGCAGAACCTCCGTAAACTGATAATCGGAGGAGACTCCGACTTCCCTAAACCACTCGAACTCGAAAATCTGCACTTGCCACTCCTAC
Organism: Inonotus hispidus; assembly: GCA_024712875.1. NCBI lineage: Eukaryota > Fungi > Basidiomycota > Agaricomycetes > Hymenochaetales > Hymenochaetaceae > Inonotus > Inonotus hispidus. Next base: position 394,123 of record CM045722.1, on the reverse strand, counting down.
GACACCTAGAGGTCGACTTCGTTCCGGGACCGACACCCGCGAGGAACCTCGTTCAATTCAGACTGTCTTCGTATGCTGTTCATCTGACCGAGTTGCTGGACTTCTTATCGTCGTCAGAAGTGCTTCAAGAGCTTGTCATTGACGGACGCAGCCGCTTCGATGAACATGCCGGTACAATTGACGCGCTGCCAGTGGTGACTATGCCGAGCGTTGTCTCATGTGTATTTGTGTACACCGAGATGGACACGACGTTGATCGCGAAACTCCGTATGCCCACCCTTCGGACACTGATCCTAAGCAAAAGCAGGCCTGACGAACTGTCTAGGATAACTCGGAACGAATTCCGTATTTCCTTGCAGTCCATGTCATCGCTAGAGGTGCTTGAGTTGAATAGTGGAGTGCTCGAGGGTCGTCTAGACGAGATCATCAGATATGCACACCCGCATCTCGAATCGTTCTCGTTGAAGCGATGTGATTTATACGGTCTGAATGGACCGCGCTGGAATACTACCTCCCTCGTGCCTAACCGGAAACTTATTCACTTTGAGGCTTGTATGGTCACTTCGGCTTTCATGCTCACTTTCGTTAATTACCTGAGGGAAATCGGATTGGGCGGGGTGAAACTTCAGTTTAGTGGCTGTACTAATTTGGGCTGGTGGGAGGATGGAACATTTGGACTAGACGAAGTGATGCAGCGGTATACGACGCATGACTCGGGAATTTGAATCCCGTCGTCTGCTGAGCAGTCAGATCTGTCAATGGATAGTGACCAGACTAGGAAGAATCGGGCACTGAATAGTCAGATTCAGTAGCATACTAGTTACGGTATATATCCGCCCGAGAGGCAAGCTATTATTGTCTTATGTAGACTTCATTCTTGTCTGAAACATTTGCATATCCTCAATCGATGCAAGTGATGATTTCTCACCTCATTCGTGTTTCTCAGTCTGTAGCACACCAGCACAATAATGTCTGAGTTATTGCTTCCCTCCACCCCAATGTATTGTCCCCCCCCCTGGTAACTGTTGTACTACGTGCAGAAGGGTTCTGCTAGCTGTCGCTATGGTACCTGTTCTGTCTTAATGTCTTATTATCGACGGAAAATGAAACAACACATATGCATCTGATGATGGAGGATGGAAACCGCTGCCGTATTATTGAATGACCTGCTTGAAGTGTTTGGATTCGAAGTGGAGAGCAAAGAAGATCTCGAATATATGAGAAGTTATGTCGGGCGCACGGTTCCATGTCAGTAGCTCATTCTAGCTTTATGCCTAAGCAATCTGTGTTTGGGATCCCTAGAGTTCTGTTATTGCATACAAACCGCAAGGGTGCATAGGATATACACATTTTCTCATATTCAATTCTAGCCATTTGACAGATAGAATAACACATAACATTTGGTGAGTATTCCACACAGGCCACATAAATACAGGTAGTGCCAAAAAGTGTTCGGCACCCCCGAATTTGGTAAGTGATCGACGTGACCTTTGACCTTGCTCTAATTTCCAAATCTCCTGTACAAAGTAGATGCAAAGAACTGTGGATTCATCTTTAACCAAGTATTTGCATGACTGAATGTGAGATGGAAGGTGCATTGACACATCTGTACGAAGTTGAGAAGGCCTCTTAACTGGCGTCGATCGAAGATCGACGCTGTTCACCTGAAGATAATCCTCATATTATGATAAATACATTGCATGCTTTTGTAACATTCCTGCAAATTGTTATGATTAATCATGTAGATTCCTCTTCATTATTGCTTATTTCCACGACAAGAGGCGGCCTGTCGTTGGCTCAAGAGGTCACGTCGATCACTTTCCAAATTCGGGGGTGCCGAACACTTTTTGGTACTACCTGTACATGCCTCAGTCGAGTAGATACAAAGCAGAAAGTCAAGGCCGTGTGCTAAATCAATACTGTCCTGCAGAACGGCAGAGAAAATTAATGTAAGTCTGCAGATAAACGCAATGACTGTACCCTGATAGAATGATTATGTACTACAGCGCACGGAGTACTGATCGAAAGTCACGCTCTATGAGTGTTGAAAGGCAGTAGACTACGAAATGTCAGTGATGAAGTGCCTCACCGTGCCTCTCATCCGCGTTATCTCCGCATATGTGCGACGCCCTTTGTCGCTATGCGCTGCCCAGGAAAAACAATAGGTGCTTGATTCCTTGCATACCACTATGGTTCTCAACTGTACACGGCATCGAGGATTCTAAGCTGCTGCATTCTGCTGTAGAATACTGAGGCTTGTATAGTGCAATCGAGTACTGACTGATAACACAGTACGCACTCAGTAAATCGTCTATGAACAACCATTACGTAAGTACAGACCTGGTTCCACCCACGGAAATAAGTTGATAGAATCCGCGGAATTGGCAGAAGGAAGCATCGCAGTCAGCGACGGGTCACCAACGGAGGCGCGTCGTGGCGCGTTTGAAGTTCAGCATGCGTGTATAAAGTAAGTTGATGATGGAAAGCGGCTAAGATCCTTCCTTGCTCCTCACTGACTTGATGGTCGTCGCTGTCGGTCTCTTTACCAATCGAGGTCACTTCCTTGTAAATCGGGCTTGTCCTTGCCGCGTGTTCGATATCAGAGAACGGGGAGACACGGGTGCCCAGTAAGAAGACTCGAGAAGGTAACATGGGGAGATAATGGAGAAGTGGAGCGGAGATGATGAAAGTACTGGCCCGCCGTAGCGCAGTAGGGGGGAGGACAATAATAGCTCGAGGATGAGACCAGTGCTAGTCTACCATTCTCAGTGCGTAGATCCATATCATTCTCGTCTTTATCCTTTCGGGAAGACAAAAACTCACTGAGCGCTGCACTATTTTTGGCTGCAATCTGAACCTGCGGGTATCCGTCTGACTCCTACTGGACATTGGTACAAAGGTCAAGACCGACTTTGACGGGCTGCTACTTATGCTGGTTCGCTGAGGGTAATAGAATGGTTGCCTATCTTCCGGCGGTGCAATGATTGCGATATATTTTGGCCAAGTGGGGTATTACCGTTGCTGGTTGAGCGGAAATACGCATCAGCCCACGAGCCGCATAGAAGAAAACATGCACGAGAAACGAGTGCAAACCATCATTTGCGGCTGCCCGCACCCGCACGGAGGTGAAATTGTTTAGACGAGGAAGGTCAGGTGGGAGAGTCGATTAGCTTGGGCAACACAAAAATGAAACGCGGAAACAGAGACCCAGCCAATCATCGATTAGGCAATCAGATGTTTCCCGGCTGACGTAACTTGAGTGCGTACGGAGTGAGTGTCCGCTGCTAATCGGACGGACGGTACAAACGGCTCACCGACAGTATTTATTTCAATCGCCTTCCTTGTCGTCTTTCTCCTCGTCTCTCGTTCTCAAACTGCTCTTGGGCTTTGCTTTGACAGTTTGACGAATATTGTCCTCTAAGAATGAGCGAACCGACGCAGAATATCAAGATCTTATCGCCGGAGGAGGTTGCGGTACACAACTCTAGGGATAGCTGTTGGATTATCGTTCATGGTGAGCCCCTCACATAATGCTTGCCAAGCGGTTGTCGTGTAGGCTTGGACGGACGGCGTTGACGTGCCTGGCAGTGGATTCGCGTTGCCTTTCATTGGTGCGGTGGCACAATCGCTCAGACACGCTCGCTGTGAGCTCCAAGTTTCTGTGCGTGCTATGCGCGTCCAGACGGCTTCACTAGGGCATTTTCGATCCTCTTGGGAGGGTTGTATGTCCGGCTGCCTGCTGAAACACCTGAGTTTGTAGACATCGCCGTCACAATCCCTTTCGCTATATTCTATTACAGCGCCAGAGATAATGGTCGCTAACAACACGTTTCACAGGCAGAGTCTACGATGTTACGGAGTTCCTTGATGGTAAGCATCAGACTACTTGATAGAAGTAGATTTGACGGCTGACCCGTCATGACAGACCATCCAGGTGCGCAATCTACTTATGCGACGTAAAGGCGCATTCTGAACTGAGCGATGTACGTCAGGTGGAAGCAAGATTATCTTGAAGTATGGCGGAAAGGATGCAACGTGAGTCTTAGCCTCGGAGTCTCTCAGTGCTTTGGTTAACGGAGCTTCAATTGCAGGAAAGAGTATGACCCGATTCACCCACCGGATGCCATCACAACTCATTTGCCACCCTCAAAGCAGTCAGTCTTTCTTATCTACTGAAGCAAACTACATGTCCTTACTTCAGTATCTCAAAGCCTCGGAATCATAGATCCATCTTCATCAAAGAGCGCTCAAGCCGAAGAAACAGAAGAAGAGAAACGTCACAAAGAACTGCTCGCCTCTGTACCACCCATTTCCTCTATTCTCAACTTACATGACTTTGAGAGTATCGCGCGACGCGTTCTTCCACCGCGCGCTTGGGCATATTACAGCAGCGCCGCTGACGATGAGATCACACTGAGAGAGAACCGAGGCGCATACTTACGGTGAGCAGCCTCTTCTCAAGAAGTATAGCCTGCTGGAACTGAGTATCCTCTGGGATTTGCTAGGGTATGGTTCCGGCCTCAGGTTCTAGTGGACGTCGAGAGCGTGGATTTCTCAACTACTATTCTTGGTCATCGCACGAGTTTGCCGATTTACATTGTAAGTGGAGCTGAGGAGCATCGTAGTGGGACATGTGCTTAATAGATACCATCCGTAGACTGCAACAGCTCTAGGGAAGTTAGGTCACCCAGATGGAGAGCTGAATCTCACCCGCGGTGCCGCTAGGCAAGGAGTCATTCAGATGGTACGTCATCCGCCCTCTTATACTTCTCACCTACAGCTCTGATACCGCATCTATCTGTTGATCCAAAAGATACCGACACTCGCTTCGTGCTCATTCGATCAAATCGTCGATGCGGCTGCTCCAGGCCAGATCCAATTCATGCAACTTTACGTGAATAAAGATCGTAACGTTACGGAGCGTATTGTACGGCATGCTGAGGAACGCGGTATAAAGGGCTTATTCATCACTGTGGATGCGCCGCAGCTGGGTAGGCGAGAGAAGGTACACGGTTCCTCATTCAAGAGTATAACGAGTGAGGTACTGAGAGTTAATTGATATCTCGTAGGACATGCGCATGAAGTTCGATGACGACGGCGCGAACGTGCAGAAGGGGGCTGAAGTGAACAGAGATCAAGGTGCCGCTCGAGCCATCAGCGTAAGTTGTTCTCATTGTCGACCTTTCCTTGTTCTGTTTATATGATTTGGGACGGATTTTCAGACCTTCATCGACCCTTCGCTTAGCTGGAAAGACATCCCTTGGTTTAAGAGTATCACCAAGAGTGCGTTATCCACCCCACTTACTATAATACTTGGCTTACCGTCTGCTTCCTTTGTAGTGCCCGTTATTCTTAAGGGCGTGCAAAGATGGGAAGACGCCCTCCGTGCATACGACGCTGGCATCGCAGGCGTCGTCCTCTCAAATCACGGCGGTCGTCAACTCGATACTGCTCCATCGGGCATCGAAATCCTCGTCTCAGTGGTTAACGCCTTCAAGCAAAAACGCGGGATCACTTTCCCATTGAAAGACGGGAGGTTCCAATTATTTGTAGATGGAGGTGTACGACGTGCGTCGGATGTCTTGAAAGCTGTTGCTCTTGGTGCGACAGCCGTTGGTATTGGACGACCTTTCTTGTATGCGTATTCGGCGTATGGTGTTGATGGTGTTGACAAGGCGATTTCGATTTTGAAGGTACTTTCCGTTTTATTTTCCTCTCCTGTTTAGAATTCGTGGACTGAACGGTGCTTCGATTGAAGGATGAGTTCGAAATGAACATGAGACTGCTTGGTACACCAACACTCGCGGATGTCGGTCCGGAGCTAGTGGATGCCAGTAATATCCATTCGCACATCGTCGCGGTCCCAAGTGACAGACTGTATGATGAGAATTGTACGTCTTTGATATTTTCCTACTCGAACATGAACCGAATGCTGAACAGTGTTCTCTTCTGTTTCATAGATGAGAGCATGCGAGGTGCTGTTCTGCGAGAAGCGAGGCACGACATTAAGCAGTCGACATTGTCCAAATTATGAAATTTATCCCATTTGTACACTATACAGACAAACTTTTTTCAGTCAGTATGCTTGTATTATGCTGGTCACGCTGCCTCCTTGCTTTCGTAGCGAAATAAACAAGGATTCATTCCACACACTTCGAGAAGCAAGCATCGAAGAAATGTCAGGTGTCGCCCAAGGCAAAACAAGGCAAAAGCAGTTTCCTGTTACTACGTTAGCACGGTAATACAATCACTGGTCCTCGGCATAATTCCATCCGGGAACGAAGGCAAAATCTGCCTTGCTTAGTACAGGTATCTAAATTCCTTTCTCCTCTGCAGAGCTTCATCAAACGTGATTCCCTCCAAACGCGCAAATTCTTCGATCCGCTCCTTGCGCGCACCAGATAGTTCAAGCATTTCATCCCTCTCCAACTTTTTGTTAGCTCGGATTAGGATATAGCGAATCGCTGGTACAATATCAGAACATGATTTGTAAGTAGTGAATACGAACAAGAAGATGTATGTGGAATGGACGTACTGAAAGCGATTGAGGAGGCAAGAACGAGAGATGCAATGCAGATGAACATTGTTTGATGATATGCTGGTCCCCAGACTGCTTTCCAAGCGAACGTACCAAGCCTATTCCCATATCACGCGTATTGATATTCAGGTCAGGAATGATACTTTCGCATGAAGGACGTACGCGAGTCCCGCGTTCCCTATTCCAGTTACGATGGCAATTGCCGCTGCGCGCTTGGCAGGAGGACGAGGGACGGTGCTGGAGAGCCAGACTACTGTCAGAGAAGATCCTACGTTTTTTGGTTGTTGCGTAGAAAGTAGAGCTGTTGAGATGGATCGGTATCCTCCACCAGATGGTTCGACTGACCTGCATATCCGCTTGCCATAAGGAACATGGAGAAATATCGGCCTCCGATTGAGGAAGTTGATATGGCGATGATGAAACCGATAATAACTCCCCAAAGAGGCGTAGCTAAGTGGAAGAACTTTTCCCCTGTCTTGTCTGAGCGGCAACTGTCAGTATTGTCGGGTTACTTTGATTAGTCGGATAGATTGACATACCCGCGTGATAGCAGTTCAGGAAACAAAGACTGGTAGCGAGTACCCATGGCGGACTGGAAAGAAACACGCAAAGATGATTCACTTTCTCTCACTCATCATAAACGACGCCCTTACGCGGCAATTAGTAGACTGATTGTAGAATTGAACCCCAGAGTCGATGTAAGCCTGATAATACGTCAGTTGGAGCTTTGAATGGTGGGTTATACTGAGATGCTTACGTTGGGAAGAAATTTAGGAAGCTCATGCCGAAAAGCTCGAAGCAGAATAACGCTCCAAAGAGGGATACTTTGATATCCGTACAAGCGAGCTTCACGCCGGTCCATACGCTAAGGCATTGAATAAATACAGGCATGAAGAAATGATCAACCATTAGACCTGAGACTCACGACTCGCCAGTACCGTCCTGATCCGCTTCACCGACGTCCTCCGCGAGTCTGGCTTGTGCGAGGCGCATTTCTTCTTGAGACAGCCAGCGTGTATCTGAAGGCTAAACACAAAAACTACATAGAGCCACGCTCAGGGACTCAAAACAAATACGCACGTAATCTGGTAAGCACCATCTGAAAAACAACGTATTAGTATGTGGGTTCAAAGAACATGTTGGAGTTTGGATGGATTACGCAGCAAATAATCCGATGCACATTGTTATTCCGCCCTGCGGGAAGAATTTGTTTAGACTCTGATAACTTCTTGTCTGAAAGGCTTACCTCGATGAAAAAGAGCCTACGCCGGAAGTTCAGAGGTTCACCCACAGGAGAGGAAAAAGAACTCACCATCTCCACCCACGGATACCGTTTTTACCTTCCATACGAGACAGGATACCAGCAGCCATAAGCTGGCGGCACGAAACGTAAATCAACGATCAATCAAAATTTCAAAAGAGCAAGCTCACACTTCCGAATGCATTCGATATCAGAAGACCACCATACAACATAGCAGAACGGAAGGCTAACTCCTATCAGGAGTAAGAACCGAAAGGGAAATGCTAGAAGTCAAATAACCTTCCGCGTATATACCATCTGGACAGCAGGTACATAGCACCAGGATAGAACGCAGATTCCGGAATACCGAGGAGAATTCGGCACGCTACTATGCTACCGAAATTATGTGTGATCTTCGTAGGAAATGAAAGGCAGATTATTGGTCGTTCGAATGATGGAGCTGAAAGGTGGCACTTACACCAGTCAAGGTACTAATCAGTCCCCAAAGCACGGTGCAAGCTCCGATGTACCACGAGGGTCTTCAATGGCGTCTTTCAATAGACCGAATAAAGAAGACGCATTCTGCGCACCTCTTGACATAATTTATCAGCTAATACCAAGGGACATGGATATCAGAAATTATCTCCAAAAGATCTAATAATATGACTTCGCGTACCATATTTGACGGGATCTGAGCAGTGCAGTACGAAACATATACTATCGCCACCACCACTTCATACTGAATATCTGGGTTGGACAACTGTCAATAGAAGCCCTCATGATCAAGAGAGCAGCTAACGCTTCTTACCAGACAGGCCGAGGTCTTGCTCTAAGCCTTTCAGTCGCGCGGCCGTGACAGCGATCCTCTAGATATAACGGATATAGACCAGATGCATAAGACGCATTGACTACGAGTTCATACTGACTTACGTCGATATAGTTCATGATGAAAATAAGGAATACCATCGGTAAGAGGCGGATGTCAACCTTGCGCATCAGGCACCCTTCCTCTGCTCTGCGTTCATTCCCGTCTATAAGGGGTCTGCTAGTTCGCAATACCGCCTCACTCCCATCTGGTAATTTGATAGGCACATGGGCGACCTCGGTGCGCAGCTCCTCTTTCTCCTTTTTTTCGGAAATGGGCGTCATCTCAAAAGCAGGAGTCATGTCAAAGGCTTGGGGTGGAAGCGGTTGGCCTAGCTCAGAGAACGTGGGAGACGGTGTTGAGTGGTATTATATAGCTGAGCCGTGAAAGGTATTCTTGACAAGCGGCATTGTTCACTGAAAGAAAATTCGAAGCACGGAGTAATCCAGTCAAGGTATTAATATACCATATAAGACTGGAGCACAACCACGGTTTATCAATTGATAACCCATCCAGGCATATTCTCGCGGCAGAGGGTGTCGCAGAACAAGCGGAGAGAAGAGGAAGAAGTCATGATAAGGCCGAGAGGCTCTTGTGAAATGCTCCGAGGATCGGATGCTAGCAGTTGAGAAAGCACTCCGCCGTTAAGAAAACGAATTTTGGCACATATATAGTCGAAGAAGGTAGAGCTGTTATTGAACCTTATGGACTTGTGGCGCCGATTATATCAATGGGTGGCAGGGCTGGCGGCGACTTGGTGATGAGACAGGTACTGGAGGTACAATTGAATAACGAGCGTGCGTTTGCTCTTCCTCTTCGAACTCGATGATTACGTTATGCACTTTTATCGTTGCGTAACCCGTATTACGCGATCAAAGACCATCAATGTTCCCATTCCAGGATTATCTAAAGAAGGGCCTTCCTGGGACGTGGGCTACGCAATGAACGATTCTGGCGCAGAGCTGATGAATGACGGTGAAAATGGAGGTTGGGATTGGGATTGCGTGGATGGTAAGGGAGCAGAGGTGGATTGTGAAGGTGGAAGAGGTTGGATGGTCTGTTGTGAACGACCCGACGGTGCTTCTCGAATCGTTCGTCCCGCTTCAGGACCGAAGGTAACACTGGCGCTGCCATACCCTGCCTCCAATCTCGCCTAGATAGAAGGCGAAGACGTCCCACGTACAGGAGACGGCGCCTGGCCGTCCGTCCTTGTCCCCCTCTCCCCGTCCCCGAATCAACTCTCAACCTAATTGAGGTTCCTAACGTTTGACCTTCCGGGTCTTCTGGGTTCGTGCCAGAGAACGACTCGGATTCTGTACACGCACTCACTCGCTTGATTGTCGATGGACGGAAGGAACTTCTGCGACGCGTGCCAAAGAGCCTGCTTGGGATCGAATATCTGGCCTACTGGTGACCATCTCAATGCTAATATTCGACCGGCTGGGGGTCGTAAGACCAGAGAAAAGGATGATGCGGTCAAGAGCAAGGAAGGAAATGATGATCCCCGGTACCGTTCTTCGGTCGACGCGACCAGGGCTCTTACGGTGCGTTCTGTGCTCGATGTACAGCCCAAATTGCTGGAACCATGTTGCACAGTGGGGCGTTGGTCGCAAAGTCCAAGTCCGAATCCGACAAAGCGTCGTACGTAACAGGCATCATTCACTGACTAGGACTGTTCTTGTTTGTGGAAGCATTGCACCTATTCCAAGGGCAAATTTCCTGTCTGGGAGTATTGCGATTACAAACATGAATCACTTTGCTTTTATCTCTGGGGGAATAAATAACTGCGTTCCTGTCAGCTCCCAGCTTGAAGAAATAATCACTGCCATCTCGATTCGATTCTACTGCGTCAACAAGAATGTCACAACAGGATTCACGGGGACCTCCGGTCATATACCGTTACCGTCCAAATGACCCAAATTTACCTCGACTTGTCCGTCATTATTTCGACTGTATGTCTTTCCTATCTAAATGTGCGCCCCCAATATCACTGCCTTCTGATCTCTCCATCCTCTTCCTCTTTGAACAGCGCAATCAATGATAAGCACTGTACTTCCACGCGTCGTAGAAATCAGATGCAACGTATTTGACGGCAAAAAATACATGGCCGAAGGTATGATTCTATCCTTTCTTGACAGTCCTCCAGGAACTTAAGTACCGTATGTTCCGAAAGCGGAGTTTGAATTTGGGGAGATGAAATCCATGCATGGCAACAAGGCGCACGATAAGTTAGATGATGCCCTTCGAGATATCCTTAAAGTACTTGTAAGTTACTTGTCTTCACAAAAATGCTCGTCTGATCGATTCCTCCTCCGAGCAGTGGAAAGGGGGTCGAGGATGACGTCACTCCGAGGAATGTGAATACACAGCACCACAAGACGGCTTTCCTTATCCTCTAGATAGAGACACCTGTTATGCCCAGTAATACCGATGCAAATTTGCCCTTAGATTTCCGCTCGCTCAATATAGATACCTAAACCCTCTCTTCCTTTCCAAAGCTTCCTCAAATGTAATACCCTCCAGACGCGCGAACTCCTCTATACGCTCACGATCTGCACCCTTCAGATCACCCAACTCGTCCCTGTCAAGTTTCTTGTTAACGCGGATCAGGATACATCGGATTACTAGAGACGCAGGTCAGTCGTGGTCGTCCATTCCTTTTGAAGAGGAACTGTAGGGATACCATAACCGAGGAGCGTGCTTGCAGATAGCGCTCCAATCCCAATGAACATTGATTGATGGTAGGCTGGTCCCCATTGCGCTTTCCATGCGAACGAGCCGACTCTGCAAGTCGAGGCGATGAATCTCTCAAAGTAGTATTGCAAAAGGAGGACTAACAAATTTCCGATGTTCCCGAACCCGTTCACGATTCCCATTGCAGCTGCTCGTTTTGTGGGGGGACGTGGAATGGCATTGGATACCCACACCAATGTCAGAGCAAATCCTACAACGGTGCACGGCAAGAAAATCAGAACAGAATCGAAGCTCTCAAGAGAACAGCAAATTACGAACCTGCGTATCCGCTGGCCATTAAGAACAAGGCGACATAACGACCCCCGACAGAGGATGTCGACACGCCGATGATGTAACCGATCATAACGCCCCACCACGGCACCGCGAGATGGAAGAAACGTTCGCCAGTTTTATCTGCGTTTTTCCATTATTGGTTGTACTAAGTATTACCAATCGCTTCCATATCAGAACCTACCAGCATGGAGAGCATTCAGGCAACAAGCGATGGTAGCGTAGATCCACGGAGGACTTGATATAGAAAAATGAGGATCGTTATCAGATAATTATTGGAGGACCCACGCCGCAAGGAGCAGAGTGATCGTAGTACTGAAGCCTAGGGTCGCTGTGAGCCTATTGAGTATCACTGTTAACTTGTAATCCAGTGCGTCAAAATGACAGGCAACCAGATTAGCTCACGTTGGGAAGAAGTTTACATAACTCAACCCTAAGAGCTGCACAATCGCCATGACAGAGAATATAGACACTTTGATGTCCTTGCACGCGAGTTTCAATCCCATCCACATGCTACACGTTCATCAGTTACAATGTGGGAGTCGGTAGTAACCATTTCACTTACGATTCACCTTCCCGATCTTGGTCTGCTTCACCTGTGTCCTCTGCTAGACGCGCTTGTGCAAGATGCTTCTCGGCGGGGCTCAACCAGCGAGTGTTTACCGGCTGAACAATGGAGAGAAAGGTTAGTGGAAGCACAGTTATATGCGGTGGGAGAAATCAGACATAGTCAGGCAAAGCCCACCTAGAAAGCGCATGAATTCATTTACGGTAGCGTAAGAGCTCGCAAACTTACATAGACAGAAAGCCAACGAGGATTGTGACAGCTCCCTTCAGGCAAGAGGATAAGCTCAGTTCTATCTATACTATTGCCACGGAGAGTGTCACCCACTTCGATGAAGAAGAGCCTAGAAATGTCCGATTCGTGAGAGCAAAGAATGAGGGATCAAACAAACTGCTAACCATCTCCAACCACGAATACCTCTTTTCCCTTCCATCCCAGATAAAATGCCTGCAGCTAGAAGCTATCCGCAAAGAAATTCTAAACAGACCAATTCAAGCTAGTATAGTATCTGACTCACACTGCCAAAGGCATTCGACATAAGCAATCCACCGTAAAGAATGGCAGACCGAAATGCAAGTTCCTTGAAATAACGACATCAGTACTGCTAGCGCTTTCAAATATATTACAGTGCGTACTTTCTTCGTGTACCATCTTGACAGAAGGTACATAGTTCCTGGATAAAATGCAGCTTCCGGGATTCCAATGCAGAGCCGAGTGGCCATTATACCTCCGAAAGATTGCGTAATCTAGTGTGTTGATGCCTATCAGAATATCCTGTTAAGGACGTACAAGGACCGTGTCATACCCCAGTTAATGCACTCGCTAGGCCCCATAGTACTACGCATCCTCCTATGTACCATGACGGTCTGAAAGCAGAAGCGCAAATGAATGAGATTGCTAATATGCGGCCCGGGTACTGTTGCCCAACCATACATACCTCGTGACATAGTTCAGGAGCTAGAAAAAGGCGAGTACAGGACTCAGAGCTCGCTGCAATGAACTATTCGAGCGCACACACCATATTAGAAGGAATCTGCGCAGGACAGTAGGACGCGTATAAAATTGCCACAACTGCATCGTACTGGATGTCTTTTCAAATCGCGCAGTAAGCTCCTCTACTCCGCATCATAACACACGCAAAAAAAACCCATACCAGAAAGCCCAAGGTCCTGTTCAATACCTTTCAATCTCGCCGTCGTCACATTAGTTCTCTGTATTGTAGCCAACAAGATGCGTAAGCAAGCGAGTTCAATCGGGAAGGTAGAGGCTTGACGTACGTCAATATAGTTCATGATATATATCAGAACAACCGTCGGCAAGAGGCGCATATCAAGCCTGCGGACAAGATGCCTCTCTTCTACCGAGCGCCTTTCCGAGACCAGGAATGCTGAGTCGGTGTTGCTGTCCAGCGCTGGTCCACGGTTATCATCAAGTTCGTTCTTTTCTGCCGGCCTCTTGCTATGAACCGATACTTCCTCGCTATAAGACTCTGTCATGATAGCCTTCTCCGAGTCCTTTTTCTTCTCTACACCATGCGAGGTCACGGCCGCTTATAATGGGCGCAAAAGAGAAGTTGACCAAGTCACAGAGGGGGATGAAGAGCCTGAGGGAGGGAATAAGCCACCAATACCCGCTACTCCTTTTCTACATCGGGTATCAACAAGGTTGCTTAGAAAGCCCCACACTCGCACCGGTGACCCATGTAGCCGTGTACGCATATGAGCGTAATTGTATATCGGCACCCGCAGAGAAGTCCATGAAAGCGGAGTTACATACATCTTGTGATATTCATAGCTTAGGGAGAAAGCATATCCATAGCCCAAAACCAATACAATGCTCCTGATAACTTTAGTAATCAGGCCGCGAGTAGGGGAAGAGGTGCTGAGAGACCGAAGTGAACCAGAAAGTCATAATTTCGTCCAGGGTATTATTAGCCTCTCAAGTCGGATGCAAGGGATTACACGGTAGGGATTCGCAGCGTACCGTAACGCACGGAAACGGTCCGTAAGTATACGGATACGCTCTGTAATCGCGTGGGGGAATAGGTATGTCTTTACGGACTGTATTATTATGACCCGTGCCTCGTATCCGACCTTCGAGCTAGAATCGTGTACGGAATACGGTCATGTAGGAGTATGATGCAACATAGGACCCTCACCTCACACCAGAAGAGCTGGCCGGCCGCCGCTGATCCATTTAGGGCCTTGTAATTCAATCCTAACATTGGTGTTACAGCCACTGATCCCGTCTAGCCATTATTTTTCTAATTACCCTCCAATTATGTAAGTTTGACAGGACATGCATAGCGGGCAATGTCAATAGCTTTGCATGATCAAAAACTCCGTTGTGTCGTGCTTGCCAGCTATGAAGGAGCAAGGTACACAGTCTGTCAACCGGAATGCACATCTTGAGGTGCCTTACTTTATTTCTTGTCAATTCTCTCGAAAACCGTACATACGGCCGGATTAATGTATACGCTCATTGCGTATTCGTAGAGCACCTGGGGATGAAGAATACGAAGTCGTAAAGTACGACCCGTGCGCGTAATCAGCGTTGGATTTACGCACGTTTCCATATATGGTGGGATGAGCGAGTGTTTACCGGGTTGACCGAGTCACCGACGTACCTGGTTGTGTGGTCAAACTACTGATCACGAGCAAGGTTCCTATACATTGCTGGCTGCTGGCTGGAGAGGGTTGAGAGTTTGTCCGGACTGGTGACTGGACTCGTAGTCGCGTTTTAGATTTAAATATTACGTAATGCTTACATCATTTTATGTTTCCTTTCCTGTCCTTTAGCGATATAGTTCTCACAAGTTCATTCTGTTCGAGATGCGGAAGTGCGGATAATCCATACTTGTACAGAGTTAAATACTTATCATTAGCGATATCCGTTTAATATAGATACCTAAACCCTCTCTTCCTTTCAAGGGCTTCCTCAAATGTAATCCCTTCCAAGCGCGCAAATTCCTCGATGCGCTCACGGTTTGCACCCTTGAGCTCCCCAAGCTCGTGCCTGTCGAACTTCTTGTTGTCATGAACTAGGATGCATCGTATTACTGGGGTTTCAGGTGAGCTGGATCCCATACAGAACGAATGGAGAAAACTTACCAAAGGCGAGAAACGTGCTCGTAGCGAGCGATGCGATCCCGATGTACATTGATTGATGGTAGGATGGCCCCCATTTGGCTTTCCACGCGAACGAGCCGACTCTGCAAGTCAAGAGTATGAGAACTACCCCCACTTATTAAAACAAGGACAGAGGTGACAAACAGATTTCCAATGTTCCCGCATCCGTTCACAATTCCCATCGCTGCTGCGCGCTTCGTGGGGGGTCGCGGAATGGCATTGGACACCCATACCAACGTCAGAGCGAAACCTGATTAGAGACGAAAAAAATTGGATCTAAACGGAAACATCGCGCAATCCAACGAATTGACGAACCTGCGTATCCGCTAGCCATCAGGAACATTGCGACATACCGTCCGCCAATGGAGAAGGTCGAGACACCTATTATGTACCCGACCATAACTCCCCACCAGGGCACTGTCAGGTGGAAGAAGCGCTCTCCAGACTTATCTATATTCCAAGTTTGTCAGTGATCGAAATTTTCGAGGTCTTCAGAATAGAACATACCGGCATGAAGGGCGTTCAGGCAACAAGCGATGGTTGCGTAGATCCAAGGTGGTCTTATTGAAGCAAAAGTTAGGCACTTGTGGAACGTCGCAAGCATGTCTGGAACTCACGCTGCAAGCAGCAAGCTAATCGTAGTATTGTAGCCCAGGGTTGCTGTGAGTCTGTGCGGAACAACGCAGTTTGAGACTTGTTATACTTGAGAAAACTCAAGGTCGTTTCACTTACGTCGGGAAGAAGTTGACGAAGCTTAAACCCAATAGCTGTATCGTTGACATAAGAGCGAAGATTGGTACTTTGATATCCTTGCACGCGAGCTTCAGGCCCATCAACATCCTATTGATGGAATAGAGTCGAGCGTAACACTGAAATGTGGCATTGTACTCACGACTCGCCTTCTCGATCCTGGTCTGCCTCGCCTGCGTCCTCTGCTAGACGCACCTGCGCAAGGTGTCTCTCGGCCGGATTCAACCAACGTGTATTGACCGGCTGAAGGAATGTGTCAATATACATTCCGTGGTCCTGAGAGACAATAAACGAACATAATCGGGTAAGGCCCATCTTGAAACGCACGAGTTAGAATTCATTCACGCTGATGAACCTGGAAGCTCACATTGATAGAAATCCGACAAGGATCGTGACAGCCCCCTTATTAAAAAATCAGAAGAAGCATTAGTCGATTCGTGCAAGAATACTGTAGGAGTATGTAATACCTCGATGAAGAAGAGCCTATGAAGAGTTTCATAGTGAGAACAGGTTCGATACTTATTACGGGAAATTTACCATCTCCATCCACGAATGCCCCTCTTCCCTTCCATGCCAGATAAAATGCCCGCGGCCATCAACTAACAACGAAGCGCATCTGAGAGACCGGGTCGCGACATAACATCCGAAACGGCTTACACTTCCAAATGCGTTCGATATGAGAAGTCCACCATAAAGTATTGCGGACCGGAAAGCTAGTTCCTACAGGTGATTTAGTCAGGATCTCCAAAAAAAAACCCTGCTGTGAACAGAGCACAAAGTACGCACCTTCTTCGTGTACCATCTCGAAAGGAGGTACATAGCTCCCGGATAAAACGCGGCTTCCGGAATCCCAAGGCAGAAACGGGTCGCCATGATACTTCCAAAGTTGTGCGTAATCTACACAGGCGTGTGCTCATCAGAATATATTACGTGCCGATAGTATGAAGGAAGAATATCGTACGCCGGTTAGTGTGCTCACTAAACCCCATAGAATAACGCAGGTTCCGATGTACCATGAAGGCCTAGTTGTGATGTATTCGCCGTCGTAATGCCAATTGGTGAGGCCCAACTCACCTAGAGACGTAGTTGAGAATCTTAAAGAACCAGAATTAGAAATAGGTTTCTCAAAGAGAAAAAATCATTTCAGATACACACCATATTAGAAGGGATCTGTGAAGGACAGTATGACCCGTACAGAACGGCAATAACCGCCTCGTATTGAGTATCTCATCACCCAATAGGGTAAGTGTCCACCTTTCTCATCACATTTAGTCATAGAAGGCATTTACCAGATAGTCCGAGGTCCTCTTCAAGACCCTTCAATCTAGCCGTTGTTACGGCAGTCCTCTGCACACAGTAATGAATGACGAATAAACCAAGGGTAACAAAGAGGGTACTCTTAACTCACGTCAATATAGTTCATAATGAAGATGAGAATAATCATCGGCATAAGGCGCATATCGAGCTTCCGGACCAAATGCCTTTCTTCTGCCGCACGATTTTCCGAGTCTACGAACGCCGCGATGCCGCTATCACCCAATGCACCATCACCACCACCGTCGTTCTTCGACGGCCCCTTGTTAATAACAGATACATTTTCGCTGATGATTCCGTCGCAATAGCCTTCTCCGATTCCTTTCCCGTCACAATAGCGGGGGAAGACATGTCTGTGAACGGTAGGAACCAGAAATAGAGAAGATAGCTGGTCGCAAAGAACGGCGGGAAGGGAGGAGTCAGCTATTTGTAGACTCGCTCTCATCTCTATGTTCTTCCAAGAAACTGAATGTAGGGAATTCGAAACTCCACACCAGTGCTGGCAACCGAGCGGGCCGTACCCGGCCACATGAGCACCGTCGAATATCAGCAGCAACATATATAGCCAATCGGAATCCCGACAATACAATAGCTCGGGAAGAAAGCATATCCTTAGCGCAAGCCCAGAATATTTTGCACGAGGAATCATAGTGCGGATGTTCTCGTGACAAGGTAGCATGCCATGGGAGGGGAAAAAGCCGTTCGGAAGTGCGTCGTGAGAGCGGAAAACATAGTCGGACCGGAAATACAGCGGGAAGCTATCGTCGTATCAAAAAATAGCATAGAGCAGTTATAAGAGTACTGCTGATGACTGATCTGAGAAAATGAGCGGCGATGCCGATGTATTTTGTACCCTGGAAGTCTTCGGGCTCAACATTGTGGTATAGGAAGCCTTTCCCGCCAGACGCCTGGACCTATTCTGAGCTGAGGAGTGGTATGGCTTTGCGTAAGGGATAGCTTAGCCAAAGAGAACCCCGTTTCTTGAATATAGGTCGTTGAACCTGGACATTTCTACCCAAAGCCAGGAGGAATGCTTCACGAGAGGAAGTGTTTAAAGAAAAGTGAAAAGTGTCAATCTTCTATTGAAATTTATTCGTTCAGGGCCGGTCCGGACAGTAGGAGTGAGAAATGTACTGTTCTGTTTATTTATGGTCCCGAAAGACTCGGACTCATACAGCACACATATTCGAGGGGTAAAAAAGTCTTCGCGTTATCGATATCTATACGCACCGGGTATGAAATAGGATGGCGTATAATAACGAGCAATGTTGCCGTTGTGGGATGCGCAGTACGTAATCCTAAACTAGATAACATAAGCGATCAGACGAGTAGAAGCGCGAAATCTAAACTGCGTGTTCTCTATGTTCGTGACGGTCATCAATGCAAATGCAGTTGTCAGGGGACAATCTATTAGAGAGCCTCGTTGCTGGAGGCAGCGCGCTCGGCCATCTCGACACGAGACATTGCCGCTGCGACATCCACGAAAAAAGAGTCTTCTCCCAACAGTTCAACAATCCCAGCTCTCTCGAATGTTATTCGCGGTCTCGGGCGGAGGTGCGTGATGAATATCGCCACGCCGCGGAACTGGTAATGCAACGAGTTAGTTGAGGTTAGCGAAGCAAAGTGAGAAAAAAAAAAACCTTATAGGCTTGAAGTATATCATAGAAAATCTGAGCAGCGCTAGTCCAGGGTGTCATGTCAATGGGAAAGATAAAATGCAAGTTTAAATTGCGACTATACCTCGCATCACAAGTCTCGAGATCCGCTAGATGGAATACTATCACAGACGCCTGCTCTCTGCGGGGTTCGTCCGACGGATGACTTGGGTCATGGCCATAGAGCTCTAGCCTCCTCAAACGCTCTATCGGACAGGGTTAATCATACTGTAGAGCGATATAGGAGGAAACAGGCAACCTTTTAGTTGAGCTGCATTAGCTAAAGGAAAATCAGTCAGATATCCACGGCTGAAGATGACTAAACTTGCCAAAATACAAATTATCTCTTAACCGGATAATCAGTGTGCCAGGTACATCCTCTTCTGCCTCCGGAAACTCATCCACGGGTTTCCATTGCTTCGTCCCCGGAATACGACCCTAGGACTAGTTTTTAGTGGCGACTAGGATCGTTATCAGTATCTACTCACGAGAATGGTTAGCCGTGCCCTTGATGATCTATGCACAACTAACAGGAGAGAGAATATGATACTGCAGACGATACCAACTTCTACGCTCCAGAAGATCGTCGTGAAGAATGTGATCGACATGAGCGCGAACTCGGTCCATGCCCGCATTCTGCGACCATACGGTAAGCATAATTTTCGTTTCTGAATGAATAGGTAGGACGAACCTCCAAAAGTACAGAATATCGTGCGGTGCCTCTGCAAGAATGGTGAACACGACAAGAAAGACGCTAGGATTCCCCTTTAGGCAACATTCTCGATCTAGTAGCGAGAATACGTACATTGAGGCAAGGACACAACGGGGAAGATAGTATAACGCGGGGAGGAGAAAGAACGTCGCAAGAAGCACAAACGCGGAGCAAATTAAGGATGACATCTGCGACCGTGCTCCGACTTCTCCGTTTATGCGGGACCTACACAAAATAATGAGATAAAATTTCCGGTGTTTGGGCAGAAGAGCATACCTTGTTATCGATCCAAAAGCGGGAAGTGTCCTGGAAAGAATGACGCAACAATGTTCGAAGCACCAAGCGCAACTAATTCCCTATTTGGAGAAACGGAGTATCCAAAGCGAGTAGCATTTTGCTTTGCCGCGACGATGCTATCGAGATAGCCAATCACGGCTATTAATACAGCCGTTGAGGTCGTGCTCCTTGCGTACTTCAGGGTCGTTTTACGCAGCGGGAAACCGATAAAAGAGCGCTCGCTATTCGTGATAGGGACATCTCCTAGAATATCTATACCAAGCGTATCCCAATCGAAGACATCGCAAAGGGCCGTGGAAGCGATGACTACTATCAGCACTTCGGGTAGCCTGTAGATGAACCAGTGATTCTTGAAGAAGCGTTTGAAATAGCGAACAAGAACAAGAGCACCGAGAGCGCCGAAACTGATCGAAGTGGTTGGTCTATGACCATGTACCGCGACATTACGTATGAGGAAAACAAGTTTATCAATCGTGGTCTCCGGACCAAGGTGATGTTCAAGGCCCAAAAGACCGAACATCGGGATAAACTGCTCGCTAGATTGCGATTTATGAACAAGAGCATGTAGGCAGGGACTGAAAAAAATACTTACATTGAAATGATGACGGCTATAGCTGTAACAAAACCACAAAGTAACGCACGGCTCAGCAGCACGTCAATGAATCCTAATCGAAAGATGCCTAGCAAGAAAGCAAAGAGCCCGACTTGCAACGCCGTAATCGTTGAGATTGCAATCCCGATTGCGTCTGGATGGCGAGGGTGTTCGTGGGGATCCGAGTGGATGGCATTTTGCACGGCCTGACCTACGAGTAGGGATAATGCCGCTTCAGGAGCCACGTTGAGCTGCCGTGAAGTGCCAAGAAGCGCGTAAACTATTCCTGGGATTGCAGCGGAGAACTTGAAAGGATATTAGTCCAGCTACAACAAATAGAAGACTAATAATCCACCACGTACGAGACCCGCGAGTGGATTCAGCTTCGCGAGAGATGTAGCATATGAAATCGATTGGGGTATCAAAATGCAAGCAACTGAAAGACCAGCCAAGAAATCCCCACCCAGTCTGCAATCACGTTAGTCGTCATGGACTGTACTAATAAACATACATGCTGAAGACTCACAAAGAGAAAGAATAGTTTGGTAACCACCAAGTGAATGGGACGTAGTAGTTCACTCTTGCCCACAGGGAGCTGGTGGCATCTTTTGAGGCAAGATGAAGATGAAGATGATGGTCAGGAGCAAACTCTGCCGTGAAGACGGACACCAATACAGACTCACCTCTCTTGTCCTTGCCCCTGTCTTTACCGCGTTCAGCAGCGTCGGGCGTACTTGCGAGGAGTGCAGACCGTTCAGAAATAGATCGAGCCGGACTTGTTATGCCAGAGTCCATGATCGTGGTTAGTGGACAAGCCCCGTGTAACCCCCACGAACAATCCCCATCCTGGCGCGGAATCAAGTAACGGCATCACGTGAATAGAGGCCAGCCAAACAAATTGTGTCAATTTTCAAAAAGTTTATATTGCCTTTTTTTGCACATTTCCAGTCCAGCAATCAAATACTACACAGGAAGCAGAAGCGGAAGGGCGTTGTACCCTTCTGCCTTTACGAAGCGAAGATTTCTTACAAACTGAAACTGGAAGTGATCTTTTCTACCGATGCAACAGGACCTTGCGGTATTCCTAACCCTGCAAGTCCTGAGCCGAGTCAGCAGATCCAGAACCGATGCTGCCGTCTGGTTAACGTGATACAAACGATGGTTTCGATAGCGTACGTATTTCTGATCTAATGACATGGAATCGACATAAGTACACGAATACGTAGGTGGACCATCCTAAGAACACACGGAGACCAATGAGAAGTAGCAGAGAATGAACGTGCTTAGTGGGCTATACAGTAATCGGTGAACAGATGCTGTAACCTTCCATCGTACATCGTTTGCTGGGAGAAACGAATATAGCATGGAAGATGAAAATTAGAGAAGAGCGCCTTACCAGCTGGCTTTTGCCCGCTACCGTATCTTGTACCACTGTTCCAGGAAGTTGGGAATTAAGAACGCAGCAGGTCTGGTTAATGTCTAATAATGGAACATATTTTCAGGCCAAACCATAGAGTCACAAAGCCAAGCTACTTTACCTTGGATGCAGCTCCTTCTACTTACTATCCTAGTCTCCCCCCAGTTTGTTGTCCTCTTTCCTAGCTACTTCCCAGCCATCGGTGGCTCCTGCCTCCCCTCACCTAAAAGCCTTCTAACTCTCGCAATATCATCTAAAGAGACCCGTTCACCATCCCTCATTCGCCTCGCAAGATCCTCCAGGAGGCTGATTTGCGCTTCAGCCTTCAGCCTTGCCGATGTACCGTCTTTTCGCGCGGACAGAAGATGGAGAGACAGAGATGTGAGCGCTGTTGCATATATGATATGCGGAAAGTATTTCGGAAGAGGCATCGCGACACGAGCGCGCCAGCCCAGGCAGCCGGGGCTGGCGTTGTGGCACGACTCGTGAGCTGACCAATACTTATAACATAATCGTATGTATGTATGACAAATTGATTAGGATTATTTCTGTGGCTTCATCACTTGTCGAGGAGGCAAAGGAGCACATCCGGCATTGCCTGCGGAGAAGAGGAATTCTCCTGGCCTGTCCTCACGAACAATAAACCAGCCTCGGAGTTACCATCAGAAGCTACGCATCCGTTGGGCGCCAGTGACGGAAGTTCCTGATTGCATCCTATCCATAGCCCTCCGTGGACTAAGGGACCATACTCAAAGACACGGTGACAAAATCGCAGTAGGAGACAATGATCTTGGCGACCGAGATATCGGCCAAGATACGGGGAAGGAAGGGAGTAACTCACCGGACTCAAGCTCTGTGTTGACCTGGGGCTACTGGACGATGGTGATGCTGGAAGTGGGAGTCAGAACTTACAGACTGTGGCCACTAGGCAGAATCGTAGGTGTCGTTACCACCCCGCAACACTGCTAAAAGCTAACCCAGAACACGGTTAGCCAGATGCACACAGTTTGCACTGTTCTCCGCTAATTGATTCTGTAGTGAGTCGAGGAAATAAAATCGCTCAGGATCGACCTATCCAACAAACTGGAAACAAAAAGAGCCAGCATCTGAGCCGATACAGTATAATAATATTGGTTTGGTTGATTGTGTAGACATGTTGATGGAGGTGGCAATATCCATTTGATACGTATGCATGAGATCAATCTGGTTCGAAACGATCTAAACGATCATACTCGTCTTCTGACCATAAATCTTTACAACGTCTGAGATTCGCGGCTTTCTGGAGGCAGGATGAAGATCGGAGAACGTACCACTCCCTCCAGTAGACTCGTCACTCGATTCTTCATCCGGATAATCATTCTTGTAGTAATCCTCCGCTGCAAAAACATTAAATCCAATTCAATAAGCATCACCATAAGACACGGCGAACCAGAAGAAAGACACACGAACCATTCGAATCTTCATCGGCCTCGTCCTCAACTTCCGACTCGTCTTCAAACTCATCATCAAGGTCGAAACCTGGAGGGAGGCCTGTGATGGTTGCTACATTCCCTGTGGGAACGTGGACTTGACGGGATCCGGTTGATGATGATAAGGGGAAGTGGAAGAAAATGTCGTATACGTATTCGTCGCTAGGTGTTGATGGTGCAAGGGCTTGGAGTGAAGCGTTGTTATTGGTGGAGGAGGAGGTCGTGGTGGTTGGGGAACTTGATAGGGAAGGGAGGTCGTCGTGGACTAGGTCAGATTATCAAAAAGAATCAGAATATTTCATGGATAGAATGCTTGAATAGAGCGGAGAGCGGACCTTTGAGATAATCTTGTAGGAGGTCTTGAAATTTCTCCATCTCGGGATCAAGTTTCGCCCCAGTCGAAGTAGGCGAAGACGCTAACTCCGCATCATAAATCCTAATCCCCGACCTGGCCCTCTCTATATATTTGGAAGATCTGACCCTTGGTCTCTTCACCGTCACTTTATTAACAAGCCTAGTGGGATTCTGAGAGTCATTTCATACGCACGGTGTATGATTGAATCGAGAATGCCGCTCTGGCTGTCGTGTAATAACGCGGTATTTCCTCCCCTGAGCATTGGTTTGTGTAGTGCTCCTCTGTCTCTTCTTCCCAGCCACCGGGCTTAAAGGGCTGGATTCATAGTCCTTCTCTTTCTCTACTTGCTGACCAGATTTTGAAAACGCGGATATTCGATTCTATAGGAGGGAAAGCAAGAAGCCGAGGTTGGGAGATGTGGCTGCATTCTAGGATTTTAGGAGGACGTACTCTCAATACATCTCCCTTCATCTCCTTCCACTCCGTTTCATCAACAGTTTCGGCGAATTGAAATACAGAAACCCCTCCGGATTTTCGTCGTTTCGTTCCTTTATCATCAACAACTGTAGCAAATGGATACAGCGAATAATGGTTCGAGTGTTGGGAAAGAAGGGCATATGCGTACGTACCAAGTATATCTGGGACATCTTCGCTGTATTTTCGCTTGATTCTGATGATAGTAACTCCTCCATCGGAGATGCTGGCTTTAACTTCTGGAGGATCCATGTTGTACAGAAAGACTCAGAGGAAGAGAGGAATCCGAAGGAACCGAAGTTACGGAACCGGAGTCGACGCTAAAAGTTAGAGACCATATCCTGCACGTGACGCATCACTTTCTGTCTGTTGACTCAAAGCTGAAGCTGAAGCTTCACCACGACATCGACAAGATTCAAAACCCCATAGAATGTCCAAATTCGCACCGCACAGACCATCTGCAAGTAACCCGAGAGCAACACCTCAGACGTTATGCCAAAGGTGTCTCAAGCGAGGCAAGTTCTTCCATTTGTCAACAGTAAAATGACCTCAACCTGTTGGTTTTTACCCTCAAATCCAGGACATTTCACGTATCAATGCAAAAATGAACGACCATACGTATCGCGACCCTCACGTACGCAGATACTTTCCAATCCGAAGCTTGCCGCAAAGGTCAAACCCGAAGTGGAGATACCTGATGAGTTTAAGAATAAGTACGTCTTCCATTCGTTTTGTTTTGTTTTCGCTGTGTTTCTCATCGTTTTTCTCCTTGGTGGGATGCAGGTCTGGTACGGCGAACAAGATCCTGGAGGCAAAGGAGAAGGAAAGAGCTGTGACGAAGGCTATTGAGAGTGGGAAGAGGAAGAGGCATGCTAGGTACGTCCTTGGTATTCACATTTGACAGAAACAGCTTGTGTTTGACGACTTCCGTTTGTGTATCCTAGTGAGTTCGAGTCGGGTTCAGACTCAGACTCAGAATCTTCGACCTCGACTACGAGTTCAGAATCAGAATCAGACTCGTCTTCGGATTCAGATTCCGATGCTTCAAGCTCGGATTCAAGTTCAGTGACTGATTCCACTAGGAGCAGGAGCAGGGGCAGTGGCAGGAACAGGCACAAGAGTAGGAACAGGAGCAGGTCACGATCAGTATCATCTAGATATTCATCGCATTCTGGAAATCGGCGTCACCCCACCCAGAAAGCGAGGCACCGGGATTAATAGGTCCCGGACCCGGTCTCACAGCTCTGACGACGACAAACCGAAATACTAGCAGCTAAATCGACACGCATTACCTATCAGTCTCCCGACAAATGGCATTCCAGTCGCCCTGTATACAAAGCGTCCAATTACTTCCGACGCCGATACAGGTGCATGTAACAGCAACAATAACAACCACGTACATGATATTCATTTCCAGAACAGACACCGAATTCGGAAGACTTGCGATGTGGACTATAGCATTCGCAACGTGCTTCGCGTCCATCATGGGTTCAGGCTTGATTTCTCCGTTAGGCTGTAATGCTCCTTGCTCAAGACGAGCAGTTATATTTGTGTATGCATTTCCTGAGTCACGAGTCCGTTGAAGAACGTTATAAAATTGGTAGGGGCCTTGTAGAGCCGCGAGGAGAAGAGCCTACCTGGGTGCAAGCGATTCCGAATGCTCGTTCGTCTAGCGATTGACTTGGTTAAACCTGTCATGGCATGCTTTGATGCTGTATATGCAACGTTGTGAGGTCTGGGTGTATGGGATGATATAGATCCATTATTGATGATACGCCCTGAAAGCACCCAGCACCAATTCCAATCAATACCAGTGTAGGTGCGGGATTGTACTCGAGAAAGTTAAGCTCAGCGAGCCGTACCTCCTTGAGGAGTCTGATTCTTGAACATTTTGAAAGCCTCACGAGTGCATAACAAAGCGACTGCGATGTTCGTATTCATTACCTCGTGGAATACTGCCAGGGGTAGATCCTCGAGTGGTACAGCGGGAGCGCTTATCCCTGTGTTCTTGGAAGGAGTACCATTTTAGCTTTTTGGCTAGATATGAATGAACTAGGAGAGCATCCTCGTTACATTGAACAACAAGTCCAATCATCCTAGCATAAGCATTCGTTAATATGGCAATGCTAGCACTTTGAATTCGTAGACAGAGATTCTGCGGTTGACCATATTCCCTTTTGGCAGCTTCGAATCGAAAACAAGTTGCACAGTCTTCTCTTTCTTTATATCTCCAGCTACGATGTAGGGCGGTTCAGAGCCGGTACAGAGGCTTGCGGTTTCTTGTAAACGGGAGTGAGAGCCAGGAGTAAGTATGATAGACCAGTTATTGGATGGGAGAGAAATGGACGTTTCTCAGCCGATTCCTGTGTATATTTGATGAGAAAATGCTAGAGAGGGAGGTTGGATAAGGATGAAGTGTGCATGTACCCGGTGATGCCCCTGTAACAATTGCTACTTTCTTCCTCCTTGTTCCAGAGTCGGACTCGGACATAGTCATAGTACTAAAGGGTGACACTGAAGAGATAAGATAATATTAATGACAATGAAAATGGGCTGCGGAACAGGATCGCACGGGGGGAAAGTCCGACGTTTCGTCAAGTCCGACGTTGTGGTGTGGTGAATATTGAAGCGCGTCGTGTGTGTCGCGTCTATCGTCCTCGAGTTCTCCTCCTTTCCCTTTCTGTCTTCACTTGCCCTGTCCTTTCTTCTCTCAATCATTCCTCCCTCACCCTCACCTCTCGGAGGCCTCATCTCATCCACGCCTATGCCGCGCACCAAAGACGCAGCGCGTCCCGCCGACTCCACCGTGGACGAACTCGACCAACCAACCCGGCAAATAATGCCAATAATTCACATTCGCGCAGCTCAATGTATATTACACCCAGTATGTAGCAGCCGGATGGGAATTCCGTCATTGTGTTTGATAACACCATTTTTTTTGTTGTCGTTCTCCGTCGCCCATAACCGATCTTGTGCATATTGCGACTCGCCCGTGGTTTCGCTGCAGCCAGTTCAAGTTGGTGTGTGATGTTTCTTTGTTCCAAGTCAGGGAACTGGACTTGCGACGTTGACGACCCTGTTAAATATCAGTGGTACTGCTGGGTATACTCTAGTTGACTTTCACTCGTGAGTCAGTTACTAGTTTCGCTCGAGTCGAGCGATCGTCAATCAACTTGCTCACGCAGGCTGATGAAACTGCAACTCTCAATGACCACGACCAGGTCGAAGGCTGCATGTACTTGTAAGCTAGGTACATACTTTGGATCCTATACGATGAATCTCGTACCCCCTACAGACACATTGACAATGTTGTTCTTCCTAGCCCAGTAATTTTCATATCGCCCTTCTACACATACGTGAACTTGGATTATGCCGGTGATGTGCTTGACCAATATTGCCATATCACTTATTTGCTATGATACAGAGTCATAGTAATGTAAGTCAACGGACACAAATGAGCCATGCAGAATGTTCCATAGTGTGGATAGCACGAATCAGGTACCCTCGCTGACATCACTTCAAATTACCCACTTACGCGCCTCTTACAGTCACTAAACCGAAATTTCATCCCGCTTTCCCGAGTCGACGGCTCTGAGATAATTAACGAAATTAGATATGAAGTCCGCACCGCAAATCACTGCAGGCTGATCGAGTCGATAAAATTCTCAATATCGGAGAACACTTCCGACCGTTGGCTCCATGTAGTTTTGTGGCTCGACGATTCCTTGAACCAGTTTCTAAACCAAATCAAGATCCGCGAAAATAGCAGCTGGAGCGATTACGATCGATGGTCATTAAGCAAGAATTGCAGTATTGCCAACCCTCGACGCTTGAGTCAATCAATTTTCAGCTCAGTACACTTACTTACATCGACGAGATTCCGGGTACCACCTACCACAATCTGGCAAAGTATGTACTTGCAGGTCAAACATTGAACACATAGTGGATTCTGTCAAGCAGATGTCGTGCCCTTTGTCGACATTTTGAGTGAGCTTTCTGGTCCTACTTAGTAAGGTTCACGCCATACACACAATCCCGGTAATACCCTCGTCCAGATGTGCCATGCCACATATTTTCCATCAAGCTGAATCATACCCCAAACCATAGCGCTGCAATTCAAACAGCATGACTGCAGAATACTTTACGGTGTGAAAAGAACATGGATCAAGTGCCAACCGTCGCTGACATCACGTCGTCTAGTCCAAACGTCCCATCCCTCCACCCTCGACATGCACTAAGCTGAATTTTCATTCCGCCCAATCCGACAGTCCTCAGATAATTAACGAGCGCCCGCATGAAGAACGAACATAAATTCCTGCAATTTATGAAGTGTATAAGTTTCCTGTTAGGCGCGGGGGAGGCGGTCCACCTCGCTCCATAATGAACGCAGAATGTGCATCCATTCAAAGAGAAAGATTCGAGATGCGGAGGAGCAAATCTGACGACCTCATCTATATGATAGACTTCTATTCCACCATTTAACTCGAGCACCTCAAGGGATGACATGGATTGCAAAGAAGTTCGAAATTCGCCTCGAGTCATCGTTGACTGGCTACTGATTCCCCTTAAATCTAGCTTTAATGTTTGGAGGACGGGCATACGAAGTTTCGCAATCAAGGCCTTCGCAATCACGGCCGGACGCACCCCATAATACGACCGAATTTCACACGAGATAACACTCCGCATCGTCACCACTGGCGCTGAGTTAATCGCACCGGGGCCTTCAAAGAATCCGCGGCCTTCATTAATGACAAGAGATCCACGGCCTTCGTAAATGACCAGAGCTTCAAGCGCGTCCAACGATGACAAGAAATCGAGTAACTCCCATAGGGAAAGGCCCCGATACGGCAGAGATAATCGGCATCGAGTCAAGCGCCTAGCAAGGGACGGGTGAGGAACGAAATCGACCTCCAGACTTCGGAGTGAAGGAAGATTACAGACTTCGTGAAAACGTCGTGTGAACTTGGAGAGGAAAAGTTGTAGATCTCCAAGAGATTTCGCCGCTGGAAGGAGTTCCTTCAGCGAATCGAAGTCAGCTTCTTCAATTCTTCTCAGACTGCACCGAACAAGGCTCCTCGCGAGCGCGGCGGCTGGGACGAAGTCAATCTTTGGGCTGTAGGGGTGCGGAATGTCAAACTTTTCGAGTAGGAGCGTTTTGTACGACTTTTTGTGTTTACAAAATCCGGGCAACAAGGACGACTTCCGGGAGTTTCGTATCATCAACTTACGGAGGTTCTGCATGTTCCCGCAGGCTAAAACCAAATCCGTCGCAGCCAAGACCCACAATAGGCATCCCGCACACAGTTCCAGATTCGTTGGAATGATTTCCAGCTCCTCCAGGCCGAAAGAAAGAATCACCCTCAAAGAGAGCTTGAACTTGTGGGACAGCATCTCGTAGTTTGAACGCCTCATCTGGAAACTCGGCCATTTTATTCGAGCTTTCAGTGAGCTAAAGCCGTTTCCTTCTGCGATTGCGACAATTTGTTCCGGTGTCTGACCAGACTCCATCCAATACCCGTCCCACATCTTCCGCATAGACATCATGACCGCTCTAAACCGTTTGCAAACGAGGGACATTGCCACTTTATCTTCCAGCGTCTCCGCAGCCAGAGTGAATATCTCCATGAGTACGTCATCG
This sequence comes from Inonotus hispidus, assembly GCA_024712875.1. Taxonomy (NCBI): domain Eukaryota; kingdom Fungi; phylum Basidiomycota; class Agaricomycetes; order Hymenochaetales; family Hymenochaetaceae; genus Inonotus; species Inonotus hispidus. The sequence continues at coordinate 364,090 of CM045722.1, read as the reverse complement.
GGAAGCAAAGCGTTCGGGGTGATATAGTTTCCGGATCGCTTCGTTTTCGACGCCGGCCGCTTTATTCTGCCATACACCGCCATTTTGGGGAGAAAGCGTGAAACGTGCAGAATGCCTTGACTGGTAAGCATAAATTGAGTGGGGGGAGAGATACTAACGATACTCGACATCCGAATGCCCCAGTAGACGCGACGACTCATGGCGTATCAAAGACAGGAGTGCATTGAGTCATGCTCGCACGGTTACGTAATTTATCAACGAATGTCTCAGGTCTTGACAGGACAGGAGTTTCCGCCGAGGCGGGAAGAGAAGTTCCAGTGGTACTTTCCCTACAGCGAGAACGATTCGAGATGCAGAGGAGCATATCTCACAATCTCGCCTAGTTCATGGACACCCACTTGACCTTCCATCAATCCGAGCATATGACACAAGGAAGTACGAAATTCGTTCCGAGTTATTGTCGACAATATTCCAGCCCATGGAAAGTTCCTGGAACACTTCTGACGTCGCGATAATAAGCCCAGTTACTCGGTCAGGCCAATGACCCCTCACCGAGTCACTAGTAGAAATCAGATCAAGCGACTAGCAAAGGGTGGGTCGGGAATGAAATCCGCCTCGAGGATCGAAGTGAAGGGAGGTCGCAGGCTCCGTCAAAAGTCGGCGTGAAATTCCACCACGATAGGTAAAGCTGAAGATCCTGGTGAGATTTTGCCGCGGCAAGGCATTCCTGCAGAGCCCCTTCCCAAAAACTTGCACGGAACGAGATTCCTCGCTAGTGTCAGTCTCGGGCTCAAATTCGATCTGTAAGTGAGACATATGCCACTTTCGGGTAGACGTACGGTGTGCGAGTATCCGAGTTGGGAGCCAAACGACGGACGATCTGCATATTCCCTCTGGTTAGTGTTGGTCCAGTTTCTTCCCAGCCCCATTCACTCCAAGAAAGGGACACCAGCCCCTCTGGGCCCAATGACAGGGTCAACCTTACAGAGAACTTGCGATCCCGGAGTCGGTACTCTTCTTCAGAGATCGGGTCCACGCATTGGCGACCCAAGATTTTACGTAATTAGGAATCACGAATTTCCTCCCAGATCCGTCCCCCTCTGCGATTGCAAAGTTCTATGATAGTTGGTCAGACCGAATCCAGTAACCATTCCACATTTCCCGCATCGACATCACGACGCTTCTAAATTGCTTGCAAACGAGCGACAATGTCACTTTCTCATACGGTGTTGTCACTGCGAGAGCAAGTATAACTCTTACGGGAGGAGATTTGGTCCGCAGTTCAGCGCCGTGAAGGAGATTGACTTTCGAATCGCCCGAATCGCTGCTGAATGCCTCGAGCCAACCGAGTAGCTGGAATGACGATGTATATGACCTCCGCATGGCCTTGAGACGACTCGCTATGCCGTCGCCATCGTGAGAGATTTCGCTGCCAAATACAATCAATCTCGAATGAGGATTCTGTGAGTTGTCAGTATATCAACTCACTACTCAGTGAACGAAGTTGTGAAATCGTCGATCATGGACCAAATTTTAAACTGGTGCCACCACCTGGTCGAGACCAGAGAGCGGTGAAAAGTTTACTGAATCGTGCATACTATTGAACGGGAGTGAACTAGGCGCGCAACGTCTTTCTTCAGCTTGGGAGAGTGGGGGATTGGAAACGAAGGTGGCATCAACGTCGCGTCTCGTAAGCAAGGTGATTGATGCCTCCTGATTACATAATGGACCGATCCATTCTAGAAATGGTCCCGCCCTTTTCCAAGGTATCCACCAACTCGAGTCTGCCACAGCAAACACCCGTCGATACATACACAAGATCGTTTACAGGAAACGGAAACGACATTATGATGTTGTCAAGCTACATGTAGATCACAGGATTTATAGCGCCTCTGTCCAGGTTGCTTTGGTTGATGGTGAATGGCCACAAGTCAGCATTGCTGTCTGGCGACTACATACAGATGTGCAACAGTCGTTTTTCGAAGTCAGAGAACCGGATTCATGAAAAGTGGGGGCTGAACCGGACACTATGGGATATAAGGTCGACGTTCACTAGTGAGTGTCGCAACTATTCGCTATTCAAGTCAAGCGGTCGCCAACTCGATCAACTTGCTCATGCCGCTGCCGCTGGAGAACATATCTCAGCAATCACATTGTGTCGTATAACAATCACCGCGTGTTGGGTCCATCTGGTGGAGCCTGTCCAGCTCAACGGAGGTCACCTAGGGAAGCATCGGTTTAATTAGTAATAGATCGACTTGTCACATGAGTAGTATAGATAAAAAAAATGCTAACTTTGTCTATCTCTTCGATTTCGGTCAGAGATGATCTGGATGACGTGGTAATGCAGATAAGATCAGATGGCTTTTGCTTACATCACGAAGAAGCTCTACCGGAAGCAGGAAATAGATTAGATTAGATTACATTGTGAAAGTCGAAAGAAATCATCACAGACCCTCTTTGGCGACCTACTGCGGCCACGTCGAGCTCAAATGTGACTTTGACACATTTCACATGCGTCGCCCTTGTAAGTATCTTCCTTACCATCATGTCGCGTGCCACCAAGACGTCCAAAGTAAGTTTAATAGCGCATATATCTCAGATTCTTTACTAATTTCTGACCTATAGAGACGAAACGATCGAATTTGTGACTGTCCGGAATGCGTCCAATCGTCAGGTCAAAGCTCAGGGAAAACCATGTCATATACGACGTACCGATCACATCAAGAACGAAAGCTGTTCATGAAGTCTGTCAACAAATTTCCAAAGGTCCGCTTAATCGTCAACTAGCCCGGAATTCGACGCTCGACTACTTTCACTCTGACTCCGGAACAAGAACTGTACGCCGGATTTGCTATGAATAGGCCAAGTCGAGAAGTGGAAGAGGGCGAGGAATTGGTGAGGGGAAGTGTCAGTACTGGTGGGAAGGATGAGATACCCCTGGCTATGGATGAAGGTGAGTACTTATTTGATTCGGTCGCAGTAATTCAGCTCTCACATTCGCTCGTTTGTCAGACTCGGATAAGCTCCCAGACGGCGATTCCGACTACGGGGACTTGTATGTCGACACGATGGACGTCGACATGCATCTTGGCGATCAGCAAACTTCACGAGAAGAAGCTCCTGCCGAGGAATATTGTTTCTTTCAAAATCAGGAGTCTGTACAGCAAGATGGCTCGTCTACCACTGGTGACACTGGTACCGGCTCATGGGACAGTGGTTTACTACAAGAAACGGCTCATGATGACTCTGATGGTTCTAGCCTTGGAGAGGATCGGGACGAACCCTTCTGGTTCGATGTTCCCGATCCTCCTACTCCGGCTCGTGAATTATTCGCTTTCATGCCTGCAAAATCCTTCTGGAAGCCTTTCCTCTTGGGAGTCTCTTATATTAACCTTCGCTTCCATGCAACTCATCGGGCCTGCAACTTGCTCCTCAACATCGCAAAAATTGTTCTGACTTGTCTGGGGCATCTTGATGAAACTGACAAACCAATTACTACTCTGCGATCATCTTTCACTGCTATTGGACTCCAGGAGCCTTTTCTAGTCCTTCCAATGTGTACTGAGTGCGGTAGGATTTTTCCCTCTGACTCTCCTGTCGGTCTCAGGTGCTTCAAGTGCTTTACTCCTCTATTTCAGTCCAAGACTCGCTTGATGACTGATTTTGACGGCTCGGAAAAAAAAATTGACGACCTTCAATGTTCTCCTCGTCTCAAATGCCCGTTCTATGCTCTAAGTTCTCAGTTACCTGCGTTCGTTGGCCGTTTTGAAGAAGAACTCGATAACTCACTGATAATCGAGCCCGAGGAGGGTGTACTCCATGATCCACACGACGGCCGCATCTGGAAGGAAGCGCGAGCCATGGACGGCTCGTGTTTCTTCTCTTCTTCTGACCCCACTGAACTGAGGATTGGGCTCATCTTACATTTTGATGGGTGAGTCTTGAAATCGATTCCTTCCTTCATATTGATCGATTTTTGTTTGCTGGCGGATCTTCAGTTTTGGAGGTGAACATTCCAGGAATGGACCGACCTACAGCTCTGGTGTGCTTTCCTTCGGTGTTGTCAATCTCCCCATACATCTAAGGTAAGTGTAATTTCAATCAGTATATGCGGATCGAACACTAGGTTTTATTCCGCTAGATACAAGCCGGAAAACCTTCTAGTGGTCGCTCTCTCTCCAGGACCAAAAGAATCGACATGTGACGAACTACAACACATTATGGAAGCGGTAGTCGATGACAAGAAACGCCTCTATAAAGAGGGTATTTCTGTTAAAACAAGCCGCTACCCTAACGGTGAGCGGAACTTATATTCGGCTTGGAACTCAAGCAACTCGTATTTTTCTTTCAGGACGAAAAGTTCGAGTCTATTGCATTGCCAATGCATGCGACCATCCAGCTCTTTGTAGGGTGTTTGGCTTCGCGGATCACGCTCACCTCAAATTCTTTTGTACTCGCTGCAAGATTCTGAAGAACGAACTAAATTCGATGCAAGGAATGACGGGAAGTGAGTTATCGCTCTTGTATTGCGTTACTTTATGGGGACGTGATCTGCAATTCTCTACAGCGCATCCAGCTCGCACCGGTATTGAGCATCGTCTACTTGCAAGAAGATACAGAGACGCTGAGCCCGGTGAAGAGCCCGGGCAGCGCGAAGATTTGTTCAAGATATACGGGACTCACTACTATGCGATGTCCCGTCTTACTTACTTTGATGCTGTAAGGATGTCTGCGATCGATCCCATGCATAATATTCTCCTTGGTGAGTTTTTTTATGCCGAAGTCCCTTTTTATTTTATTTTCCTTTTTCTTCCTGTAAATTGCGTTCCATTTTAGTTCTGATTCAAAATTTAAACTTATTTAGGTTTATGTAAATCACAGTGGCTGGACTCCTGGATCCGTAGGAACATTCTTCGTGAGCGTACGAAGCGCAAACCTCGTGAATTGGACCAAATACATTCATACTTGCGCACAGTAAGTAGCTTCACCTTATATTTTGTTTCGCTAATTCCCTTCGAGTTTGAGATGCCTTCTTGGGTCGGTCGACTGCCAAGTCAAGTCGGGTACCCTGCTAGAGGATCGCTATCCGCTGACGAATACAAGGCCCTTGTCCTTGTGTATTGTCCAATAGTTGTGAGCATTTATGAATACATGAATCGAGTCTGTAAACATCATAATCTCCACTAGATTCCATTGATTTGGAGAGAATGTGTTAGGGTTCAGCCCGGAGTTCCACCGGATTCAGATCGTCTCCCAGTCTTCTGACACAAGTGTATCTCTGAAGGGCTGTCCGCTGCTCCTAACACTGGGTTCGAAGCTGGAGTTGGGAGGTGATCCTATTGAAGACAACTGGCTATATCCCGCGGTCCCCTTGCTAGTTGTGATACTGTCGATTTACGAGGTCTCACCGGAGGTTCCCTAGTAAGAGCAGGTTGGTATTGCCAAGAGGCGAGATAGTACAAGGTGCTAAGCTAGAGCAGGTTGCTAGAGAGTAAGCTACAGTGCCCTAGGATAGTTTGAAACGATTGAAAGATGGGGATCGAAGTCTCTAACTACTGCCCTATTTATGCTCTTCCAGAATTACCAATATCTTTTCCATCTGCTCTTCTTATTGGCTACACACGCCCCCAAGTCTCCTGCTAAGGTCCTACTGAATTGTGGCTGCGGCGTAGTCGATGTCTTGCTGCGCCTGCTGCGGTTTCAACTGCGCTTAGCTGCGCATTAACTGTGCATTGCTGCGGCGGACTGTGCATTGACTGTGCACGACTGCGGTAGACTTTTCTGGGTTGCTCTGGATCGGTCTTCTTCAGAGCCACAGAAGCTTTGCATGTGGTCGCTCGCAGTTGATGGGTGAGTAAGCCTTCTTGAGTGCTTCAGTCATCATTGCTTGGCTCTGGTTTGACTGATGCTCGACGTGTTACTGTGCTTCTTCGATGTCTGGCTATGTGCGCTTGCGACGGAATGACTGTTACACCTGGTGCATCCTGATGGTGTTCATCTTGTGGTCCTTGTGGCGTAAGTGTCACGTCTGCAACTTTGTCTGTGTAGTCGTGGATCCATTGCGGAGTCTGGCTTTCGCCTAGGGTAATGAGGAATAGGAATTCTTGCTTCTGGTCCTCCTGGATCATCGATCGGAGTTGTAGTTTGCCGTGGCAGTGTACTTGCTTTGCATGTCCCCAGATGGCATTAACTATTGTTCCATACAGGAGTTTGCCTATTGGCTCCATCGCGGTTGGGCATGCTGCTCGAACGAATACTTCTGCTGCATCACATTCGCTTTGTGGTAGGCTGTCATAGATGCCTTGTATCTGCCAGCGCTGTGGTTGTATTTCTGGTGGTGAGCATAGCACATAAGTGACGTATCGATTAGTTCGTTGACGTGGAGGATTGGTGAGGTTTATATGGTGTCGAATTGTCAGGTCGACGTCTAAGCTCCTGGTTGCGTGAACTTGAATTATTGTGCAGAACTCCTTGAGTAGTGTTCTGGCTATGAAGCATTTCATGCAGTGCTGTGGCCTTCCTGTTCGTCTGCTGTATTCCTGGCTTACATCAATTCTTGTGAATGGTGTAGACATATTGCGTCCTTGTGCTTATGTAAGCTGTAGCGCTTGGGAATGTGGCTCGAAAGATTTGCACTGATCGGCAGCTCGTGTAAGATCGGCAAGATCGACAAGATCGACGTTTTCGAACGGATCCTATCAGAATGGCAGCCTCTTGTGCAGGCCGAATTTGACAAAGCTATCGAGAAGTGGGAAGCAAACGAGAGGGACCCAAAAAGTCCCTCGTACGAACAGCCAAGGCTTCGGATGCATCCAGACGATGCAGAAAATTTTCTCAAGCTCGCAGCATCTCTCAAAGTGGTACTTGGCCGTACCATTCGACTTGCAGACCTGGACAGAGCGGAGCGTTTGCTCAAGGAGTACCTCGAGGGATATCTTACGGCAAGTCGAATTACACTGTCTTTCATGTCTTTCATCGGCCTCACGTATGGCCCTTACTGTCGTACGGTGTGCATGTCCTTTTATTTGCATTTTCCCATTTAGATACACCCGTTAGATGTGAAACCCAATCATCATTGGGTTTTACACATTTTCGATCAAATCCGCGATTTTGGTCCAGTCTATGGGTTCTGGACATTTACTGGCGAGCGCTTGAACAAAGTTCTGAAGAGCTTCAGGACAAACAATCACAATGGCGGTGAGATCGAAGTGAGTTTCTTACGAGCCTTTTGTAGAGATCTTGCGCTTCGAGACACGGTAAGTAATCTTTGATTTTCAGTGGATGTCTTGGTATTACCTTACGATACCTCCTCCTAGCTTCGTTCTCTTGCATCGGCACACTCGGACGAAGAAGAGGTCGACTCTGGTCTTGCAGAGGTAGCTAGGCTACTGACAAAAGAGGACAAGGACATTCGAGGAACGGTCGCCTCGATGAATTTGGTGAACCAGGAGGTCGAGCAACACACCAGAGAAAGTGAGTCGATTCAGAACAGTGCCAAATGAACTCTCTTCATGCGTTTCAATTTCTCGTGCACATTATATTGTTCCGTATTTCATTTACAGTTGTCCTGGGCTTTCGCCAGCTGTCACTTGGTGCAAGCACCATTCAGAATCTGGACAAGGAACTCCAGGTAGACCTCCTCCAGTACTACCACGACACCTACCCCGAAGTGAATGTATGCGCTATTACGAGCCGTTTGAGGACTGGCAACCACTTGGTTGCCTCGGCGAGGTTTTTTTCGTACTTAATCAAGGATGGACGACGAATTGCTCCGTCAAGATCAGCAGAGAAAGCACCAAACTCCATCATACAGACAGAGTTCGATGGCCGAGTATTTGTGGGCCAAGTGGTCTCAATTTTCAAGCACTTTCAAGTCGGGGTTGGTCGTCCGACCATCTTTGTTCAAGTATACTGGTTCCGACGCTCAGAAGATGTCGACACGAGCACCTGGGACAAATAGTAAGTGATTTTTCCGTTACTTGACAATATAATGAGATTCTAATATATTCTTCGAGTCCCGAGCTCGAAGTATTCTTTTGGAAATACAATGATTCGTTGCATCGAGGTGACCCAGGCCCCCTCGGGATACTCATGGCAGACCGTATCAAGTCACAGGCAGCTCGAGCGACTGTCCTGACAAGACCACCCAGGAATTCGGAAGACGAAGAGGAGGCTGAACCGCGGCTTCTCTGGATTACCATAGGCCTCTCTCGAGTAAGTTTCCCAAAGTCCATTTATATCTGTACTAACCGCTCGAATACAGGAGAACATTGAAATATAGACGGCCTATTGATACTTGAGACCTATCATACAGAACCTTCGAGCCGTTCAATTCTTGTTTGTCCCCAAACCTTCTGGATCTTCCGACAATACTTCAAAATCACCTTTGCGATTCTTCGCTTCGACATGGATAATTTTCCATGTTCTATCGACTATGAAAGGATATGGGACCGACCGAGGGATGCCGTTGTTGCGCGCCCCGAGGTTAACACGAGGTATCGTTCTTTTTGCCTTCTTGTTACTCTTTCATTCTTGTGCAATAATTGCGTCAAGCTCAGCATATACTTGATTTATCTTACAATAAAGGGTGAGCACCGAAAAGAAAAGAAAAATGAATGGTACTAATATAGACTTACTTCGACAGATCTGAATCCGGGGCGGACTATTTCCCAAACCTCTACATCGCTTGACCCCAGTGAGTATCCCGCACTCACCAGCTTACTGTTGCAATACTCCGCCTTCTGACCTTCGTCTTCCAGTTCTGAACGATCGCTGAGATACTCCGACACCCAATCGGTCAAGAGAAGGGGTGTGACGTCGACATCGTCATGAAGAAGTGCGTATCTGCCTGCCGCGCTCATACGATCTTTATTTTTCTAATGCAACCATTATATTAGTCTGGATAGGGAATATGAGATGTACGGTACGAACCTCGCGCCTTCTCTGATCTCGCATCCCTTTCTTATTTGTCTCCAGTTTCTTCTTCTTCTTCTCGGGATCCACCTCAGCTTCATGGTGCCGTTTCCAGGTTCGAAATGCATCTTTCGCAAGCTCTTCTACGTCCTTAGCAGTGAAAAGGACGTCTTTGTGCGTCAAACCACATGTATTGGTATTCTAAAGGTGCGTTTAGTCCTGCGATCCGATTTAACAGCAATATTACTTACTGTTTGCTCCCTATAAACGATATAAGCGGCTTGGCTGATAAGCCGCTTATTTGTCGAGTACCTGACATCTTTCTTGAAGTCCGGGACAATCTGTTCATCACTCTCACCAGGTTCTACATCGTTCGGAAGGATTTTTTCGCCATCTTGCAAGCCGGCTAGTCTCTTCAGACCTTTGTCTAGGTAAGACTTTCATTTTGATTTAGCAAATCAATACGAGAGCTAATGAGATATGAATTGCATACCAATAATTCCTTTCTAATTCTCCTTTCCTCATCGGTAAGCTTTTTATCTTTCTCCGTTAGGAGGCATGTTTCTGACTCCTTCGCTTTCCTCCTCCTCTTCATGTTCCTCCTGGTACGGCGCGATCCGACCCCCTCGTCATCTGCATCATACGACCGCTTTTTTGCAACATCATCCAGAGTATTCTTCTGCCTTTGTTGTTCTTTCTCAAGCTTCGATACACGGATGAGAAGGAGTCGAGCTTGTTCCGAAGACAGGGGTGCCCCTGGTACATTCAGGGCATATGGAGCAAGTGAATCGAGGGTCATAGATGAGGAAGGGTGCAGACTATGTGCATCCAGCAGAGAGGGAGCGCGATGGAGACTGCTGAGTGTCGTGTAGCCCTCGTCGACCAGCCCGGGATCAAAGGGTACGGCTTCATATTGGAAATGGGACATCGCAAACAGCCCTCAGGACGTTGGGGGGGGTGTATTTATCATATTATATTATTTTCTAACTACTAGTTCATGTGGTTTTGGACGCAATCTGCACCAAGCGTGTCATTAATTGACGCGCTATTTGTAACTATTTACGGATTTCGCCAAATAAAGAAAAAGATATATTATTCGAGCGGACTTCCAACCTATATTATGTCAGAATGAGCTCCTCATGTTTGCAATAGATCTGACCAGACTACCTGTCGAATATACTTACATATACATTCACAGATTATGTATGCGCGTCTTATTTACGAATGTACCAGACCGTCTGGAAAAAGGGTTCTATATGGTCTAAGAGTGCGTTGTTGAGTGCCTTTGGTCGATTCATAATAGATTATATAATACAGGGTGCTATATGGCAAAATAGAACGTATATTTTCATCTATGGAACCCTCTACAAGACGGACCCAACACGCGGTGAATGCGTGCTTGTAGGCTAAGAATGTCCTAACTCTGCAGACCCCTCGACACTTCTCGGTTCGACTTCACTTACTATGCACTAGATAGTAATTCATATGCTATCCTTCTACTCACATACATAATCTCAGTTTGTCCCAGTAACGTCCTTGACCAGTATCATCTTTTCTTAATAATGCATTTATAACGCGAGTCACTAGTTACTTTGATAGGTGCGCAGTAGCTAGCCCAGCACCAGTTAACTACGAGATGGTGGATGCCCTGACATAGTGTAGAAATAAAAGCAGGGAAGGTGGTGGATATATGGAACTCTGTTACGTTCAGACCGAGACATGGGCTGGGTATTGCATTGCAATTTATTCGTTGCCAAACCAAATCGCATCACTAAAATTACAAACAAGAGCTACAAACTGTCTTATAACGTGCATGAAACATAATTCAGGTGCCAATCCACGCTTCCATCACGTCATCTAGTCCAAACGTCCCATTCCTCCACCCCGCACAGTTACTAAACTGGATCTCCATCCTGCTTAGCCCCGCGTCCCTGAGATAATCAACGAAGGTGGGTATGGACGAAATGGACGATTTAACCTTACAATCCTTAAAGTGGATATGCTTCCGTAGAGGCGCAGGGGAGGCGGTCCACATATCTACATCACTAAAGAAGAGCGCGCATCGATTCAACAGGAAAGCTTCGAGGTGCGGGGGAGCATATCCGATGATCTCATCTAAAACACTGACATCCGCCGGACCATTCAACTCGAGGTCCTCAAGCGATGGGATGGACTGCAAGGAAGTGCGGAATTCGTTCCGAGTTATCGATGACAGGTCGTCAAGTTCAAGTCCGTACAGGTCTAGTTTTAGCGTTCGAAGGGCGGGCATATGGAGTTTCCCCATCAAAACCGCACCCATCTCATAGGGCGGCAGTTTACACGTGACAACGTTCGACATAGTCACTGCTGGTGACACGTCAATTGTATCGGGATCTTCAAAGAAACCACTATTCGTGCGAATGAAAAGCTCTTGGAGCAATTCTGATGACGATAAGAAGTCGAGCAACTCGGCCAGGACGATGGCCCTCACCGAAGGCACTAGTCGGAACCGGATCAAGCGCCTGGCAACGGATAGTTGAGGGACGAAATTCACCTCGAGGGTTTGAAGTGAAGGAAGGTCACAGGCGTTGTCAAAAGTCGGCGTGGCATTCGGCCTGGATAGGAATAGCAGAAGATCCTGAAGAGAATCTGCCGCAGCAAGGAAATCCTGCAGCGCATCGAACTGAGCCTCTTCAATTCCCGTCAACTTGCACCGAACCAGGTTCCTTGCGAGTGTCGTCTCCGGGACGAAGTCGACTTCCAGGTGTCGTAGGAGTGGCGCGTGCAACGCTTCGAGTCCACGAATGCTGGGCACTTCAGTGGAATCTCGTGTTTGTAGCACGAGTTTACGAAGGTTCTGCAGGTGTCCAGCAGCAAGAATCGGTTCAATCCGTTCCCGGGTCAAGTCACGAAACTCCAGCTCCTCCGGTCTATATGATAGGATCAATCCCACAGAGAACTTGTGATACCGGGGCGTGTACTCTTTAACGCCAAATCCACGCTTGGCGACCCAAGTCTTTACCAAACTGGGTGCGGGAAAAGGCGGAAGAATACGAGCCTTCAGCGAGACGGATCCGTTCCCCTCTGCGATCGCAATAATCTGTTCCGGTGTCTGCGTGGATTCAATCCAGTATTCATCCCACATCCTCCGCATAAGCATCATGACTCTTCTAAATCGCTTGCATATGAGTGATAATGCGACTTTGTCTTCCAGCGTCGTCGCTGCGAGAACGAATATCTCGGAAAGTACCTCATCCGGAAGAAGATTTAGTCCGTAATTCACGGCCGTGCTGGAGATATGAGTTTTAAATCGCCCGACTTGTTGTCCAAACTGTCCTATTCTGTCGCACATAGTCTCCTTGAATGCCTCGAGCCAATGGAGTAGCTGGAGGGACGATGTGTATGACTTCCGCATGTCTTGGAGACGACTCGCTATGTCATCGCCATCGCGAGCGTTTTCGCTGCCAAAGACAATCAATCGGGTGAGCGTTCTGAGAGTTGTCAGTATGTCGACTCACTACTCAGTGAACAAAGTTGTGAAACCGTCGATCTGGATCCAAACAGGTGCTGCCGCCTGCTCGAGAGCAGAGAGTACCTCAAAGTCGACTGACACGTCCATACTACTTCATGCAGCAAACCTGGCGTGTGATGTCTCTATTCAGCTTCTTCTGCTGGGGAATAGGGGAGATCGGTTATGATAATGTTGAAGCTGGTGTTGTGGAAAGGTGAGATACTTTCGCTTTTTTCATTGATGATTTGATTTGATTTGATTCGATGACATAATGATAGTCTCGGTCACGTGCCATCCCCAGCTTCTTTGCTGCTTTTTTTGCTCCGCTATCTATCGATCTGCTGAGCAACCGGCCCATTCATCGCATATTTGCGCAACTCAACGAACGCGACAATCAGTGCAATGTAGAAAATCTCAAGCAGTGCCGGGGTTAAGCACATAAACTATGTGCGTTAAGAACTCTGTTACTCTTACCCATCTAGGTGATCCTGTGTGGTTATCGACCCGCATCCACACCTTCTGTAGCAAGTTAGTGTTTGAAGGACGGGCATATGAAGTTTCGCACCAAAGTCGGATCCATCTTATATGACCCAAATCCGCGAGACAACGTTCAACAATTCATCCATTGATGGCGACAGGTCACTTGCACTGGTGTCCAAAGTTCAAAGATACTGGCAGGCTCCCAGAGTGGCAAGCTCTTGGTGCTCTTTTGACGACGATAAGGTGTCGAGCGACCGGAGCAGAGAAATATTTTGACACGAGTGGTAATGCTACTTTCTCCAGCAATGCCGTTGTGACAAGAGTGGATACTTCGGAAGCAGGCTTAGTCTACAACGCGAAACGGGATACGAGTCTTGAATTGCTCAGCCATTTGCCCAAGGTGCCTTGTTCTATCCACCATATCCGTCACCAATACAGCTCTAGCGACGGTGTATACTCGTCTGCAATGAAAGGCGATCTGCGCCTTCCTCGTGTTATGTGAAGCTTCCCTGTTCGAGACAGTGCGTCTATGCATTTTGCCTCACTCTCGTCAAATAAAGCTATACGATCGTCTATCAGCGCTGAGACCATCGTTGCAGCCTTTTAGAAGGCGGATAATGATGCACATTAATGCACCACTCCTGCCTGCCTTGAGCCCGGAGGCTGTGATTGGTAGTTCTGCTTAGTCGGGTAAACTCCAAAAGAGGAAGGTACAGGCGCCTAAATAAAGGAAGAACGCGTACATAATCTGGAACGCGTCGCGTTCGCGGGCTCAAGCCAAGTCGCGTCGCAACCTTCTTTCAAAATCACCACCAGCACCAAAGCTTTCCATCTTTCATTTTCACAAAACAAACGGTTAAACGGAATTATGTCTGAGTTCATTCCGAATGTTACGGCAGATATGCTCTTCATGTCTGCTCGAATTGGTCCGAACGGCGATGTGATGCAAGACGACGGAGGTTTGCCTGAGACGCAACAGGAGGAAGACGAGCTTGAAGCTAGGAACTTTCGTCTGACTTCTAGACATGTACGTTGTCTATCCTTGTAAAACAGACCTCGATCTTCTCCTAGTTCTCCAATGCTGACCATCTGCTCTTCGTTCCCTTTCAATCTCGGATAGCTTGCTTTGGTGCAACAAGAGCCGATACAGACTCAACATGCAATTTACGCGTGAGCAATACGTTATAGTGGCATATACGGGAAAGAGGAGTGTTGACACGAAACTTCAGAGAGCTTGCTGCGAAGTATTTGCCTAAGCTCGTTGAGGCATTTCGGAAACGACGGTCGCCCAACAACGCGCCCATGGTACTTATTAATGCCGTAGCATACTCGTGCGTATTTCCGCCACTATATACTGTCAAAATGAATAATTGAAGGTCTCATAATCTTAATTTACTTTCATATTTATCTAGGCCGTACTTTTTACGCTTCAGTAAGACACCTGCAGGGGTAGATCTGGCGCGGATTCAAGCAAAACGCATGGCACATGCGGACTTCCTCCCAATGAACGAGCCACATACAACGATCGCCGAAGCGTGTCAGTTCCTATCTACCCTCTTGGTTGTATACTGCCTCTATTTCGACCACGAAACTGATCGCGAGCCTCTCCTTGGTCGTCTGCATGCCTGGCGTAAGACATATCGTGGCAAATTCACGGAGCAGACAGCGCAGAGGTGCATCGATATGCTTGAGCCTGATACGGAACGAGGGAAAGAGATGTCCATGATGATGTGTGTGATGAGGATGACGCTCGGGTTGGGAGTGGATGTGTGCGCAATCAAGCAGTGTGAGAGTAAGAAAGAGGGATCGGAGTTGTTACAGTGCAGCAGGTGCGTTGATTCCCTTACCTGAGTCATAATGTTATCTAAACTAAGCGTCTTGGGTATTTACTTCACTCAAGGTGCAAGACTGTTCGCTACGTGAGTCTTCCCAGTAATACTTATCGAACATAGTATAACTAAACTATATTTTAGTGCGGCTCCGAGCACCAAAGACAAGATTGGCCAGATCACAAGACGAAGTGCTATCCCGCAGTCTTCTAAGTAGAATTGAAGACCCTGATGGGTCTTGACAAATCTGCGCTTCGCTACTATCTCGCTCGCTCAGCAGAAGTGGGGGGACCGATTTACAGTTATTATTATAGAGTACCCAACCAACTTGTGTTATAAATCCTGACCAACATGGTCGATTCTATTCAAATTCTAACGCCCCATTCCCACCTTTCAGCATCATACATATTTCTGCGACGTCGAAATAATCGAGCAACAACCAATCCACTTGTTTAAACCACCCCCTAGTCTACAGCGTATATACTGTACCTTCAGTATCAGCTACCCGGTTCGAGATTCTGTCAAATCGAACTCGCTCACATAGATAAGTACCAGTGAAGGTAAAGCCTAATGAGTATGACCTTCAAACAGCAACGAGGCTGGAGACAGAAGGTAAGGATTCCGTCGACGTCAATATCATCTGCAATTCCCGTGGTAAATATTGATGTTCTCCAGTGAGGGTCATGTTGTTGGACACTACTTAACGCCCATATCAAGCAGTCGTATCAACCCACTTCGTTCGATAGGACTCACAAACATGCAAAGTATGTCCCTGCAGGTCGACAGCATTATGTATCTTGTGGCTTTCATGGATGGGTGTTGTAACCCTACAGACTGCCCGCCAAAGTTGGATTCCTTATCCCATATAGTAATTATAATGCCTCGTCCAGTACTGCAACGGCAACTGTTCATTACCAAACCAAATCACAGTATTGACAACAGCTACGGATAACATGGCTCAGGTGCCAATCAACGCTGACATCACTTCGTCTAGTTCAAACGTCCCATCCCTCCATCCGTTACAGTTGCTAAACTGAATTCTCACCCCGTCTGAACCGGCTGCCCTCATATAATCGACGAAGGCGGGACCGCACAAAATGTACCTACAACCGTTAAAGTGGATAAGCTTCCGTCGAGGCGCAGGGGAGGCGGTCCAGCGTTCACGGCCTAACCTCACCATGTGACATCCATTCACCAAGAACGATTCGAGATGCGGGGGAGCATATCTGACGATCTCGCCTAGACATTCGTCAGTCATTATAGCACCCGTCAACTCGAGGTCCTCAAGCGATGACATGGACTGCAAGGAAGTGCGAAATTCGTTCCGAGTTATCCTAGACAGTTTGTCCAGTCCACGTAGGCTCATCCACAGTATTCGAAGCATGGGCATACGGAGTTTCGCAATCCAATTCGGGCCCATCCCAGGAGGCCGAATGCGACACGAGACAATGCTCGGCATGGTCACTGCTGGTGGCGCATCAACCCTACTCTGGTCTTCAAAAACAAAATCGGTATACGTGTAAATGGAAAGCTCTCGGAGTGCTTCTGACGACGATAAGATGTCGAGCAACTCGGTCAGGCGAACATGATGCAGACTTAGTTGAAATCGAATCAAGTTCCTGGCAAGGGACGGATGGGGAACGAAATTCACCTCTAGACTTTGAAGTGAAGGAAGGTCGCAGAATTCATGAAAAGGTTGTGTGTCCCTATAGGAGAGGAAAAGAAGCAGATCCTGAAGAGATTTCGCCACCACAAGGAATTCCCTCAGGGAATCGAACTGAGCCTCTTCTATATTATACAACGCACACCGAACCAGGTTCCTTGCGAGCGCGGCTGTCGGGATAAAACTGATGTCTAGGTCTTGTAGGAGTGGTATGTACAGTGGCTGACAAATGTATTGCACAGCCACATTACAGACACTTTTCGATGCGATTCCGCAACAACAACACAATGAAATTCCATGATAGATAGCGCATTATATACATTAGGATATGCCATTATGTGATACACTATGAGATTTGAGAGAAAACTGAGTGAGGGGGTAATATTGGAGAAGAAAAAGAAAAAGTGCTGTGCAATACTTTTGTCGTCGTGCACCCGCCTAATTGATAAGGTCAGAATAATTCAAAGAATGAAGATTTCGCTTACCTCTCAATTAGTACTTGGTATGGCCACCCCGAGCTTTCAAAAGAGCAGCAACTCAAGTGGGCATGCTCTCAAAGAGCTTGTCCAGTGAGCTCTTAGGAAAATTAGCCCATTCCTCCTGTATTGCCTCCCACATCTCCTCCTTATTGCGTGGTAGTCGATTTCGTGCACGGATAAGCCTATCTAGCTGGTCCCAGACATGTTCTATAATGTTCATATCTGGGCTGCTTGATGGCCAAGCGAGTAAATGAAGCTTCTTCTTCTTGAACCATGCTTGTGCTGTCTTAGATCGATGTTTCGGATCGTTATCTTGTTGGAATAGCACCCCATATCGCCCCATTGACTTCATGCTACGCTTCCTTAGTGACTTATGTAAGTTCTTATCAAGAATTTCGACGTATCCAGGAGCGTCCATGTTTCCGGTAATGCGATGAATTTCTCCCATACCCTTCGAAGTGATGCACCCCCATACCATGATGTTCCCCCCTCCATGCTTGACTGTTTTCTTGGTGAATCGTTGATCATAGGCCTGTCCAGGCCTGATATAGCAGTATTCCCGTCCATTCGACTTGAATAGCTGGAATTTTGACTCATCTGAAAAAACAACCCTCTTCCAGTCCTCTGCCGTCCAATGAATATGTGCCATCGCCCACTGCCTCCTGGCCTCAATCTTGGCCTTGTTCAGGTAGGGCTTTCGTTTTCGTACACGACAGACCAGTCCTTGCTGAAATAGAGCACGTTGGACAGTCCGGGAGGACACATCTTTGAATGCCTTCTTTTGCACCTCAACAGCATTTGCTGCCTCAGTTTTCGCAATCATTCTGGCAGCAACTTGAGCATCTCGGTCATCAAGAAGGTGAGGGCGACCTGTCTTGGGTTGTACATGGTAGTAGTCAGGGAAATTGATGAATCGTTTGATGACACGAAGGACAGTAGTGCGGTGAATCTTCAGTTTCGTAGCGATGTCGGTATGGCACATTCCGCGTTTGTTCCACTCGACTATTTGGCATTTTTTTGTTGGCGACGTGTAGACCATCGAGACACGATTCGAACACAGGTGAGATGACGAAAAACGGTTCAGCGGTTACTGAAATATAGTGGGGTGAAGTTGGTGCTAACCAACGCGACAAAAGTATTGCACACCATTCTTTGCGTGACTTTTCGGCTATTTTTTTTGTGACACAACTACTCACTTCGAAACTCATTGAATATCAAGGCCAACATGCTCAGCATTATATATAAGTGTTTTGGGTATTGATATAGTGTGACGGAAAAATTATAGGAGGTAAATTTTGTTGTGGAGCGGGTGTGTGCAATACTTTTGTCAGCCACTGTACCAGTTGTTCACCAGTACACCAGCGAAGGACGGTACCTGGGAGCCTTGCATTACCAGTTTACGGAGGTTCTGCATGTTCCCGCCGGCTAGAACCGGTTCAATCCGTTCCCAGTCCGATTCCTCCAAGCAATGAATCAACAGCTCTTCTGGGCCAAATGATAGTATCAATCCCACGGAGAACTTGTAGAACCGGGTCGAGTACTCTACGAGACCAAGCCCACGCTTTCTGACCCAAGTCACCAGGCAACATGGCAGAGAAGGCGAAAGAATACGAGCCTTCAGCGGAACGGATCCGTTCCCCTCTGCAATCGCAATAATCTGTTCCGGTGTCTGCGTGGATTCAATCCAGTATCCATCCCACATCCTCCGCATCGACATCATGACGCTTCTAAATCGCTTGCATACGAGCGACAATGCCACTTTCTCTTCCAACGTCGTCCCAGCAAGAACGAATATCTCAGAAAGGACCTCGTCCGGGAGCAGACTTAGTCCGTAGCTCAGGGCGGTACGAGAGATATAGCTTTCAAAGCGTCCGATTCTCTGCTCAAATTCCCCGATGGTCGTTTGCAATGTCCGGAGTAACCGAAGCGATGATCTATGTGATCCCCGCATGGCTTTGAGACGACTCGGGACATCATCACGAGAGTTTTCGCTGCTCAAGACAGTTAAATGGTGATTATTGCAAGAGTTATCAGAGTGCAGACTCACTACTGAGCAAACATAGTTGTGAAATCATCAATCGGGCCCAAAAGCGGTGCTGTCGTCTGCTCCAGACCGGAGAGTACCTCAGGGTCGCCTGACTCATGCATACCGTCATTCGGCAGTAAACTGGGCGGGCGATGCGTTTTTAGGATTTGATTTGGCGGCGGGGGGGTAGGAGGGCTATGCTGTGAATTTTATCGAGTCACGATTGCACTGATCCCGCGTCACGTGTCATCTCAAGTTTCTGCCTGCTTTGCCTCTCGACCGATCATGACCATCCATCCATCGACCCACAATGTCAACAGTCCGACACTTTTGCACAGTTCAAAGAATACGACAAACAGTGAAATGTAGGAAAATTCAAGTAACGTTGGGGCTAACCGCATAGACTACACTCACACATAGTAGTATACTGGTAGTATTTCGGTTTCGACCGCGAAACCGATCGCGAACCTCTCCTTGAGCGTCAGTATTCCTGGCGCAAGGTACATCGTGGGGAATTCGCGGGGCAGATGGCAAATAGGTGCGTCGATATGCTTGAGCCTGATTCAGAACGGGGGAAGGAGATGTCCATGATGATGTGTGTGATGAGGATGACGCTCGGAATGGATGTGAGAGTAAAAAAGAGTTGTTACAGTGCAGCAGGTGCATTATTTCCCTGCGTATTAATCCCACTCCAGGTGCAGGACTGTGCGCTACATGAGTCTTCTTAGTAGTTCCTATCGAACATCGTAGCTGATTCTAAAACTGACCTGTGTTGTAGTGCGGCAACGGGCACCAAAGAAAAGACTGGCCAACCAGAATCGAAGACCTGCCCGTATGTTGACAAAGGTGCGCTTTGCAACTATCTCGCCCGGCAGAATTAAGGGAGCCAAATTACAGTATATTTTTACTTACAGAGTCACTGTCCAACCGATTGTGTAATAATTCTAACCAATGTGACCTATTCTATTCAAAGTCGAACGTCGTTCCCGCCTTTCAAACGTCGCACATATACTGTAGGACGTCTGAAATCACCGAGAAACGATCTACTCCTGCCCCCACGAAAAGAATCCTCTTTCAAATCGCTCACATGAAATAAGTACATGTGAAATCAAAGAGTAGAGAAGATAAGTACTGTATAATGAAAAGACCGGAAACCGCCCACTGATCTTATGGAATTTAAGGCTGAGGGTGTTCTACGCAGCAGGTCAATCACAATGCTCTACATACAGTAAGTACTGTACAACTGTCCTGGTTTCTGATCTAGCTCTAGATCTAGATGTGTTAACGCGAAAGTTACTGAAAGCCACGTATATACATAGTCATGTCTCGAGGGAAGACCGTATGAATCGTAGTATCAAGGCTGCAAGGCCGTACGTTTACAAGTAGGCGAAAAACGTGTTGAAGGCTTCATTTGATAATCAGTACCACTCACCAAACGCTCGTGAACTGACCACTTTCCTCAACTTGTGTTCCGTCGAGTTCCGCTTCCCTGGAATTTGCAAATCCGTAGCCACATACTCACTCACTCACTCACTCGCACACACACTCACCAAGACGTAGCTCTCGGCAATACAAGCACAATGAACGCGGCGGGAGGAATGAATATACCAACATTCCGGAATAACGTAGTTTCCCTTGAATATACCACGAATACTGCCTATTTACATGGTTGAAATGAGGAAATGAGGAATGATTGTAAGTGAATGATGGTGATGATGGCCTGGCCCTGATGCCGAGAGGAGAGGAAGAAAGGGATGATGCGAGTAGGTTCTCCCAGATGGATGTATAGAAGGAAGAAGGCAGGTAAGTATGTGCATAGCATATTGTGCAATCGAAAATGCAGAGAGAGAAGAGAAGATGAGAGTATGTACCTGACAGACGGATGACGGACTTGAGAAACGGAATGCTCCAAGAAAAAGAAGGGACTGCAAAAAAGAAAAAAGAAAGTAACGGAAGCGGAAAAAAAGAAGGCTGGCCCGGAAGCGTGACAAGTCTGGTGAGATATTGAAAGTGTTGCAACTATTGAAGCCACACGTGTAAAGGTAGAGGAAGGCACAGATGGCTGAAGAATCGATAAATCGATAACGAGAGCCTGAGCCTGAGGTAGGCGAGAGGGGTGGTGCGGTGAATATCGATGGAGCGAAGCAAAGCAGTAATCAGGGATCACGAGTGAGAAATCAAGAACGAGTCAGAGAACGAGTGCAACCATGATGGTGATGATGCCGAGGACGATGACGATGACGGTGACGGTGACGAGGACGAGCATAGAAAGAAGCAATGCGATACACAGCGAAGTTCGTTATCAATCAATGAGTGACGAAGCCAGATTCAAGAACGGGAAGATGAGGAATCAAGCAGAGAGAGAGAGAGAGAGAGAGAGAAAGAAAATGATTACGAAAAAAGAAGGAAATGAATGAAGCAACGTTGCAACGTTGCGAATCGATCCCGGCTTCCAGCCCGGGTGATGAAAAGCGCACGAAGTTGATGAAGTTGAAAGTGTTATTGAAAAGAAAAAAAGATGAGGACGACGACGACGACGACAACGATATGCACATATCCAAGCTAAAACCAAAGCGACGTGAATAAGATGCGAGTATGCGTACAGAGATATACAAGGGATAATTAAGATGCGAATGCAGAGATGTAAGTATGGAGAGAAGTACGAGGGAATGCAGGTGGCGACTGCGACGACGAGAAGAACGACTGAAGGAAGTGCGACAAAGGTACAAGTGGACGATCCGCCAACGAGTGGATGGAGGACGGACGAACAGACCAGATACGTCGATGGCCGATCCGGGTACCCCAAGAGCCTGGATAGAAGTCGAGGAGCTTGAGATTAGTTTATCAACAACAGAAGGACGAGCAACAAGCCGATATTTCACCAATCGTCGGAACAAAGGCGTATGGAATAGACACTAGACACTGTTTGAAGATGTCGCCGAGATGAACTAAGACCGAGCTGTTGTCTGCGACGTCGTATTCTGTGGTTGCCCCGGTGAAGATGAAGCGCGCTCCGTCCGTGCACTCGGGTCCAATTTCGTACCTGAGTCTTCCTCCGGTTCCGCTTTCCTGTTCCTATCGTCATCGTCCACCACCTCACGTTCTTCACACTTCGCAGCGTCCAATCCTCCTACGTCAAACTGAACACCTTCACCACCCCTCCCGTCATCCTTCTCGTTCAGGGCCAATTTCCGCTTCTCCAAATCCTCTCTAATCATACTCATCGTACTCTCCGTGGGTGACGGAGTCGGAGCAGGCGTCACCTCTCCCATAGGCCCAAAGTCCGAATCAGGCAACGCAGAAGGCGGGAGTCTCTTCCTCTTCCCTTCAGGAATCGGAATCGGCATGGACGCGCCTGTTGGCGTCCCTCCCGTCGTCGTCTCGCCAAGCTGAGCTTCGAGATACCCCGACTTAGCATGTTCCCTTGGAGACGAGGTGAAGGAAGACGTGATTGGTGAAGGAGGGAGAGGAACCATAGCAGCATCTCTTAGTCCTTTCACTTCCCTCAGCATCGAACAGGAAAGAGAATTAGAACTCGACGTCGAACGGGGTGATCCAGCCGGTGAGGGCGGCAACGGGATCTCACTCGCCGAGGGCAGGCGTCGAGGTGAAGGTGGCAGTGTATTTGTGTTAATGGGTGTCGTCCCGTTCTTCCCACCTGAACCTGAGTTCGGCTCCGCTATCAGAGGAGGGGGCGAGGGCGAAGGTGGAACCAGTAAGGGAGACTTTAAGATCGGTTGGTCGAGAAACTGGGAAATGTCCGGTACTGCGTTCGTAGCGCCAGACCCAAGAGTGGGTTTGGGGACGTAGATTGGTTCCGGTGGGACGAACGTTTGCTTGTCTCCTTCGGAAGTCTTTTCCGATTTCTGAGACGAACGATCCGACTTTGAGTTATCCTTCCCCCTGTCTCGGTCCTTCGACTTTGAATTCTCTTTATCCTTATCCTTTTCGCTTTCTTCACCCGACTTCCGCTTTCGCAACCTTTGCGCGAGAGCCTTGGCGAAGTATGATATTCGCCGACTCGCCTTGACATTTGAGCTTGCAGCTGCGTTCGCGATTCCGTTCGTACTACTGATTCCAACCCCACTCACACTTGTAGATATTCCCGTGCCCTCACCCCCATCACCCGATGCAATGCCCGCTCCAGTAGCAGTATTAGCGGACACATCCGCCGAGGCTGAGCCTTGTGCGTGACTCTGCCCCCTCAAAGATCTCTTTCCGCGCAACTTATTGATACTCCCAGAGCGCGACCGAATCACCTCATTCGACTTGCTATTTCCTGAGTTCCCAGCAGCCGAAGCTGATGCTAACGCAGATGTACCACATAGAGTGATACTCATACGCCTGCTCGGTCCAGGTTCCGACGCCGATTCCCGAC
This sequence comes from Inonotus hispidus, assembly GCA_024712875.1. Taxonomy (NCBI): domain Eukaryota; kingdom Fungi; phylum Basidiomycota; class Agaricomycetes; order Hymenochaetales; family Hymenochaetaceae; genus Inonotus; species Inonotus hispidus. The sequence continues at coordinate 340,829 of CM045722.1, read as the reverse complement.
CTGCAACTTCCACTCTTGACTCGATTTTTGTCTGCGTCCGAGTGAGGACCTGTATGTCACTCACGGCCCCTCCAACAGTCCCCTGAAGCACTGCGGACCGTCTTCGTCTCGTCCCCTCGCCCTCAAAGAGCACGGCTGTCCCGCGCCCGCCCCCAGCTTCGGGAGAAGCAGGATTGGAGGAAAGGTCGATCGTCGTCTCTGTCCTAGCCTCGTGCACTGCGATTACCAGGCCTTCATCATCAATTTCGTTGATTGCCCCACGAGAACGCATTCGGGTCAACGTCTTCGATAACGCACTCGACATGGCCTTGGTAAGCGTGTTCCTTCGTGCAGCAATTGTTTCCTTCTGCGTCGTATGCGTCTCCTCAACATGGTGTCGTTCATGACTCGAGGCGAAGGAAGAGTCCGTCGCCAGGGATGAAGTCGTCGAAGTGTGAGTCTAATATTTCTTTCTTCAGTTACCGGAAGCCACGAGAGTATTATGCAATCAGGAAACTCACATTGGCGCGATAAAGGGGTGGGGGAGGAGCCCAAGGCACGGGTGATCCAGGGCCACTGCCCGTATCATTGTGGTGCATCTCGGCAGGAACATCCGCGTACTATAGTCAATTCAAGAATTGTGTGAGCATAGGAGACGAGAAAGAATGAAAGACATGCTTACGCTCCCAACCCGGGACACACTAATACTCTGTCGACGTCGTTTCCTGGCCAAAGCGAGTTCGGCGTTGTTCGCGAGAGCGCTGACGAGAGGGTCCAGTGGACCTGGATGTGATTCTGCTTCCTTTTCCTCTTCTAATGCACGTCTTTCGCTTGCTTCTTCTATTTCTCGAAAAACCTTATGAAAAGAAAATTAATACGTCAGCTCCGTCTATGCCCATGCGCGTCGGAAGGCGCAGGTGCCCGAGGAAAGACCCCGTGCGAGCCGCGCCGACGACCGGGAAGCTTTATAAAAAAGCAAAATGAAGAATGACGTACCTTCTCAAGCTTCTCGTCCGACAGGCTCAGCAATCCCTCCGCCGTTGAATTCTCCAGTAGCACTTGTGTTGCGAGTGACATGGTTCCTCTTGGGTTGGTGAAAATAACTTGAGTGAAGCACCTTGAGGTTTATAAACACTGGAGACAAGAAGCCGGTACGAGAATGGAAGGGATGATGCGAACGTCGGTCGGAAAGAAGATGGGACCGGAGAGGCGTTAGATTCTCAGAACGGCTTCGGGCACGCGACCGCGTAAGATGTGAGCAAAAGACAAAGCGTAAGCGGGATGCAGTGCAGCGCGGTCAACGTAACCAACCAGCCGAGGAGCACAGTGTGATCTGAAGGACAAAGCTTCAAGAGCGAAGAAAAGAGTGTTAGCTCCGAAATCAGATACTGTTTGCAGTGTAAGCCAAGGCACGCGGTACACTCGGGAAGCACGGACACAAGCACAAGGACACGAACCTGTAACACCAACTGCAAGGAACGGAAGTATAAGCCAACTGAACACGTTGAAAGCTTCGTCTTTATGAGGGACGCGGAGCGGACTTTGGCTGGAAGATGCAAGAAACGGAAGCAATCCGCGAGTAGATGTGTTCAGGATTCGGTCTAGCTGGCAAATCTGGTAGTAGAGCGTCAATGGCCAGGCAACGGTTTAAGAAGACTTGGACATCAACAACATCAGATAAAACGAGAAGCGCGTCAATGCACGAGTGATGGTTTTGATTAAAGAGGGGGGGGAAAAAGATGGAGGTCAAAATTAAAACGAAAGGGCGGTGCTACTTCAGGAGCAGTGCAAGCGCCGACACGTACCAGAACGAACAGCACCGACGCGTAGTGACGTGCAAAAGGGCTCGGACGTTGCGAGAACCGCCAGAAGGAGAAAAAATGGCCTGAGGGTAACGCGAACGCGACGCGAACCAAGTGGTAATTGCAGCAGTGAAGGTCGACAAGTGCGGCGGAGTTAGCGGACGCGACACGCAAAGCAAGTGCAACGCGGAAAGAAAAGACAAGACGGCGGCGGTGACGACGACGACACGACGACGGAGTCCTAGTCAAAGTGCAGGCAGGACGTGAAGAGAAACGGGAAAGCAGGGCTCTAAGGAAATAAATTGAATAAATTGAGAAATAAAGATGAAAGGAAATAATCGAAAAGGCTAGATCTGGAGCAATCATTTCCTGCTTACCTCATTTGGCTAATCTTACGCGGCGAATTTTTCTGTCGGATTTATTCTCGATTGTTTTTCTCTTCGTCAGATACGTTCCTCGTGTAAAAACCGTCGGCTCATCTCATCTTCTGATGCAACTTTCAGATTCGTTTCATTGTGTCTCAATCACCCGCCTTCCATCTTTCCGCTTTCTTTTCCTTGAGGGCCAATTTTTTTCTTACACATCAGAATAAACTCGACACAATGTTTATACCCATGAGAACCGTGTGGTGCCTTCGGAATTCTCTCCGCATAAAAGATAAAGAAATCTTCTCACCTTCTCGCCTACCTACCATTCGGAAAACTCTTTCTATTTTCGCCTGATTGACTTTTCTTCTTTCCGAATCTCCGACGCGCTGTTCTCATTAGACAACGGTGATTTCACCCGTGTTCACAAGTTTTCGGTGTGTGTCACTGCGCAGGTGGTTCAATACCTCCTCGGCGACCTATCCTGCTTGTTACAGTGACCCGGAACACACGTGCAGCTTTCGGTACCGAACCAGACTCAAATAGCCCCATTTCCCCTAGTTCTGAATCTTGGTTTTCCCTCGCATTCATTCCTTTCTCTCATGATCAGATCATAACTGGCGCATTCCCGTGGGAGATCTTGATTTGTGCACCAGCCTGAGAGATGCATTTACATGTCGTTCTTGCTACTGCTAAATTGTCAACCGTTCTTACTCGATACGTTCAACTTCCCTGCTCTGTCAACATGAAAAGAACACCCGATGCACAAAAAAATGTATCATTACAATCGTCGCGGGACTCCACTCTGTCCGGACCGCCTTTCTTTTAACTTGAGATGCGAACCGCGGATCAAGTGGCTAGCGCTCTACTCGCGGCATGGCAACGAATGAATGATGCATTGGTTCCGGATTCATAACATTCGACTCCGTGTTATATTCGGTGCTAAGAAGGGCGCCACATTGATTGGCGAAAACTTCAGGGAAGCACAAGAGATGATAATGAAGCTTCTATCGTTGATTGATTATTTGTGCAAGCTATGACGATCTGGGTATGTCTCCTTTCAAATTTGTATGGAGTCCAGCAGGTCAATTACAAAAGGAGCTCATTGATCATACGCGTTCTTTTTTTTGTGCAAGTTAGAGGTGCTATATAAAGACAACCAATGCAAGGATGTTTGACCCGAATCCCGAAAGCAGCACAATCATCAAACTGCACAAAAATATGATACCGATAAGATGGAGCAAGCGAAAGCTCAGATCTCACAATACAAGGCATTTGCCAGACAGAAGATATGCCCTTTCTTATAGCTCTGGTCCTCTGTTGATAACATCTCCGAGTCTTATTTCTACACACAGGTCAGGGTTTCTGCGCAAAGTAGGTCTTCCCTCGAGTTGAATCACTAGATGCAAATGTCCCAATCAGACGAGTTCCGAGGTTTGTTGAGGTCACTAGGCACAGTAGTATTCAGTCAACATAGAGGAATGAAAGCAAGATCTGAGTGATCAGTCAGCTCGCTTATAAATGGCGCGAGACTGCTTGGTCAGCAATCCCATGCATCCACAAACACAAAGCAAATTAAGGCACGTTGGACTTCTTGCCCTCGCCCCGCCCAACGAACAATATTTACATACGGGTGCGATTATTTCCGCAAGATTAACCAGATCAGTGTCACGACAATTCATGAATCATAATTCATCGGGGGGATGTCAGGACCCCCGGTAATTCTGATAGATGGCTGGGTCCAATCCGGACCCGTGACCCCCTAAGGTTGGGTCTATCCGGACCTTCCTGGGCGAAAAAGTCATCGAGGGTCAGCCACTATCCAGACCCGGATAGGGTCTGTTGTGGATAGGGCTGGGATCATCCGGACCTCGAGTGCCGCCTCTCCTCTCCTCTGACTGTCCACTTCAAACCACACGTGAAGGTAATAAATTTTGTTCTGAAATGGAAAGCTTTGCTTGAATCGGTCAGATGTGCCTGAGATAAGAGATTTTTTGTACATTCATGTTATTATAAGTGGAATAAAGAGACTGAATGGAATTCTAGTCTCTGGCACCTTCGGGAAGGCTGGTTACATAAAGATCCGGACCTCCCAGCCGAAATTTTTGCTATCCCTGACCCCAATCCGGACTCATTTTGCCCCATCTGCACTCTCCTGTCCGGACCTCCGCCCCCCTCAACCGGGGGAGCCCTCAATTGGGATTACCAGGGGTCCTGGGATGTCCTCCAATGGTACTTACGTTTTCCTTCCCGAATCTAATTGTAATACAGAGATTTGGTTGCTCAGTTCGAACTTGTTCCAGGCGTATAATTCCCGTCTCTCCCTACAACTGCTCGAGTGCCTTTCCTGCGAGTAGTCGGCAATAAAGTACCGGGCACGACTGGTGCTCTACACAAGGCGCCGCTTCGCTGAGCGCGTGCCACCAATTATTTTTATGCTCTTAAGCCTGTGGACGACTCGTGCCCGGATGTGGCAATGAGTATATCAACTACTCCCTTCTTCAAGTAGAGAAGGTCATTAAGCGCGTTACTCCCACCGGTTTGGGGTTATATCGACTGCAAGGATCGGTCATGATTCGTGCTGGATACCGAGTGAGTGGGCAGAGGAGCCGATCGGGGAGTCTTGAGGCGTACGAGAAGGTGGTTCCAAGTACATATATTCAGATGTGTACGCATGTTCGCAGATGGGACTTGTTGGCTAACTTGACACTCTTTCACTCCATTGGCATTTGTCACGCTGACTGCGATGACGATAGCATTGTCTTCGATCCAAAGAACAAGCTTTTCAAGTACATTGACTTGTGTGATAGCTAGCTATTGGCACGATTGTCCTGGTTTGTACCACTGGTATTAACTATGCTTCTCAGGCCAGACCCCGTAGACGATAGAGAAGGTCATCGCACAACCTCAGTTGGTTAGAGACCGTACTTCGACCCTGCGGTAAGTCAGCGTCCTGCCTTCCAAAATCCATTAAATCGAGTGATTTCGTTAGTCCACGTCAAGACGCGAGGCACTCGCCAAAGGTGCCGTTGCCTCAGAATAGTCGACAAAGCGTCCCATTGCGAGGAGCTGGCTGTTAGATGAGATGGAAGATCTTCCGTAACCTTTGGAATGACTTAGTGCGGGATGGCCCAGTTGACGTCAGCGATTGGAAAGTGCTTGAAGGTATTCGCCGATGGATTTGAAATTCAAGAAATCGAGTGTACAGAAGCACTTCAGTACAAATTATCAGACGGAACTACAAAGGATACTTTCTCAACGGGAACACCTAATCAACCAAGGAGTACTATGAATGTCGAAGCTCAAGTTTTGGACTTAATAGTCAAGCACATAAGCCGCCAAACCCATAGAAAATAAATAACCCAGTACATCATACGCACTCACCCAATAGCCACACACCAGCACAACCTTTGCTATCCCAGACGAAGCGAGGACACCTTCCGAAAAGTTCGTACCTCAGTACTTCCTCAATCCCGTTCCAGCTAGCTCGCGTTCCAAGTCGGCTGACGGGTCCTCCATGATAGGGCTCGAAGGCCTTCCGCCACCTGCTAGCATGGACGTAGCACCATTGGAGGGCGCGTACTCACGAACGGGGGAATTCATGATTTCGTCGCGCGATGGCATAGGAAGGCTGTGGCCCGGAATGATCAGTTCTGCTCTCTATGATAAAGGGATGGGACAGGGACTAGTGAAAGAACATGGTAGACTAACCTTTCTTGTCTACGCAACTGACCAGCGGCGCGTGCTTGAGAGCGCACGAGCGCGCGGAAACTGTTCACTTCTTCGACAATGAGACGCTTCATACCCTCAATCGAGTCTTCTTCCTCGAACCCAAAGTCGAATTTCTACAGCAATTACACGCGCAAGAGAACCAAATATGAGCTTCCTAAAAACTTCCTAGGTACCAGATCGAGAACGAACCTTCTCGCAAACTGGTTCATCAGTCGGATCATGCCAGACTGCTAGATAAGGATGGGCTAGAGCTTGTTCGCAGCTGATGCGTTTCGCCGGGTCGAACGTCAGCATCTTGCTTAGCAAGTCCAGCGCTAATGGGTTCGCATGGGGATAGAGAGTAGAGAATGGAATGCGCGGCTTGATGGGAAGGGAGCGGATATAGTCCTGCGCGCGCGGAGAGCCGACGCGACGGAGGGTATCTTCGGAGGGCGTGCCCAGGTAGTGAAGGATCTGGTTCAGCTGGTCCACATAACTATATGAATAATCAGTGCCTAGTTTAGATAGTTGAAGGAGAGAGCGGCATCTCACTCTCGGCCTTTGAAGATAGGCTTGCCTCCGAGTAACTCGGCAAGGATACAACCAACAGACCAAACGTCTATCGCAGTCGTCTTGAACGGGAATAACGTCAACAAAGGAGGAAAGAAGCATATTAGAAATAGCGCCTCACGTAATTTGCAAAGCTTAGCATGATCTCTGGAGCGCGGTACCACCTCGTCGCAACGTACTCTGTCATAAATCCCTGGTTAGGAGCTACACCTCTAACAGCATTTGCGCCTCCACCCGGAGTATATCCTCTCGCCAAACCGAAGTCGCATATCTTCAGTTCACAATCAGCGTTGACGAGGAGGTTACCTGGCTTGAGGTCGCGGTGGAGTACGTTCGCAGAGTGGATGTATTTTAGCCCGCAGAGTGTTTGATACAAGAAAGATTGGAAATGTGCGTCGGATAGAGGTTGACCAGACCGAACAATTGCGTGTAGATCCGCTTCCATCAGCTCCTCCTGCACATCATAGCGATCAGATGAGCTAAGTTCAAAGGAGTACGCATACACCGGACTCGACGCACATAGAGATAGACTTCATCAAAGTTGCCATTCGGTTGGAAGACTATGTCCATATCATACAGGCAGGTTATCTGAAGCGTCGAGAACGTAAGCTACAGTTCTGGAGCTCGCTAGAAACTACGCACGTTCTTGTGTCCTCGGAAATGATGCAACAGCCTGAATTTCGACAAAATCAATGAATATTCAATGGTCCCAACACTGTGAGACCGGACCTGATCTCGCGCAGACATCTTTTCGTCAAGATCCGCTACATCACAAAACGTCGTCAGCAACACAGATCGATATCATCACACACAAAATAGGAAAAATACGCAAGAAAGAAACCGAGCACGTTATCGACCTCAACTCGACTTACCTTTGTGTTAATGTTTGTGATCTTCTTGATCGCGCACCCCTCACCGGAGCGGCGGTGTCTAGCGGCGACGACGCAGCCATACGCGCCCTGACCGAGCTCTTTCACAAACTCGTACTCAGCGTCAACGATAAACGTTGAATTAAGCGCTGTGAACTGGTGTCTCTGCATTCTGTCTGGGTATCTAACTGTACACTGTATGCGTTGAAGGCGAGGATGAGAGCACCGATGGTGGGGTGGTAGTGAGAGAAGAAGACTGAGATATTAAATCGCGGCGCCGGGTTCAGCGCATTCGCTGGTGATGCAGTGCCAGCGTCAATAGCGCGAGTCTAGCGTTGGATCGATAGATGATGGGGCAGAGGCTTACTCCGTGACCGTGATCGTCGCCCATCACGCCGATCTCATTCTCCTTTCACTATCCATCGGCGAAAAAAAATCCAGACGGGCAACGCATCAATTGACTATTGAGAATATTATTTCCATGTTTCTTTTTACTTGCAGCAGCTGAAACGCAGTAATAAAATCCCCGAGAGGAATGTTTTATTTTGTATCCGCTGGAAAAAATCTCAACACGTGATCTTCAAAGTCACGAAAAAATCTCAACTTCCCGCTGTCAGCGAGTGCTGTTCACAGCTCACCATCACGGAGGCGCATATACCCGGCACAATCATCACCTCCTGGCAACTAAAGAAATAGAACTTTCGATCCATAAAACAAACAACACTGATCAACTCACCGCAAGAATTCGCTTTCATCGGAAATCTGATCGGAAGACGCTGCTGTAACTCGGCGCGTCGCGTATATAAGACACGGTTGCCCCTCGTTGCTGGTCAGTCCACCAGACCACGCGAAGTGAGCTATGGCGCAACTCCCGGAATCCCTCAGGCGTCCTATCGATGTCTTGATGATAGATAACTTTGACTCCTTCACATGGAATCTTTACCAGTCTCTCACTCTCCTCGGTGTCGAGGTGACAGTTATCCGGAACGACGCAATTTCCTCTTCTGCCCTTCCGTATCTTGACATCAAGCGCCTTATAATCTCTCCAGGTCCAGGGCACCCAAAGACGGATTCTGGGATTAGTGGAGAGGCGGTGAAATTCTTCACGGGAAAGGTACCCATTCTGGGCGTATGCATGGGGTTGGAGGTCATCGTGGACATTTTCGGAGGGGAAATAGGGTAAGTAATGTTGTTTTTAACGCGAACACGCCTTTCGTCTAATGTGAATTGCAGCTATGCCGGAGAAATAAAACATGGCAAACTGAGTCCCATTCGTCACGATGGACGCGGAATCTTTAACGGACTCCCACAGTCATTCCAATCAACGCGTTACCACTCGCTCAGCGCTTCAATAAAGACTCTACCGGACGTGTTGGCTATCACGGCTGCTACAGAAGAAAGCGGTGTGATCATGGCCGTGCGACACCGTCAATTTACCATCGAAGCTGTTCAGTACCATCCTGAAAGTGTGCTGTCCGAGGAAGGAGATAGCTTGCTGAATAATTTCCTGAATCTCAGAGGCGGAACGTGGGATGAGAACCCCGCTGCACGAATCACAGACATATCTCTCCCTCCATTCCCCATCGCCGGGCCGTCCGTTACAAATGATGGCCCGTCTTCTCAGACAAGACCGAGCAAACTTCCGACTATCCTCGAAAAAATCCATACACAGCGTCTAAAAGACATTGAAGTATCCAGGAATTCACCAGGAACATCAATGGAGGACCTCGAGACGCTGCTTGCAATGAACCTTTCACCCCCACTTATTTCCCTCGTCGACCGGTTACGAACCACTCCGGAAACCACTCCGGCACTGATGGCAGAGATAAAACGTGCCTCACCATCCAAGGGTCCTATCTCTCTGAAAGCGAATGCGGCTCAACAAGCGTTGACATACGCCCTCGCAGGAGCTTCGGTTGTTTCAGTCTTAACGGAACCGCATTGGTTTAAAGGCTCACTACTGGACATGTCCCTCGCTCGCAACGCAGTCTCTTCTCTACCCAACCGCCCTGCAATCCTGAGGAAAGATTTCATTGTCTCCGAATACCAGATTGCCGAAGCCCGACTACATGGTGCTGATACAGTCCTCCTCATCGTAGCTCTTCTCCCACTGCCGCGTCTCAAAGCATTGTATGCATATTCGAAGAACCTAGGCATGGAGCCTCTCGTGGAGGTGAACAACGCAGAAGAGATGGCTGCTGCGCTGGAAGTCGGAGCGAGGGTCATTGGCGTCAACAACAGAAATCTCCATAGCTTCGAGGTGGACATGGGTACGACGACCCGGCTCGCGGAGATGGTTCGCGGACAGGATACCATCCTTTGCGCGCTTAGCGGAATTTCTGGACCGGAAGATGTCAGGCGATATGCCGAGCAAGGTGTTCAAGCGGTATTGATCGGCGAAGCGTTGATGCGAGCTGAAGATACGAGCTCATTCATTCGTGATCTTCTTGGATGGTCCCTACCATCTTCATCCACCGCCGAAGAGGAAAATCAACCACCTCTAGTGAAGATCTGCGGAATACGTACCGTCGATGAGGCCCTTACTGCTGCACAAGCTGGTGCGGATCTGTTGGGCCTGAACTTCGTTCCTTCTAGCAAGAGACGCGTGAATTTGGAGGTTGCATGTCAAATTGCTCATGCGATACGGGAGAGGAGGACACAAGCTGTGACAGAAGTATCTTTGGCATCTGCCGATAACCAAGCTCATGAAGAAGGGCATACGAATAATTTACCCTGGTTCGCAGCACACGCCTCTCGCCTCGCCCGAACTTTACGTGCGGCACACGCTCGACCTCAGCTCGTCGGAATCTTCCAGGACCAACCACTCTCATACATCCTCTCCGTCATCGCATCTGTCCAGCTAGACATCGTCCAACTTCACGGGTCGGAGCCTCTCCACTGGGCCTCGCACATATCTGTTCCTGTCATCCGCGTCTTCCATGTAGGCAAAGACGGGAAAGGTGTAGAAGAGATAACCAGACCGAGTTTACACCAGTTCGTGCTACTTGATGCAGTGAGGGACGATGGACTTAGTGGAGGGAGTGGGAAGGTGGTTGATTGGGACTTGGCCAGAAACATCGCGGACGCTGGAGAGGTAGAGCCATCTTCGTACAAGCTCTCAGCTATATCCCCATCTCCATCCTCTCTATTGGTCAATGGGAATTCAAGCAACCACTCAGGTGCGGCTGAGTCGGCTTCACCAACTTCACCTTCACAAACAAAACCAACACCCTCGTCCTCGGCGAAGTCCGGCCTCCCGCGTTTACCTATTATTCTCGCAGGTGGACTCAAACCTGACAACGTTGCCAGCGCAGTTGAACGCGTGCGGCCTTGGGCAGTGGACGTTGCGGGTGGAGTCGAGCGTGATCGACAGAGCGTGGATGGGCAGCAGCAAGGAGGAGGATTGAAAGACTTGGAAAAGGTCATCGCGTTTGTCAGGGCTGCTAAGGGCTTGAGTGCTGAAGTGGCCATTGATTCGGACCTTGGACATGAACAGAATGAGGAGAAGCGTCTTTCCGTTCACAGCGGAAATGAGCAAGTAAAGGAAACGGAAACGGCTGAGCAGGAATCCTGATCTTCATTCTAGTGGGCTATGTTCCGGTATGTATTGGAGTTTCCATTGATTACCGATGTGGATTGTTTCTGTACTATGTTTTGCCTTTTGTGAACTATCGGGTGTAATCTTTTCGTTGTTTGTCATGCCTGGTATTCGGATACCTTCTTGAGTAGAGTAGGTAAAACAGTTTTATTGATCCATATTTGGCCGAGATAGCACACAGCCCCCGGAGGCTAATAGCCACTATCTAGATGGTATGTCGTCTTCCGCATCGGGCTTGAGTGCAACAGCCGCCTTGCAGTCCTCAAGCAAGTCCGCTTTGCTGCTAACTACGTAGTGATGTTGATGGAGATATGATGGGTCATTTGTCTGCAGTGGTTTGGGCGCTGCTCGGCTCTCATAAGCGGTGGATAATCGATGCTCGGCGACACCACAGTCAAGGACATGTCATTTCGTGTTTGGATAAATTGAACGTTGCGAGTATGAACAACAAATTAGGATGAAAACCACAATTTAGTTTTTTTGTATTGAGTGGTTTTCACGTGACTAACTAGACCAAATCGGGTATGCAATCGATTTCCTCGGTCTTGACTTCCATCTCATGAAATCTCATTTCCTGTCCCGCGGGAAGCGTGCGCTACGGCAGCCTACTCCTACTTCCTCTGCGCTCAATCATATTCGAAACTTGCAACGTATGTAATCCTGTGAGCGAAGACTCGCTTGATTGTCTGAGCTCTTTAAAGCTGTGCCAGGCGGCCTTCAGCGCACAGCTCTAACGAAGGCGAAGGAGGGAGGGAAGAGCCAAGCCGGACTAAGAGCGCGCTGTCCCTGCTCTCGGCTACTCTTAGCCGTTCACGTTCATCGCCATGCTGATGGCTTCACGTTGGCTGCACCTGTGCTCCGCACCGCGACTGCGGGGATCATATTTAATATATAAAGGTGACGTGCTGGAGTAGGTGAACGGTATTGCTACTCCGTCACTTCACTTCATAACCCTCCGACCTCGAGCCTGTTCCTTCGTTCTTTCGTGGTTAACTGCTCGTCGCCCTTCGACTCCGAGCCCCTACATAAACTCAACTCTTCACGACTTCGGTCTAATCGTTGAAAGCTAGAATGGCCTACGGTGTCAGGTCGCAAAAGTTTTGCTGCTGCCTACCTGTGCGGTTGGGCGTTTTCGTCCTCTCGTTCCTTGAACTGCTTTCAACAGGTGCCTTTGCGGCGCTTTGCTATTATATAATTATCCAAAGAAGCGAGTCTTAGATTGTCCCTGCTTCTGCTCGACGTAATTTGACCTGTCCTGCTTTTCGACTAGATTTTGATGAGCAGAAGTACAAAATCACGACGATTGTCATAGCTGCGGTTATGACTCTACTCTTCGTCATTTCTTTCTTAGGGTCCGTCTTTCTCTCGTCGTTCTGCCTTCCAAGGAACAAACTTATACTGAACTCATTGCAGACTCGTCGGTTGTATCCTCCGACGACTCTCGCTCGTCCGAATTTTCTCCAGGACGCTTAACTGGCTCCTTGGAATCAACATCCTGGCGGGCATCGCTTGCATAATCTTGCTCTTTGTCGCGAAGAAGCAGGATATCATCGATGCCTGCATCAACGGGTCAAGAGACCAGCGCATCATCGATGCATGCAACGACTTCAACGCGTACAAGTACGCAACAATCGGGCTTATCGTCTTTAGCTGGGCTGTGCAGTTCTGTAAGTTACTTTTCCCCGCTTGTCCACGACGAGAATCGAAAAAGAAAAACTCATTTGTGGTTTGTTGTAGACCAATGCGTCATTGTAGCTCGCTACGTGATCCAGCTTCAGGAAGAGAAGGAGGAAATTTGGAGAATGTCAGCGATGAAGACGTATACGCAGGTTCCGCGCCGTGACAGCACAGAGGCGTTTGTCGCCCCTCCAGCATCGTATCCCTACGCAGATAACAAGCATTCATTCGGCTCGCAATATGCCTCGCAAAGGGTGTAACCGCTTTCCTCTCCTGAACTTTGTCATCACGCTTTCTTCTTCGGACCAACGGACTTTTTTCTTTCAAATTTGCTTCAAACACTAGGATAGGATGCTATTCATGAATCGAGAAGACAAGAGGATTGTGGATTGGATGGACTTTCGTAGATAGTGACTTGCTACGTAACTTATTCCTGCATTTTGACTCTGTAGTTACGAAATCACAAAGCTAGCTAGTTAGTAGTTATACCCCGAGTTCGGTTTTATCATTCGGCATCGGCTCTCAAGCATGGATAAATAAATGTATCAAATACACAAGACTCATTAATGCAGATAGACATAATTACTTTGCTGCGTCTGCGTCATACACCATACACGAAGTGTAGCGGAGTTCCAAATTACACATGTACAGGGATCCACGCCAAATTTCGCAAGTCCTCCTTCCCTTCCGCCAACTTGCGCGACACTCTGGTTCAACAGTCCACCTTCAGCGCGTGCGATTCATAAGATCATCTGGTTCTTACACGCTCACACCTCGACTTATCTGGTATCTCATTGTTCGAACTCTAGCTATCGTGCTTCCTTCCAGACGTGTCCACAAAACGAGCAACGTGACTCAGGCCGTTTGGATAGAAGGGAACTTCTCACTGATGGAACCCACCGTGCCAAATTACTGTAACATATGCTTTATAGCGACTTCTATTTTGATATGATATGAGGTCTGAATCGCCGATTGAAGTATGTTCTTTCTCTTAGGCCAATAACCATGTTGATGACGTTCGGTCTATGAGGGTAAGCGTCTCTCCAACCACAGGCAGCGTACAATTTGCTCTAAAGCTGGGGTTGCAGCTAGCCTGCGGTCATATGCATTCTATCAGCTACCAGGGTCTCGTGGCACTCAATCCGTCCCGGTGTGCCGCTGCATTGACCTATCTTTAGCATTGTTCTTTTAACTGATAACGAACATATGGATAACATAAAGCATCTCACTCTCTCATGTCTATCATACGCTGCTCCTTATGTTCTCTGTCCTAGTCGCCGCACTCTTAGTCTATGTGTCGAGCGTCCTTGCCGCTGGAAACGCTCCCGTAGTGTTTCCTCGAGCTCCAAATGACACACTAGCGAACTTTGGCAACTTCTACAATTACTGGATAACTGATGGGTCAACTACTTTTGACCTTACTAGAGGGAACTCTACGGGTGCCAGGGCGTTGAGAACTAGCTCTGGAAATATTACGATATCTCCGGCGCGGTCTGCTATGGTCATTGTTGATATGCAAAGTGGGTCATTCACTTTGGCGATTTCTCGTTGTACTTCGTTTACTCAACTTGTTATCTCTTACGCAAAGACTTTTTCCTGAATCCGGCTTTCGTGGATCACCCTGCCGGATTGGTGGTTGTCCAACCGACCATTGACGCAATCCATGCATTTCGTGCTGCAGGTGTAAAGATCATCTGGTGCCAGGTAATCTAGAACCTCGACATTACTGTAATACACTGGAGCTAACTTCAGTCCGTTTCGTTCACGCCCCGCTAAATCAAGTGGGGACTCTCTGAATATGATCTTATAACTATGCCACCGGCACTCAAGCTTGGATTTTCCAGCTCACCGAACGATCCGAGTACATCGTTTGGTAGTGAAATGGGCATATTCAATGGTACAGACTTTGGTAGGAAACTCATTAGAGGCGAATTCAATGCACAGGTAAAGATTTTCAAGCTTCTCGTAAACCTCTTGCTCCTCCCTAATCTTGTCTATAGCAATATGGTCCTCTATTCGATCTTGCACAAGAAGGCATCGCCTCGGGCACAGATTTATATTTTCCAAAGAGTAAGTAAATTGGATGGTGAGCATGTCTTCATAAGTGAAGGTTCCTGATTACCTGCTCTTAATTAGATCGACTGAGTGGACTTTGGGGTGCACAAACGCCTATGGGTCAATACCTGCAGGATAACCTCATAACGACGCTTTTCATTTCCGGCGTGAACGCGGACCAATGTGTCTTCGGGACATTTATCGACGCATTTTACAAGGTGACAACTACACATAACTGCATCACCCTATATGTCCCTTATACTGACGCACTGTGCGCTGTTCATCATTAGGGATATGATTCAATCCTGATCCAAGATGCCACTGCAACGAGCTCGCCTTCGTATGCTTTTGACATGGTACTTTTCAATGCGAAACTTGACGGATTTGTGTACGTGTTGCTTTGATTCGTTGTCAAGTTTATGGATATAACGCTTGCGATAGGTTGAACTCGACTGATATTGTCGAAGGTCTTTCATAAGATAGCTGCTGCTTCTCCATCTGAATCGATTCTTTTAAACGAATAGAAAGGAGATGTCTTCCTGTGGTTTACAATAACACTCTTATATACAGACCACAGATAATATTATGAGGTGTAAATTTCTCTGAGCGATCTTCTACGATTTTGCAAGAGGCGGAATGATCGTTCCTTAAAGCCCACTTCAATCTTGATTCTATTCTTAGAACCGGTGTCGCTTGGCGTGGGGAACCAATGCACGTGACGACACATAACTTTCCTTCTGAATTTGGAAAACGCGGAAAAGGCTCTCGATTTCATGCTACCTACACCCGTCTCCTCTCGACGCAGACCTAGAAAACCGAGCCATGCAAGGTTCGGAGCGGGACATGCCTGGTCACAGCGCTATCAACTCTTGCTTGCACGTTCGCGTGTAACGAATTTGGCTCTTCTCTTACTTACAACTGTTCTCGCGCTTTCGTTATTTCTGAACCTTCAACATTGGCTTTGGGACGTTCGGTATTCTTACGGCGTGAGACTGGGTAGGATCGGATATGTCAAGTCTATAGAAGATACGATTGAGCGATATGAGGCCTTCCGAGAGCTTGATCATTTAATTGTTGTTCCTGGGCATGGTGTCTGGATGGGAAACGAAGAGCGGGAGGTATACGAGGAGAATGCGTGGGCACTTGAGAATTATCAGAGTGGTGAAGGAGCTCGGTATAGGATCGAGGCTTTCATCAGACACATTCGTCATGGGTGCGTGAAACCATTGCCTTTGTCTGAGCTTATACACTCAATCATTATTCCTCAGCGTAGAATTGGCGAATAGCGATCCCAAGAGCCTTCTTGTCTTCAGCGGGTTAGTTTACACATGCCACGCAATCTCAGTTATATCGTATAACTAACTTCAAGCTAGAGGGTCAACAAGGCGGCAAACCCCAATCTCCGAATCCGCTTCCTATTTCTCAATAGCCTTGGCCCTTTCCTTCATACGTCCTACGTCACCCATAGCAAAGGACCCAAGACTCGATATATACCAACGTACAGCGACAGAAGATTACGCGCTTGACTCCTTCCAGAACTTGCTATTTTCCATTGCTCGATTCCGTACCGTAACAGGGCGTTACCCGGAGCGTATCACGGTCGTTGGATATGCGATGAAGCAGGCTCGATTTAGTGAACTTCATCGAGCGGCATTGCGTTGGCCCGCTGATAGATGGTCGTATGTCGGGATTGATATCGACGATGGTCAGATTAAGAATGAGGCTGCGAGGGGAGAGGTTAGTTACCCCGTCAATGCTTCTATCCTAATTCATTCTTCTCACTTGGATTGGATACCGCTTTGCCCTCGGAAAGCGTATCAACGGCTATCTACCTTACGTACAAGACCTCTACGGATGTCATGGACCTCTCCTCTCCAAACGGCGCAATCGAAACGTTCATAGGAAGGCTCATCCATACCATGTGTCGGCGCCTGAAATCGCCGCTTTACTAGAATGGTGTCCCAGAATAGGGAACCAGTTGAAATTTGCCCCGGACTCAGACAGTGGAGCTCGAAACAGGACGGGTCGATGGCTTGAAGGCCTGTATGATGGTCCTCTACCCTGGGATGGATTATGATGGGTTTCGTGAGTGCCGATTAGCAAATGATTACCTCTAAGTAATTTATCGCTGATTGTCGGAACCGGGATGAACGTACTCACACCTAGATGTCACCTTCGTCGACATGTATTTATTCCAAGCAATGATTCTAAGCTGTGCATGATGTACCCTACGATGGATATTGGACTAATCTAGATTCGTTAAGTTGACGAAATGTGTATGGTCACACCTTCCATGCTTACGCGCCGCCGAAAGTTCCTACTGTCTCGTTGAATCTCTCTGAATTGACTTAGGTGTTGGCCCTTTTGTCCTCGTAAAACAAGCACGCGCCTCCAGTGCCTCCAGGCGCTCCGGATCTGCTCCGCTATTCTGTTCGTCTGGATCTCAAAATCACGTCGTGACATCAGGAAAACTAGCGAATGGTTCATCCGAGAACTTATATCATTCGTCAGCTCAAATAACACTTCCTGTGCCACTCAATACCAGTTGACTAAATCAGCAGTCTCACATGATCTGGTCTGAATCCTCACAAAACACGGTCTGGAAGAAAGAGACTGAGGGGCAGGTCTGGTCTGAAACTGTACGAGAGGGACGGGTTTTAAATACCACCAAACTACGCCTGTACAGTTCCCAGCCGCTTATCCTCCTTCCATCCACTCTCGCCCGATACTCTTCCTCGCTCTTCTTTTCTCCTTCGTTTCTCCCATTATACCCGATCGACAATGCGTGTAGACTGCGTCTACCCCAGTGGCCCGCAGGCGGTGCCGATGACGACGTACGGAGCACGTCCGATCCCTCTGCTCATGATCCACATCGCCAATTGTGGTCGAAATTGCGGTGTCCGGAAAGGCAGGCCCGTTCCGGCCGCGTTGCCGAAGATCGAAGAGGACGCAGAAGGAGAAGCGAGGGAATTCGCGCAGAATAAGCCGAAGATGATTGAATTTGCTGAGATTGTAAGAAAGATTGCTTGCCGCTTGTGTCTAGAGATATATTGGCCAACTACCTCATGTTAACAGGAGCACCCGCGTCTATGGCCCAGCGAGAGGTTCAAGTCGGTCAAGCAAAGGCACATCATGCTTCATTCGCCACCGACTAGCGTTCTCGTAGATGATAACACGATCTGCTTCTGCGTGGACTCGGACGATGATGTCCAACAAGGCGACGAAGAATCTATACCCGCCTCCGACTCCCGCCAGCTCCAAATTTTCATGGAATTGAACAAGGAGGCACGACGCAAGGATACCGTTGAGCTTTGTTTGAGCAGGTCTCCAAGGCTCCAGGTTAGCTCGTGCAGCATCGAGTCGCTCGACCTAGAAGCGTTCTTTAGGCAGCACACAAGGAGATGCGGTCCAAAATGCGGTCGCGGCAAGGGCAGGACGCAACCCGCATCGCTTATAGTCATCACTGAGGATATCGAGGGAGAAACGGAAGAAAGCTTGGACAGCTCAGAGGCGCCTGAATCCGCTGGTTCGGACCGTTCGTCTCCTACCCCGTTGCTTTCGTCTTCGTCGAGCTTCACATCCACCATCCCCCCAGGAGGAGGAGAGGAAGTCGTATATATCGCGTCTACAAGCGGTTTGATTGGGCTTGGCCTCCTTCTCATGCCCGAGCTGACAAGTATGAGCACAATATCGTCTGATCTCGAATTGCCCACGCCGCCTGAAAGCCCCGTTCGTTGCGAAATGGACATCACAGACTACCACAAGTCGCTGGTCGGCGAGTGGTTGTCCCGCTTCGCGAACAAGACGAGAGCTTAGTCGGTTGTGGAGGAGCTGGACTCCTTGAGGCGGGAAGAGTGGTGATTCGGCTGGCGAAGATTCTGCACCATAGGTAGAGGCGGTATTTGAGATCCGCTTGACTGCTTCCGCTGGTCGGATTGTATGTTCTCTCGTTTGCGCGGGACGTCAAAACCTCTCTACGCGCAGCTTCCTCACGAAAGATCACACAACGAAGTACACGCAATGCCTATGCGTCGCCGGGCTGGTCTTGCGACATGTAAACGCGGGCAGAATATTGCGCTGTCGGCTGGTTCGACGCATCGTTCGGTCGTCTGGTATGACATGGACTATGAAGGTAACGAAGGCGTGCTGATCGACGATGAGTGGTGTAGAGGATTCACGCGAATGCCACGGGTTGGTATAACAGGAATCGGAGCAGTTTGGGCGGGGAGGCCAGGAACGGGGAAGAGGTGAAGAAAGAGCGAAGGGAAGAAAGGGAGAAGGACAGATGCGGCAAGGCGGGATACCAATACTCAACGCACGGGGTGAAAATCAAACCCGAGAGTGAAGCAACGAAACCCGAAAACATTGATGAAGAGCGTTACGTGCGGGATGCGATAGATAAACGCGGGATCACCTGGCACTATGCACAATCTCCTCCCGCAACGACTTTGATCGGCACGACGAACCGGCAAAGTGGAGCTAAGATGAGTGAAAGAGGGATGAGCGGATACCCATCAAGAGAACAATTAGAAGATGAGTACTCCGTCCTTTCTCTGTTTCGCCCCCTCTCGTTTTTCCCTTCGTCCTACTCGTCCCACAGACTGGCAGGTGAGGACAGCCCGAAGGCCAAGTATCCTTGTTTAGCAGCCAGTGGGTCTTGTAGATGCCGAGGGTTATTTATTTAATCGAACACAACTAACGATTTCGTTTTCCGTGACTGATGGTAGCACATTCTACTGAGCACGCTGCCGTCAGCCACGATTTCTCCCTCAGGTGCCGATCCGACGATTTTACGTGGTACGCTGGACATCCCTGTACGAAGTCTCGTTCGGGGAATTGTATGCCGAAGCCCAATCGATTTCACGTTCCCGTCGATCTCCAGGAGAAGGATTTCTCCGTATTTTGTATCTGCAAGCTCAAGACCCTAGTTGCCTATTCGCCTGTTGCTTGATTAACCTTATGTAGAAAAGATTAATATTCAGTGCGCGTCATATCCTGGGGTTTGCATTCTGATAAACATTGCATTGCGTGAAAAAGCAACTGTCTAGCAAAGCTATTATGAGCGAAACAGCAATACACTCCGTGGACTGAGTAATCAAGAAGTGAAATAGATCCCAGGACCGAACGCTTCTCACCGTCATTAGATATTCACAAAATCAAGAAAGGCTTCCTCCATTGATAACTTGCGTACGACAAGCGCCTCGATGATATATCGACGCTCGCTTGGATCATCGGGTGTAAGAACACCATTGTGCATGATATCGTTACAGGCTTCCACATTCTCGGAGCCAGCGGATCCACTGATTGTGGCCTCTGTATGAGGGGAGTCCTGCACGCAACGATGGGACCGGTTGGGATAATCATCTTCATTATCACTGAGGGCTAGCATCGCAGCCGCAGCTTCGAGATCATCGAGAGCCTCCAGATGGACACTACTCGTGACAGTATCTGCACCTGGAGAGTCGGAGACCGACTCGCTGTCCGCCCCGCTAACGACGTCGATATCATCCACGGACAACCGGGGCATCTCG
The DNA here is from genome assembly GCA_024712875.1 of Inonotus hispidus. Lineage (NCBI taxonomy): Eukaryota > Fungi > Basidiomycota > Agaricomycetes > Hymenochaetales > Hymenochaetaceae > Inonotus > Inonotus hispidus. The sequence continues at coordinate 320,672 of CM045722.1, read as the reverse complement.
GACAGCAGAATACGCCTTAGGTCCTCCTTGTCCTTGCCGATCTTCTGGCTCGATCGCATGCGATTCTGCACATCTGCAGGCGTGGTTGAAGCGTGAAAAGATCCGAGATCAAGTGAGAACATGTCATCAGACAGGGCATGCTTGAGTCTCGGGGGTGTCGGTTGCGGGGTCGGAGTACGTCGGCGATGCGGACGTGGCTTGTACACGGAGGCAATCTCGAAGTCAAGGTCCGCGGCAGTTACGCAGTCGTCTCCGCACGGGGAGTCATATGCCCCACTGATTGAATCGAGTCTCTTGGATAAAGCAATACCCGAACGGTGCGGTGGGAACATCCCAGGCGAAAGATAGGTGAGAGAAGGGCAACAGTAAGTATCCTCCTTAATCTCGATGATAGACAGCTCCGACCCCATGTCCGTACCTGCGCTCGACGGGGGCGTTTCAACGTAATTCGCCACACGCATCTTATGCATGCGCATCGCTCCGTCAGCAATCTTACCACTCTTGCTACTGTCCTTGACAGCTGCAACCAATGCAGGTGGTAATTCAATCTCTTTTACAACGACTACAGACGCGCCGATCTCGCCTGCCATTTCCTCCAATGTCTGGAGAGACTGTTCAAGTTGCGAGCGTGAGAGACCGACCAACTGGCCGGAATCCGCGACCCCAAGCTCATAGTACGCTTGACCACCCCCCTCGAGCAGCCTCCATTTGAGCTGGGTGACAAGACGCGTGAATCTTTCTGTTGATGGGTTCAACAGACGTAGCTTGTATTCGACATTGCCCTGTCAATGGGAAACCGACTTAATCTGCAATCGACACCCTACCACAACACTCGCGACGCACCTTCTCCACTTCTGGAACTAGCTTTGGTACAATGCCCGGGCTCCTAGCTGGTTCAAGTTTAGCTTTGGTACAATGCCCGGGCTCCTAGCTGGTTCAAGTTCAGGGGAGGCAGGGTCAGATTTTGAAAGAAACCCGTCCCATGGGCTACCGGTACGTGGACTCTCGGACTCGGACTCGCCAAACATGCAATATGATGGGATAAACGAAGGGATTAAAGGAACGACAGAAATATCGGGTACTGGAAAGAAGGAAGAGGATAGTGATAATCTGTCTTGTTGCGTTGGTAACTATATTCGAGGTATCATGTCTTTGCGGAGTGTCGTCGTAGGAAGCAAAGACACGGACATCCTAGTCACTGTTTTAAGCAGCAATGGACAATTACGTAATACATCTTGTGACTCATGTTGAGTCGTCTGACATAATAACGTGACTGTGATGTCTTGAGTGTGAGTGTGACCACTTACACGAAACTCTGTGCGGGACGCTTTGGCTAATATTAATAAATGCGCACCACATTGACGACAGAAACACGCCTCAGAGCCAAGCAGGGAACATGAACGTGAATCGTTGTACGCGGCGCACAAAAGTTTCGACTCAGATTACTATATCCGTGCCGCGTCTTCCCATTCATCCATCTCTCTTATCCGTATCCGGTGGACACTAGGTCCTATATGTGCTGTTCAATCCTCTAGTCTATACATCCTGCTTCTATTCTACTCCAGGGCCCATCGATACCATCATTCTTGCTACGAAAGGACAAAAGGCACTGATGGGCTCAGGGCACGAGGTAGCCCTTCCCCTCCCACCGCCATGCCTGTGTGAAGTACTGCGAGTTACGAGGTTCGTCCTGCAATATGTGCTCCATTGGATGTCTGGTGTTAATTCCACGTACAGTTATCCGTCTTGAGGGACTCCAATGGGAAGATCGACTCCATCGCAAAGTCCCGAATCTATACGTGGAGGCGAGGATTGGTGTTATTGACCACAAAACGAGGACAATCAAGAGGAGTTCATCTCCTGTATGGGATGAGGTGTTCGACTTGTAAATCGCGATTTTCTTTCTATCTCGGGAATATCTAACACAGTACACCAGTTCTTCCTCGGACGAGTCTGAGATCCTTGATATCAAAGTCAAGCACAGGTCACGCTGGCCATCTGATCCAACCGTGGGATTTCTCGAAGTCAGACTCGCTGAAATCTTGGAGAGGTGCGCTGACGGAGAAGGTAACGACAAATATTCCTCCACGTCCATTGTCTAACCTGCATGTCTAGCCAGCTTCGATATCCAGTCATCATCACGCCAATCATCGGCGGCTGTGGGCAGGATAATCTTGTATGTCAGAAGCAAGGATTTGGTGACGGCCGCAGGCGACGCTATCGGTGCCGCTGGAGACGACGTAAGGCGACAAGGGATCTCAAATTCGGAGGGAGTGGCGGATACAATGCAATCCATTTCGGACGGGGTGGCGAAGGCCAGCAGTCAAGGAGACTTATACGATGCGGTTGGTGAACTGTTGTCGAAGTTGCAAGGTTTCAAAGATTTCATGGACACCGTATCGGGAGTGAGTGTCAAATATCATCGAGCATGCGATTGTTGTTTACTCTGTGTAGGCACACCCATATCTGACTATCGCGTGGACGGTGGTCTCGGCTCTGTTTACGGTGTGTGAGCTTACTAGTATCGGACGAAGAGCATGCATTGACGGAACAAGTAGGCTGTGAAGAGCGTGTACGACAGAGACAAGAGGATCCTGTGTCTTGTTCGTACTATGGACGATGCTTTCAGTTTCGTCCGCGACGTCCACACGCTCCGTGACAAGACTGCTTCTTTGCAAACATCGATAGAGGACCTCCTGAAGCAGACGATCGAATGCTGCTTCTTCGTCCGTCACTACGCGAGTCGAGGATTTATCGGTAGGTCCTTATTCCGAATATTTACCGTCCACCTACCGACGTCTTTATGCAGAACGAGGGATTGACACGAAGACCAGTGAGACCATCGGCAACTATGAACAGGTGTTACGAGCGTTGAAGAACAAAATCAACACCGGAATAGGCCTTCACACCGCTTTCGTCGCTTCACGGGCGTCTGAGAGGATTGACGAGATATGTTCGTCCCCTTTCTTCAGGTTTCAAGCCTTGACTAATGTGAACTCTAGGGTTGTACCAACGTCTCAACCCGAGCCCATTCGAAGCAGGCGATCGTCCGCGATGCCTTCCCGGCACTCGCGAGGAGATTATCAACAGGATAATCGAGTGGGTGACTTCGGACACCGATCAGAACATATTCTGGCTGCACGGAGTCGCGGGCTCGGGAAAGAGCACGGTGAGCACGACGATCGCAGAGTACTTCCGTGGTCTATCACGCCTTGGTGCCTTTCTGTTCTTTGAGAGGGGAAAGAGCGATCCGCTATCTGTCATCCGTAGCGTTGCGTGTAAGCTAGCCCTCTTCGACTCATCGATCGGATCGGTCGTGAAGTCCGCAATCGAGAGCGACAAGGACATCGCGACGGCACCACTAGATCACCAGTTTAGGACACTCCTCCTTCCACTCTGTGCCATTGCAGAATCCATTCCGGGACCCATTCTCGTCGTGCTCGACGCGTTGGACGAATGTGGAACGCGCAATGCGCGCCGTGGATTGATTGGTGTCCTTCAGCGAGAGTTCCCAAAGCTACCCAGTGTCTTCCGATTCTTGGTGACCAGCAGGAGGGAGTCTGATATCAACAAGGCTCTTTCTTCGCAGCCGGGGTCCGTCTGTGTGTCTGAATTGGACTATGAGACGGCTGCGAGTCAACGGGATGTCCTCACGTACCTTCGGACCGAAATGGCTGCTGCTGTGAGGGACGAGGTGGAGATTCCAGCTGACTGGACGTGGGAGGAGAAGATGGACTTGCTTGGAAAGGCGGCTAATGGATTGTTCGTCTGGGCGTCGACGGCAGTGAAGATGGTGAGGGAGAGTAGCGACCCATTCTACCAGCTGAGTGTTCTAGTCAAGGATTCGAAGTCGCTTTCTGGATTCGGACTGGGCGATCTGTACGCGTCTGTTCTCCGCAACTCTGGAATCAAGTGGGATGATGAAAGGTTGAAGGACCGGTTTAAGAAGATTCTGAGTCCCATTCTGTTTGGCAAGGTCCCGCTGTCGATTGGGACAATCGATGGGATCTTAGGTTGGGCACCCCATGAGACATCACGCCTATTGTTGTCTACCCTCCGTAGTTTGATCGCGTATACTCCAGGAGGGACTGTTTCTCTGTTTCACACATCCTTCTCCGACTACCTCTTGTCACCTGACCGTGAAAGTGATCCGTGGTGGATTGATATTCCGGCGGGAAAGTCTTTCTTCACTGAACGCTGTTTTTCTGTCATGGCAAACCTTCTGTGTTTCAATATCTGCGATCTGCAGTCGTCTTTCGCCCGCAACGACGATGTCCCGGGTCTTGCAGAGCGTGTCAAGGAACGCATACCGTCGCACCTGGAGTATGCATGCCTCCATTGGTCACAGCATCTTCTCGATACTCCTTATTCTTCTGAATTGGGTGACGAACTGCTGGAATTTGCACAACAGCGTCTTCTGTTCTGGTTCGAGGTGCTCAGTCTCGTCAAAGAGTTCCATCGCACTGCTAGTCGTGCGCTTGTCGACGCTGCTAAGTGGAATGGGGTACGCCTCTATGAGACTATCCATTGCATATGGATATCTGACCATCGAATAGCCTCACAATGCGGACATTACATCTTTCTTCCGGGATGCCGGCAACCTTGCGAGCACGTTTGCCACTGCAATCGCGATGAGCGCTCCGCATATTTATGTGTCGATGATCCCACTCATGGCGGATGCCTCGCAGGTTGCCGAGCATTACACCAAGTCGTTCTCCTCAATGGTGCGGGTGGAACGGCTAGGGATCAGAAGAGCCCCTACGTATTTGAAGACCCTGGACGGACATTCTGATGTCGTTCGTTGTGTCGCTTTCTCACCAGAGGGGAGACGGGTTGCATCGGCCTCTCGTGATGGGAGTGTCCGAGTCTGGGACATCGAGAGCGGGACGGAGATTTGCATTATCACCGGACACTCGAGCACAGTTTCGTCCATCAGTTTTTCGCCCGATGGCAGACGAATCGTGTCGGGTTCTTGGGACAAAACTCTGAGAGTATGGGACGCTGAGAATGGAGACCTGCTTCTCGACCCCCTGGAAGGTCATGAAGATGCCGTCTTCTCTGTAGCATTTTCACCGATAGGGGAGAGGATCGCATCGGGATCGGACGACAATGCCATCATTATCTGGGATGCCACGGATGGAAAACCCGTTACGGCTCTCTTCACTGGACATGCCAGCGGTGTCAACTGCATCGCCTTTTCCCCTGATGGGACGCGATTGGTCTCAGGCTCGGATGACAATTCAATCATCATCTGGGGCGTGGAAAGCGGGGAACCTGTCCTCGATCTTCTCGAGGGGCATTCTGATTCGGTTTGGTCCGTTGCGTTCTCTCCAAATGGCGAGTATGTCGTCTCCAGTTCTAGCGATAGAACTGTTAAGATTTGGGAGGTCGAAACTGGGAATGTTATTTCTACATTGTCTGGACACTCGTTTCAAGTCATGTCTGTTGCATACTCTCCTTGTGGGACTGGCATCGTTTCCGGATCTCTGGACAATACAATAATAATATGGGATGCGAAAACTGGCCAGGTCGCTTCCGGTCCTTTGAAAGGACACTCGAACGCCGTTTGGTCTGTCGCATGGTCGCGCGACGGTAGATACATCGCCTCGGGCTCTGAGGACAAAACGGTGAGAATATGGGATGCCACGACTCGAGTGGAGGAGTCGGAACAATTCTCGGGACATACGGCCGGTGTCACGTGTGTCGCATATTCGCCCGATGCGAGTCGAATTGCTTCTGCTTCCATTGATAGGTCGATCATAGTTTGGAATGCCAAGAATGGGGATGTTTTATTAGGGCCTATTCTGGGCCACAGTGACGACATCGTTTGTGTAGTATTCTCGTTGGACGGCTCGCGACTCATCTCGGGATCAGACGATAAAACGATCCGGGTTTGGAATGCCGAGACTGGTGCGATAATTTGCGATCCGCTAGAAGGGCACACGGACAATATTTGTTGTGTCGCATTGTCGCCAGACGGTTCGAAGTTTGCGTCTGGTTCTTCCGACCACACTATGAGAGTATGGGATCTAGAGACTGGAACGCTTGTTGCTGGTCCATTATATGGACATTCGGGTGATGTCATTTCACTGGCGTTCTTGCCCACTGGAAGACTGCTTGCATCAGGTTCAAGCGACAAGACGATTATGCTTTGGGACACAGACACGTGGGAATGCATACCCGAACCTTTGACGGGACATACCGGTCGAGTCCATTCTGTATGCTTCTCACCGGACGGCACGCGGATGGCTTCGGGATCAGACGACTTCACAATAATTATCTGGGACGTGGAGAATCGACAGATGATCGGCGATCCTTTAAGGGGACACACGAATTCTGTCATGCCTATCAATTTCTCGATTGATGCAAGACACGTCATTTCGGGATCCGCGGACACTACGATACGAATATGGAATGTGGAAAGTCGAGACGTCTGCAAAACTCTCGAAGGTCATACGAGCATGGTTATGTCTCTTGCCTTGTCCCTTGATGGGTTGCGACTCGTCTCGGGATCTTTCGACAATACTATTAGAATGTGGGACGTTTCGGACATCCTCCATCCTTCTGACGAGAGCAACGACGGCCTCGCACCCGTTTCTTCATATCGAAGCGAAGACTTGGAGGACTGGGTCATGGGTGATAAGGGATGGATACTACCCGGGAATGGTTGGCGCGAGGAGCTCTTGTGGATTCCTCCTGACCTTCGTGCAACACTTTGGCGGCCTAGGAATACCGCCGTTTTTAGTTGCGAATTCTCAACGCAGCTTGACTTCACTGGTGCGGCACTTGGAGAGCGATGGACTGAGTGCTTCACGCGACGTTAGTCAGAGCGGTATTCGTTTGTTCTATATCGATCCTTGATGCGTTTTAACTTTGCTTCGCGAATATACGCTATCATTGTTAGTAAACATGCGATACTCACGAATTCGTTAGACCCGCGAGAGTGCACTACAGGTCTCTATACTGTCTTTGATCCGGATAAGAGTTCTGAAAGCAGATCTGGAGATTGCAAAGCTGATGAAGGACAGCAAATATGAGAGATGATACAAAACGGTTTAGTATTCGTTGGAGGGATCAGGTAAACCATCTCGTTCATACCCGTCCCACGTCCCTCATCTCCAGAAAAGTATAACCAATAGAACCCTGACCCAGCCCCCCTCCTCTCCTACTTCTACTTCTCCTTCTCTTATCACATTTCACTTCGCTAGCAGATACATAGCTCACGCAAGGGTTGAACTAGGCTGAGCGATAATTGGAGATTCCAGAGAGCAGTATATTTGCAGTTGGCAGGACCCTTGCAGTTAGTATGCACTTTATCACTTTCCAGAGGCTGAAGCGGAAACCAAGAGGAGGGGCGGGGTGTCAAACGATGAGGGCAATAGGAATTGTTTGGAATAGGAAATGGTACGCACATGTGCCTGCCTACCTAACAACCATTTTCACGTGAGGTGAGGGTGTTCTTACGAAATTAATCATACACAGTGATCAGCTAGTACAGGTAGTACCAAAAAGTGTTCGGCACCCCCGTTTTTGGTAGGTGATTTTCATTCCTTATTTGGTAGTGACGCGTCGATCAAACCTTCGTCTCGTGCGTGCAATGCATCCACTCGTGTATTGTAGTACACCCCCCTTTCTTACTTTCCCCTCTGTATGGCCCAGTGCCAGCTCAATTCACCTAAGAAAAATCGTATAATTGGTGCTATACGTGCTGGTGCATCCATTTCTCACGCCGCTAAGCTTGAAAGTGTCCCAAGACAAACCGCTCAGTCTATATGGAAGAAATGGCTTGCTCATGGCTCTACCTCCAACCGGGTGCGAAAAGGACGTCCAAAACGACTCGATGCGATGCTGCATGAGATTCTTGTGCACTTGGCCACCACCCACCGCTTAATGCCACTTAAACACCTTGCGAAACGAATGGGAATTAGTCGAAATACAGTCAAGAAGGAGTTGGCAAAGGAGGGTCTATTTCGTCGAAGGGCCAGAAGGGTTATATGTCGAACAGCGATTCAGGAGGCAGCCAGGCACATATGGGCAGGTAACCATCAGCATTGGGGCATGTCAGAATGGCGAAATATTGTATTTTCGGACGAATCTTATGTTTGCATTGACGGAAATGTTGGGAATATTTGGGTCACCCGGAAACCAAATGAAGAATTCGAAAAGGCCTGCGTAATCGAAAAGCCAACACAGTCGCCAGTCAGAATCATGGTCTGGGCATGCATTGCTCACAATTTCAAGGGCCCACTCATTATTCTTGACTATCCGGGAGGGAGGGGAGGAGGAATGACTTTAGCCAGGTACCAGGAGCAAGTCTTACTACCAGTTTTAATTCCGATATTCAATCGACTTCGATTCGAACGTCCTGGCCTTCTCTTCCAGCAGGACAATGCCAGGTGCCACACAGCTAAAGCAACAACCCAGTGCCTTCGACAAAATGGCATCCCTCAATTTCCTCATCCTCCAACATCACCAGATGTCAATCCTATTGAACCAGTCTGGTTTGATTGGAAAAACATCATCCGTGCACGAGATACCCCCATAGAGACGAAGGACGAACTCAGAATAGCTGCCCAGGAGGCCTGGGATGCCCTTACAATTGAGCAAATTAATCGACAGATCGAATCCATGCCAAAGAGAGTGGAGGCAGTGGTAATTGCTGAAGGAGGAAATACTGGATACTAAATTCTTAATTTTTCTACTTCATCTGAATGACATATAATAGGGCATTATATTTGTGTATAAATTTTGGCAGTATATAGTTATCTGGAATTAATCTGTGGATGTTTCCGTGTCAAGTGAGGAGTGAGGCAAGTGCACGAGACGAAGGTTTGTTGACGCGTCACTACCAAATAAGGAATGAAAATCACCTACCAAAAACGGGGGTGCCGAACACTTTTTGGTACTACCTGTAGTTGATTTGGGAAACTACCGTGACGTGACACTGACGTGACATTCTCACACTTGTGAGGCACATGCATTCGCATTCGCCAGTTCATGCCATTGCCAATGGCCCGCGCACCACATTGGTGATGCAACCACATACACCTCCAGCCTTTTCCGCTTTGGAACAGAGCAGGAAATACTAATGATGTGAATCACATATGTGCTTGCTGCACACAAGAAATTCAACTCAATATACTTTGACATCGGTGCCTGTCTTTCCCATTTATTCATCTCTCTACCCACATGCTAGGCATTACTTTCACAATGAATCCTAGATGCCAGGTACTGCTGCTATACGTGTTATTCAATATGTACATCTCACTGCTATTTTTACTCCAGCGCCTACCGATGCCATCATTCATCTCGCCACGATAGGACAAAAGGCGCTGATGGGCACAGAATACGAGGTAGCCCTTCCCCTCCAACCATCATGACCGCGAGGTGTTATGAGCTGCGAGGTTCGTCCTTCAATCTGTGCTCCATTCGATGTCTGATGTCGATTCTGCGCACAGTCGTATGCCTGGAGGGACTCCAATGGGAAGATCGACGCCATCGCAAAGTCCCGAATCTTTATGTAGAAGTAAAGCTTGGTGATATTGATTACAAGACGAAAGCAGTCGAGAAGAGTTCAAGCCCTGCATGGAATGAAACGTTCAACATGTAAGTCGCGATTTCCTTTCTATCTCGGGGATATCTAACACGGTACACCAGTTCTTCCTCGGACGAGTCTGAGATCCTTGAGATCAAAGTCAAGCACAGGTCACGCTGGCCATCTGATCCAATCGTGGGATTTCTCGAAGTCAGATTCGCTGAAATCTTGGAGAGGTGCGCTGACGGAGAAGGTAACTCAACAAGTCATCCTTTGCGTTCATTGTCTAAAATCCATGTCTAGCCAGCTTCGATATCCAGTCATCATCACGCCAATCATCGACGGCTGTGGGCAGGATAGTCTTGGATGTCAGAAGCAAGGATTTGGTGACAGCCGCGGGCGACGCTATCGGTGCCGCTGGAGACGACGTAAGGCGACAAGGGATCTCAAGATCGGAGGGAGTGGCGGATACAATGCAATCCGTTTCGGACGGGGTGGCAAAGGCCAGCAGTCAAGGAGACTTATACGACGCGGTTGGTGAACTGTTGTCTAAGTTGCAAGGTTTCAAAGATTTCATGGATACCGTATCGGGAGTGAGTGTCAAATATCATCGAGCATGCGATTGTTGTTTACTCTGTGTAGGCACACCCATATCTGACTATCGCGTGGACGGTGGTCTCGGCTCTGTTTACGGTGTGTGAGCTTACTAGTATCGGACGAAGAGCATGCATTGACGGATGAATTAGGCTGTGAAGAGCGTGTACGACAGAGACAAGAGGATCCTGGGTCTTGTGCGTACTATGGACGATGCTTTCAGCTTCGTCCGCGACGTCCACACGCTCCGTGACAAGACTGCTTCTTTGCAAACATCGATAGAGGACCTCCTGAAGCAGACGATCGAATGCTGCTTCTTCGTTCGTCACTACGCGAGTCGAGGATTTATCGGTAGGTCCTTATTCCGAATATTTACCGTCCACCTACCGACGTCTTTATGCAGAACGAGGGATTGACACGAAGACCAGTGAGACCATCGGCAACTATGAACAGGTGTTACGAGCGTTGAAGAACAAAATCAACACCGGAATAGGCCTTCACACCGCTTTCGTCGCTTCACGGGCGTCTGAGAGGATTGACGAGATATGTTCGTCCCTTCACTTCAGGTTTCAAGCCTTGACTAACGTGTATTCTAGGGTTGCACCAGCGTCTCAACCCGAGCCCATTCGAAGCAGGCGATCGTCCGCGATGCCTTCCCGGCACTCGCGAGGAGATTATCAACAGGATAATCGAGTGGGTGACTTCGGACACCGATCAGAACATATTCTGGCTGCACGGAGTCGCGGGCTCGGGAAAGAGCACGGTGAGCACGACAATCGCAGAGTACTTCCGTGGTCTATCACGCCTTGGTGCCTTTCTGTTCTTTGAGAGGGGAAAGAGCGATCCGCTATCTGTCATCCGTAGCGTTGCGTGTAAGCTAGCCCTCTTCGACTCATCGATCGGATCGGTCGTGAAGTCCGCAATCGAGAGCGACAAAGACATCGCGACGGCACCACTAGATCACCAGTTTAGGACACTCCTCCTTCCACTCTGTGCCATTGCAGAATCCATTCCGGGACCCATTCTCGTCGTGCTCGACGCGTTGGACGAATGTGGAACGCGCAATGCGCGTCGTGGTTTTATTGGTGTCCTTCAGCGAGAGTTCCCAAAGCTACCGACTGTCTTCCGATTCTTGGTGACCAGCAGGAGGGAGGCTGATATCGACAAGGCTCTTTCTTCGCAGCCGGGGTCCGTCTGTGTGTCTGAACTGGACTATGAGACGGCTGCGAGCCAGAGGGATGTCCTCACGTACCTCCGGACCGAAATGGCTGCTGCTGTGAGGGACGAGGTGGAGATTCCAGCTGACTGGCCATGGGAGGAGAAGATGGACTTGCTTGGAAAGGCGGCTAATGGATTGTTCGTCTGGGCATCGACGGCGGTGAAGATGGTGAGGGAGAGTAGTGATCCATTCTACCAGCTGAGTGTTCTCGTCGAGGATTCGAAGTCGCTTTCTGGATTCGGACTGGGTGATCTGTACGTGTCTGTTCTCCGCAACTCTGGAATCAAGTGGGATGATGAAAGGTTGAAGGATCGGTTTAAGAAGGTTCTGAGTCTCATTCTGTTTGGCAAGGTCCTGCTCTCGATTGGAACAATCGATGGGATCTTAGGTTGGGCACCCCATGAGACATCGCGCCTTGTATTGTCTACACTACGTAGTCTGATCGCGTATACTCCAGAAGGGACTGTTGCTCTGTTTCATACATCCTTCTCCGATTACCTCTTGTCACCTGAGCGCGAAAGGGATCCGTGGTGGATTGACATTCCTGCAGCAAGGCCATTCATTGCGGAACGCTGTTTTTCTATCATGGAGGATCTCCTGCGTTTCAATATCTGCAATCTGAAGTCGTCTTTCGTCTGCAACAAGGACGTCCCAGGACTCGCAGACCGTGTCAAGAAACACATACCGTCGCACCTGGAGTATGCATGCCTCCATTGGTCGCAGCATCTGTTCGACGACCCTCACTCTACTGGAGTGCTCGACAAGCTGCTGAAATTTGCACAAGAGCGTGTTTTATTCTGGTTCGAGGTACTCAGTCTCATCGAAGAGTTCCATCGCACTGCTAATAGTGCTCTCGTCGACGTCGCTACTTGGATCAAGGTGCGTTTCTATGAAAATCCCTTTCACGTATGCGTATCTGACCATCGGGTAGCCTCACGATGCGGACATCGCATCCTTCCTCCAGGATGCAAGTAGCCTTGCGAGAACGTTTGCCAGTGCGGTCGCGATCAGCACGCCGCACATCTATGTCTCGATGATCCCGCTCATGACGGATGCCTCGCAGGTTGCCGATCATTATGCCAAGTCCTTCTCCTCAATGGTGCGGATGGAACGGCGAGGCATCAGAAGAGCACCGTTGTACTGGAAGACACTCGAGGGGCATTCTGATATTGTCTCGTTTGTTGCTTTCTCACCTGACAGGAAACGGATTGCATCAGCCTGTGTAGACGGAACGGTAATAATATGGAACATCGAGAGCGGAGCGGTTATTTGCACTCTCACCGGTCACTTGGGCGGAGTCTCGTCCGTCAGTTTTTCTCCCGATGGCAAACTAATCGTATCGGCTTCTTGGGATAAGACCCTGAGAATATGGAACGCCGAGAATGGAAACCTGCTCCTCGGCTGCTTGGAAGGTCATGAAGGACCCGTCTACTCTGTTGCATTTTCACCGAACGGGAAGAGGTTCGCATCTGGATCGGGCGACAATACCATTATTGTCTGGGATTACATTGATGGAAGGCCCGTTACGACTTCCTTCACTGGGCATACCGGCCATGTTAACTGCATTGTATTTTCCCGCGATGGCGGGCGACTGGTGTCAGGCTCGAAGGACAAGAGAATCATCATCTGGGATATGGAAAGTGGGAAACCTCTCCTCGATCCTCTCGAGGGGCATTCTGACTGGGTTCGTTCCGTCGCGTTCTCTCCAATTGACGAGCGTGTCGTCTCCGGTTCTGACGATCATACTATCAAAATTTGGGACGTGGAAACCGGGAATGTTATTTCTACACTGTCTGGACACTCGTCACTAGTCATGTCTGTTGCATACTCTCCTTGTGGCTCTCGCATCGTTTCTGGATCTGCAGACAATACAATAATAATATGGGATGCGAAAAGTGGACAGGTCGCTTCCGGTCCTTTGAAAGGACACTCGAACGCAGTTTGGTCTGTCGCATGGTCGCGCGACGGAGGATATATCGCTTCGGGCTCCAAGGACAAAACGGTGAGGATATGGAATACTACCGCCCAAGTGGACGAGTCGGAACGATTCTCAGGGCATACAGCTGCTGTCATGTCAGTCGCATGCTCGCCCGACGCAAGTCGAATAGCGTCTGCTTCTTCGGACAAGTCGATCATAGTTTGGAATGCTGAGAATGGGGAAGTTGTATTGGGGCCTCTCCTAGGACACAGAGATGAAGTCAATTGTGTAGTTTTCTCGTTGGACGGCTCGCGACTCATCTCGGGATCAGACGATAAAACGATCCGGGTATGGAATGCCGAGACTGGTGCAATGATTTTCGATCCTTTGGATGGACACACCGGCGCGATTTGGTGCATCGCACTGTTACCAGACAGCTCGAAGTTTGCCTCCGGATCCTATGATGGAACGATTAGAGTATGGGATTTGGAGACCGGGACGCTTGTTACCGGTCCGTTGCCTGGTCATTCAAACACTGTCGCTTCGTTGGCGTTCTCACCCAACGGAAAGCTGCTCGCATCAGGTTCAGGCGACGAAACAATTAGGCTTTGGGACACGGAAACGTGGGAATGCATATCCGAACCTTTGACGGGGCACACGGCAGTTCGGTCTGTGTGCTTCTCACCCGACGGCACGCGGATGGCTTCAGGGTCAGACGACAAAAGCATAATTATCTGGGACGTGCAGAGTCGGCAGATGGTCGGCGATCCATTAAATGGACATGCGAATTCCGTCAGATCTGTCGTTTTCTCAATCGATGCAAGACACGTCATTTCTGGGTCTATGGACAGCACGATACGAATATGGGATGTGGAAAACCGAAATGTCTGCAAAATTCTCGAAGGTCATACGAGCTTCGTCCGATCTGTTGCCTTGTCTCGTGACGGTTCGCGACTCGTCTCGGGTTCTTACGACAAAACGATTAGGATGTGGGACGTATCGGACATTCCCCATCAACCAGACGAGAGGGACGACGGTCTCGCACTCGTCCCTTCGGATCGAAGCGAAGACTTGGTGGACTGGGTTTTGGGTGATGGCGGATGGATTCTATTTGAACGTGACCGATGCGAGATGCTCTTGTGGATTCCTCCTGACCTTCGTACGACACTTTGGCGGCCTAGGAATACGGCCGTTTTTAGTTGCGAGTTCTCAACGCAGCTTGACTTCACTGGTGCGGCTCTTGGAGAGCGATGGACTGAGTGCTTCACACGACGTTAGTTGGAATAGTATTTGTTTGAGATCCATGATGTATATTAACGTCATTTGCTTCGGGAGTATATACAGTATATACATACTATCGTTGTTGTAAACTTATATTATCAGTGATCATTAGTGGAAAAACCGAGAGAATACACTACTGACTTGGAGTGTGAGAAAAAGTACACCGGCAATACGGTCACCCATCGCCATCGCCATCGCCATCGCCATCGCCATCTTGAGACTCCGTAGCAAGTTATGTTCCTTACTTTTTACTCTGCCAACCACATTCAATGTTATCAGGTTCTCCTTACTGTAGCACCTCATACTTATTTCAGCACTTGGAAAGGAAAAAAAAGGAACTGTATCGTCACCACCACCACCACCACCACCACCACCAGTAGAATCACACAGTATAATCACAGGGACCAATATTTTCTGAGCTGGGCTGGGATCGGATCGGATCATAAAGCAAAAAAAAAAAAAAAAAAAAAAAAAAAAAAAAAAAAAAAAAATAGCAAATGGATAATATGATAAAATAACCGGATCTGTGAGCTACAGTATAAACATGTCCTTTACTCCTTTTACGCTTTTTTACGCTTTTTACGCTTTTTACGCTTTTTACGCTTTTTACGCTTATGCTTAATGGATCCCCCCTCTCACTTCCGGACCCCGGACCCTTCTCCCTCTCCCTCTGTCTGGGTGGGTGGGTGGATGGAACTTGTAGAGCCTTAGAGTGTAAGTGTCCTTCCCGTCCTTCCCGTCCCTCCCGTCCTCCCGTTCTTAGCTCAGCTGTGGATATTCTAGGATTAGGATTACAGTCTTTAGCAATTGGTAATTGATTAATGGATGGATGGATGGATGGATGGATGGTGAGCGGAGTGGGGATCAATCAATCCAATTGAATCCTGTTATTATTATATTGTATTGTATTGTATTGTATTGTATTGTATTGTATTGTATGGTATTGTATTGGAGTGCATAACCAGCACAAATACAAATATGAACACAAATACAGTATACAGAAATGGAAATGGAAACGGAAACAGAAACGGAAAGGGAAAGGGAAAGGGAGAGGGAAACGGACGGACGGATACCCCACCCAGGAACAACAGGTTCGTACATATGTATGCATGCATACACTGTATGTGTATATATCACAGCTCCCTTCCTTCCTTCCTTCCTTCCTTTCCTTGAAAGTCTGTCTTAACTCATCTCAAGTTTTGTATAATGGCTGTACAGTATAAGAGGCTTCCTTCGGACACCTTTCAGCATATGTTTTTTTATCACTGCAATTTCTGCCCAAAAATTATGAAAATATTTCTGGATACATATCAATATAAGTTGGAAGTACTGTAAAAGTTTGAGGATGTGCAATGCACATGTTGTAATTAAATTAAGCAATTTTTGAAAACAGGGAAGTTGTTACAGATTTGGTTCCTTCGGACACATGTGACAATGTCACAACATGTCATGCGGTCGCATCATATCATCACTCACTGTCCTCATCTCCCTCCTTCCCTCACATCCTCTCCAGCTTCTCTAAGGTCTCAGGTTTATTGGGCCACTTTGGCTCAGACAATGCCTGTCCGACCGTTTGAGTAGTAGGATGAAGTGCACGAGTGTTAGGAGCTACAACGGCCAGATAAAAGAATTTCAGCCACAGATTAAAGGTGTGACAACCCATCGGTGTGACAAATTGATGTTTTGTCACACCTTGGACATATTTCCACGAATAAATTGTACTTTATAACATATTCGTGCAACAAAACTTCAGGATTGTAGTTTAGGACCTGTACTTTATGAATATATAATTTTTGTATTTTATCTGGGGTGAAAAAGATTGATATTGAGTCACCGGCATGTTCTGTCTGACTTGAAGTCACACGGTATCATGACTATTTCATCAATAATAATCGCAATCCTCAATATTACACCGTCAAATTTGAAACATAGTAAGCTATGATAATTATCTTCTTTTGTATTTTTTTTGAAGTGTGTAGGATGGACGGTTGTGGTGAAAATGTTGAGTGTCCGAAGGAGGGGGGGTGTCCGAAGGAAGCCTCTTATACTGTATGTAACTGTAACTGTAACTGTCTATTCATTGATATCAATATCAATATCAATATTGATAACTTGAACGAGTCCTAAAAAAAAGTCCCTGAAAATCCCTGAAAAAACCCGGTCTTGTGTATGTGTGTGTGTGTATGTATGTGTGTGTGTACAGTATATTGTGTTGTATATACGTTCAAAAACCAAAAACACTAATCTCAAACAATAACCGAGTTTCAATCAGGTAAGCAGGAAGCAGGGATAGGGAGAGGGAGAGAGGGAGGGAGGGAGGTAGGAGAAAGTACATCGCAAAAAAGCCAGTACTACTTTCTATCTGTCTGATTTGTTCAGAGAGAGAGAAAGGTCTTACTGCAACTAGTACTGTAAAACAAACTCTTCTCTTCTTCGTTCTCGTTCTCGTTCTCGTTCTCGTTCGGTTTTTTCTTCCTTCCTACATCAATCGCCCGCGGCTCATTCATCAAGCACAGCTGCGAGAAATATCAGTCATATTGTAGTAAGAACCGTGAATTGTCTTTTTTTAGAGAGAGAGAGGGGTCTAGGTCTCTATTCTGACTTAGATAGCTAAGCTAGGGTGAAAAAAAAAAAAAAAAAAACCGAGCAAAAAGCGTCATGGCTAAAAGAAAGCAACAACAACAAATCAGAAGGAACGAGGATACGAGGATAGTCAACACGTCGAACCCATGAGAAATTGAACTAGAGTCAGTAGATAGACAAAGCCAGACAATGGCATGACTACAGTCCCAAGCGAAATAGAAATAGAAAGGGGTAAGAGTTTATGATGAGATTGGGCGGGTATAATACTACGAGAGGAAGGAAAGCAGGGCAGGGTAAAACAATGTCAACGTCTTTCCCAACTTCTCGCTCTAAAGTTCACGCTAACAACGAAGATCTCATATCACCATTAGAGAAACGAAAGCGCGAGACCAAAGAGAGCAAGTGGGAGAGCCGAGATCGTAAACATTTTCTGTGCGTCTGATGAATCTTCCGATGTGGAGGACGTAGATGAAGATGTGGGTGAGCTTGTAGACGAAGTGGACGTTGCAGCTGAACCGTTCAAGCGTTCCGCGTTCCTCTATAAATTTATAGAAGCGGGAGTATCGCGGATCAGTATCAATATCAAAGTAATAAAAACTAGATCTGATCGACAAACTCACAACAAACCCAGCAAGCGTCTCCAAACTACTCTCATTATTATTAATAACGCCCACAGCACCCGATCCACACGCCCCAGGCGCCTTGTCGAAGAACCACAGGGGCTCGTCGACGTTGGAGTCGAGGATGGGGACGGAGAGGATCGTGATGGCTGATCCGTTATCGGTTGGACGGAAGTCGGAGTCGAAGCCGTTGAGGGTGATGTTGGAGTCGTGTGCGGGTTGGCAGGGAGAGGCGAAGGTGGACTGGGTTGCGCTGTGGTTGCCTGATGTGACTGTAGGGAGGGGAGTGGTGAGTGAAGGTGTGAAAGGAGGGAAGGGGAAGGGGAAGGGGAACGATGGATGGACGGACGTACAGTTGAAGAAAACTATATCACCGACTTGCGCAGTGACGCGCTGAGGAGAAAAAGTGGTTGTGTTATCACTACTACTATAATTCGCCCCTCCGACTTGGATGTAGATATCTTCCGCCATGACTAGTCTAGCGACGAACTGACATGAAGCGACATCAGAATTTATTACAAGGTTGAAGTACAAGAGAGACGCACGACGACGAAGAGAGGGAACGGGACACGCATGGTGAGCTATAGAGTCGACTGATTTAGTAGAGAAAAAAGGACTGGACGTGCACCGAAAGTAGCACAGAGAGAGAGACGAGGAGAAGGGGAAGGGGAAGGGGGACGTTGAGGGCTACGGTGAGGTGAAAAGGAAGGGAAGGACAAAGCGCACTAAAATCGAAAATTGAAGAGATAAAGCTATTCGCATGATTATAAATATAAATTGAATTGGATTGGCAGATAACACGGAAGTACTCGGATGACGTCATCAATGACAAGCATGCAATACAGATAGAACATTTCTCAATCAAATAAATACATCCATCTACGAAAGAATTCAGTCAGAAATGTATCATACAAAACACAAAATAAAAGGAATAGATCAGGGAACCGTGTCTCGACAGTGCAAATGCTTAAGACGGCACTTCCTATTGCATTCGGTTGACGTTCATCATATACTAAGGGAGAACGAACAAAAGGCAAGTAAATCCATACTCACATTACGACTACACAGCCAACCCTAACAAAAAGAAATATCAGCCAAGTCGAACATACAGATACCAAACAAGGAATGGAAAATCAGCTGTCAAGGTCTGGAGCTCGCCCTCAATCACAACGGGACAAGGTATACTCCCTGAAGAAATTCAACATAAAAAGAAAGAAATCATCACAAAAGTGAAGCAAGGACGAAAGTACTCACATCCCTCGCATCCAACTCACTGATTACGTCCCAATCCCAATAACCAATAGAAATACAGAGTAATCTGCAAGAAGCAGAAACAAGCAGCGTCCAAAAAATTCATGAATGCGATACGCCGACCAAGAGTAAGCCCCATTCTGTTCTGAACCCTCCCAATCAAAAAAATCGGAAGAAACCCAGGACCGCATAACTTCATTCATGAGCAACAAAGTTGCCGACCACTTACAGCGTGCCAAGTTAGACCGGGTCCTTCAAAAAATGAAGAAGAAGCAGTCTAGACGACGTAGGCTCGTATCTTCGCTCACTATCGTCCCCAGACACGCACGGGCCGACGAGCAGAGGGCGTAGGGGTGGGAGACCAACACACCGTGCAGACGCACACACGGGGATGATCAATACCAACCCCCACAAACCGTCTCTCCCGATTAACCATCGTGCTTAAAGATGGCAGCTTTCCCTCAAAGCGAAAGATGGAGAGACGGTTTCTGTGTTAGCGTTGTGTTAAAACGGAACAACAGAGTCCCTCTGCGGGTATCTCCGGGGACTTTCCCCACAGCTGAAGACGAGGGAAGACGAGATGGACTCGTTTCGCTCTGTGCGTGTGCTGCGAAAGCGGTCCTTTGGTCGGCGTTCGTAAGAGACAAATGTGAAGAAAAAAAAATCGAAGAAGGCGGGAGGGTGTATCACGTGATGCGAAGGAGCATGCCGATTCAGCGCGTAAGCCATGGACCACTTCCTCTCAGAGTCATCTCATCCCTTCACTTACGCTTGATCGAGCTACTACCATCTCTCGTTAAACATTTATCAATCGTTCACATCTGCGCATACTTCCACATATACAGAAGTCTCGAGGATATTATCGGATCGGTGACGCAAGCTCACGATGGTCGGATTGATCGATCCTAATCCCAAGCCGCCAAAACAGCAGCAGCAGCCAGAGAGGCAGCCGCAAGAGAAGTGGTGGAAGGGGGTGATGACGAATCCTATACAGGTGAAGCGGCCTGCACAAGGTGAGCTATTCGTTATGACGTTCCGTGCACCCGCCGGCTTGATGGATGAGTCAATCTGCGGGGCTCTATCTGTGCTTGGCCGGGAACGGAACGAGAGAAAACTACTCGATATTGACACACAGACACACATTCTGACTCTTATTTATTATTATCCAGGGAAATACTCCCCGAAAGTCGACGAACGCTGCTTCACATGGTGTTCGCAGACCGTACGCGGACGGACGGAGGGCCAGGACCCATGGTGCCGCTCCATCTGTATCCGCCGCGTATTCGAGCACGAAGTCCGGCAGCTCACATCGCACTTCTCGCACGACGCAGCGCAGCACTCGCGTATCGTCTCTTCCTCCTCCTCCTCTTCCCCCTCCTCTTCCACCGATCGCGAACGAGATCGGAAAGGAGCCGCGCTGAAGTACCCTCTCCCGCCCGAAGGCCAGCGCAGACTATTCGGCGGGAGCGCCGACGGGGACGACGGGGACGACAACACCGACCGCGATCGAGACCGAGACCGAGACAGCCGAGGATACATCTACAACAACACGAACAACACCTACAACGGTCCCCTCGAGAAGGGCAAGGGGCGGGAGGTGAAGTACTGGGAGGAGGGATGGTACGTGTGGATGACGAAGAATCGCTGGGCGGCGCAGGAGAAGATGGATTTGATGATGTTGGATTTGGAGAAGCAGAATAGTTGGAATAGGGCGAAGGAGTTGGAGGAGAGGGCGTGGGCGGAGAGTCAGGGGCAGGGGCAGGGGCAGGGGCAGGGGCAGGCTGGGGTGGGTGAGAAGGAGGGAGAGGGGGGAGCTGGAATCGATGCTGCTACGACTACGGAGAACGAAGTGCAGTTTATGGGTGCGCCTATCCGACATCCCTATCCAAACGCCGCGTACGTACCCCCCCCTCCCCTCTCTCTTACCAACCAACCAACTAACTAACACCCATTCATCCCACCCCACCCCACCAGCGAAGAATCCTTCCTACTCCGAATCCCAACCCGCCTCGACCTCTCGCAATACGCCCAACAAACACTCGCGCCGACGTGGAAGGTCCTTGGGATCGTGAGGCGCAGTTTTGAGAGTGGGGATCAGAGGGAGTTGGCGGGGAGGGCGTGGGGGGTTGTTAGGGAGGGATTGCCGGTTAGGCTTGTGAGGAATGTGGTTAGGATTTGTTTGGATAGTTTGAAGAAGGGCCCGGGGGATGAGGATAAGTAGGGTTGGGAGGGGGATGGGGATGGGTATGGGGGGGGGGAGGGGGGCGGTTTTTTTTAGGAATGAAATGTGGTATTGGTATTGGGTTGTCGTTATTGGAGTTATTGTGTTTGAAGTAATTGATTTGATTTATTGCGATCTCGTCATCGGAACGTATGTTAGTGATGGTAGACGATATACGTCTGATATGATAGTGAACGTCGAGAAAACATATTCATAGCAAATCACAGTGATCGAAAAACATTGAGTCTACATGGTACTAGTTCTTACATTCAGCATTTCTACTTATCTATTCATTGTCTTTCTTAGTATCGTATCGGTTTACTTCTTTCAGTCTTTCAATCTGCACCACGAAAAACCAAGCTCCCCCCTCTCTCCCCTCCCCCCCTCCCCCGCACCCCCTAACACAAATCAAATCAAACATCCTCCAACCCAACATAAGCAGCATGACTCCCATGCCCCACCAACCCACCCACCCCCAAACTGCCCCCCACACCCGCCGTCACACCCCTCGCCCTCAACTCCGCATGATGCATCTCCACTTCTTCCTGTACGCGCTCGATGGAACGGAAATAACGCACGGTTTTGACGCGGAGTTCGAGTGTTGCGTCGCTGTCGGCGATTATGAGTGCCCAGGGGTGGTGTTGGAGGGATGAGAGTGTCCACTGGTTTCGGGGAGGGGGGGTTAGTTGGGTTCCTTCGAGGCAGGAGATGGTTAGATAGATGGATGGAGTACGCACAAGATGATTCACCCCTTCTTCAATAGCCTTACTCAACGCCAACGCCTTCCTCTGACCCGTCACAACCACCACAACCTCCCTCGCATCCAAAACAGTCCCAACACCCACAGTCAACGCTAACCGCGGCACAGCATTGATATCGTTCCCGAAAAAACGCGCGTTGGCGAGGATGGTGTCGTATGCTAGTGTTTTGATGCGCGTGCGGGATTTTAAGGAGCTGCCTGTTTTGGAGAGGAGCGAGAGTGAGAGCGAGAGAAGAGAGGGAGGGAGGAGTGTTAGTCACAGTATGTGTATAGTTAGGAGAGATGGCTAGGGGCTTTGAGACGCACCGGGTTCGTTGAATGCGATGTGTCCATCCTCCCCTATCCCTCCTAGAAACAACTCGATACCTCCAACGGAACATATGAGCGCCTCGTAGTTTGCACATTCGGCATGCAGATCTGTCGCAGTTCCGTCCAGCAGGTGTACCTGGTTCGGCGGGATGTCGACTGCGATATACCAGGGAATATGTATGTGTCCATATATATATCATCGTTAATCACAGACAATACGCGACGAACGAGAAGGAAGTATATTCAGGGGGTTTGGTGCTCCTAAGTCTGATGGATAGGAGGAAAAAGATGATTTGACGTACTGTGAGAGAAGAACTCCCTGAACATGAAGGTGTGATAGGACTCTGGATGATCGCGCGGTAGACCGACGTATTCGTCCATGTTGAATGTAACGACATTCTTGAACCTTTAGAGAAAACATCATCAGATTTCTTTCAATAATACTTGGGAGGACAGCCGGTGCGGCATGGTAAGCTCGAAAGCACACGTAGGCGATTATCGTCGTTCTAAACCGCTCGCGCAACCCGAGGACAAATCGTCGGATAACGAGAAGACGTACGAGAGTTTTCCGTCCTTGACCATCCTAATCAACGCCTTGTACGTCGGGATTGGCGACGAGCCCGTAGGCAAACCGAGAACGAAGGGTCTTTGCGGTGTCGGATTGAATTCCTTTATCCTAGTTCAACGTGTCCGCGTATTTCGTCCAGCGGTGATCCATTTTTACGTTCGTCCGAAAACAACGCGCGGGTACATTGTTGCGTCATGATATAGATTGGTTGCAAGCGCGGAAGCGGGATCAATCACGGAAAAGTTGGGAGAAAAGTCAGCAACAGTCTGCAAGAGCGCATATCCGCATATACTTGGCATCGGGGATGTCGAACTAACCTCTTGCATATATAGTTCGCAGTGTACTCGCCCACAGCCGCAGGATCATCCCGTAAAATGAGACCTTAGCGCGTTATCGCACTATCGATAAGTTACTACCTCTGTACAAAGAGAGAAAGACATACGCATGTTGGATTGGTCTCGGTCTCGATAAGAGTGTCTAGTAAAGTCCCAGCTTGAGCTTTGGTGGAAGTAGGAGGAAGAGTTAGGAGGTGTTAGTTGAATGGGAAATGCAAAAATAAAGAATAAAAGCAGAAATAGAAACAAATATAGACGACATACCGCATGGTAAGTAGACCAGGAACAGACGGACCCTCGGCTCGGTTCGGATCACAATCGGCTGTGACACGTCGTGATCGATGCATATCTCCGATAATTCTCCTGCAGCAATGCTATTATTAGCTTTGTATCATCTCTTCGTGTCGTGTTTACTTTTTTTTATGCAAGTGCATCAACTAGCTGCTACTACTGACCGTCAGCATGATTTATTTCGTTAAATTTTTGAGTCTTATCCCTTAGACCATCCATATCTGATCGGTAGAAGGTAAATTTACATGGCTCTGTGCAATTCCTTAACACACCCGTATACGTACACGGACGGTCCGTATGTATATAAGAGCCTGGTAGCTCACTTATATGGCCGGACGCATATACTGTAACCGACTATAGGTAGGAAACCGTGTGGAGAGCGTTACATCTCGCGTCGCTTGAAACTCATACAACCTAGTAGGCAGATTCCACCGTCACAGGCCACAAAATAAGCAAGCCAAGTCCTTTCGTCATCAAGATAGAAGTTGTGATTACGGCCCATATGCCACACCAAAAACCAAAGTTCGTGCAACCGATACTGTATTGCACGTTGCTGAAGCGGCGCAACCGGCCTGCTAGTACATGTTACGCTTCCCAACCTACGGTCGGTTACAGTATAGAGGGTGAGTATACGGTCGGTTCGAAACACTATTCTCAGAGTCGTTCGCCGGTTCCGAGTGGGTCTCATAGATATGCCTACAAGATACAAGAACAGAATTCCGAGTCCAGCTATACGTCTATAATATGGATCATTAATCATGCTGTATACATGTACATGTCACTCCGGTGTGGATGTCCATACAAGGTCCGCCTCGGCCATAATTCATTATACATCGCTTCTAATTCCAAGCACCGATAATCTGTCCAACTGAAAAAGACAGTACTAGTGTTGTCCAAAACGCAAGCAAACGACTCTATACAACATCCATAGGCATGAAAGAAATTTTACTGACGCGGCGTGAGCACTCCGTCCATCGCTCACCGAGAGCCGCACCAGTGAAGTCGAGCTGCGTTGAGAACTCGCAACCAAAAACGGCAGTATTCCTAGGCCGCCAAAGTGTTGCACGAAGGTCAGGGGGGATCCACAAGAGCAACTCGTGTCGGTCATGTCCAGGTAGAATCCATCCGCCATCGCCCATGACCCAGTCCACCAAGTTTTCGCTCCGATCCGAAGAGACGAGTGCGAGACCGTCGTTCCTCTCGTTCGGTAGATGGAGGAGGTCCGATACATCCCACGTTCTAATAGTATTGTCGTAAGAACCCGAGACGAGTCGCGAACCGTCGGAGGACAAGGCAAGAGATATAACGAAGCTCGTATGACCTTCGAGAATCTTGCAGACGTTTCCGCTTTCCACATTCCATATTCGTATCGTGTAATCCGCAGATCCAGAAATGACGTGTCCGCCATCAATCGAGAAAATGACAGATCTGACAGAATTCGTATGTCCCCTTAATGGGTCGCCGATCATCCGTCGACTCTCCACGTCCCAGATAATTATAGTTTTGTCGTCTGATCCCGAAGCCATCCGCGTGCCATCCGTCGAGAAGCACACAGAACGAACGAAATCGGTATGTCCCGTCAAAGATTCGGATATGCATTTCCACGTTTCCGTGTCCCAAATTCTAATCGTCTCGTCCCGTGATCCCGATGCGAGCAGCGTTCCATCGGGTGAGAACGCCAGTGAGAAGATAGCATCCGAATGACCATATAACGGACCAACAACAAACATTCCAGTCGCCAACTCCCATACTCTGATTGTATTATCGAAGGAACCGGAGGCAAACTTTGAACCGTCTGGTGACAATGCGATGCACCGAATTCCAGAAGTATGTCCTTCTAGATCGAAAATCATCGCACCAGTCTCGGCATTCCATACCCTGATCACTGAATCGGCTGATCCCGAGATGAGTCGCGACCCGTCCAACGAGAATACGACACAAACGATGTCGTCACTGTGACCCAATAGAGGCCCCAATACAACTTCCCCATTCTCGACATTCCAAACTATGATCGATTTGTCCACACAGAAGCTGACGCAATTCGACTCGCATCGCACGACTATGCGACATATCTGACAACAACAGTATGCCCCGAGTATCGTTCCGATCCGACCACTCGGGAGGTGGCATCCCATATCCACATCGTTTTGTCAAAAGAACCCGAGGCAATGCATCTACCGTCATGCGACCATGCGACCGACCAGACCGCGCTCGAGTGCCCTTTGAACCGGAAGCGACCCGTTCACTTTTCGCATCCCATATCATTATCGTATTGTCCGCAGATCCGGATACGATGCCAGTCACACAAGGAGAGTATGCAACAGACATGACTTGTAACGAATGTCCAAACAGTGTAGAAATAACATTTCCGGTTTCCAGCTTCCAAATCTCGACAGTTTCATCGTAAGAACCGGAGACGACGTGCTCGGCATTTGGGGAGAACGCCACGGAACGAACCCAGTCAGAATGCCCCTTGAGAGGATCGAGGACAGGTTCCCCACTTTCCACTTCCCAGATGATGATTGTTGCATCCTTCGAGCCTGACACTAGTCGCGTGCCGTCAGAGGAAAATGAAACAGAGTAAACTACATCCGTATGGACCGCGAGGGGATCTCCGATGGGTTTTCCATCCGTGGCATCCTAGATAATGATAGTAATGTCGCCAGATCCAGATGCAATCCTCTCCCCGTTCTGTGAAAATGCAACAGAGCAGACGGCATCTTCATGAGCTTCCAGGGGGCCGAGAAGCAGGTCTCCATTCTCCGCGTCCCGTATCCTCAGAGTCTTGTCCCAAGAGCCAGACACGATTCGTTTGCCGTCATGCGAAAAACTGACGGACGTGACTGCGCTCGAGTGTCCGGACAGAATGCAGATCTCCACTCCGCTCTCGATGTCCCAAATTATAATAGTTCCGTCTTCAGAGGCAGACGCAGATCGTTTCCCGTCCGGCGAGAAAGCAACACAGTAGACACTATCAGAATGTCCGTCAAGGGTCTTCAAGTGCAACGGTGCTCTTCTGATGCCTCGCCGTTCCACCCGCACCATTGAGGAGAAGGACTTGGCATAATGATCGGCAACCTGCGAGGCATCCGTCATGATCGGGATCATCGAGACATAGATGTGGCCGCGACGTGCATCGGCCGTTCCACATTCATCAAGCGCGTCGAGCACGACGAGAATGGGTCCCGGAATGTACTGTTTAATGGTACGGAGTGGAATAAGGAGCGTCTTGAACTGGAAATGTTGTCGTTGCGATGCCCTTGTCGCTCTCGATTGCGGACTTGACGGTCGATCAGATGGATGAATCGAAGAGCGCTAGCCTATACATGATACTAGTACTGCCATCAGATATCCGATGGATCATACAGTGAAGGACAACCTCGCAGCTCATAGTACTTCGTGGACACCGTGGTTGGAGCGGAAGGGCCACCTCGTGCCCTGTGTCTTTTGACCTATCCTGGCAAGAAGCAAGCGGTATCTATGGGCGCTGGAGTGAATATAGAAGTGAGATATGCCGACAATACGTTTGGATAGGCAAAGCAGAATATTAGTATCTAGTTACCTGGAATTCAAGGCGCCTAGTATGCGTAAAAGAAAGATAGATAAACGCGAGAGACACAGGCGTCAAAGAACACTAAGTTGAATTTCTTGCGGACCTATTTTCCTTCTATGCCTGAGGCGGAGTGTACGCACCCATGAAAGTTGATTCTGTTGTGCGGGTTGTCGATCCAAGTTCCGCGAAGGGCAATGATTACGTATGAACCGATCATCACGTGGAAATACATATTACGTAAACAGCACGCCTCCGTCGCGTTTCTCACCGCATGCTCTCTCGTCGCTCGAAGTCCGCCCCGTCTCCTAATTTCTGCTTCAGCCTTCGTCCTCTAAAGAGCGATGAAGCGGGTACCATCTGCAAGGGTCCCGTCGCCAACGAATACAATGTTTTCTGGAATCTCCAACTATCGCTCTGACCAGTACAGGCCCCTGCGTGAGAAGAGCAGAACACCTTCTGGCCCAATTGATCCCAAGGCGATCGCGAGGATTCATTATGATGAGATGGCTGCTTACCTCGAGAATCATTTGGCTAAAGGTCTGCCCGCCGAATCCATGTACGCATGTTTATGGTAACTGATGACTTCATACTCGTGATTCAGAGCCTGCAAATGCCCGTGCCTCCGCTCGCGAGAAGCTAACTCGATTAACTCGACAGCAGTTCCAAGAGTTGTCGACGGACGTCTATGACGAGCTCCTAAGGAGAAAGAATAATGCAAATAATGAAGGTAAGTTGAATTATTGTCTAATTATCGTTAGGATACGTGTACGAATGTCGTGACTCTACTCCATCTTTGGCCAATTCCAATCATATACATCTGCGTCTCCTCTTGCTAACTTTTTCAACGCCTTGATTGTACTTCTTACCATTGGTTCTTTCCGCCAGTTCCTTTCCTGCCGGTCAGGGATGACTTCCATCCTAAGCGCAACCAGGCACGTCAAAAGCTTGCAACGTTACCGAAGACTCGTTTCAAGGACCTTAGTGGGGACGTTTTCTATGAGCTGGGACGCAGATATCCAGAGTTCAGAGAGCCTGAGGTGCGTTAAGTGACGTAACAATAGTCTGAATCATATATATATTTCCCTCTATCCGGTCACTCATTACTCATTACGTCTATTGTTTTAGGTGTTGCAAGACCCTACTTCGCCGACTTCCAATTACGATGACTTGGATATCCCCTCTCCAGATTTCCCTCAATCCTCTAAGAATACTCCTATATCTCGGGCTACACCTGTGGATAGCGGATACGCGGGCAGTAACCGACGACCGAGTGAGGATTCGTACCGAAGACCGAGTGAAGAAGGGTTCCGCAGGCGTCCAAGCGAAGATGCCTACGGAGGGAACCGATCCGAAGAAGCGGTTTACAATGCTATGCGGCGCCCAAGTGAGGATAGCTACGCCGGCTCGTCCCGCAGGAAACCGTCTCAGGATATCATGTCGAATTTACGGAATGAAGACAGACGGCGTCCATCGCCTGATATTACATTGTCGGGGCGGAGATCAGGCGAAGACGACCGTGATTTGGCACGAAGACCTTCCGGCTCCGTCTCTACGACGTCTGATTCAACGAACGCGACCAATGCGCAACGGGAAATGATAATTCCAAATAAGAGCACCATTGCGGAAGAAGAAATTGAAGTACCGTACGCGAGGGAGCGTGAGAGCTCTAGCACCGCCGTCGGTGAACGTAACTCACGAAGCCCTGATACGCGCGACCGTAGTCCTGAACTCCGTGGTGATACTGATGGGGAAGGCATCACCGACTCAAGTGCGCGATCACCTCGGTTGGAGGTCAGTGGCCTTGGAGGGTTGAGTGGGTTGACTGCACGGCTGCGCGATAGGACTTTAGATGACGACGACGAGGACTGGTCTGGTCAGGGTAGGAGCGGCGAGGACTATTTTGACAAGATGTCTTTCGGAAGGGCAAGTGTTGCCTCAGATCGCTCCGCAGGCGGTATTCCACCGGCTCGCACGTCTACCGCCATGAACACAGGTCGTATGAGCAAGACTGGAGGTACATATGAATTTGACGCCGAGGCTTTGCGTCGAGAATACGAGTATAAGATAGCTACAATGCAGAGCCGTATTTCTACTCTGGAGAGGTCACTTGAAGATGCTGAAGAAAGAGGGCGACGTATGGCTGAAAATGATAAAGACGAGAAGATGAAGGTACTTGAAGAAGAGATCAAACTCCTTCGGGAGGTAAGTTTCTCTATGTTCGCCAAATGAACATTCGACTGACGGAAATGACCGCGGTTCATAGAAAGATGACGAGCATGAGGCCACGATCCGTAATCTCAGACAAGAACTCAATGATGAGCGGCAGGAGCGTCGTGAAGAGCACGAAACTGCAGCCGTTCGCCAAAAGCGAGATCAGGAGGAGATTGAAGGTCTACGCATGCGTTACGAGAGGCTAGAGGCCGAGCGTGCGGAACTCGGGGCTGGTGTAAGTACCTTCTTAACTGATGTCGTGAAACTTCTAAGCTCCATATGGAACTTCTGCAGACGGACCCTGAGACTGTTGAGCAGCTTCGTTCTGACATGGAAGGTCTTCTTTCTGAACTGGCGGACTTATCGCACCGAAACGACGAGTTGATGATCGCCAAGGAGTCCGATATGCACGTAATTCATAACCTCGACATGCAGCTCAAGGAGTATAAGCGGAAATACGAAACTGCGAAGACTGAGTTACGTGGCTTCAAAGGTCGGTCCAGTTTTTCATCGCTGTCATTATTCCTGCGCTAACGAACGATATATCAGCGACTTCTCAATTGTTCTTGAAAGCAACAAAGCCAGATGCAGATCAACTACCTATATCCCCAGATGGTGGCATCCTCGACATCCATGTTACAGCATTCGTCACCGCAACCGACAACCTCCTCTCCGCAGGTCGCTCACACGTCCCAAGCCGTGTACTAACACCCATGAAAGCGGTTGTCAACGCCGTGTCCGCCATAATCGAGGACGTACGCGCTTGTGAGCGGAGGCAAGATCTCGGAGATAGCGACAACGAGCACCTGCGCGGACTTCGGGAACGGGCGGAGGCGACGTTGAGTAATCTTGTTGCTGCGTCAAAGACTCACGCAACGAGTATGGGAATGTCACCAGTTAGCCTTCTGGACGCTGCGTCGAGTCATCTCTCCGCAACGATCACGGAGCTTGCCAAGATGCTCTCCATCCGAAAAGCGTCAAAAGCTGAACAGGAACAATTTGAGGCTGTCTATTCGTCCGGAGGGCCTAGCAGTCCATTCTCACCCCCGAATGGGTTCGTTCCTACTTTACGCTCGATAGGCGAAATTAGGTCCTCTATGTCCTCGACGAGCCATCAAAGAGCTAGTTCGTCGAGCTCGCAACGGAGGACCAATGAGACTCCCTCGCCCGTACCACTGCGATATCCACCTCTTCCGGAATCAGCACCGTCTACACAGTCGCCGCTTCAGAACCCTGTACCGCTGAGTAATAGCGGTAGTAACAATAATAATGATACTAGGAGACGACCAATGTCTCCTTCCAGTTCGATCGGTAGCTCCCCGCCGCCGTTGTTTGACCAGGCGAGGTCCAACGCTACTGCAAGTGATGATAGTGCCCCCGCAGAAGGACCGGAAGAGGCATGGGCTGAACTAAAGGTATTATCATTCCCTCTCCCTAGCCAACCCCCACTAACTCCTCCTCATCCCAGCCATACCTAGAAGCTCAATCCGAATCCATAGTCTACGCCATCCAATCTGTTCTCTCAGGCGTCCGAAGTCCAACACCAACACCCGCGCTCAACGAAAACCTAACGCAAATCATCACCATCGTCTCCAGCATCGTCGCAGTCTGCAAAGACTCTCTCCCCCCTTCCTCATCTCAGGCTGGCGGGGAAATCCTACGCGAGTTGAGTGAACACGCGAATCGATTGAGTGAAGTGCAGAGTATGAGCGAGATGACGAAGGAGTCGAGGCAGGTTATGGCGAAGAGTAGTTTTGCGATTGCGAATGCTATGAAGGGCCTTATGAAACTTTGATGAATTTAGTACACGTTTCTTTTTTTTCCTTGCTGGCAATGTTAACGTTTTCTTCTTTTTTCTTTTCAATCTGTCCCGGTAGATTATTGCAGACCACTTTCTTTTTTTCTTTCATCTGCTTCTTGTCCCCATTCTCATTCTACTTTTCATGACATCCAGGTCTTCACTTTTTTCCTGCGCTTCTCTACTTCTTGATAGGTGAACATTCCGATCCGACTAATTTACGACGAATGCTATACTCGTTGCATACCATACCATTCCTCGAGATGACCCTTTATTATACCCTCGACAGGTTTCTAGGTGCTGAAATATAAGTACGTATTGAAAGAATATAGTGAATAACGTTCGCCAAAAGCGGTCAAAACAAACGTGAAAAGGACAACAAGCTAGTCCTTCTTCGCTGCAGCAGCTGCAGCGGCCTCTCGTTCCTTCTTCCGCAAAGCCCGACGCCGGATATCTTTGTGCAGGTCTATGAAAATCATCGTCATCGACTCGATCAGGACAGAAATTGTGGTGAAGGGAAACATACTCAGCGTGTAAGCGATGAATCCTGGCTTCGAATCTATGACATTGATAAGATAGTCGAGCAAGGCATGAGACCAGTAGGGCGTTGACGTTGACGGCCGACCTGCACAACCAGACAAAGAAAAGAGGTGACTAATGAATGTAGCGGATTCTTAAAGAAAAACGGACCTGTCCATAAGGCGCCGCATGGAAGACCGATCTTCTTCAGAACAGACGTTACATACGGCTTTGGCGGCGGGATGAGCGCCGTAGCACGGCGTATATGCGACATGTTGGAGACCTAGTGCATAGACCGTCACAATCAGATTACTCAGTGTCAATATGGCGACGTACCACGAAGTAGGTAGAAACGCATTCAACGTCGACACCGCTTTCCTTCAGCTCGGACTGGAGAGCATCGCACCATGTTTGTAGGAAAGCCTTGGATGCCGAGTAGGTTGCTAGCAAGGGAGAAGGGATCGCTCCAGCGAATGAGGTGACTGTGAGGATCAGACCGCGGCGTCTAGACATAGGAATAAGCACAGAAGATCCACGAGGGCTGCTGTTCAGCTGGGAGGACTCACTGCTGCAACATATTGGCTAGAACGATCTGGGTGACGCGGAGTGTAGCATGCGTGTTGATGTTAATGATACCCTGCATCTCTTCCAAACGTGTCTCTGCAAACGATACGGGAAACTCGTGCGATCGACCGACATTATTGACTGAACAATACAAGGATAAATATTCTGTTCCGCTTCTCAGAAGAGACACTACTGCATACCCAGGACACCAATATCCAGGCCATTGCAAGCACCCGCTAATGACTTGTAGTCCTCCTCTGTAGGCGCAGTAAAGTCGATAGCCACTGTCTTCGTCTTCACTTTCGCTTGCGCTTCTAAATATTACTGCTACTAAGCTTAAATTAAAGAGAACGATTAGGAGAAAGACGCACCGATCTCACTTGCCGCGATATCAAGTTTCTGTTGCGACCTGCTCACAAGCAGGATATTGAAACCTTTCTTGGCAATTTGCACCGCAAACTCTTTCCCTATCCCATCCGTCGCACCAGTAATCACTGGTAAAGCAGAGAGGAGAGTTGGCGTATACCCCTACACCCAAGTGAAATAAGTATTGGAAGCGTACCTGCCCAAGAGCTTGCACCGGACCGGTTCATGTACTTCTTTAGCTGATAGTTCACGTGTCAGCGTTCGCCATCACCAACAGCAACTAAAAGTAGAGGATAGAGAGGCGCGTGAGACCCACCGATTTACCAGGGACAACAAATGTCTGAAGAAGGACGCCTAGCGTTTTCAAGGTGAACTTGGTGAGGGTGAGGAGCCCAACAGCAACGACGAGTGACAGCCATGGTTTCGGGATGTCTGTCAAAGCGAATTGCGAATAAACATTAGCATATGATACCGTTTTAAGGAGACTGGACGATACTAACTTTTCACAAAGTCCGGAAATGACATTTTGACTCAGTAGGCCCAATGTTGGTCGGTGCTGAGAAGGTCTTTGAAAAAAAACGTCCGTGACCGAGACGCAGATCATGCAAACACGTGAGTTACGCGTACACCGCGTCGCACACTCGACTTCGATTTCTTCGTGTCCAGAGAGATCTTTACGAGTAACGCGGCGTAATAATTTACTTTAAACTAGCATCCTACGCTTCAGCACATCTTTCCTTGAGTCTTTCTACTACATAAGAATACACTTCCTCGACATCACAGAGATACTCATCCGAGTTCTCATCTCGCATGTTTCCTGCTGGCACATCCAATGCGAAAGACGGTGCGTAAAGCGGGAAGGCCGAGTGGTCGGGTATCGGAGTTTCAGGAGGGAGTTGTTGTCCGAGCTGAGAAACAGCGTCAATTGAAGAATATCAGTTACTAGGAGTTGGAAGAAGACATACAGCGACTGATGTTAGTTTCGCCCAAGCCCTTGCGGTATTCGACGAATTGTACCCGCCTATTCCACGCGTTATCAATCGTAGGCGAAAATGTCTGACACAAGCGCTCACCCCCGCCTAAAAGCAAGACCTTCGCCCCCCATCTGTTCACCACTTCACCCACACACCAGTCAAAAGTCCCTCTCTCGTCTTCGGACCCAATACTCCAGTTCCATATCCCATGCGGATCACCAGCCAGACCGTCCGTCCCACACTGAACAACGACGTAATCGGGGCTAAATGCGTCCTTCACGTTTTCGACGATAGGCCAGATCCGGCTGAAGGTCTTCGCAGAGGCTCCTTGTTTCAATGGAAGGGAAAGCGTGAAAGGATCGAAATCCGTATTAGACGACACCCTCTCGCTATCTCTAGCAGGATTAGGCAAAGAGGCGAGAGGGTGAGGAGGGTAGAACCCTGGTGCCGTGTAATGTATCGATAATGTCAGAACTTGCGAAGATGTATTGCCTTGAGACGCCTTGTAAAAACACTCGGAAACGGCATCCGAGAAGTGCAAGTCGAGATCAAGATACATAATACGTGGCTTCTTCCTTTCCGGATGTTTAGGCAACGGAGGAGCGTGTTTGAGTGAGAGGATGGCGAGTATGCAATCTGCGACATAGCAAAAACCCGCTGCGCGACCTTTCTGTGCATGATGTCTGTAAAGATTTTTTCATAAGCTTATTACTGACTGATAAGTGATGCTTGGGAGGAAATGCCCGTACCGTCCACCATCCCAAGCGATGGCAATATCCACCTCGCCAGACTTGAGCGCATCGACAGCACCAAGTGTGGCACCTGCAACCAACTGGACATACCTGCCCATACCCGAGAAAGGCGGGCAGTCCTATGTATACAACAGCGACAAACCCCGCAGAAACAAAACAAAACAAAAAACATCCATAAGTCGAATACAAAGCAAGGACAAAAGCGAAATGGACCAAAAGCACATACATCCTCAATCCCAAACTCAGACGCTAAAGAAAGACCCGCTGAGCCATTTTCTTCCGGTGTCAAAGACTCATCCATTCCAACGCTAGCACTCGTCCCAATTCGCCCATCACGCAAGACAAACTCGACGTAGTCCCGGTCATGATACAGACAAAGCTCCTCGATAGAAGCCAACCGCGGTCGAATAATTCGTAGACTCGTTTCTACTGGCCCTGGCCCAGGCCCATTGGTTTCAGATCGAAAGGCAGAGGTAGAAGAGAATGCGAGAAGCCCAAGACACTTGATTAGCGAGTGGACAACGAAAGAACGGTTCTTGTTACTCGGTAGGAGGGATGATATCTACAAAAAGAATCATTAGAGACAATCAGCGCGCGCATGCAGCCACTGAAATGAAGAAAATTCCTTGACGAGATCCTGCGAAATAACGTAGCCAACTTTACAATGAGACTCTGTGGTAGACGTAGACGAACGATAATGGTCCATACTGGACAATGGACAAAAAGGGAATTTACAAGCTTATGACGAGAGTGGGATTCGAACCCACGCCCTTTCGGACTGGATCCTGATTCCAGCGCCTTAGACCGCTCGGCCATCTCGCCAACGTACAAATGTTCTGCAAGACTCCTTTGTGTCTATATAATTTGTACGGGACTTTGACTTCAACTGCTGGACAACAAGAATATATACTTTGACCAATGACCCATTACCAACAAGACCTATCTCTATCATCCTACCCCCGGCCACTAAGTTTAATCATAGAATGTTCATCCCCTCAAAACACACGTCCTTCACCTTTGACACCAATCTGGAAAAGAATCAATTACTCAAGCTGATCAATATCATAACTCTCACCTTCTCATTCTCAGCTTATCGTCTTGACGTCTACAGGAAGGTGTTTGAATGCGCACGGTGTTCGCATAGAGTCACCATCAAGTCAGCCTCGGAAATGAAAGGCATCCTCGACTGCTTGGGAATATTGTACATATGATATGTCCGTCCCGAGTCGACCGACCGACCCCATGGGGAACCTTGCTTGGGTTAGCCATGCGTATGCAGCGTGCAGCGCTCGTTTACTAGATTGTTCGATCACTGGTCATTTGCGTCACGAGATACAGTCTTTCGATGGGCCCTGTCTATCTCCGCGTTCGAACCGTAAATTGTCAGCGGTACGGCCTATCCGAAGCACACACTGTTCCAAGTGCTTCTCACGAATTCTATAATCAGTGCGTGGAAGAGTATCCGCCCGCGAGTGCTTAGAATGCCAACTGATTCGACTAACAGTTGGTGATTACACTCACCTTCTAATGCTCACCCAGGTCGACAATTGAAAAGAAGAAAAGGATCCTGACTCTAAACGTAGAATATCATTAAGCAAATAGGAAAAGACTCCGAGAACGACTTCATTCCGATCTTTTCTTCTATTCGGAGAGAATATTGGTGAGAGGATAGAATAGAAGAGCCAAGACAGACAGAACTTACATAGAAACCGGAGCCTCTTTCGGGGGATCTTCTGGAAGAAACGCTGAACGAATAAGAAATGGTTCATTCCTACTCACTGGATGATCACGGGGACGCCGTTGAAGTGGCACACGACTCTGAAAAAGAAACGTGTCATCGAAGAAACTTCCGTTAGTATGTACTCTAGGGGGGGGAGAAAGAGAGTAGCAAGGCGAACGACGTCATGGACACGCCTATAAATCCTTGGAAGAGTGGAAGAGTAAGTTTACGTGGTGAGATCTCCTAGCCGGAATCTCTCCTCTTTCCTATTGCTGAAAAGATCCACCCGTTAGCCATTATACTACTCCTGTAGATCATCCAGCCTGTTTAGACGGAGCAACATTTAGCTCTACCCCTTTCGATTTCAGTTTGAATGCGCGACCACGAGACAAGGCACTATCCCAAATTATCCAGCTCTAGCTCCATAGACACGCCTCATCAGGCATTGTAGGGGGCACAAGACACAAGACCTTGATAGGCTATACTCGGGACTCTCAGTTCGCCCTGAAACGATGTCCTACTTCAAGTGTGGTGCATTATGTCCGAAGGGAAAGGACATTGAGTAGTGAATAGAGTTGTAGACAGAATGCAATACCTAAAGGGCCTTAGCACCCCGAACGCTCTTAGAATAGTGGTTGTGGTTCTGCGTATCAGCCACCATAAGCTTTGACGGAGTAGTTGAGCCGAACTAAATATATGATGTAGGCCGAGGAACGAGACACTGCAAGCGCGGAGCGAACGAGGTGATAAGAGCAAAGAATGGACGGCGAGGCCAGCATACTAACAAACAGAGTATCAGTAGGCCAGAAAGACCAGAAAGTTCTCGAGTTTGATTGCATCCGTTGCGCCTCCGAGTAGCTTCTGTTGAACGGGCCTAGAGCGTTGAGTCGATCGAAGCTAACGACCATGCAATTCAGTCTATGTGAGTAGCCGGCGAGAACATAGACACAGAATTCGATTTGGTCACGAGTTCGCGATGACTGTGTGAACCTTCCCATGGTAATAGCATCGTTATCGTCCAGGTGTAAACTGAACGAAGCATTGATTTAACCCAGCGAGTACAGGCAAGGAGTTGGGGGGAATGTCGGGGTGGTTATCAATATCCGAGCAGTTCGAGTCAACGTTGTAACCAAACAACGCTTTCCGCCTTGCGTAACGCTAGTCATGCCGAGTAAGTTGAAAAGACTGACCAGCGCTCCGCTGGAACCCAATCTCCCGCTCGGCGATACTAATCCTATAATCCTACACTACCTCCACTCTCCCCCTGGTGAATGAATCCCAAAACGCCATCTAGAATGCCCAATGATAAATTGAGACAAAATGGGACAGGCTGATAGCTATGACGGAGTAGATAAATCAAACACACCTAAGTCGCATGGCACCAAGATCCGAACGCATGTGCCGAGGCATTCCGACCCAAACTTCCTTTTTCTTTTTTCTTTTCCCGGTCGCCGCTGGGTGGCTTCATTCAAATAGCACCTTTCCCCCATAGAATCGGCTTCCTTAGCAGTAATAGTTCCTTTACCCCAGACCCCACAGTTTCTATTTCGTTTCGATTTCTCCCCACATTCACGCGGGAGGTACAACGCCTTCGTCCCCGCTCACCATTGCGTTATCGAGAAGTCTTTGCACCACCAGTGGTACTAGCTGAAACCGGGTGTCGGTAATCCCATCGAGCCGCGGTGTAAGAGTGGATTAACAGAACTAGTAACGGGGTGTCCCTTTCCGCCTTAAACCCGACGGTAGAACCAAAGTCTCCAGGCCGAAGTTAAAAATGAGAAGTCAAAAGCGAAAACGTCTGTTCCGTCGTCCTAGGTTGCAGAAAGCCTGCTATGGTATGGAGTATAACGTCATCGACCAATGCCGCTGCCGCGGTCGGACAAGTGCGTAAGTGTCAGACTCCACCACAGCGGTATGACGAACTTCGTACAACCTGCAGCTTGGCTTCTTATGGACACTCCAAATTGTTACATACCCGAGCATCACTTCATAACAACATAGAAATGATGCTGTAACCCTTTCTAGCTCAGCGATCGACCATGAGGCCTCCATTGGAGAACACGTGTGGAATCCCAGTCTAGAAAAGATCAAACGCGCATAATCTCATATTCAAACACTTGCCCCAGGAAGACGAAATAAAAGACGTCATTGACAAGCGTACGTACATTTGCTTGCGGTGAGATCCTTCCATACCTGTCCCACTTTTTCCTTTCCCAGACGTGGCCTTCCTGTTCTGTTCTCCGCGATTACCAGTTCAAGAACAGTTGCGGGCGCAATTAGTTTTACCTGTTTCTTTTCTTGGGGTACGTGGTCACGAGGTCAGCTCGGAACTTCAAGCGGAGTGATAGGGTAATGGGCAGGCAAACACTATTTGCAAAAAGAAAGGGGATTTGAGCGCCCATGCAGCAAGGTAACAAATGGGAAGTGTATACTGAAGGACTTGGATCCTAAACGTTCCAGAATAGCGACACCAGGAATCGATTTTCGTTGGTTTCGACGGAATAGAGTAGAACAACTGAACAGAATGCTTCACGGTATGATGTAATCCAAGCCGAACGAGATAGGGTAGTAGGCCATCTACTCAAAGCACCCAAAGGTGAACGAGGTGATAACAGAGAAGGATGCGGACGTGGCGTCTAGTCGAACGTCTGCAGGCACATGCGGAATTTGCATTCCTTGATCGAGCTGAGGATGCCCAGTTGATCGCAGTTAGCGTGATGGAATTCGAAGTCAATGTGAGGAGGCGCAGTACACTCGGCTCAGGTCAGTCATTGCACAAGAAGACCCAGGATGAGGGTAATCTATCCAGAGCTTGGTTGCACCGGGGATTCGCCCAATGAAAATAGTCATTGAACGAAAGAATACACTGAATGGAACCTTTATGCAACCAGCGTCAAGGTCAGAATACCTAATTTGAGTCAAGGCGCTGAGAACTGACCAATGATAGCAGAAAACGATTCAACATCAGGTCCCACCCCGATCATCGAAACGAGGCCTCCGAAGCCATCATTCATCAGGCCGATTAGATGCATTGAGCTCCAGAGATATTGGTGGATACTGATACCACGGGAGAAAGGCTAAAGAATTTCGAAAGTGGGAACCGTAGTATGGGAGGTGAAGGAACTGTTCTCTGCCACGCCGGATTCGGAGAGATTGGGCCACACCTTTGTCGCATGGTCCAAGGTCCGTGTGCGTGCTAAGAATCGAACCTTGTTAAACCCCCTCCTAATTCCCCTTCCCTACTTTCTTTCCACTCTCTCTTCTTTGGAATCCACTTAGTCGTCATTCGCGGTCATTCTACTTATCTCCCCAGCTCAGTAGCCTGTATTGTTAATTCTCCGGACCCCACACTCTGACTAGTGCTTGTTTCCCCACATTCACGCGTCAGAACGTAAGAGCGTCAGTTAGTACGTCAACAAGGCAGTGACTTATTTGAGAAGAACTTGAGGATTAGAATAACCCACATGCGGTGAAGCGGGCACTGAAGGTCAGGAGGCAAGTTAAAGGCACCGAAAGAGATAGTCGAACATTGAGAGTCTGGAGCCTCTGTTGCAATTCTAATAGATCGCTAGAGCCACACCGTCGGAGTGAACAGTCGTCTCTGCAGCCGACTCTGACAAGATAGAAGCTGAGGGTGGGAAGGGACTGGGTGAACGATCGACTCGTGGGAATGAACTTGTATTGTTATGTAATTATAAACTATAAAGCACGAGTCTGACTCAGCCGCTTGGTCAGTGGATGGATGATAGAGATATACACTCTCGACATAAAGATAAAGATTGATAGGATCATCTTCCGCTCAGCTCCAACTAAATCTCTGTGCATCCTCCCCGCTCACAGCCTCTTCATGTCCTTGTCTAATTTCCGATCCATCAATCTAATTGAGCGTATACTGCGTGAGGTATATTGAGAGTCCGCCCCAACCCCGAACCGGCAGAGCTCTAATTAATATATATGTTGTTTTTTTTACATCTACAATTGTTCTTGTTAGTAGCGGGCGCCACCGCAGTCCACAACTTCCAGGCCCATCGCCACCTCGGCCATGCAGTCATCCTGACCCAGCCACCTACTTGGGAACCAGATTCCGACTCGCAGTTGAGTCCGAATCGTAGATCCTCGGGCCCTCAGTTCATTTGATTCCGATCATGCTCCACTGCCCACCCTAACCCTTGCCTTGTATTCCTCAAACCTGTGCTCATACCTGTGTTCGAGAATATTTATCGCGGGGAGTGGATATGAAAAGGGAGGCATTTATAGCTTTGACTCCAAAGGCCCGGCAGGGAACGGAAGGACCCCTGATAATGCCTATTGATGCCTCCCTCCGGGTATGAAAATTGTTAGCTGGATTTTTCCGGGCGCTTCGCGCCCGTTTTATCCGGAAAATGATAGGCATGGTCAGTCGGAAGGCCGTTTTTGTCCGGATTTTAGTGGTAGGCCTCTAAAAAGGGCATTTTGTCCGGATCTTGGTGGTAGGCATCTAAAGGGGTGTTTTTTTGTCCGGATTTGGTAGTTTGAATAAAATCATTTTCTGTCCTAACTACACAGAAAACAAAAACAACACATTTCTCCTTGTCTTACAAGTACCCGCCTGCCATTTGAGGCAGTCGACACCATTCGATTTCGATACACACCGTACAACACAACCTGTGTACAACAACTGAATGTATGCATCTAAATACAGAAAGCGCGTCCCACGGTACTGCCAATCATTACTATATTTGAATATTTGACTTCAAAAAATTTCTACTAGTACTAGTCTGGAGTAGTCCGGGGACGATCGGCAGTCCCCGGTTATCCGGATTGGTTGAGGCCTGTGTTCCCTCAGATGGAAATTTAGCTGGACCCTGGTGGGAGGCCTTGACTGTATTTTCGGTCCAAATTATCCGGAAAATGGTAGGCATCAGAGGTCAAAATCATGAGTTTTTATCCGGATTCGGAGGAGGCATCAATAGGCATTATCAGGGGTCCTGGAACGGATGCGGCGACTTCATATCATATCCAATCCATAATATAATCCTCGTTGGGGGCATATATCTCTCACAAATCACTCATTAGTCAGGTTGTAAGGCGGCAAAAACGCTCGGATTCATCGCAAAGTACACAGTACACAGTGCGTCTCTGAATCATCGAGGTATTATAGTCGAGCAACAAAGATAGTGTTAAGAAAACATGATATTCGAAAACATGACAACGGCGAAGACGAGATAGCAAAACGATCCATATGCAGCGAAACATGAAAGCGCATGAGATGCTAGAAACATAGGCATGAAAACCGTGGATATAGAATTTGAGATTATGAAGAGCGTGGATATCGGCATGAAGAACGTGATTATGAAGAAAACAGAAATTTGAACATGGTGCACAGAAATCAACAAGGAGAAAAGAGGTTGAACAGAGTGGAGAGGCTGGGTATGATGTCGAATCGATTGGATTCGGCGTAATCGTCATCGATATTGGCACCATAAATCAAAATCATTGGGGGGATGAAGGAGATGACTAAAGGGGTATGATGTCGCGGTGCACATACATTCATATGCGTGGTATGTAAGAATAGGGTCTAATGTTGCAGTACGTTCCGTATGGATGGGAAGAGCTAGAGGTAATCGGGGACTCCAGGATGTTGTAAAGGAAGTAGAATAGGAAACGGGAAAACGTAAGAAGGAAGTGGTAATGAAGCGGCAGGAATGTAGGTAATGCAGGAAATAATCCAGGATATCAGGGGTGAAGTCCGAAAGCCCACGCTCGATCGTAATTGCGATGAAACCATCAGCAGAAAATGCAACGAAAGTCATCACTATGCGGTGCGCATTGGGCTTCCGAATGCTGCGGCCTCGAATTGTTCAATTCGGACGCAGTCAAACCGTAAGCCGTCAACGCGCCTTGCGCGACCAGTGATCCGATTACTCGAGTGTGAGAATATGGGATATGAATAGGAATGCAACGGTGGGAGGATGTCATCGAAAGGCAGTGCAGTGATATTTCCACATCGCCGAGATATTTGAGGGAGAACTGGTGTCGCTAGTTAAGATTCATCGTATTACAACGTCGGGGTTTGTAACACTAAGGTATCGCAAAAGTGAAAGCAAGTGTGAGAGCTTTTCGAAAGTCCATCGTACACTTCGAGGAATCCGAAGAGAGAAACCTGTAAAGACAAGGAGGCGAGGCAAGTGCAAGGTCATCAATCCGCACCCGTCGCAAACCGGTTGCGGTGGTCGTGAGGTCCGAAACCCAGTGTCCGAGAACACAATGATAGCGATAGAGGCGAACGTTCCGGCGTTTACGCGCATCCACTCAAAGACACCAGGCCGTGATGTAGGCACAGATGCTCCCAGTGGTTTGGCTCCTCATCCGGTATTTGGCATCCTCTATACGTGGGAAAGGAACTCTCCCTATCTTCCCGCATTTTGACTAGCCGAACCTAAACTTCTAACCTCCAATATTTTCTTGCCTTCTAGTTTTCCTTCCTTCGTATCTAGACGAGGCTCGGCTCTAATAATGCATGGATGTCGTCCGCCTTCTCGCGTCGGCACTCGTAATCGCAGCAGGGAGGGCATTGACACTTCGCCTCACATGGAAATCCGAGTGCCCATGGGACTGAGAGGAATTGTTTCCGAAGAGTCGCTTCAAAAATGGAGGCTTCTTTGAGCTACTGTCTCGTGAAGGCGATACGGCCTGCGTATAGGGATAATGCGCAGGGACGTAGTTCTGTGGTGCAGCGGTATATGTTGGTGAGCCTGATTGTGGGGACTGTGGGATGTAATTGGCGGAAGCAGAATCAGATTTGCCATATGCCAGTGTCAGCACCAGTGCGGGGACAGATTTTCGACGGGGCCAAGGGAATGTGCGAGGAGAAGGGACGTAAGCCGACACGAGGCGGGAAGACAAGAAGGGAAGGAAGCATGAGAAGCGAGGGAGACGGTATGCGGACCGGTACGA
Organism: Inonotus hispidus; assembly: GCA_024712875.1. Classification (NCBI taxonomy): domain Eukaryota; kingdom Fungi; phylum Basidiomycota; class Agaricomycetes; order Hymenochaetales; family Hymenochaetaceae; genus Inonotus; species Inonotus hispidus. The sequence goes on along the minus strand of CM045722.1, from coordinate 277,794 downwards.
AGCGAAATGAAATCAGTTTCCACGGAGCACGGAGGACGTACGGAGAACGCGTTCGAAGAGAGAGTTTTAGCGCGGGCACGGGACCAAGTGTGCGGCGTTGTGAAAGAAGCACCAAGATAAACGAGAAGACAAATGGTGAGAACGGGGTAACTTTGAGCAAAAGTACGGAAGAAAGAGCACGTACACAAACTTGGACACGCGTCCCCTGGGGAGGAACGACAACATAGGTCTGGCGTCCATTATGCATCACCACTGTTTGACCAGGCGCACTTGTGAAATGCGGCTGTGTCGGAAGGTTTGAGAGCGTGTCGGACTACGACCGTGTGTGGGTAGATGCGTGGCACTGGCACTGGCGTTTGCCATGTTAAGAGCATGAGTGTATGTCTGCGATCTCGCGGGTGGAGGACGGCGAGTGTTATATACGGCGGTCTGGGCGGATGAATGAGACCGGGAGTGTGAGTTTGAATGAGAATGCTGTGAAGTGCTTCCCAGACCGGTTGAGGTGTAACGTCGAGGTTGCGGCTGGACGAGCGTTGTCGACGTAGAATTGCTGCTCGTATGCGATTTATGGCCTTGTCCAGTCCTCTGACTATGGCCATGGCTGTAAACGTAGGCACGAGAGTGTGCAAGGCGAGGATCTGGAGGCGTCGAGACCGATCTAGGGAGCGTAGGACCTCCTGCCCCACCGCTGTTGCTTCTAGTAGGCGGTGCGGAGACGCCCGACTCAGGTACGAAGGGATTGCTGTAGTTTTGAGCTTCACGAGCTTGACGGTCGACCCAGCGAGCAACGCTGTTTTGCTTTTCCATGAAACGCTCGACGGCGTCCGGGGAGTAGTCGTACTCTGTCATTGCTGTAGAGGTAGAATGAGAGAGAAGATAACTATGAGAGGAGAGTGTGTTGAAGAGAAAGTGCTGAGGAGAGAGCTGAGCGGTGAGCCGGGAATCGAGGGACGAGGAAATGAGACGAAAGGCCGCCTCTTTAAACGACAAGAAAATGATATTTTTCATATTATGTAATTAAACTGATTTCTTTATTGGGCAAAAATAATAAGACCCACGTGACGCAGGTGATCGGTTTTCGGTTTCCCTCCTTGGCCTGCTCCTCTCATTTCCGGTCGACTCCTCATGAGGCTCTCGTTTATGTTCGCCTCTGTGCACCCCCTCCGCTCAATTCCTCGCCTAAGGAAGTCGAATTTATCCTGGGTCAGATACGTCTCATCCCAAAATCAGCCTTTATCAGCGACGCGTTCTCAACCGTGCGTAGGGACTATTGACTCGCTCCGATCTCGTATCTGATTCCATCAAAAAGACAGACGAAACATACTCATCGTTAATAAACTACGAACTCAGCCTGTAAAGGAGGCTATCGACTCCTTACTAGCGTGAGTAGTTCCAATCCTTGGCTCTTCGCCGGCACCAACTTATTGTTTCCCTGTTAGACACATAAGAGATCAATACCCAAACACACGTGTTTTCCACGAGAACAGGCCGGACATCCCTCAAGGAGTAGAGGAATGGGAGCCAGACCACGCAAGCACGGAGCCGATTGACCTGGTCATTACATTAGGCGGCGATGGTACTATCCTCCATGCATCGTCACTATTCAAGAAGGGTGCTGTACCACCCGTGCTAAGCTTTTCGATGGGAACGCTTGGGTTTCTATTACCATTCCGTGAGTGATAATTCAATCTTTCTTTTCCCTTAGGCGTGTCTCCAGGCATATTCGCCGGAGTGGATATCTGTTGGCGAAAGCGAATGCGGGCTGGGGCTTCACAAGATGCTTCGGCGAAATATTCTTTCCCCCCCCCCCTCATTTCGGACACGTTTGGAGTTCCAGCAAATCCTGTGGCCTGCTTTGGCATTCTCTAGACACTGGTTGCCCTACTCCCACATCCCCACTCCTGTGCTGCTTAGCCTACTTGAAGACTACCGACTGAGGTACCGTAGCTATTTGGATACATCCAAATGCTTTGAGCGGTGGTTTCGTCGTACCCCGTAGCCCGTTTAGATTAGACACCCTCGGTGGGGCCAAGGCGCTTTGTTGTTCGACATCGTTATAGTTCTTGCCTACTCGGCAACAGTACTGATCGTCTAATTCCTTACCGCGTCCGTAGATATCGATGACTTTGCCTCGGCTCTTGAAAGTGCATTCGCAAATAGAGCGACGGTGCTGTTTCGTATGCGCCTGTCGTGTTTGTTTCACGACCAGGAGGGCAAACTGCTCGCTTCTCACCCGCCTGCCCCATCCTCTTCCAGCACTGGCCTCGACTACGACGATGACACAGATGCCTGGCAGGTGATGAATGAAGTCGCTTTACATAGAGGCCCATCTCCACACCTAACAACAATCGAGACATTTGTCGATGAACAGCATCTCACGGAATCAATCTCGGATGGGTTGATCGTTGCTACTCCGACTGGTTCGACGGCGTATAGCTTAAGTGCGGGAGGGCCTATCGTCCATCCGAGCTTGTCCGCGCTGGTGCTCACACCAATTTGTCCGAGGAGCTTGAGTTTCAGGCCACTAGTCTTTCCAGGGACAAGTCGCATTCGGCTTCGCGTGAGTTTCCTGGTTGAATCTCTACGTCATGCCTCCTTAGACATCTTAGACTAACTTACCGAGCTTTTTTTAGATTGGTGATCGCTCCCGCGCTCCGGCAGCTGTTTCAATGGATGGCCAAGAAGCACGTACACTCCACCCCGGTGAATCCGTAACTATTTCCGCTTCGCCTTATCCTATCCCGTGTATTAATCGATCGTCAATTGCGGAACCGGCATTCACGAGGGAAGAAGGAGAGGAGGGTGCAGGTCCAGGGAAGGAAGATGATTGGGTGAGGGATATTAACAACCTACTGCAATACAACGCAACGTTCAGGAGCAAGGCGCTGCTGAGGCATCAGAGATAGGCACGAATATGTAGAAGGCAGAATCAATGTATGGACCGAGGGACAGAGCTTTTCATAGGTGTGCGTGAAAGACGAGGGATACGAGAATTCGGAACAGGACATTGTAACACAACAACTAGTCGTAGTCGTACACTTTCATGAGTGCGGAAAATGTATGTTTTAACTCTGATTGGATTCGGACGTTACATAATATTGTCGGACTCCTGTGATGTGTGATGATGATTAATGAACTTACTCCGAAACCTCACCGTCAAGTTGTGCCCGCGAAATAATAAATATAAATCGATCGTTACAATGGCCTATCGTTCATCTGGTACCACAAACGACCAACTTGTCAACAACATGCGTGCTCACGGTCTACTCTCAAGCGAAATTGCAGAGGTACCGTCCTCAACTTACTTCCGTTCTCCTACTCACTCCCCCTATCCTCAGGTGTTCAAGAAAGTTGATCGAAAGAACTACGTCCTCCAAGAATTTCAACGCGATGCTTATAGAGACTCCCCACAGCAAGTATTGGCACGCTTTTAAGCGACGTCTGTTAGCCCTTACAGCATTTCAGGCCTATAAAGTGTAACGCGACCATCTCTGCCCCTCACATGGTCCGCCTTCCACCTTTGCCCCCATTTCTCCGCCCCTAGCTTCTAACTTTCTCTCCAACTTCTAGCACGCAGAAGCAACCATGAATCTCCTTCCCTTCCTCAAACCCGGTGCTCGAGTGCTCGATGTTGGCAGCGGCTCGGGATACACCGCTGCTATCTTCTACCATCTCGTTCGGTCGGACAGTTCAGGTGTCAGCGGCCCACCCGGAAAGGTTGTTGGTATTGATCATATGCCGGATCTTGTTTCTTGGTCCGTCGAGAACCTTCGCAAGGATGGACTCGGCCAAGCCCTCGATAATGGCGAGATCGAAATGATCGCCGGCGATGGCAGGAAAGGGTGGCCTCCGGCAGCTCCTTACGATGCAATCCATGTTGGTGCGGCTGCCCCAGAACTACCTGAGGTTCTCGTTGACCAGCTCAAATCACCGGGTCGTATGTTCATCCCCGTCGGCGTGGGTGCGCAAAAGATCTACCAGGTGGACAAGGATGAAGCGGGGAAAGTCCACTCACAACCAATCCTCGATGTTATGGTGAATATTTGTCTTTGAATCCTGTCGTTTAGTTCTAATATGGTACCTATCATAGTATGTTCCACTCACGGACCAGGCAAAGCAGGCTTCGTGCTTGTGAATTGGGTAACTCTAAGCAAGAGAACATCACGACTCGATCATTACAGCTTTTGCAAAAGTAATAGCAAACTCCGAAAATCACGTGTATTTGTGACATGTCCCTACAGCTACAGCTGAAGTCAAAAAAACTTGCACTGGGGGTGTTCAAGTGCTTTTTTTCACATGCATTGTGCCCACAGTGGTCAATAATGAACAAAACGGCCGCTTTCTCCATAAATATGGCACATAAAAATATGATATAGCCATGTAAAAAAAACTACTCAAAAATGTACTTCTATATGTAAGAATGTCTGAGAAACATTATGTGTGTGGCAGAACAAAAAAAAACATCAAAGGTCTTATATCTCACCTACCTCCTCAAAGAATGCAAAAATTCTAGCTTCTAAAATACCACACAGAAAAATCTAATTTACTGCCTTTTTTATATATATTGCCACACCTCTATTTTATATACTCTGACATGTCCAAGCCAAAACAGCAAAAACTCAAGTAAATGGCAATTTTCTCTATTACAGTTATAGCTATTTTCAGAAGTATAGTCTTTTTCAAAAGTCCTGTGACACATGCCAATTTGCCATTTTTGGCCCCTCCAGTACCTCAAAACACAAAATAAATCATATCTCACTTAATTCTTGGCTGTTTTGCATCATCTACAGTGAATCCCATAATAACTTGGACACATGATTTTTCTATTTCTGGCATTCTCAGCAACTTCTAATACAATCTTATATCTCTACCAAAACATATCATTTTGCATCATCTAAGTTGATAAAATCATGTATTGAATAGACCTTTCCATTTCCAACAATAATGAGTGAAATTGGTTAAGACTTGAGCAAGAAATGGTGCAAAAGAGCGATTTTTCATGTTTATCTCATCTATATTTTTTCCTGCACTCAATTCTGGGACACTTATGGGTGCTGTAGACCCAGAATTGAGTGCAGGAAAAATATAGATGAGATAAACATGAAAAATCGCTCTTTTGCACCATTTCTTGCTCAAGTCTTAACCAATTTCACTCATTATTGTTGGAAATGGAAAGGTCTATTCAATACATGATTTTACCAACTTAGATGATGCAAAATGGTTATGTTTTGGTGGAGATATGAGGAGGTTTGTGTTAGAAGTTGCTGAGAATGCTGGAAATGGAAAAAATTACATGTCCAAATTATTATGGAATTCACTATATTATGGAATTCACTGTAACTCATACCTCTGCCGTGCCACCACACCTTCAGTCAAGCAGTGCACAGGCACTTCAGTCGGCTTACAAGGTAGAGGGAGAGATCCCTCTCATTGTCTGACTTGGTGGTTTCTCTGTCAACTGGGGAGTAGTGTTCCTTCAGGTTTACATGGTGTTAGAAGGAAATAGACTGATTGCCATTCTAGGATAAATTATGACCGATGCAGGATTTGCACCTGATCGACGATACCATACACGATTCCGCTACTGCCCCTTTGGGTCAAGAAGGGCAGACAATCCACCAGCACATTCCTGCAGAAAATGCCAATGGGCATGGAGACAAGCCTGGGAATGTGCACAAGACATACTGGAGGAAACAATGGGAATAATCGAACGAACAGAACCAATCACAATTCGAACCAACTATGGATACTCCCACACAGGACACAACACCAAGTACTCTACAACCACTACCTTGCAGCATTCGAGAATGAAGTGGTGGTCTGGTCTGGAAACGAAGAAACGTACTATGCTAATGCAACGGCCACAGCATGGATCTGTCAATCCCCACATGTCGAAGAATGCCACAGGACAGCAGTACAGGTTACATGGCCGCTGACACTCGATGCCCCAGAATATCTCAAGCATATACGGGACATAACGATAGGGCAAATCGCAAGCGGCTGGAGGGGCATGCTGGAGGGAACAATCCTCATAAGCGGATGCTTCTCGAGCACAGGGATCGACGGAGCGATCGCCACCTTCTTGATCGGCAGGGACACCGCGCCAGATGAGATCATCATCCCCGATGGATATGACCGGGGAATATTCTACCGGAACCCGGCAACCTACCCCGGACTCAGCAACCGAGATCCACCGATCGAAGGAATGCTATCGGAACATGACAGGCACGTCATTGGATGGATCCAGGAACAGAACAGAAGCGGATCTCCGATGAATACAGACAGCTCGGTATCGGAATGGAGCTACACCCGAAACCTTCGCGAACTCCGAGAACACCGGGGACAGGAATAGCAGACGGGTTAGCTCGGAGGTGTACAGCCACAGGATTGGCAGGGGATGGCGTCATCATTAGCACTCGACAAGGACCATGTGGAGAAGAAGGATCTAGAAGGACGGAACGGAGCACAACGGAATTGCGGGGTTCCGCACAGCCACCGGATTGGCCAGTGGCTGTGCCGAAGAAGCATTGGGGGCTGTGCCGACAATTGGTTGGGGCGGTGCTGCAGATGAACGGATCAGGTGACGGACTTTCTAGAAAGTATATAAGTAGCGAGCACTGCCACCAGAAGTTCCTTAGCGAAATTCTTTTGTATTGCCTACGACTTCTTTGTACTGCCACTTAGTCGCCTTAGGCACCACTCTAATCTATCTTAGGTATCTAGTGCACGGCTGGTCCCTTGACCCCTACTAGTGCCTTATTGTTTACCCGACTATCCCTATCTCGCACTTCCCCACGATCAGATAGCTTCTCAAGATCAGCGGAGTGAGTGGACTTGTTCTGGTGCGTCGATCTGAGGGATCTGCACTTGGCCTTTCGCTCGGCCCTTGCCAAGCCAAGCGGACTGCCAAGCGCCGATCCTTGATCTGCTTATAGCGATCCGCACTGGTCCTAACACATGGAATGGCTTGGGGAGACAGATATGTTCTCAAGAATATCAAAATTCGATACTTTGCACTTCTTTGTTCAAATCAGATGACGGCAAACGCCTTCGTTACAATTTATCACGAGAAAAAGAGACTTTGATACTCAGTAAAAGAGAGAAGGTTGTTCTTGACTCATTCTCTCATGTCTCATCACATCACATCATAAATGAGTTCTTGTTTTACTTGCAGAACGATGGAAGGAAGCTACATTTGATACTGCATATAATGTAATACACCTACCTGTAAATGAACCATTTCATAGGATTCTAGGTTTTGCTGGGGAAAGTTATTGGTGGCCAGAGAAGCAGGCCGATATACGTAGTAATAAGCACCACTTCTTACAATTTGTTCACTGTCTCAAGGTATAAGAGAAGATCAGAAGCCCGACTATACGTCTATAATATGTATCAACCATTCTGTGTACAGTACAGTATGGATGTCCAGGTCCGAAGCAGCCACAATTCATTAATGCATCGCCTCTAATTCTAAGAACGAATAATAGAACAACAATTCGTCCAAGTGAAAAGGATAATAGTAGCGCTGTCGATAACGCGAGTAATGGACCCCAGAGAACATGCAGAAGCATAAAAGAGAGCCCAAGATCTACCCGTCAGACTGACGTGGTGTGAAGCACTCCGTCCATCGCTCACCCAGAGCCGCACCTGTGAAGTCAAGCTTCGTCGAGTACTCGCAACTGAAAACGCCGGTGTTTCGAGGTCGCCAGAGCGTCGTTCGAAGGTCTGGAGGGATCCACAGGAGCAACTCGTGTCGAACATGTCTAGGTAGAATCCATCCACTATCTCCCAAGACCCAGTCCACCAAGTCATCGTTCTGCATAGAGACGAGTGCGTGACTGTCGTTGCTCCGGTCAGATGGGTGGAGAATGCTAGATACATTCCAGATTCTAATCGTATTGTCGTACGAGCCTGAAACGAGTCGCGAACCATCCTGGGATAAGGCAACAGACTCGACGGCGCTCGTATGACCCTCGAGAGTTTTGCAGACGTCTTCACTCATAAGGTTCCATATTCGTATCGTACTGTCCGTAGACCCAGAAATGATGTGACTTCCATCAATCGAGAAGATAACACAATTGATAGCGTCTGCATGTCCCTTTAAAGGGCCGCTGGCCATTTGTCGACTCCCAACGTCCCAAATAATTATAGTTTTGTCGTCTGATCCCGAAGCCATTCGCGTGCCGTCCGGTGAGAAGCACACAGAACGAACGGCACCAGTATGCCCCGTCAAAGGTTCGTATGTGCATTCCCACGTTTCTGTGTCCCAAAGCCTAATCGTCTTGTCGACTGAACTTGATGCGAGCAGTTTGCCATTGGGCGAGAACGCCAGTGAGTAGACAATGTCCGAATGGCCATAAAATGGACCCGCAATAAGTGTTCCGGTCTCCAAATCCCATATTCTAATCGACTTGTCGGAAGAACCAGAGGCAAACTTCGAACTGTCCGGTAACAATGCGATGCACCAAATCAAGTCGGTGTGTCCTTCCAGGGGATCGAAAATCATCGCACCAGTCTCGGCATTCCATACTCGGATCGTTTTATCGTCTGATCCCGAGATGAGTCGCGAGCCGTCCATCGAGAATACCACACAACGAACAGCACCACTGTGACCCAGAATAGGTCCCAATAAAAGAACTCCATTCTTGACATCCCAAATGATGGTCGACTTATCAATAGAAGTAGATGCGATTCGACTCGCACTGGGCGAATATGCAACACACATAACAGCAGCTGTATGCGCCGAGAATCGTTCCGACTCGTCCACTCGGGTGGTGGCATCCCATATCCTCACTGTTTTGTCAGAGGAACCCGAAGCGAGATATCTTCCATCGAGCGACCGTGCGACAGAACAAACTGCGCTCGAGTGTCCCTTGAAAGGACCGGAAGTGACCTTGCCACTTTTCGCATCCCATATCAAAATTGTATTGTCGGAAGACCCAGAAACGATGCGAGAGCCGCAAGGAGAGTATGTAACAGACATGACCTGTAACGAGTGTCCAGATAGTGTAGAAATAACATTCCCAGTTCCCACGTCCCAAACTCTGACAGTAGAATCTCTGGAACCGGAGACAAGGTGCCTGCCGTCGAGGGAGAACGCGACGGACCAAACCCAGTTAGAATGCCCCTCGAGGGGATCGAGAACAGGTTTTCCACTTTCTACGTCCCAGATGATGATTGTTGTGTCCTTCGAGCCTGAGACCAGCTGCGTGTTGTTAGGGAAAATGCAACAGAGAAGACTTCATCCGCATGCCCAATGAAGGGAGCTGACATGAGTTTTCCATCCGTGGCGCCCCAGACAATGATGGTATTGTCGCTCGATCCTGATGCGATCCTCTCCCCGCTCGGTGAAAATACAACAGAGTGCACGCCTTCTCCGTGACCCTCCAGAGGGCCGAGAAGCAGGTCTCCGTTCTCGGCATCCCATATTCTCAGAGTCTCGTCCCAAGAGCCCGACACAATTCGTTTGCCATTCGGCGAAAAACTGATGGACATGACTCCGTCTGAGTGACCGGTCAGAATGCAGATCACCGCTCCGCTGTTGATGTCCCAAATACGTATAGTGCCGTCATAAGAGGCTGATGCAATCCGCTGTCCGTTCGGTGAGAAAGTGACACAGCGGACAATACCAGAATGTCCATCCAGGGTCTTCAGATACATTGGAGGTCTTCTGATGCCTCGTCGTTTCACATGCACTGTCAAGGAAAAGTTCTTTGCGTAATGTGCGGCAACTTGCGAGGCATCCGTCATCAGAGGGATCATGGAGACGTAGATGTGCGATGCGCTGATTGAGATAGCAGTGGCGAATGTGTTTGCAAGGTTTTTAGCGTCCCGGAAGAAGGACGCGATATCCGCATTCTGAGACTACTCGACGGTCAGATACCCATGTACAAAGCGTATTTTCATAGAAGCGCACCTCACTCCACGTAGCAGCGTCGATAAGCGCACGGCTAGCGGTGCGGTGGAATGCCTTGACGAGACTGAGCACCTCGAACCAGAATAGAAGACGCTGATACGCAAATTCCAGCAGCATGCCGATCACCCCGATAGAATAAGGGATTTCGACAAGATGCTGTGACCAGTGCAGGCATGCGTATCCCAGGTGCGAGGGTATCCGTTCCTTGACACGATCTGCAAGTCCTGGGACGCCATCGTTGCGAACGAAGGACGAGTTCAGATAGCAGATGTTGAAACGCAGGAGCTTTCCCATGACGGAAAAGCAGCGCTCTGCAATGAATAACTTCGCTGCAGGAATATCAATCCGCCACGGATCACTTTCGCACTCGGGTGACAGGAGGTAATCGGAGAAGGAAGTATGAAACGGGCTAACAGTCCCTCCCGGAGTGTACGCAACGAGGCTGCGAATTGTGGACAGTACAAGGCCGGAGGTTTCGTGCGGCTCCCAGCCTAGAATGCCATCAATTGCTTTGATAGACAGCGGAACCTTGCCCAAGAGAATCAGACCCAGGATCTTCTTAAACCGACCCTTCAACCTTTCGTCCTCCCACTTGATTCCCGAGTTTCTGAGCACCGACGCGTACAGATCACCCAGTCCGAATCCAGAAAGCGAATTGGAATCCTTGACTAGAACATTCAGCTGGTAGAATGGGTCGCCACACTCTCTCACCACCTTCACCGCAGTCGACGCCCAAATGAATAAACCGTTAGCGGCATCTCCGAGCACCACCATGTTGCTATCCCACGGCCAGTCCACTGGAATCTCCACCCGCCGACGAACAGCGTCATCCATCTCGGTGCAAAGGAAAGCGTGGACATCTTCCCGACTATTCGCCGAGCGGTAGTCGAGCTCTACTGCGCGAACATGTGTTGCGTGTGAGGAAAGAAGCTGGTCAATGTCCAGCTCCCGTCGGCTTGTGATGAGGAAACGGAAGACATTGGATAACTTATCGAATCTTCTCCAGAGGAGATCCAACAGACGCCGTCGCTTCTCAGGCGTGCCGCATTCGTCAAAGGCGTCCAGTACAACAACGACCGGACCAGGGATAGATTCCTCACCAGTGCAAAGTGACTCAAGGAGTACCTTAAACTGGTGATCCAAAGGTGCGGACGCGATGTCCTTGTCGTTCTCGATTGCAGAGGCAATACTCGATCCGATCGAGGAGTCGAACAATGCCAGTTTGTATGCGATCGTCCGGATGACAGACAGCGGGTCACTCTTCCCTCTCTCAAAGAACAGAAACGCGCCGAGACGTGATACTCCTCGGAAGCGTTCTGCGATAGTCGTGCTCACGGTGCTCTTCCCGGAGCCAGCAACTCCGTATAGCCAGAAGATGTTCTGGTCGGTCTCGGAAGATACCCATTCGACAACCTCATCGATTATCCCCTTGCGAGTCCCAGGAAGGCACCGTGGGCGATCGCCTGCTTCAAACGAGCTCGGGATGAGGCGCTGGTGCAGCCCTAGAACACATGTCAGACAAGGCCTGAAACCGAAAGAAAAGTCACGAACATAGCTCGTCGATCTTCTGCGATGCCCTTGAGGAGACGAAGGCCGTGTGAAGGCCTACTCCGGTGTTGATGTTGTTCTTCAACCTGACTAGTGCCTGTTCAAACTTGCCGACGGCCTCGCTGGCCTTGATATCAACCCCGCGCTCTGCGTAAACGCACCGTTAGGTGGAGGAGACATGTTCCGGAATATGAGCTTACGGATGAATCCTCGACTCGCATAGTGGCGAACGAAAAAACAGCACTCGATTGTCTGTTTCAGGAGTGCCTCTATCGATTCTTGAAGGGACCCGATCCTATCTCGGAGCATCTCGACGTCGCGAACAAAACTGAAAGCATCATTCATAGTGTGAACAAGACCCAGGATCCTCTTATCCCTGTCATACACACTCTTTACTGCCTAATAATGCCATTGATACACGCTCTACATCCGATGCTATTGGAATCACGCACCGTAAATAGGGCTGAGGCTGCCGTCCATGCGATGGTCAGGTACGGGTGTACCTATGTTGAGTGAACAAGAATCGCAAGTTGACTAGGATTTTGATACTCACTCCCGATATGGTGTCCATGAACTCTTTGAATCCTTGCAGCTTCGATAGCAGTTCACCAACGGCATGGTACAGGTCGCCCTGGTTGCTTGCCAGAGCCACCCCATCCGAAACAGATTGCATTTTATCTGCCACTCGTTCCGACTTCGCGATCCCTTGTTGCCTTACGCCATCTCCAGCGGCACCGATTGCATCTTCCGCCGCCATCATCAGATCCTTCCTCTTCACACCCAAGACTATACTTCCCACAGTTGTCGATGATTGTCGCGATGATGAGTGGATCTCGAAGGTGGCTAGACATGCAAGTTAGGCAACTTGGGCGTGAAAGACGATTCGTCCGGTTACCTTCCCCATTAGAGCATCTCTCCAAGATGTCGACGAATCTGATTTCAAGAAATCCCACGGTTGGATCAGATGGCAAGCGTGAGCTGTGCTTGACTTTGATCTGAAGGACCTCAGACTCAGACTCATCCGAAAGAGAACTGGTGCCTTGTGTTAGATACCCTCAAGATGCAGAGACGATAGCCACTCACAAGTCGAACGTCTCATTCCATACGGGAGCTGAACTCCTCTTGACTGTTCTGGTCTTATGATCAACACCGCCAAGCATTGCTTTCACATAAAGATTAGGAACGTCGCGATGGAGCCGATCTGCCCATCGGAGTCCCTCAAGGCGTACGACTGCATATAAAATCGACATCAATCACCCGACGCATGCTATTGGAAGACGAACCTCGCAGTTCATAGTACTTTGTCGACATCATGGTTGGAGTGGAAGGACTACCTCATGCCCTGTGCCCATCCCCGCCTTTTTGTACTATTGCGGGAAGAAGGTTGATGGCATTGATAGACGCTGGAGCAAATATAGATGTGAGATATGTCGGCTCGAGGCTTGAATAGGACAAGTAGAATAACAGTACCCTAGTATCCAATGCGTATCAAAACGATGCCTGGCGTGAGTCTGAGAAAGTCGAAGAAATGGGATGGACAAGGAAACTGAGGTGATTTATCTGAACAACGACGTCGCGCGCTGTAGAATTTGGGTGCACTTCTTTACAGGCGAGGAGGATCAGTGGCCGATATTCCCACGCTATCAAACACGGAGGTGGACAACTCGACTAGGCGCACATCGGGAAAAAGTCTAGCAGTGGCTATGTACCATGTATGGTATAACAGGGCTGAAAGCTGTAAATGAACATGCCAGCAACCTCGAATTTGTACGAGGCATTGAAAGGTTTTGTATGAGGTTATCAGATTTGTCAAAAGATGTAGGACCCGTGGAGATCGAGTAAAAAGGCACACTAAAAGGCACACTGGAGTGGAACAGGCAGGAACTCTGGTATTAGACTAACTAAGAGATGAAGTAGAGTACAAGAGAATATAGGAGTGTAGAGAGTGGCAAAGCTGAAGGAGCAATACCAAACAAGAGTCTTATATACAGGAATGACAGTATCGATCAAGTGATGTAATTGGGGAATACAGACCCGTGGAGATTGGTAAGAAAGATCAATGCTTGCCAGTGCATGAAAGAGTATGTGAGCAACCTCCAGAACTCACAAGATAAGAGCAGACATATGACTTTCAACAAAAAGGCAATGAGATGTAAGGCACTGTAATTCAATACAAGGTATTTCTGCTTTGTTACAGTGGCTGACAAAAGTATTGCACACACCTGCTCCGCAACAAAATTTACCTCCTATAATTTTTCCATCACACTGTATCAATACCCAAAACACTTATATACAGGTGGGTACATTAAGTGTTTGTCACCCCTGTTTTAGGAAGGAGGATTTGCATGCCTTCTATGGTAGATTAAGTGATGGGTACTGAGTCGGCAACCGCTTCATATCAGCAAGATCACGAATCAGCTTTGCCTACTTACCTGAGAAGGCATGCAAATCCTCCTTTCAAATATAGGGGTGACGAACACTTAATGTACCCACCTGTACAATGCTGAGCATATTGGCCTTGATATTCAATGAGTTTTGAAGTGAGTAGTTGTGGCACAAAAAAAATAGCTGAAAAGTCACGCAAAGAATAGTGTGCAATACTTTTGTTGTGTTGGTTAGCACCATGTTAGAAGGAAATAGACTGATTGCCATTCTAGGACAAATCATGGCCGATATAGAATTGGCACCCGATCAACAATACTATACACGATTCTGCTACTGTCTCTTTGGGTCAAGAAGGGCAGACCACCTACCAGTACCTTCCTGCAGGAATTGCCAATGGGCATAGAGACAAGCCTGGGAATGCGCACAAGACATACTGGAGGAAACAATAGGAATAATCGAACAAACAGAACCAATCACAATTCAAACCAACTATGGATACTCCCCACATAGGATACAGTATCAAGTACTCTACAACTACTATCTTACAGCCTTCGAGAATGAAGTAGTAGTCTGGTCTGGAAATGAAGAAACATATTACGCTAATGTAACAGCCACAGCGTGGATCTGTCGATCCCCACATGTCAAAGAATGCCACAGGACAGCGGTACAGGTTACATGGCTGCTGACACTTGATGCTCTAGAATATCTCAGGCATGTAAGGGATATGATGATAGGGCAAATCGCAAGCGGCTGGAGAGGCACACTAGAGGGAACAATCCTCATGAGCGGATGCTTCTCGAGCACAGGGATCGACGGAGCGATCACCACCTTCTTGATCGGCAGGGACACCGCACCAGATGAGATCATTATCCCCGATGGATACGATCGGGGAATATTCTACCAGAACTCTATATCCTACCTCAGACTCAGTAGCTGAGATCCACCGATCGAAGGAACCCCATCAGAACACGACAGGTACGTCATTGGATGGATCCAGAAACAGAACAGAAGCAGATCTCTGATGAATACAGATAGCTCGGTATCGGAATGGAGCTATACCTGAAACCTTCGAGAGCTCCGAGAACACTGGGGACAGGAATAGCAGACGGGGTAGCTTGGAGGGGTACAGCTACAGGATTGGCAGAGGATAGCGTCATCATTAGCACTCAACAAGGACCATGTGAAGAAGAAGGATCTAGAAGGATAGAACGGGATACGACGGAATTATGAGGTTCTACACAGCTACTAGATTGGCCAGTGGCTATGCTAAAGAAGTATTGAGGGCTGTGCCAACAATCGGTTGGGGCGGTGCTGCGGAAGGAAGGATCAGGTGATGGACTTTCTAGAAAGTATATAAGTAGCGAGCACTGCCACCAGAAGCTCCTTAGTGAAATTCTTTTATATTACCTATGACTTCTTGTACTGCCACTTAGTCGCCTTAGGCACCACTCTAATCTATCTTAGGTATCTAGTGCACGGCTAGTCTCCTGACCACTACTAGTACCTTGTTGTTTACCTGACAATCTCTATTTCGCACTTTCCCATAATCAAGATAGCCTCTCAAGATCAGTAGAGTGAGTGGACTTGTTCTGGTGCATTGATCTGGGGGATCTGCGCTTGGCCTTTTGCTCGGTCCTTACCAAGCCAAGAGGAATGCCAAGCACCGATCCCTGATCTGCTCATAGCGATCTGCACTGGTCCTAACAGCACCCAGTACCATGATACTGAGCGAGGAGTATACTTGTATAAGGTAGAGGGAGGATCAATACTAAGTCAGTACCAGAGGTTATGTTCCAAGTGTCCATTATCTAACAACTTTTGGCAAGTAACAGGTAGGTAACTAGTGACTAACACATACGTCGATACCAGAGTGTTTTGAAGTGGCTAGAAAAACTGTCTATAGTTTGAGAGTCAACCCTGAATGAGATAACTGGGCTTGACATAACAACAAGATGGAATGACAGGACTGAACAAGACAAGATATTGACATGAAGAGAGACTAGATAAGAGAGAGAGTATTAGAGAATAGAGTGAAACTAAGCTCTCATACTAGAGGCGAACTCCTGTGATTCACTACTGAGCTACCTCTATGTATATCGGGCTATAAATATCATAGTACTGTATTATATAGAAGCTACTAAAAGAGATATACTATAGAGCATATTATGTTATAAGTTTTTACCAAGAAAAACATAAGAATCATAAAATGGAGATAAATGAATATCCAGGGGAACATAAGAAAAGGGTCGAGTGGGACAAGGCTCCAATAAAACTCACAGGACATAGTACCAATAGTTATCAAGGTACCTAAAGGGATGACATTCGCATTATCAATCGTCTTTGGGACAGCACTGAATGCTCTCGAAGTCAGTTCCGACAACGACAATGAGGAGTTTTTCAGCTCTGAAGAATACAGGTGCAGGATTTACCTTGGAACCCAATTAATGATCTACTTGGCCCTTGGATGATGATAGCAATGGAGTACCAAAGAGTTAGCTAGAACATGCTAACCTAGGAAATTTTTCCACCACCAGATCTTGATACTGAGATTTTCTTCACTGGTTGATCCCAGATCTGGTGGGTCAGCAATCTCCGTAACAGATAGAAATGTTTCCTGATGTAATCTACATTGTCTAAGACTGAGCTGGAACTCTGTGCTGGGGTTCTGGACATCAGTACTGCTTCTGAGTTCTTATCGGTACTGGTGTAGAAGTTAGGGTTATAGTGTTTGAAGTTATTAGTTGCTCAGAAGTTGAAACCTTCAGGCATAGGTGTCCATAGCTTATGATTGAGTGCTTCTTGAGCTACTGTCTACTTCTTTTGTGCTTCTAGCTTGGGCCTAAGTCACAGGTACTGGGCTGGGACAGTGTGATCGAGTGTTGGGCTCATTCTACCCACAGCCATATGTGGTTCTCTTCATATCTTGCATTTGCTAGGCTTGAAGTTAGGTTTTAGGTTAATGGCATAGTTATATGAATGTCGCTCTGGCAGTCATCTAAAGCTTTTCTTACTAAAGACATTGGCATACTCATCTAGATAACTTGGCCAAGCCTTCTCTATTACCTGTCAGATGATGATCTTACTGACTGCCTTCACTTGCTGAAAACTGCAGGTTTCTAGACAGTATGTGAATCTGATAATCCTGGCTCTCCAGTCGATCTTTGGATTATGTCAAACCAACCAGTAATAACCTAAATAGATGTTTGATAATAATAGCTTCATGACTGACATTACTAAGTCCTCCTCGTGGTCCTCAAAAGATATCCTTGCCCTTATAAAGTGAGAGATTATGCCACCTCCTTCTGTGGTTCTATTGGCCATTTAGACTCTTAGTGGCTGCACATATCGCTCCTATTTCAGGCTGTAGCACTCTATGAATCCTGTATCAATGAATGTCACAGTTGTCTCTGAATCTATTAACATGTGAGCATCCACCTCTTTGAGTTGGTTATTGATTGTCTTTGCCTTTAGTATAACATAGGCATTAAGTTCTCGATTGGCTAAGCTATACATGATGACACTTGTCCGCTCCTCTGGTAGTTGGTCTGCAATGTCCTCCTTGGCACCTCTTGCTTTTTCTAACTCTCTCTTCTCATATCTTCTCAGTTCAACATCTGCTAGTTTATTCTAGCCTCTCTTCAGTCTATCATACGAGTGAAGCACATACATTCCAGGTCTGGTTATTACAAACTGTTCTAGTTAAAAGAATTGATAGTGTCTCTTTAGGAAAGTCTCTATATTAGCATTAGAATTTTTAGCTACTCTCAATGCATAGTAAAACTCTCTAACTCTTTCTTAGGTTCAATCAACTCTGCTCCTTACTTATCACACAGCTCTTTAATTGCTTTAGTGCTAGGCTGTTCCTTTGTTTGCATGAGTTCTTCAAAGAAGGCTATACGATCCTCAATATCCATAGCAGCGATAATGGCATATATCTTTTCTTTCGACTTCAGGTAGGCTCGCATTCAATGTTCCTCCTGTCTGCACTTGTAGCAGGTGCCGTAGTGTTTTACCTAGTTCATGGAGACATCTATTGCTTGGTCAAGCCCTCTAAAGGTTACACCTGTTGCATACCAACAGTTTATGATGGGTGGTGCATAGCACTAAGACTGAGAGAGGGATGTCACATAACAATTGGACAGTTGGCACCTTGCTGTGATAATTGTTTAGACCCTCTGCTTGACCTTGTTAGCTTTAATGGCTGCCTTCTTGTAGTTCTCATACTTTGTCAGCATTGATCCTCTATATGCAATACCCTTAATAACTTCTACATTGAGGGTATGGTTCAAGTGGTCGATGATGATCATGTTATGCTCAGGCTTGGTCAGTCCCACCTCTGCTAGAATTGTGTTATATTTGATGAAGAAATCAGCTGCAGATAGAATCTTCTGCTCCTCCTCTCAGAACTTCTTTATAGCCTTTTTCTGCTTATTTATATCTTCAAACATTGCCTTCAGTTTATCTAGGAATGCTGCCCATATCTGGGTAAATGTAATAGTACTACTTGTTGTGTACTTGTTTATATAGATGTAGGCCCATAATAACGGGTAGGTCCCCTTGAGGTACAAGAGGGTAAACAGGATCTTGCTAGCATTGGTAGCATACTTCAATGCATGTACAGTGAGGAACAGCTGGACTTTATGAAGGAACATCTGGAAGCTTTCTCCATCCATAAACTTATGAGACTTATTTGTCTTTATGTTATTTGAACTTGTAGTAGCAGGTAGCAGTTGATAGCTCTGAAAGGCCACTGCTATGAGTGCTGCAATCTTAGCCTCGGCTTGCTAATAGAGTCTGGTTGTCAATAAAATTATGACTGGGTCTTCCAATTCATCATCAGAGAGGATGAGGGGTTTAGGTTCTTGAGGTTTGGTAAAAGAGATTGAGTGGGTGATGCTAGATACAATCAGTTTAGTTGGAGGTCCTACACACTACCAGACTAGGTTATTAGTATCCTACTGTATTGTCCACTCCTTGTCTCTATCATGCCAGCAAAAGATTCAACATTTGGTATTATACTAAGCTCCTTCAGAAAAAACCTTACACATGTCCTCTAATAATAACTCTATCTTGTTGGCTCGTCACAGAAACTAATAATGATTCGAAAGGATGAGATGGTGATAACAAATGATAGGGATGTTGTACACTGAACATGTCTAGTAGCTTTCATCCAGATAAGGTGTGCATTCCATCAGGCTGATACATGTAACACCAGGATGACTTATTGTTGAAGTTTGTTCAAGCATACACAACGACAAAGCAGTTGGGCTCTAGCATCGGGCAGGATCTAGTAAGATAATCTACTTAACAGTAAGCGAGCAGTCAGTAGTATCTGACAATATTAGTGAGTTTAAAAGGTGGTCTTGCTTTTATGTTAGGCCAGACTCAGTAGACCGTCACTAAGACAAGCTGAGTCAACACTAGAGTCCAAGCATACTAGAGGATAGTAATGATAAGCAGAAAAGTAAGATAGGAGATTTCTACTCTACCAACCTATTACTTGTACACTCTGATAGTGAGAAAAGGTAGACTGACCAAAGGGGAGTAAACAAGTGGTAACGAAGATAAACATGGTGCACAGATCATAATGAATAAGCAAATGGAAGAAAGGAAACAAAAAGGAAAAAGGATTTAAAAGGATTAGGTAATCTAAGGGGTTGAGGGTTCAAATCCCTGGGTGGACGTGATTAAACATTAAGCAAATAGAAATGAAAAACAAAGGGGAAGCAAATATAAAAGAAAAGTGAAAAAGACCTCCTAACAGTAGATAATCGATGCAACCTTTGACCTTGCTCTAATTTCCAAATCTCCGATACAAACCAGATGCAAAGAACTGTGGATTCATCTTTAATCAAGTACTTGCATTACTGGCTGGATGTGAGATGGAAGGCGCGTTGACACATCTGTACGATGTGGGAGGGAAAAGACCGTGAACGCGTTAATTGAAGTTGTGATCCTCCTGTCGATCATCCCAGTTGATCGACTTTTCCTTATCCGGGAGCTGCCAACAGGGGCTTGCTCTCCTGCCACAGCGTACTCTGAAACTTTGCTGCCGAGTACATTTGGGCAGTCGAGCGAGCACATCCCCCTCTCCTCAGATCGGATAGTGATGAACCAAGGACACGTCACACACGTGAAACACGCGAGAGATCACCAGACAAGGCGATATACACGCATGAGCCTCGTGGGTTGACGCTGTGACGGGGGCAGAGGGTCCAAGGAGCACTAATAGTAATAGGCACCCTCCGTGTCTTGCACAGCACTCTGCTCTGCTCTGCCTCTCCATCTCTCCCAGCTTCACTTACATCCTTCATCAAACTACTTTGGTCTACAGACAACTGAAAGCAAAGCAATATGGCAACACTCGTGCAACGCACGCCGTCAATGCTGTCGGTCGATTATCTTAACCCTAGAGTGCGTGTCTCGCTCATTCTGTTTGCTCCAACATCCGATATGCACTACGAGCCACGGCGGCTCGCAATGGGCAAATTATTTTGTCCTTCGGCTTGTCCCGTATATTGATTGACCACAGCGCTGATAGCGTTGCTCTGCAGGACCCAATGATGGATTCAGATGCAGAGATTTGCCGCTTGTTTGGGTCCTTAAACTTGACCACAGGAGGTCTCGTTCAAACTTCGATAGTGAATGAGGGCAAACAGGTATGTCTCACGCTCGCTGGTGTTGGTACGAGGGGTCTAAAGAATATATTGTTCCTAGTCTAGCCACAATGCCGTACCGCAGACGTGCCAACCCCAAGAGGACACGTCGATGACTGTCGAGCCAGAGATGGCAGTGGTAACAGACGGGGAGGGCAACGTTCAGGTGAGCCCTCCCCCTTCCCACTCTGGCTATCCGGACATCGAGATTTACGGGCCGAAGCAGTTCGTCGAAACCACTCCCTCAAACTCGGCCTCGCAGCAGGATGTGATCGATGGGTGTGGACTCATCCAAGTGCTCGCTGCGCACTATGCTCCTAGGCTGTCCCGGCTGCATTGTTCTTCCCGCGATCCCGATTTCAACCTCCTAGACACGATACTCACACATCGGGAGCAGTTCGTCGCCTTCCCTTATGGACATCGCACATGTAGCAGTGCTCTCACGAAGATAGCATTTGAGATCGAAAGAAGGAACAACGCGGGCCAACCTTACCGTAACGATCCAGATATCGACATGGTGATTGCACTTCACAACGAGGCATGGCTTATGAGCGGGTGGTACAGCAAGTAATTTGTCCCTCGAGGAGTCGCTTCATCCCCTGTTACGCTCATGAATGTATCGGATTGTATGTATACCAAGCTGCATCGTGTACAGTAACAATTGTCGGGACTTTTGTTTATGCTTGCTGTCCTAGTTTTATGTAAAATATACTCATTTTCATGGAGCGGTCACGTGTGGTGTGGACGACGCGACCAAATATTCTGTCCGTTGTGTATGTATGTTGACTCCCACGACAAACACCAGCCACTCTTGTTCTCAGCACTTGTATTCGTCCCATTCATGTCACGAAGGTATGGAAACATCGAAGCGGAAATCAAGTCGAAGTATATCTAATTCTTCATCAAAGATGACTTCAAGACCAATTGTGACAAGCGCGGCCTCTATGTCTCAAGACCAAAACCAGAATCATGTACGAACACGCTCGCAACTTGCGTTACCTGAATTTGACATCGAGTATGATCGCTCACCTCTGAAGAATGCGCGCGAGGCTTTGCGCCGTGCGAAAGCGCGTTATGGGAAACCGTCTAGTGGTGTGAATGGTGGAAGTATGAACGGTGGGGTGGACGTTGCCGTCGGTGTCGATGCGAAGATGGAAGAGGTGATGGCACGCGCTAAATCCGGATCTTCCTCAAACCCGTTCCGCCGGAATGCAACGGAGAAAGCAGCTAAAGAGAGCGAGGAAGTGGGTACAGACGGGATGAGGCGCAGACCAGCGGAAGAGGGTGTAGACGCTGAGGAGGGTCCAGTGGCGACTCCGCGACTACCCTCGAATCCATTCGACTTCTCGGCAGAATTGAGCGATGAGCGTCCAAGGTATCCAAAGCGCGAGCGTTCGACGTCGTTCGATGAGGGTGTCGCTCCGCCATCTACAGGTTCCTTCGCCTTCGGAAATTTTGATGATGGCAATAGCCCCAGTGTCCGTCCCACCGCCTCCGTTCACTCTAATCTTCTTGAATTCAGTTCGAAAGATAGCGCTTCGCGCTTCTCTGCTACTACGGCATCCTCGTCAGACTCGACTCCAACTATCAGCGGTGAATCCAACCCAAAACGCGCAAAGCTAGGAAGCCAGAAGACGCTGGACACTTTCTTCGTACAATCTTCCCCTCGATCGAAGGACAAACCGGCAAAGCCCTCACAGTCCGGGGCAAGTCCAGCCCCAATGACCGCCAGCGAAACAACTTTCGGCTCTTCCCTCCTCGAGGGGTCGTCATCGACACCGCAGAATGGGAAGTTGTCAGCTGGAAACGAGACAATCCCGTATCCTAAGACCCCGACAATCAAGGAGTTGCGTGCAATTCCGTCGCTGGACTTGCGGACTATGACACCAAGTCCGCGTAAGCGGGCGCTACAGATTGGTCTTGGGACGCCGGGACCGAAGTCTACTGTTAAAGCTCGTGCGGTCACTGCTGGCGCTGCTTTTACGCGCTCTCGGCCTGAGGCCGTGGAGGACGACTCGGGGACCGCTGACGAAACTAAGAAGGACAATAAACGTGCTACAAGCGTACGTTCTACTCGCTTTGTGATATTTCTCGAATTCATGCTTTTTCTATCTATATCTAGGAGCCTCGTGATGAGGTTGCGACATCTGAGCAGCGATCCTTGAAGACACCGCCGAGAACTCCAACAGTACCCCAACATACGTTACCTCTTGTAGGAGCCGAAAGAGAGTCACAGATGATGGTTGACGTTGATCAGAGTGCTATGAACAACACGGAAGCCATTTCTACAACAGAGGACGCCCCGAGATCTATCACGCAGTCAACATCGAGTTCCCCACCTGTTGACTCTGACTCTTCTGCTTCGGCGACCGTCGAGCTTGGACAGAAACCCGACATCTTGGATTCACTTCCTACAGACGGTGCACGGCTGGAGCCCCGGACTCCCTTGCATAAGATCCTTCCTTCTCGACCTCTTCCCTCCAGACACCCTCCTTCTACAAACGATCACCTCTCAAGAATATTCGGCACGTCGCCTCTTACACCGCTCTCTGTACTGGAACCTTCGAGCGGAGATAGTGACGACTATAAGGAAGAAGAGCGACATGTCCAGGAGGAGAATAAGCGAGCAGCAGATCTAGAGGCGGCGAAATTGGCCATGCAAGCGGAAGGGGAGCCTGAGCCCGATTTTTCAGAAGAGCAACCGCAACAATCGCCCGGACCATTGTTTGCCGCAGGCCCTTCTAAGCCTGCTCCTATTTCGCCGACCGTCATCCGCAAGGCAAGCACCAAGGGTAAACAAAAGGGCAAGACGCTTTCTTCTACTTCTCGTATTGCTACTGGTGCTGCTGGTATTAAGAAGCGCAAGAGCTTGGTCGCCACCGCAAGTTCGACGCCACGCATGCGACTCACACGTGCATCTGTGTTGCGACAGAAAGCTATACAGTCTCAGATGCGTACACCGAGGGATAAAGACCAGAGGTCTTCTAACTTACCTACCAAGATCGTTACTACGAAACATAGTAAAGATGAAGCTGACAAGGGAGTGGCAAAGGAAGTCTTGGGGCAGCAAGGAAACGGAGGGCCTGACGAGAAAAAGAAAACCGAACCTGAGCCACGACGCGCGCCGCGGAAGACTTTCGTGCTTACGGTCCCTTCATCTCTTTCACCTCGCAAAGCTGGCTCCGCATCGAGTTCCGCTAATTCCTCTGGCACCTTGAAGTCCACCCCCTTACAATCAAGTCCATCGAAATTATCCTCTTTCTCCCTTTACCCACCTTCGCTTAGTGACACTGCTGCAACAGAACAGGCACAACGAGCTCTGGATAAGCTCAGCTCGGCGTTGGATAAGCTTGCGATGCCACCTCCTACAAAGCCGAACTCTTCTATTTCGAGGCACGGAGCTGAGCTGAAGCGACCTGCTAGCGAACAACCGGAGCGCATACGTCCTGCGACCAGCCTTGGATTTACGCGCGAGATGAGTGTGCCCGCCACTGGGACTGCGGGCAGGGAGAATGGACAACCAAGATCAGCTAGTCGCGCGGCCTCTGTCGAGCCAGCTAAGAGATTCTTACCACCGCCACCCCCAGCATTCGGTTCGTCGTTGGCCAAAGAGAAAGGGAAAGTAAAGGCCTCTGCGACTGCATCGCGGACTGCACCCGTCGCTTTTGGTGCAAACGCC
Organism: Inonotus hispidus; assembly: GCA_024712875.1. NCBI lineage: Eukaryota > Fungi > Basidiomycota > Agaricomycetes > Hymenochaetales > Hymenochaetaceae > Inonotus > Inonotus hispidus. The sequence continues at coordinate 253,610 of CM045722.1, read as the reverse complement.
GCTAACATGGCGGGGCGCAGCCAAATACGGCCTCCTTCGAGCTTCCGATTCGGATTGGGAGCAGGTGGTGTCTTTGGAAGGCCTATTCCGCGTATTCGTGCCAGTAAGAAGACGAGCCTTGAGACAGTGCAAGGTAGTCCTGTAAAGGGTGGAGGTGAAGTACAATGCCCCAAGGAAGATGATGAGGACGAAATTATGCCTCCCGATGGTGCAGGTGGACCGGGTGATTCTGGTGCGGAGGCAGATGCCTCGGCATCCTCGTCCAATGCAAATGCCGATACGAGCATTAGTTCCATGGAAAGCGGAGACAATCCCGCGGACACTGATGCGACCATGAGCGCTAACGGAAAGGAACTGAAACGGATTAGCAGACTGAATGCATCGCGTCGAGCTTCGATGGCGTTCACGACATTGGCACAGTCTCTTGGCGTCGCAACGTCCCCTGACGCTTTTTCTCCGGAGATATTCAATCTCGGAGGTGGTAATACGGAAGAGCGAACTCCGACCGAGTTGACTACTGCTAATAGGAAAGGACCTGGACCTGGAAGAGCAACTTCCTCTACTGCTTCTTCCCGCCCCATACGCGCTGCGGCGCTGCGTTCCTTTGGCTTCGGTGCTCCAGCTTTATTGCGTAGCCAAAGCGAAACTGCCGCCAGTAATCATGGGAGAGCTTCTTCTCTTACGCCGAGTTTGCCGAGCGAGTCCGATGCCGAAGGACCTGGAAGAAGTACCACGAAGAAGAGTGGTGGAGCGATGGGACGAACAAAGATGCCCGGATCGCTTGATGTTCTTGATCAATGCACAATATTTGTCGATGTTAGAACAGAGGAAGGCGAGGATGCTGGAGCGTTGTTTGTTGATATGTTGCGAGGACTTGGAGCGAAGGTCGGGACGATCTCTATATGCCTTCTCTGAAAGACGTGGTCCTGATTGTCATTTTAACGTAGGTTCTCACCCGAGTCGGGCAGACTTGCACACACATCGTCTACAAGAATGGACTCTCGAGCACAGTCACTCGATACCGGTACATGATATCCCTGTCATCCCTCGGAATGTTCTCTCACATACATCTTACAATGTAGCCTTCTCGACGAACCACGTCCAAAAGTCGTCGGCATAGGTTGGGTTGTCGAATGTGCGGAGAAACGTGCCCGGGTGGACGAATCACGCTTCCAGGTCGACCTTGAGAATGCTAATATTGCTGGGACGCTCAAGGTATGTCGCTGAGTTAACCTTGTACTAATCTCTATGACTGACTCTAACCCTCACATAGCGTCGACGATCATTCCTCCCGAAGCAGATCGTATCACATCAAACACCAGGCCCGATGGATGCTTTCCTGAACGGTTCTACCTCTGGTTCAGATACGGCAACTGCAACGAATCCCGCGTCCAAGGCGTGCGCCGACTCTGATGGTAATTGTTATATACATCTTCATCGCTACTGATCATGCTGATGCCCTGACTATGCAGTGACGAGCGACGACGGTGATACGAGTCAGGAGCGTATACTCAGCGGAAGCAGCCTCAGCTCCAATATCCACCCACTCGAGAGGGCTCGGAGGCGTAGTATTATGATTCCTCGGTGATCACTTCATCCTCTATTGTGTTGCGTTTCTTGGAATGCACATCTATTATGACTGTGAAATGACTTACGCATAGATGAGAATTGGTCCTTGGTCCTTGATTCTTGTTACCTTGTTTTGTAACTTGTCCAGCTTTGGAGGATGGATTCTGGACTACAGCTATAATACCCAAGCATGAAATTAATGTACTATTACTATTGCCGTCACCGCGTCTCTGTTTCCGCATTTGATTGCGGCTTGTTTATTTTCTTTGTATTGGGTATGGGCGATGAGAAATATACATATATACAGACAGGATTCGTTTGTTACACCCCGAGGCATATGGAAGAAGAGCCAAATCAGTTAACAGTTCACATTATTTACTTTGATGTGAAACGCTTTGTCGATTACTCTGAGGCAACGGCAGCTTTGGCGAGTGCCTCGCGCCTTGACGTGGACTAACGAAATCATTCGATTTAATGGATTCTGAGAGATAGGACAATGGCTTACTGCAGGGTCCAAGTACGGTCTCTCCGCAACTGAGGTTGTACGATGACCTTCTCTATCGCCTACGGGGTCTGGCCTGAAAGGCACAGTTAATACTCGAAGCTTTGGGAGAAGATCAAGGCAACTCACGTTGCTGTGTGGAATACCGAGCGGCTAGCAACGTTTGGTTAATACATGAGAAGGAGGTACGACATAAAGATATCTTACTTGTCCCAAATAGCAACGTCGTTAGGGTTCCACCTGAATCGAACTTGCAGGTCATGATTACTACGCAATGGTCAGTCCTCCTCAGAAAAGAGAATGAACGAAAGCCATTAGAAGCGTACTGTGTGACGAGATGCTCGATATACTCTTTAATCAACCTATCCTCATGCGGCGTCACACCGTCAATTTCTCGACAATGCAAACCCAAGGCGAAGACGCTTCTCCATCCCGTGATGGGGTTCGTACGAACGACGGGGTGAGACACTTCGAATGCATCGCCGGTGTTATCTGGGGAACCGCGTGGGGAGGGGATTGGGAACCCTCCTTCGTCTGCGGCGCGTTTGAAGACGGGCTGAGCGAATGTTGCTGTTAGGCGCGAGAAGAGTTCGCGCATGGGTGGTGAGAGGCGGTCGTAGACTTCGTATCCTGAAGCCCAGAGCTGAAGTTCAGTTGAGGAGTTTGTTTAGATTGATTAAAATGTGGACCCCGGATGATTGATCTTACCGTATCACCTCCTTTAGTTGGCGTTTCTGTGAGTTTCAGGAACGAGTAATCTGCTGGGACGTTCTCGAACGCAATGCTGTTATTCTTGTGAGTGTATGTATGGTGAGGCGATCATAGACGTGTAAAGACGTACTCGCTGTGCCAATATGCTGATGCTGGAGAGGTCGACATTCTGTGTTCCATGGACTTGTACAGTTTCTTCTGAGTTCTTGAGGAGATAACATAAACTAACAGGATATTTCAGCTGATAGAGGAGCATCACAGGCAGCAAGCTTACCATTAGGGTCCGCGTCCCCTTTATCATTTAGCGGTGTATTGTCTGGAGAGTTGAAGAGAGGCTGAACGTGAAGCTTCGATGTCTCCGGCTTTCCAGCCAATTCACCAAGCTTCTGAGTCAGCTTCTTCTGGTTCTCGAGGTCGATATTCTGGTTGCGGAAGAACACGACACCTCGTTGGCTGACTGAGTGTCAAGGCCACAGTTATTATGCACCCCTGTTAAAGTCGTGTGCGGGTGCTTACTTATTATCGCCAGATCTTTCAAGAGTTTATCTGCATCCGGAGAGTTGATGAGATCGGTTAGCTGAACTTCAGGAAATTCGCGTCCGATAATTGTAGTGACTTCAAATGACTTGAATGTATCCAGACTTCCACTGTAAACGAGGGGCTCGCGTTTGAACTGAGTGGAGGTTCCATTCGTGTGGGAAGAGCCGTTAGTTGCTGCAGAGACCATGGTGTGCACGAGTTCGACGGAAACCCATGATAGAGGGTGTACTTATAGACGCAGCTGAAGCCCAGTGTAATGAATTAACAAGAAGACGGCATCGTGTTATCAGCCGATACACGAAGAGGCCGCAATAATAGCGTATGGCCATTCGCCACAGCCAAGATCCCGCGAGGTTTTCGGAGAGACTATTACTGGACAGACAAGCCGTGAGTGAGCATTATATTTTTAGACCAATAAAGTCGATGGGATTTAAACGGCTCTTAGTTGAACCTAAGGTTAGAGAACCTCCCGATGAGAATTATGGAATGTAATTCTCTATTCTATGCAACGAGGGGGATCCAGATCCTAATGTTAGGGAACATAGAACATGTCCTGTGATGGACTAGCTGAACAGATACCTTGGAGCTTGGAAAGCAAGGATTGTTATAACAGTATATGAGGAGCAGAGCCGGTATACGATATAAAGGATCCGAACAAATCAGTCAAGTGGTCAGACGGGGCCTCAGCCTATGAAGGCTCTGAAGGCTCGTGGTGGGTTGTGGCAAAGCAAGACAGTGACAAAAAGAGACACGCCGAAATAGTTACAAATATTATGTAATACATTTTCTCGGCAAGTACTGATTTTTCCAACCAACGAACGAGATGTTCCTACAGTACTGCCAAGAACTGAGAGCGCCTTTCTGGCCTGCCATCAGGTATCCCTGAATTGAAAAGTGCCTGCTTGTCGATTCCGAGTGAGCCAGATCATTAATGCGAGCCTCTAGGTACAGGATTCTAATAAACAGACTAATACATCCTACTTTCCGATTCAACTTAGAAAACCGCGTGCCTTGAAGTCATCAATAATGTCTTTCGCAGTATCCAATTTATTTCGACGAAATTCTATCCCTAGCACCGTTCGAGCTTTCGTTGAATCAAAACGCAGTCTATACGGGTAATCTTTGCCGTAGGTACCAAAAGGGATCACCAGTCCTGGAGTCTTGAGTTCGTTCACCGTGTCACCTATATCCGACTTCAGATAGGTTATTCACCAGAACTGCAAGCATACTTACACCAATCGAGCCAATTATATGGTTCCTTACTGAGCAGGAATCGCTGTCCGGCCGCTGCGGGTGTCTCGAGGGCTCGTACGTGAGCTTCCGCCATATCGCGGACGTCCGACCACTCCGATTGATATCCCGCACGTTCTTCTTCGGACTTTGTCTTTGAGATGACTCCCTCGTAGAACATGAACATGCTTGTGCCTAATTCTGCAGGAGTGCGAGCGTCGCTCAATGTCGGCCCGAAAACGTATGTCGGGCAAGTCGTCACGAGATCCCACGTGAGCGTGGGTTTGTTTTTCTGGACAAAGTCCCATACGGCTTTGGTTGGTTGGGTTAGTTGGGAGCATATTCGCAGCGCAAGTAACAGCATGCGCACCCTTTTCAGCTAATACTTTGGACGCGCGGTACTTCGCCATTTGGGCCGCGTGTATCCCTTTCGTGCGTACTTCGTTAATGCTACCATCATTCCAGCTACGCTCGTCGAATGTGCCTGTGTATGGCGTATTGATTACAGCCCCGGACGATGAGACGAATATTACGCGTTTCAGCTGTGGACCTCTAAACGTTTTTCAGCAAAGGTATGATGGAGCTGGCTGGAATAGTGAGGGATGTAACTAACGCGTTTCGAAGGGCGGACTGCAGTATTCCAAGAGCACCCTTCAAGGCCGGTTCAATTATCTCTACAATCCATTCTATTAGTCAGTAAATCTCGTTGGCGAATGCAACATACCGTTCGGCTCATTCGCTTCCAAGTGGACAGGAGAAGCAGGGTGCACTATTGCATCGACATCTTTAACAGCCTCGTCAAAAGCACCAGGCTTCTTCATGTCTGGAACCACCACAAATTGCAGTCTACCGTTATCAACGTCGTTCTTCAGCAAATTACGAAGGTAGTTGGATTTTGATTCGGTGCGGACGGTCCCGCGCACGGTAAATCCACGATCAAGGAGTGCTCGAACGATCCAAGCGGCGATGAATCCATTTGCACCGGTGACGAGTACCTTTGCTGGAGGCTTGATGGTTGGCATGTTGTTTATGACTGTGATAAGAGGTCCGAAGAAAGATGCGACGCAGTTATAAGACAATGCCCAGTCCGTTGTCTTTGCATTTTGGATCGTTATTCTAATCCCCTTCTGCCTTGGCGGAAAGGGCCAGGCGTCTTGGTGGTCTTAGTCTGGCCCGGAAGCAAATGCAAGGCTTAGGCTACTCTGACCTGAGTCAGTCGGTCGCGCTGCCAGGGTGCCTTTTGTCGTAAAGGATTGGGTGGATCCGTATAACCCCCTCATGTCAGATAAAACCGGTGACCAAATGGAGGCGAAAAGAATCAGGAGGAAACGCGATGAACCTGCATGTATGTATGTAAATGAGACCCTTGATTTCGGCGTAAGATTTTTTGCCCTTGCATCGTGGAAATGAAAGGCATGCGGGGTGACATTTATCTCGCACTTCAAGAGAAGGTGATCTTATCCCCTGTTGGTAAAAGATAGTGAAGGCTGTATGATGTGGATTAATATCGTTCGTTTGGCTCTTTGCACTCCGTCACGACCACCCTGAATTTACATATAAAAAGAAGCGGTGTTTAACAACCTCTGGATCCATCGTGATGATCGATCCACTCAGTGTTTCGGCCCGGGAGTCTGATGCATCGAACACGCGATTATTCCCCGATCAACGCCGTCAAGATGCAGTTGAGTAGTGCCTCATGGGCACGTTGATGGTATCAACACTGTTTGATGTGCCGGGGTGGGCTAGGCCGGGAAAAGCTCGTTACTCGGCCAAGGCCTTGGGTACATTGTTCACCTCCTCGAAAGAGTCTTGCCAGTGGTAATGGTTCACCCACGGTAGTAAAAGTCGATAATGCGGGATATAGGTCCAGCAGACAACAAAGCCAACTCATTGCATGCGTTAGATAGGAAACAGAAACACAGACCGCTGATCTCACAGAATAGATGTTGATACAAGCATGTAGCATAATATGCCATATCAGTCAATAACCATACCAGAACCACCATTACGGCGCATGCGTCCTCCGAAACTTCTACCAGGTCGACCTCGACCTCGGCCTCGACCTCTCCAGCTTCCGCGCCCCTCGTATTCTGCCGGGTCGACTCCAGGTGGTGCGGTTAGAATGTGAGCTCTTGGATCGTTAAGCAGCTCATCCGAACGCATTTTTCTACCCAGCAGCAAGTTAGCTCCTCACTCAACAACGTATGAAAGTAGTGAGACTCACGATCCACTAGGCGCCTCCGAAGCATCGTCCATCAGAACATCAACGGTCCCATCTATCGTCTTCCCGCCAAATCGTCCGCCGAGTGAGGTGCTGGCACTTCCAATAATGGACACGGACATGATATTGCCATCTGCTGATTTTTCGTGGAATCGGGCTACAGCACGTTTTGCATCCTCAGAATTCTTGTATTTGAGTCGTACGATTACTTTCTCGGCATCCTCAGGGCCATAAATGTATGCTTCGAGGATTGGTCCGCAACTTCCAAAGATTGCCTATGGAACATGAGCACGGCCACGAACACAAACGAACACTTTTGCGGTAATGTTACGTACCTCAACATCTGCCGCGGTGGTGCCATGCGCGAGGTTTTTCACTTGCACCACATTTGATCCAGGTGTACCCGCTCCTCTAATCCTCAAGTTTGCTCCCGCTGTCTGCCTAGAGTCGAATCCTATCGCCTGTCGCAGTGCCGACACCGCCCCACTAGCATCAACATGAGGTGTCCCTGAAGCATCAGAGAGGCGCGATCCGAGAGTTTTTCCAGGTCCAACGTATTTGTCATGTCTCCAAACAGTGTCTTTGTCGGCATTCGACTGACCCAGCCTTGATGATCGGTCCTATAATCGGCCATCCATGAAGGGCAGTTTGATCCGTAGAATGGGAACATCGGTGGAAAAATGAGGAGTTGAGCAGGTATTCCAATCTTAAAACGACAGACAACACGAACATAAGGCGCTGAACTAGCTCGCCCTCCACGGTTTCGCACTGGACCTAAGTCCCTGTTTGGAGTACCGGCATCAATGCGTTCTAGGAGGGAGGCCATTTTGTCTTTGCAAGGTTCAGGGAGATGGTTGTGAGTGGAAGTAAGTTGGGAAGAGGACGATGAGTCCAGCAACGGAATCTGGCTCTCACGGCTTCTCTTCACGTGACTTTCAGCCTGGTAACACCTCTGTGACAGACGCGACGTCACATCTTCACTCCACACCGCGACCACAACTAGAATGCCCAGATTGAACGCTCAGCTTGATAAGGCAGACATTCAGGACTCGAATTGCGGTATAGAAACTATCGGTAAAAATAAACTAGCTTAGCGGTATAGTGGCGCTAATGAGCTTTGAGCTTTCCCTTAGAAAATATTCCGGAAGACAGCATTGTACATGTTGCTGAAGACGATTCTCCGCCGTTAACCTTGTTTGTTTACCTTGTACGGAAGCTGATATATCCCGATCTGTCATATGAGGATACTCCGCGGCTTCTAGAGCTCTTTGTGCATATAGAAGCTATCCGCCTACGAGCTGCCGAACAAGCACAAGCCGCGTTAAAGTTGCAACAAAAGTTCATTGAGTCGCAAGAGCCGGGAGTCACATTGCTGAAAAAAGCGGATGAAAGGAAGCTCAGGGGTATCACAGATGAAGACTTAGATACATCTCTTCGACTTATCTTCCGGGAGGATATAATGCACAATCTTTGTCGTCTGGTATGTCCCTGCTACGAATATAGATCGCCTACATTCGAAATTTACATGCTCCGCAGCACATTCGCCATTTATGGACATCGGAAGAATCTCACACGATCTTGCGCTTCATGAAGAGGTACTTTCCGTCAAATTATGTCCGCGAAGGAGATCCTTTCGTAGATCAGTACTGGAAAGACGTCGTACATTTCGGTTTGACGCTTGACGAGCGTAAACGAGTGCATGTCGTTGGCGAGGAGATGAAGGGTTTCTTACTGGCAGCACGCGCATGGGATCTCGAACGTGAGAAATACTTCAATAGCCTAGGGTACGCTCTCGTCATAATGAGGCCTGGGCTAAGCTTGCGACTGACTGGATGTCTAGGATAGATGATGACATCGCCTTCGGAGAGAACGAGTTCATCTCCTACCCGAGAGATTTCAATGCCAAGTTCCACACTGTGGCTGACGAGAAGAGGATGCTGGAAAGTATCAAAATGTACGTGAAGAAGGTGGAAGACTCGGTAAACACGCTGGAGAAGATCTTTCCCAATTCAGGGAGTAATGTGAAATCTGCTGAAGCGATATTTCAATGGGAGGCGGAGGCGTTGGGGAGATAGAATCAATGAATACGGGCAGCTAGTAGAATTCTTAATTCAGATCGCGATGCCGGAGATGCGTGGTGGGTTTGTATCTGCACTAGACTAATTTGATATGCGACATCCTACAGAGGTACGCCCGAGAAGCAGGATTGACATTACCATCATTTTAAATGTTATTCATCCAGCTTCGGGCTTGGGTCTCTCCATGCGCTCCCACCTCTAGTGGAACGTACGCCGTTATACTTGTGGTTCACAAGTCAAATTGTCTTTGGTCAACCTGGAACTCCCGGAACACTTGTGCTATTTATTGTCCGAAGAATGGTATAGCACCCATTCTCCTGCTTGATCAAATACGTGGTTGGCCCTCTTATCATATCAACTCGAAGAGTGTTGGTCATTTCAGCAGACGCGAGGGTCTGAGACCACGTTCTGACATCTGTGTCATGTGGGATAACCTTATATCACCCGGTAGAACAAGCCTAAAGCCTCACTCTTGAGTAATAGTGATTACACTACATCAGGCTGATACAGGATTTCTCCATCTTCATCGGCAAACTTATATACAACAATCTGACTCATTTTGATTGGTTCACAAGCAGTAACATGAAGTTGCGGAGATAGAGATGCTGGCTTCACATATCAATCGTATTCATAAGCCTAATCTGAATGTAGGAAAGTGAAGCTGTGACATAACGCGACACGACGCGTCTCTTCGGGGGACGAGCGCTGATTGCTTACGTCATGCCATATGACTCTGAGCCTGCTTGTGGCAACTCGCTCATTTTCTTACGAAGTGCCGACCATCTGTAATCCGTATCGATGTCCTTGAGGCAAAGGAAATCTTTGTTTCGACGCGAAGATGAGCGATCTGGTCAAGAGGTTGAAAGCGCGGAGTCCCGAAATAGCTCGACAGAGTCTTTCGACGGGCTCAGGAGTGACGTTGCCACCGAAAAGGCTAAGGAGGAGTTGAGGAAGGTGAGTTGCATATATTCGAGCGCTCTTAGTATCTGATAACCCGTTCTCTCGCCATAAGGAGAGTTCTTTCTTCTCGTCCCGTAGATTCTTATTTCCTTTGGGTGTCCTGCGTTCGTGTATGTTCACCCTCTGTTTTTTTCAAGCTGACGTGATCTGCAGTCGGGACGGTGTTCGGCATTGCCCTCCTAACTCCATCCGTGCCTCTAGAGATGCCTGCTCAACTCAGGCTCCTTCTATCCCAGACAGACTTTAGCTCACTGCTTCAGGACGCTCTAACGAGTATCGACCTTGATTGGGGTCGCCTCGAGACCGAATGGGATGCATTCAAGGCACGCTTACCCGAGCCATGGAAACTTAACAACGATGGGCGTGAGTTCCAGGTCGGCGAGCGGCTGCGCGACCAAGGTCTAAGGGCAGAATACCCCGTTATACTCGTTCCCGGAGTTGTGTCAACAGGCTTAGAGTCATGGAGTACCTCAGCCGAATATCGAGGTTGGTTTAGGGAGAAGGTATGGGGTGGGATGCAGTATGTGTAACCTTCGTCGTGCTCTCAAGTTCTAATTAACTGTCATAAGTATGGTGGCCCAGGTGACTCTTAACAAAGAGAGGTGGATGAATGCCGTATTGCTAGACACTGAAACAGGGCTGGACCCACCTGGAGTGAAAGTCCGCGCCGCGCAAGGTATTATCATGTTATCATCTTTCCCTCCCATGATTCTGACAGACCCAATAGGAATCGATGCAGCATCCTCTTTCATCCAAGGTTACTGGATTTGGTCCAAGATTGTTGAGAACCTTGCCGTGGTTGGATATGATACGAACAATCTCGTGCTCGCAGCCTATGATTGGAGGCTATCCTACTGGAATCTGGAAGAACGAGACGGGTATTATTCGAGGCTGAAGTCTAGTATCGAGGAATACAGGTTAGTCGATCTTTATGCTAACGTATCGTCGTCATGATGCGGGGCTATGCTGGGAATAGGAATCGACATGGTAAGAAGGTCGTTTTGGTAGCACACTCCATGGGTAGTTCGGTAAGCTCGGTTCCACGGTACTGCTCTATTACAGTCTTTATGACGTTCCCTTGAGTCTAGGTCGTCTTGGTACTCGTTTCTTTCTCTTAGAGGAACATCCTTATTCATGACTCACATCCTCAGTACTTGTAAGTTTACTCAAGTTAGCAGTGCCCTGAACAATGCATAATGCAGGGGGGTAGCTTTAAATGGGTTGAATCACCCCAATTTGGCGGTGGTGGATCGACATGGGTTGAGGTTAGTACAGCTACTTCGTCTTCTTCTATTCTACTATAGCTGTGCTTCTAGGATCATATCGAGGCTTTCATCTCAATAGCGGGAGCGCATCTCGTAAGCGCTGTCTTTACTCACGTCCTTTTACATCATCTCTAACTCCAGAGTATAGGGTGTTGTAAGTACGTCTGAAACAGCACTCTGAATTACTTGACGCTTTTTCAGCCGAAAGCTATGACCGCCTTCCTCTCAGGCGAAATGAAGGATACGGTTGAACTAAACCCGATTGGAACTTATGGTGGGCTGTTTCTCTTAGCATCGCTCCTTGTTTCGAAGGTCTAATGCTTCTGCCACTTGCTCAGTGCTCGAGCGGTTCTTTTCGCGCAAGGAACGTGCGAAGCTCTTCCGCAGCTGGGCAGGTAGTGCGAGTATGTGGATTAAGGTGGGACTATTGGATTGTAAATCATAGTCATTTCAATTCTTACTTTGTCGTTTGCAATGCGTCGCAGGGTGGCGACGCCATCTGGGGAAACCATACGCACGCACCGGATGACCCAGACACTCCCAATCGTACTGCCTCACATGGGAACTTCCTCTCTTTCCGTCCAGCAGAGCTACTCACTGATCGAAAGGGTCCGGCTGTGCATGAAGACGACGGTAGCAACGGTAATGGAGCGAAGACAGTGATGCCAGCTGAAACGGCGAATATGACAGCGGAGGAGGCAGGGACATGGATATTAGAACATACACCTGTCAGCTTCCAGGTATGAGAACAAGTTCTTCCTGACGCCTCTTTGCACCGACAATAGAAGACGAGGACACTGACAATACTTTCGTAGAAAATGATGGAGAGAAACTATTCTTGTGGGATAGAGCGCGACGAGTCCCAACTGAAGAAGAACGATGACGATCCAAGGAAGTGGAGTAATCCGCTTGAATCAAGGTGGGTTCTAGGCCATATTGGGGATACGTTTTTCGTTGTGACTCTGCGCGTCATTTGGTATCCGTGTATGCCTATGCATCTAGGCTACCGAATGCGCCGTCAATGAAGATTTACTGCGTATATGGCCACGGAAAAGAAACCGAGGTTTGTATCAGCCCTCTTATGACCAAATACCACTCGTCAATATGTTTTCTGCAGCGGTCGTATTGGTATGCCCGAGGTGAATACGAGTACGATGGGTCTCAGTCTTCCGACTCGTCGAATGCCATATGCATCGACACTGATGCCGTGAACTGTACGAGCCCCAACGTGGTCGGAGCTCCTGGGCTGGGGATCCCATTGTCAAGAAAGAACTGGATTGACTTTGAAGTGACGGATGAGAACACTTATCCGAAGGTATGCTCAAATTATGTTATTTACTGGGTGATACATTTGGTTGACACCGGCAATTCTTTCACACAACCTTCATTGCTTTGCTTCTTTAGACGAAGAACGGCGTTCGGCTGGGTGAAGGAGACGGGACCGTCAGCCTTTTGAGTTTGGGTGCGATGTGTGCAGAAGGTTGGAAGCGCAAAAGGTGGAATCCAGGTGGTATTCGCGTCATTACTGCCGAGGTTGGCTTTCTTTCTTCGCATTTTATTCGTCAAAACTAGCAACTGAATAGCGTGCTTTGTCGACTTTCCTTCTCCACATCGAAGCTTCCGCACCTTCCCACACCCTCGATTCCTCGAGGCGGGGCCAATACTAGCGACCACGTTGACATCCTTGGTTCAACGGGTCTCAATGAGCTAATCGTCAAGGTTGCGACTGGGGCCAGGGATGAGATACAAGACGTCTTTGTGAGTCGGATCAGGGAGTATGCGCAAAGGGTCCAGTGGGACTGATAGGGTATGGTAACCGGTATCGCGATTGCACCATCGGGTCCATTGGTTCCGGCGCGTTAGAGCATGACGGCTAGGAAGGCTACGTGTACTTTTCCACTATTTAGAATTTTAGAGCTTTTATCACCATGAAGTCCACTCGGTCAGGGGAATTTATATCTCCGATCTAACAACATTATACACTATTTCAGAGATCGACAGTACTGAGCCGTCCATCGTCACGTCACCGCTGGGAGAAGATATACATCAGCCGAAGATGGGATCAGACCAGCGATTCTTTTTCCTCACCATCATGTCTGCTGGTTACTGCCTACGGGGTGGGTTTTCTGTCTATTGCCTCAGACTCCGTCTGACCGTAATATAACGTAGTTATACGCGTCGAAGACTTGCGATGGAAGCATGCTTTATATCGCAAGGAGCCCGACCTTTATGTGGAAGTGAAGGTCGGTGATGACGTGCGACGAACACGGACAATTCGGAAATGTCTAAACCCTGTCTGGGATGAGGTTCTCTTGCTGTGCGTGATTCACATTCTTTGTACTGGATGCGTTATTCATTGTATTCACTCAGCCCTTCCATGAACGAATATGCGATATTAAGAATTCAAGCCAAGCATGATTCAACACTGTTGAGGGATCGTTGTATTGGTGCTGTCGAGGTGTCACTTGTTGATTTGTTAACAAGATGCCCTTGTGGAGAAGGTAATTGAATTATAAATTCGCTGTTTGTGCTGACTTGCTTACCATGATTGTGTTTGGAAAGGTACTCTTGACCTGTTGTCGTCTAAAAATGTAACATCGATAGGACGTATCGTCTTGCAGCTTGTACCCGTTGATGAGATGGCGGGCGCTGACGCTAGCATTAAAGCGGTCTTGGAGGACGTGCAAGCTGGCAAGATCATGCACTCAGCGAGGATCGCGGACATCACTCAAACAACTATGGACCGAGTGGACCATTTGACCGATCAGGACAGTCTATACGGTGCCATTGGGAACTTGATGTCGAAGCTGGAGGTATTTGGAAGCGTTATTGATGCCTTGTCGGAAGTAAGTTTTGGTTCTTCGTCACCAACGGAGTCTTCTTATGATGTTATTTAGATACATCCATTCCTCACCGTAACTTGGACATTGACCTCGGCATTGTACAAGGTACGCTGACTCCGCGCACATCCTTGGTGAACAGTCTCCCATGATGTGCCGTTTAGGTTGTGGAGAATGTATTTCAAACTCATCTGAAGATCATCGGTCTTGTCCGTGCCATGAATGACGCTTTCTCCTTCGTTGCTGAGGCTGAATCACTTCCGGAAAAAGCAAAAAGCCTACAATGTCCAATCATCGGACTTCTTAAACAAATAATCGAATGCTGTCTCTTCGTTCACAAATATACAACACAGAGCTTCTTCAGTGAGTCCCCCTGCTAGACCTTTTGCTATCCAGATAGTAATCGCCTCCAGGACAAATGGTTGACATAAGCAGTGGCGAAAAAATTGAAGAGTTTGAAAAAGTGCTGAGTGACTTCAGGCGGCAGATTGATTCCGGTGCAATTCTCCATACAACGTTTATCTCGATGAGGACGTCGCAAGGAATCAATGAACTTCGTTTGTACTGTCCCTTCGATTTCGCTTTTAATTTTGGCTCATCGGCATTATTCAGTCCTGCGAGAAAGGTTGAACCCGACATTGTGTGATGGTTTCGATCGTCCAATCTGTCTTCCAGAAACACGAACCGAAGTCAGGGACCAGATCATCGAATGGATTTTTTCAGATACAGCCCAGAATATCTTTTGGCTATATGGTGTCGCGGGATCTGGAAAAAGTACCATCAGCATGACAATAGCAAATCATCTCCGAGAAATGTCGCGGCTTGGGGCGCTTCTTTTCTTCGAGAGGGGGAAGAGCGAGCCATCATCAGTCATCAGGGCTATCGCGTATCAGCTAGCACTGTATGACTCCTCCATCGGATCGAAAATTCTCGCCGAGACAGAGAACGACAAGAGCATTTCAACGGCACCTTCTGCGTTTCAGTTTAACAGATTACTCCTACCGATTCTTGGTGATCCAACAGCCACGCCCGGACCGGTTGTTATCATCCTCGATGCCTTGGATGAATGCGGGACGCCAGAGACACGCCGCAGTCTAATGCAGATTTTCCGAAGGGAATTCGTAAAGTTGCCCAACACGTTCAGGTTGTTGATCACTAGCCGACAGGAACCTGACATCGATAAAGTTCTTTCCTCTATGCCAGCGACAGTATACACGATGGAACTGGACTGTACGTCAATCGCTAGCCAGATGGACGTTCTGTCCTTCCTACGGTTTGAAATGCACAATGCCGTCAGGGAGGAGGTGCAAATCCCGGCCGATTGGAAGTGGGAGGAGAGCATCGCCTGTCTTGGCAGAGCTGCAGGGGGTTTGTTCATCTGGGCATCGACGGCGGTGAAAATGGTCAGGAATAGCGACAGCCCTTTCTATCAGCTGGACTGTCTGGTATCCGACTCAAACTCCCTTACGAGCTTTGCGCTGAGTGATTTGTACTCAACAGTCCTCCGTAGTTCAGGAATCACGTGGGATAGTAAGCGCTCAAGGGAGCGCTTTGTGAAAGTTATGGCGTTGCTCCTTCTGAGCAGGACCCCGCTTTCAAACGAGGTGGTCGACGGCATTCTCGACATCCCGCCCCAGGAAACCTCATTTCTGATATTATCGAAGCTTCGCAGCTTACTCGCTTTCACAACCGGTGGACCTATTAGCTTATACCACGCGTCCTTCTCGGAATATCTCACTTCGCCGGAACGCTCGACCGACCCATGGTTTATCGATATTCCTACGGCAAAGCTTTTCATTGCTGACAGATGCTTCTCCGTCATGAGCGACCTTTTACGCTTCAACATTTGCGACTTGAAATCATCCTTCATCTTCAACAATGATATTCCAGGATTCGCGGACCGCGTTAAGGCTTGCGTGCCATCGCATTTGGAATATGCGTGTCTTAATTGGGTACATCATCTTATCGAGCTTCCTCATTCACCTGGCCTACTTGACAAGCTCTCGCAATTCGCACATCGACAACTCCTTTTCTGGTTCGAGGTGCTTAGCTTCTGCAAAGTGCTCGCGCGCGTCGCTCCTCGTGCACTGCTCGACGCTGCCCTCTGGGTCGAGGTGAGTCCCAGATCTGCTCTCGTCACATTCGGGTGTCTTACCGCCATATAGACTTACAGTAAAGACACTGCGTCGTTTCTGCGGGATGCCAGCAAGCTTGTCAGCTCATTTGCCCTGCCCATTGCACAAAGCACACCGCATATCTATGTATCTATGCTGCCTCTCTCGAAAAGCGACTCTCAAGTTGCCGTTCACTATTTGCGACTATTATCTTCTATGGTGAAAGTGCAGAGGATAGGCGTCAAGAGACCACCCATGTACTTGAGAGTACTAGAGGGGCATTCTGACAAAGTTCGAGCTGTAGCGGTTGCGCCGAATGGGAGGCGCCTCGTCTCCGCCTCCGAGGATCAGACGATCAGAGTCTGGAACCTAGATAGCTGGGAGGAGGATCTAGTCTTGCCCTTGACGTCTCCCGGTGATATCGTCTTATCCGTCGACTTTTCGCCTGACGGGACGCGCCTTGTGTCGGGCTCTGTGAATGGCATAGTCAGAGTCTGGGACTCCCAGAGTGGGGAAGATATTTTTGGTCCCCTTGTCGCCCATAAAAGAGGCATTTTCTCCGTCGCTTTCTCTCCAGACGGGACGATGATTGCTTCAGCATCTGCAGACCAAACTATTATTATTTGGGACGCTGCGGAAGGAAAACCCGTTTCAAATCCGTTTACTGGTCACATCGGAGATGTTAACTCTGTCGCCTTTTCACCGGATAGTACACAATTAGTTTCGGGCTCGGATGATAAGACCATTATGGTTTGGGACGTCCGCAGTGGAAAGCCTGTTTTCAAACCTCTTGAGGGTCATCTTGAACGAGTTTACTCTGTCGCATTCTCCCCGGAGGGCGATCGGGTTGTCTCCGGTTCGAATGACAAGACAGTCAGGATATGGGATGTGCAGAATGGAAGAAGCCTTTCCACTTTTCCAGCACTTCAAGGTGTTTCATCAGTGGCGTTCTCCCCATGCGGCACTCACATAGTTTCTGGACACTGGGACGCGAGAGTTGTGGTTTGGTGCGCACAAAGTGGCCAAATCGTGTCAGATTCTCTAAAGGGTCACTCTGGCGCAATCTCGTCTGTTGCATGGTCGCGTGACGGAAGATATATTATCTCGGGTTCTTTCGATAGGACCGTTATGCTCTGGGATACTACCAGTGGGACGAGCAACTTACCGATAATCCCGGGCCATGGAGATGCTATTAGGTCTGTTGCGTTCTCGATTGATGGAAATCGCGTCGCATCTTCTTCCGACGACGGAGCGGTTATCATCCGGGATTCAAGGAGTGGAGAAATTACCACAGGACCCCTTCTGGGCCATTCTGGAACAGTCTTCTGTGTCGCATTCTCACCGGACGACTCACGACTCGTCTCAGGGTCGAATGATATTAGAGTTTGGGATACCAAGACCGGCGTACTCGCTTTCGATCCTTTAGAAGGACATGAGCGTCATGTTTTCTGCATTGCCGTATCGCCAGACGGAGGGAAGCTTGCCTCCGGATCTTTTGATAAGACAATTAGAGTATGGGACCTCACGACTGGCAAACCGATCACTGAGCGGTTAAGCGGTCACTCGGGCACTATTTTCGCTGTTGCTTTCTCACCCACCGGCGAACTGCTTGCGTCAGGATCAGCCGACGCGACCATTAGGATCTGGGACACAGAAACATGGGAAGGCATTTCTGACCCTTTATCAAGTCATACCGATATCGTTTCATCCCTGTGCTTTTCACTGGACGGGGCGCGAATTGCCGCTGGTTGCGGTGACGGATCCATTATCATTTGGGACACCGCGAGTCGCGAAATGATCGGCGAGCCATTCAAGGGACACACGGGCTCCGTCTCGTCTCTCATTTTTTCGCTAGACGGAAAGCTTCTCGTGTCCGGTTCTTGGGACAATACGATACGAGTCTGGGACGCAGGAAATGGACAGAATGTCTGCGAACCTCTCTGTGGACACATAGATTTTATCATGTCTCTTTCCTTATCCCCCGACGGTTCACGTCTCGTTTCAGGCTCCGCCGATAATATGATCAGGGCTTGGGACGTTTCAGACATTCTCCGCCCCCTGGAGAAGACAGACGATAATCTCGAAAGTGCGCCACCATCCTGCGATAGCAAGCGTTGTGAGTGGATTATGGGTGATAATGGGTGGTTATTATGCGGACGTGAGCGACGAGAATTGCTTATGTGGATCCCGCCCGATCTTCGTCGAATGCTATGGAGTCCTCGAACCACGACCGTTTGGAACTGTAGTTTTTCGACGAAGCTTGACTTTACCGGTGCGGCCCTTGGTGAGAGGTGGATGGAGTGCTATGCACCTCGTTGATAGAGCGACGATAGGTGAGTTTTGAATCAGTAGATAAGAGTGGGGATGCCTATCTATAGGATTGGGACAAGCAAATCAACCCACGCTTTGATGATGCACTGGTCTTATGCTCCTCAGCGCTCACCTCAGTCGGGTGGTCGCAAGAGCGTCTTCTTGATTGGTCTACTGCAAATTCTGTAATCGACTAGAACGGAAAAATATCCCCAGGAAATAGCGTGCGAGTATCGGCTAATCGCACCACATTGATCGTCTCTACTAAGTGCTTCTGATCAGCTTTGGTTTTGCACTCAACTTACAGTATTAATGCTCGCACTGCGAGGACGTTGCTCAGATCAGTAATTCCACAACATGAACGCATGCACACTCCGAAATAGCTGTTTCTGCTTCAGACAAGGAGCGAAACAGTTGTAAATCGAATATCAATGTGACGTAGTTGGCGTCTACCCCATTTATTCGTCTTTCTCAGATGCATGCTAAGCTCATAGCAGTCCATAATGCACACCAGATACTAGGGATCTTATTTTTCTTGTCCTATTCAGACCTCGAGTCGACGTATCGTATCTTACTTCTTTGCTGCAGCGTCTATTGATACCATCATTCTTCTTTCTACAATAGGACAAAAAGCGGAGATGGGCACAGGGCACGAGGTAGCTCTTCCCCGCCGACCACGATGTCCATAAGGTACTATGAACTGCGGGGTTCGTCTTTCAATGCCGTACATCGGATGACTGACTGATGTTGATTCTGCACGCAGTCGTACGTCTTGAGGGACTCCGATGGGGAGATCGGCTCCATCGCAAACTCCCTTATCTTTATGTGAAAGCGAAGCTTGGCGATATTGTTCACAAAACGAGGATAATCAGGAAGAGTTCATCTCCCGTATGGGATGAGGCGTTCAACTTGTAAGTAACTATCGTCTCTGTAGCGATACCTAACACAACACAACACACCAGTTCTCCCTCAGACGAGTCTGAGATCCTTCAGATCAAAGTCAAGCACAGCTCACACTTGCTATCAGAGCCAACTGTGGGTTTACTTGAAATCAGATTCATCGACATCCTGGAGAGATGCGCTAACGGCGAAGGTAATCGGACAAATGATCTTTTGCGCGCAAGTTTCCTGACATCCATGTCTAGCCACGTTTGATATCTACTCATCATCACCGCAATCACCATCAGCTGTGGGCAGTATAGTTTTGGATGTCCAGAACAAAGATCTGATAACGGCGGCGGGCGACGCAATCGGGGCCGCTGGAGACGACGTAAAGCAACGAGGGATCGCAAAGTCGGAAGGAGTGATGGCTACAATGCAATCTGTTTCGGACGGGGTGGCTCTGGCAAGCAATCAGGACGACCTGTACCATGCCATTGGTGATCTGCTGTCGAAGCTGCAATGTTTCAAGGATTTCATGGACGCCATATCTGGAGTGAGTACCAAAATGCCGTCAAGTTGATCCCTTGTTCACTCTATATAGATACACCCGTACCTGACCATCGCATGGACGGCGGCCTCAGCTTTATTCACGGTGCGTGATCCCAGTAGCTCCGGATGAAGGGCATGCATCAACGGTATTATTTGGGCTGTACAAAGCGTGTACGATAAAGATAAGAGGATCCTGGGTCTTGTTCGCACCATGGACGAAGCTTTCAGTTTCGTCCGTGACGTCCAGACACTCCAAGACAAAATCGGCGTCCTCCAAGAATCGATAGATGCGCTCTTGAAGCAGACGGTCGAGTGTTGTTTCTTCATCAGCCACTATGCGAAACATGGATTCATCGGTAAGTCCGTATTTCGAATGATTGCCCCCGCCTATCAACAGATTTACGTAGGTCGTACACTTGATACCAATGCCGGCGAGACGATCGGCAACTTTGAACAAGCATTAGTCGCGTTGAAGAACAGAATCAATACTGGAATAGGACTCCACACGGCTTTCGTCTCTTCGCGAGCATCTCAGAAGATTGACGAGCTATGTTCGCGCGCTTCCCTCGGATATTAAATGAGAACTAATCTGTGTCACAGGGATAAAGGCACGTCTCAACCCGAGTTCGTTTGAAGCGGGAGATCGCCCACAGTGCCTTCCCGGGACTCGCAAGGAGATAATTGATGAGGTTATCGAATGGGTATTATCGGAGACCGACCAGAACATCTTCTGGATGTATGGCGTTGCGGGCTCCGGGAAGAGCACCGTGAGTTCGACAATCGCAGAATACCTCCGAGGAGTATCGCGCCTCGGCGGATTTCTGTTCTTTGATAGAGGGAAGAGTGACCCGCTGTCTGTCATCCGGACGATCGCATACAAGCTGGCTTTGTTCGACTCCTCGATCGGATCGGATATTGCCTCTGCAATCGAAAACGACAAAGACATTGCGTCAGCGCCTTTAGATCACCAGTTTAAGGTACTCCTTGAGCCGTTGTACACCGGTGCAGAATCTATTCCTGGACCCATTGTTGTTGTGCTGGATGCCCTTGACGAGTGCGGCACGCCTGAGGAGCGAGGACGTTTGTTGGAGCTCCTCCGGAGGAAATTCAACAAGTTGTCAAGTGTCTTCCGTTTCCTCATCACAAGCCGACGGGAGTCGGACATTGACCAGCTTCTTTCATCACACGCGACACATGTTCGCGCAGTAGAGCTCGACTACCGCTCGGCGAATAGTCGGAAAGATGTCCATGCTTTCCTTTCCACCGAGATGGACAACACTGTTCGGCGGCGGGTGGAGATTCCAGTCGACTGGCCGTGGGACAGCAACATGACGGCACTTGGAGACGCTGCTAACGGGCTATTCGTTTGGGCGTCGATCGCAGTGAAGATGGTCAGGAATAGCAACAATCCCTTCTTTCAACTCAAACGCCTCGTCGACGATTCACGGTCACTCTCCCGGTTTGGTCTAGATGAACTATACGCGCTCGTGCTCCGGAACGCAGAAAGCAATTGGGAAGACGAAATATCGAGGGACCGGTTCGGAAAGGTCCTGATGATTGTCCTGTTAAGCAAGGTTCCGGTCTCAGTCGAAACCATTGACGGTATTCTAGGCTGGGAGCCCCATGAGACGTCCCGCCTTGTATTGTCTACGCTTCGCAGTTTGATCGCATATACTCCAGGAGGTACCGTTGCCCTCTTCCATACTTCCTTCTTCGATTACCTCCTGTCACCTGAGCGTAGAAAGGATCCGTGGTGGATCGATATTCCGTCAGCGAAGGTCTTCTTTGTCGAACACTGTTTTTCCGTCATGGCTGGACTCCTGCGTTTTAATATCTGTAGTCTGAAGTCGTCTTTCGTTCGCAATGACGATGTCCCAGGACTTGCCGACCGTGTCAAGAAAGATATCCCATCGCACTTGCAATACGCATGCCTGCACTGGTCACGGCATCTTCTCGAGATCCCTTATTCTACCGGGGTGACCGACTTGCTGCTGGAGTTTGCATATCAACGTCTTCTATTCTGGTTCGAGGTGCTCAGTCTCGTCAAAGAATTTCATCGTACTAGTCGTGCGCTTCTCGACGCCGCTAAATGGAGTGAGGTGCGCTTCTCTGCACGTGCGATTTGCATCTGGTATCTGACCATCTAGTAGCCGCACACAGCCGACATCGCATCCTTCTTACAGGACGCTAGCGGTCTTGCGAGCACGTTTGTGACTGCGATCGTGATCAGCGCCCCGCACGTCTATACCTCGATGATCCCACTCATGACAGATGCCTCGCAGGTTGCCGAACATTACGCGACGTACTTTTCGTCAACAGTGCATGTGGAGCGGCGAGGGATCAGAAGAGCTCCGATGTATCTGAAGACCCTGGATGGACATTCTGATATTGTCCGCTGTGTCGCATTCTCACCAACCGGAGAGCGGATCGCGTCGGCCTCTGATGACGAGACTATACGTATTTGGGACATCGAGAGCGGAGCAGTGATCTGCATTCTGACCGGTCACTCGGCCCAAGTTATGTCCATAAGTTTTTCACACGACGGCAAACGAATCGTGTCGGGCTCTTGGGACGGTACTCTGAGAATATTGGATGCTGAGAATGGGGACCTGCTTCTCGGTCCTCTGGAAGGTCACGAGAAAGGCATCCACTCTGTTGCATTTTCACCGAGTAGGAATAGGATCGCATCGGGATCGAGCGACGGTACCATCATTGTCTGGGATGCCACGGGTGGAAAACCCATCACGGCCCCTTTCACTGGGCATGCAGATCGAGTTTTGTCCGTTGCATTTTCCTTTGACGGCATGCGACTGATCTCAGGCTCGAAGGACAGGACAATTATCATATGGGACGTGGAAAGTGGAAGGCCTGTCCTCGATCCTCTCAAGGGCCATTCTAGCTGGGTTTGGTCCGTCGCGTTCTCTCCGAATGGCAAGCATGTCGTCTCCGGTTCTAGCGATCAGACTGTCAAGATTTGGGAAGTGGCAACTGGGAATGTTATTTCTACATTGTCTGGACATTCGTCACTAGTCATGTCTGTTGCATATTCTCCATGTGGCAGTCACATCGTTTCCGGATCTATGGACAACACAATCATGATATGAGATGCGAAAAGTGGACAGGTTGCTTCTGGTCCTTTCAAGGGACACTCGAGCGTAGTTTGTTCTGTCGCACGGTCGCGCGACGGAAGATACATCGCTTCGGGTTCTCATGATAAGACGGTGAGGATCTGGGATGCCACCGCCCGAGTGGACGAGTCGGAACAATTCTCGGGACATACAGCTGCTATCATGCGTGTCGTATATTCGCCGGACGCGAGCCGAATTGCATCTGCTTCTATGGACAAGTCGATCATAGTTTGGGATGCCGAGAATGGGGATGTTGTATTGGGGCCTCTCCTAGGACACAGAGATGAAGTCAATTGTGTAGTTTTCTCGTTGGACGGGTCGCGACTCATCTCGGGATCAGACGATCAAACGATCAGGGTTTGGAATGCCGAAACTGGTGCGATGATTTTCGACCCTTTGGAAGGTCACACCAGCTCGATTTGGTGCATCGCTTTGTCACCAGACGGTTCGAAGTTTGCCTCTGGTTCTTCCGATAAGACGATTAGAATATGGGATCTGGAGACCGGAACGCTTGTCGCTGGTCCGTTATATGGACATTCGGGTACCGTCTCCTCACTGGCGTTCTCGCCCAATGGCAAACTGCTTGCATCAGGTTCAAGCGACAAGACGATTATGCTTTGGGACACGGAAATGTGGGAATGCGTATACGAACCTTTGACTGGGCACACTGAGTACATTAATTCGGTGTGCTTCTCGCCAGACGGAACACGGATGGCTTCTGCCTCATCGGACGCAACTATAATTATTTGGGACGTGGCGAGTCGACAGATGATCGGCGATCCATTGATGGGGCATGTGTACTCTGTCAATTCTGTCATTTTCTCGATTGATGGAAATCACGTCTTTTCGGGATCTGCGGACAACACGATACGAATATGGAATGTGGAAAGCCGAAACGTCTGCGAAATCCTCGAAGGTCTTACGAGCTCCGTTGCGTCGCTTGCCTTGTCCCCCGACGGTTCGCGACTCGTGTCGGGTTCTTACGACAATACCATTAGAACGTGGGATGTATCTGACCTCCTCCATCTACCGAACGAGCCGGACGACCTCGCACTCGTCTCTTCGCATCGAAGCAAGGATGTGGTGGACTGGGTCTTGGGCGACGGTGGATGGACCCTACCTGGACATGACCGACACGAGTTGCTCCTGTGGATCCCTCCAGACCTTCGAATGACACTCTGGCGACCTCGAAACACCGGCGTTTTTAGTTGCGAGTTCTCGACGAGGCTTGATTTCACAGGTGCGGTTCTGGGTGAGCAATGGGCGGAGTGCTTCGCACCACGTTCGTCTGGCGGGTAGAACTTGGATTCTCTTTTGTGCTTATGGATGTTGTACGGAGTCAATTTCTCGCGTTATGGACAACACTGGTACTCTTCTTTTCGCTTTGGACGGATTGTTGTTTTCTTAGCAGTGCTTGGAATCAGAAGCGATGCATTAATGAATTGTGGCTACATCAGACCTTGTATGTATGGACATCCACAATGTAGTGGTACGTACTGTACACAGCATGATTGATACATTTTAGACGAATACTTCTATTATTTCCTTGTAATTAGAGTTATGAAATCTTACCTAGAGCCAGTGAGCAAATTGTGAAAGGTGCACATTACTATGCATATCAATCTGCTTCTCCGGCCACCAATATCTTCCTCCAGCAAAGCCTAGAATTCAATGTAACAACTCATTTATCGTACTCTACAATACTATATACTATACAGTATAAGATTCTAGTTTCCTTCTGTCACTTTGCAAGCAGAACAAGAACTTGTTTTATGATACGATGTGATGAGGTGAGAGAACCAATCAAGAACCTTCACTTTCTATTGTAACTACAGTCTTTTTCTCGTGATATGTGTGATAAATACCTCTACCATTACGTTTCTGTAAGTCCCAATATTGCATTTTGATATTCTTGAAAACATAGAGTTGTATATCAAGAGAATTGAGTTGACAATGCAACATCAATATAGTATGCCATATATATGAGATAAATAATGCAGGGCCAGACAAGGGAAGGAATAGTACATGCAAGAGAATGGTGAGAAGAACATAAGGCAAATGAGAGAGGGACAGAGGATAGATGTGATTTATATCTGTCTTCTATGCTACTTTAGGCACCTTAAGCTTGTGATGTCCCAAGTCATTTTATTTCTCACCTAAAGGATCACTACTCCCTAGTTGACAGATAAACTGCCAAGTCAGACAGTGGAAGGGACCTCTCTCTCTAGAAATACCTTGTAAGCTAGCTAAAAGTGCCTGTGCATTACTTGACTGAAGGTGATAGTGGTGATGGTGGTGGTGATAGTAGGAGTCTTTTAGCATTGGTAACCTGGAGTGTGAAGTAATGTGATTTCCAGATCCCAATATCTATTATAATCTATAAAGTATAGAGTTATTTCAAAGTGCTATTACAATTTGGTGAAGGCATCTTACTATTGCTATTATCTGTAGCTCTGCCAGTTTAATAGGTTGTTATAATAGAATTCATTTTTCACTTTAGATGTCTGTGCATTTATTATTGTATAGAATAGATCAGTCTCAGATAGACTAGTGAGATAATAGGACTTATCTAAACCTTTCATCGGGTAATAGAGCTCTGTAACAGATCAGACATTCTAAATAAGATATACCAGATCTGCTATCCACCTAGATATAAATAGAGATCTAAACACCAAAATAGGATAAGGCACAATTAGCACCAATCTAGCCAAGATGGAAGTTGTATGCAGTTGGCCAGTCTTAGTAAACAAGAAGCAGTTATAGGAGATCCTCAGTTTCAAAAACTGGCTATGACATTTTATTAAGAACTACAGTTAAATTATCAAGCCTCTAACTCAGCTAACAGGTAAGGCAGAGTGGGAGTGAGGAAAGGAGCAATAGGAGGCCCCAAATATACTTAAGGAATGTCTATGCTCTACACCAGTATTGGCAATCCTACAAGATGACTCGCCTTTCTGCATAAAAGCTGATATCTCAGACTTTGCGACAGAAGTGGTCCTCTCCTAACAACAAGATAACAGTTAATAGAAACTAATAGCCTACCATTCTTTGTCAATAACTCTAGCTGAGTAGAACTACAAGATCTATGACAAGGAGATACTAGCTATTATCCTGACATTGAGAGAGTGGAGGCAGTATCTACTGGAAGCCAAGTATTATTTCAAAGTCTGGTCAGATCATATCAATTTAATCTACTTTCGAGTATCACAGAAGTTGAAGGATTAATAGGTATACTAGAGACTAGAGCTGGCAGATTATGGTTTTCTTCTAGTACATAAGCCAAGAAAGTTAATAGGCAAGACAGACCAACTATCATAAAGAGCTGACTATGACCAGGGTAAGCATAACAATAAAGATCTCATCTTTCTAAAGGAGAAATAGCTAGTAAGAGTAACAGTTCAGGCAGCAATAGGAGTACTGGTAGAAAAGGTGAGAGAGGCACAAGGTGGTCTAGAAGAAGAGGGAATACTAAGTGGGGTAAAGTTTAAGGCAGGATTATGGCAGAAGGGTGGCAGGATGGTCTTATTTGAGAAAGTAAGAGAGGAAATAATTCAGAAGATGCATGATTCACTATTAGTAGTGCACTCAGGTACATCTAAGACAGTGAAGCTAGTTCAACAAGAATTCTGGTAGCTAAGCATATTCAAGGACATATATACATATGTGCAGAGATGTGATCACTATTACAGTGTTTTTCATAAGTCCTGTGACACGTGCCTTTTGTGTAATTTTTGACTTGCGTGCCTCAAATGGCTGAAAATGAACAAAATGGCCATTTTCTCAGTCAATACAGCACATAGAGACATGATATGTCCATGTAAAAATACTACTCAAAAAGCCGATTCTGCACATGTAAAAAAGTCTAAGAAATGTCGAGTGTGTGCAATAGAATAGTGATGACAACATCGACAAAGCTATGACCCACCTCCTCCTTCACGGAATGCAAAAATTACAGCTCATCCAATATCGCACGTAAAAATCTAGTTTAAGCACAATAAATTGGGCCTACCCAGTGTCCATCTATGTCCAACTTTTTGTGGCCTCTTATTGTGTTGTTCATAATTGAGCTCCATGGTCTTCCTTTATGCCTGCTGACAGAAATCTTCCCTGCAGTATTGCACTTCTTATAACTCGCATATTCTAATACCAAAAAATACAATTCTTCTCGGTAAATTCATGTGCTAATGATAGCTTTCAGACAAGGTATAGATTGAGATGAGCCAACTGGGTGTATTGTTGAAATACATGTGTCTACTCGATGTTACAGTGACGTATGTATTTACTGCAGGTGACCATTCCAGAAGTCGCAACTCTTTCTCTGACCATCACTCACTCCCGAAGCTAAGCCTGTCCACACCATCAACATCTCCTTTGCCTTTCGAGCTGGAATGGTCCCAGAATGTGTCAAAGAACCAGCAGCAGCAGATGAGCCAAACACAGTTCACGGTGCCTCCTATCGCTCGATGGAGCTAGAGTGTGCAGCGTGCGCATACCCACACAGCTTCTCTAGTGGCCCAAATTAGCTCGTTCAATGCACCAGATGGAAATCCCGGTGCTCCCCTGACTCTCACAGTGTGAAGATGCAGCTCTTCAATCTCCTCTCCCAGTGTCCTCACATGCTCGCACACTCTCAATTTTGCCCAGTCTGCTTCGCAATTATCTCAGACATAAAACATGCCTCCGCCTCCTAACCTACATGCATGTAGTATTACACTCACGGGAACGGAGCGACAACTGAAACGTGGTGACGAGGATTACTTCAAGAGGCCTGAGAGTCTGCTTATTAGTTCAGCTGCAAATGCTGCTTGCAGATGAGGCAGAGGCTGCAGCGGCACAGGAGTGAGATCCTGTGGTGCGATAGCAGTGCCAAGCTGGATTGTCCAAAACAATTTTGCAGCAATAGCAGTCGTTATCTGCTGAGGAGCAGAATTACTGAGACAATCTGGCAAAGCAGCAAAAGAAGGAGCATGAGAAGATGTATCCTTGGTACATCATCGGCCTACGTGTTCCGAAAAGAAGAAGAGAAATGAAGGTGAGGAGTCAGAGGATGACGGGAGGGCGAGGAGAGAGAAAGAAGGGAAGAAAGAGAGGAGGGAATGTACAAAGTTGTCCAGTCGTGTTCGAAACAGCTCTGCGTGCTCAGTGGCTAGCATAGTGAGCACAACTAGCATGTCCTCTTCAGCATCAACCCTCGACTCAGATGACTTCAGCGAGCTTGATTCTCTATCCACCGGTAGATCGCTCTACGGTGCATATGGATATGCAAATGGTGTATGCTGCAGCATACTGGAGGTTGAGTAACGGATCTTGCAGATTTTGACATGAGCGATGAGAATGTGCAAAACCAAAGTCAGGTACATTCCCTCGCCCTCTTAGCCTTTCGATGCCATCGCTTCCTGGTCAGCACGGTCCTATCCACACCATGGAGGATATGGGCACAGTCGCGATCCCTTGCTGTTGATGGAAATCTCTACACAGACTGCTCAGAACGTTATTTCTGGCCCACTCAGCTTCGTTCTCCCTCAGGACCATCATTCAACTAGTGCACCTGCCCTACCAACTATCAAGCTCCCACAATTGCTCAAGGCAAACTCCAACTTGAACAATCGTCGACTACTAGGTTGCCTGCGAGCATGACAAGTTCAAGTGAGCAATAGGCACAGGTGAATGGACAGGTGCTGGCATAGCAAAGAGAAATAGAGTACAACACATTAAGCAGCTTCCAGTTCATGGGCCCACACGTGCAACCACAGCAGCAGCAGTTGCTGAATGTTGGTGTGCTAGGGAGGGCAAGTCCCCAACTTCTCATCTGCAGGTGAAGAGATTCAGGTGCATAGTGTATTTGTTCAGTCTTCAATTATGTACATTGTTAACTTTGCCGTTTCCATTGCACAATTCTATGTTCCATGTGTATGAAGAGCCTCCAACTGCAAGACCCCAACCACGCACACTATCACAGCTCACCATTCTGAATGAACCTCTGACCAACACTGGTCCATTATCTGCACCAGCTCCAACTGATTCATCCCCGCCATCAACCTCTCGTTTCTAACCAACTCTCTTTCGCTCCTGCTGATCAATCGTCATCATCTCATGTCCTCCGAGTCCCACTTGCGACCCCTCAAGCATCTCTCGAGTCGTCTGAACTACCTGCTGGCGTGAATGGTGTGATTTTGACCTTCTGGCATGAGCAATGTCTATTTTCTGCGATGGTGTCTGTATGATAGAATGATATATGTATTTCAACGATGCACACAATAATATTGCCTCAAATTATACCTTGCCTGAAAGCTATCGTTAGTATGTTAATTTATCAAAAGAAATTAGGTTATTTGGTGTCAAAATGCATGAGTTATGAGAAGTGCAATGCTGCGGGGAAGATTTCTGTCGTGCATCAAAAATCACACAAAAGGCACGTGCCGCAGGACTTTTGAAAAACACTGTACCTTTCTTACCTTTCTTTCTCCCTTCATATCATTCTGTGATGGTTCCAGGTAAGGCACTCTCAGATGATGCGAGACGCATCATCTTCAAATTGCACCAATCGCGAATCCTCACCGTGCATGATTTGGCAAATGTGACGGGCGTTCATCAAGCGACCATTCACCGAATAGTGGCTCAGTATGAACACACAGGGAGTTCCCAACAGATCAGCTCAAGGACTGGGAGACCGAGGTTACTTGAATATGCTGACACACAGGTGGGTCTGCTTGTTTGATTTATGCTAGCTTGTTATGCTTACCTATAATTAACCGTAGTATCTCCTGAGTGCGATAGAGCACCATAAGGACCGTTTCTTGGATGAGTTGAGAGAAGAGCTGGAAAGGGTATCCGGCAAGCGTGTTTTGGACGTTACAGTGTGGAGATCCCTGAAACGGGCTGGGTTCACCTTGAAGACGGTGCAAAGTTGTTCATCACCTAGTATCAGTGATCTTATTCCACTCAAGATCTCAAGAAGAGCACTTGAACGCAGCGAGTCTGCCTGGATACAATATAGATTGAGGATCGGCTTCCAATATAAGGCGGAACAGCTTGTCTTCATTGATGAGAGTGCATGTGATCAAGGTACGTACTTGCGAAAGAAGGCGTGGGCCTTGCAAGGTCGCCAAGCAAGCCGTAAGCAATTTTTTGCTCAGGGAAAGAGGTGTGATAGTTCTCTGTTGATGTGAGTCTGGCTGATTGTTGTTAGGTATTCTGTCCTGCCCGCAATCAGCCTGAATAGTGTACTCGACTGTACGATACTAGAAGGATCCTTCAATGCTGCCTCCTTCGCCAACTTCATCAGGAATCTCTTGGACCACATGCAACCTTGGCCGGCCCCAAATTCTGTCGTCATGATGGACAACTGTACAATTCACAAATCTCAAGAGGTCCGCGAGTTCATTGAATCCAAGTCTGTCCATTCTGAACCTGTCGCACTGTGGTGCAGCAGTACTTACTAATCTAACCTATTCACACAGAGGTATGAAGCTTGAGTTTCTTCCAGCATATTCCCCGGACTTCAACCCGATTGAACTGGCGTTCTCCCTTCTGAAAGCCTGTCTTCGTCGTATCGGTGTCAACGACGAGGGTGGGGAGGCCTCAGTCATCGTGCAGCTTTATGGCAAAATGATGTCTATCAGCACCACAGACTGTCATATCTTCTATCATCATTCTGGTTATCTCTGCTAGTACTGCATTTGCTTGTCTAACGAGTTTGTCAGCGTCGGACAGCACTTTTAAACCTTGTTTGTAATGATAATCACTACATTGTGTGCTAATATGCATAGACGTTAGAGTTTGTCGGCAGCGGACAAGGCTTTTCTACCACATACTGTATAGAATAGGGCTGAAGGTAGGCAACCCCTGAGGGATTGTTACATGTTGCATCGCTCCAAATTGATGCAACCGAGTTGGGGTGTTGCGTTACAGGCCACGAACTAAGCGACACGCTACTTAGCATAGATTACAACATTTATTGCTTGTGTTGTTGTCCAAAGTCATGCAACCTATCCTGCATTAGGTATAACTGGAGCGACACAACCAATCGACCATTACACATTACGGTTGCCTACCCTCAGCCCTATACAGTACTTCAAATCGCACATTCATACAGATAGTTACATGTAGCTAGTCGTTCAACAGTTCCAGTTCCGCACTAGTCTGAAGACGGGAATACTGGTAAAAGGAAACAGAGTTGGGAGGGATACAACAATAAGAAAGGAAATAAAAGTTATTACATATAATGCAAACGCCTTCTCCGAAGAGCATGGTGTCAATTTCCGCACGAAGTAGAATGCAATTCAAAGTGAATGGGGCACAGGTATGTGCTGAAAGACCTCAAGTATCATCCTCACTGTCCACTTCTGTTCTTGGTAGGATGGTGTTGGAGTGCAGATGTTTGTCTCCCCCCTGCCGAGTAAGAACGGGGGGTGTTCGCTTCATTGCCCTCGAAGATCCCGGAACAGGTCCTGAGAGCGGAACAGACTCTCGAGGGGGGAACTTGGGATCTATGATGGCTGATGACCAAGAATCCACCTCAGAGTGTGAATGCGTACTTCCCCTCGCGTTGGGGAGGTTAAGACTAAGTGTGATATTGCCAAGCTTCAGAATGCTATCGAATGACGGAGGTCCTTGATCATCCCTAATTGCTTGCAGGACTGCACGACATCCTATAGTACAGTCCCTGAACCTTCCATCATCAATCCCCTGCATTGCCAGATCACATGCTACATGTTCGGTGGCAGACCATGTTGCGTGAACACCGTGGGCGGACTTGTGCAACAATTCGACGAAGGGTTCATAGCCCCCTTTCTTCTCCAAGAATTCAACAGCTGGTTCAGATTCGAGGACTTGGATAGCTGCCGCTAGCATCAACGTATCCTTCACAAGCGCCAGATAAACCTTGAGCCCTGCCCCGGACTTTGTCAGCAGCTGTTTAACGAAACTACCGACATTGTTTCTTTTGATTTCCACTAAAACTTTGAGCACATTGGGGATGTTGTATGGCTCTACTGAACCAGCGAATCCATAGTGTTCGTACACAACATCCGCCAACTTCCTTCGTTGTCTGAGAGCGGCCCTTAGTACAAAAATGTGCACCCTACCCAGTTCGAGCATACCACATTTCCCGGGATCCCTGATTGGATGAGCGCCAAACTGTGGTGAGCTCCAAACATTTGTATGCTGAACATCTGCTTTTCGTTTCCATGAGGAAGACTTTGCATCTGTCACGGCCTTTTTGCAAGCAACTGCGGCAAGATCGGAACCTTTAGCCGTGTTTTCAATTGCTCCTCGGTTTGGGTGATTCATCTTCACTGATTCCACCAGAGCGTCAAGTGCCAGACTGTTTCTCTCAATGGCCACCTTTATAACGGATTGGAGAGACTCCTGATCACTATACCCCACAAGTTCACTGTAAAGGGTGTATTCGTAGCATGTGTTCATTTTCTAGAACCCGAGTCATTTATGCATAGCAGCGAAGTGCGCGAGCTTGCCTTGGAAGATATTCAAGACCTCGGAACTATTGTAGGCGGGGTAAAGACGCTCCATCATGCACGTTTCCAAGTCATCGTCAGGCAGAGTCAGATCCACGTTTTCTTCGCTTAGCAATTTATCGCACAGCTTCTGAAAGGCCCGCTCAAATTCTGTTGGGTCGTACCTCACCTTTTGTTGATCATCGTACTTGCCATTATCTTTCAGCGACATGATCTTCCTATCGACGATAACCCGATTCAAGTTGTCAAGTGGGTGAAAGTAATAATAAGTCTTCTGATCCTAATCCTTGCCACTTGATATATAGTGAATCCCCAAAATACGCTCTGCGACGTGAAAACCAAGCATAATAGTAAGTCTTCCTTTGTCGTACACCTTTCAGATATATAGGAGTTGTGCTGAAGTTACGTCCTACGAAAAATAGCAATGTGAGAATCAAATAAGTTGCATAAAGAGGAACCTTACACCCATTAAAGCACCTATTGAGAGGCTTAAAAGTCGCCTATTGGCTAGTGAGTTTTCTTTCAGCCGCTTTGTGGCTGTTTTCAAGGCTTCGAGCTCGAATTTCAAATGTAAACAATCGGACTGGTACAATTCGCCTTCATGAGGTCGCTCCTGTGCATCTGCCCTAGAATCTATCTTGCTTGACAGATGTTCCACCTTGTCTAGCACATGCGTTTTCAGCCGTTCAAATCTCTCATCCATCCATCCAAATCGGGCTTCAAGAAATAGAAATGCTCACTCTTCCTGTGCTTCAGCATCCTTTGCAGCTTCAACAGCCTTCTGTGCAATAGTCCTCAAACCTCCAGGGCTCCTCCTATCCAATGCACTGGTTAGCTCCTTTGTCAACTTATCAACTTTCGACTCTGAGGATACCTAGTCAGTTCCGCACCAATTTGCAAACTATAAACAACTCACCACCCCTGTCTTCAATAAATTTACTATAAGCGAGTTTAGTATGTTCATCGTTTCTGTTGAAGAGACTCTCTTGTTCCGGCTGTTTCCCCTTCCGTGATATTGCTACTATCCCACCCATTTCTTCATCCCCTGGAATACTGCATCAGATGCGCTTCTATAACTTGCTAGCAGTACACACCTTCATGTCCACCCAATATTTCAAAATCACTCGCATGTTCCTCTGCAGGTGGTTTATCAGAAACTGCATGAGAGATGATATTTATTAGTCAGCCACCAAAGAATCAAAGAATGCCACCTGCACCGAACTCTAGTTCATACTGGCCATCTAGTCCAACAAAACCAGTTGCATAGAAAACTTTGTTTCTATTTATTGGTGGGGATGATGTGCAACTGAGCGATGGCAATGGGAATAGAGAAGGACGATTGGAGGGTAGGAGGATGCCCTAGCCCTATATATAGCAAATGACAAGCCACTACACGTGTGATGTATCAGCATCAGATTCGTAAGTGGGAGGTTTGCTTGGCTTGGTGCGCTCACCCATCTCTGAGGAGGAGGAACTACCCAGAGGTTATGCATCGCTTTGACTATACCTTGTACACATACCTGTGTGTCGGGAGAAGGGTATAAATTTCTTTGGTAAGCAGTGTGATATCATAGCGAACTTCTTTTCTCATATTCAGATTTTCTCCACCCGCTACCTCACAATGTCGTCTTAGCGAGTGCCAAAGAAGTCTCGGAAGCTTATAGAAAGTGGGGAAGCAGCTAGGATAAAAGGGGCGATAGTAGCACGGAAGGAGAAACAGCCTCATGGTCGTCCCAGGAAAAATCAAGATCCTGAGACTCCAGCACCGAAGTGGTCAAAGCCACGAAAGGTGACAACTCCAAAGCCATTGTGCCAAAGTGTAAGTTGTGCAATTTAAATGACATTCATAGCCTCGCAACAAGCCTAGTAATAACAATGATACAGGTGATCTGGAGGATTCACCGCAAGCGCCAGGAGATATATCCATTGTGGACATTGTTCAGGCCTCAGGCCTTGACAACACGATCTATAAAATGTAGGGATTTGACGATAGCGAGTCCGATCTCTAGGAAATTCCTGTAAAAGCTGGTGACAATCCTTTTCTTTTGGATGATGGTGAGCACCCTATACTATCGATTGGTGCTGTGGCTAAGATACATCGCAGACTGTAAAGATTTAGACTGAAATACCCTCTCCTTTGGATGGGCAGAGGCCTACGGATGGGTCATGTCAATGCCCGTTGCAGAGAAACAGCCCAAGCTAGAGATTTCAGTCAAAATCCATGATGGCATGGGCCTGCGCGACATGAAGATCAACTCAGAAATGATGCTGCGTGACTTAATCAATGAAGCCATCTCGGTCACTCGGGGTCGTTCTACATTTGAGAAACTTGGTTACACCGCCTGCTGGTCAACGAAGGCTGGAACGAAATTGATACCAGAATACCTGGACACCCAAGACCAGCTAGATGCTCTCTTCAATCAGATTCACATGCACCAGGAAACCGAAAGGAAGAAGAAACGAGGCAATGAAAATCCAGGAATTATCATCTAAAATATTGACAGTCAGGTCCATTTACATTCCTTTTTTTCATGGCTACTTCCTGACATGCAGTGAAGAAACCACATTGCAATAGTACAGGCAGTAGTAGGCAGCGCAGCGCAGTCAGAAAGGACAACGGTTCTGCAGGAGTCGCTAACGCTAAGGATGCTTATGATGCTGCACTTGAAAGGATCTCGGCAAGGATTGTGGTAGCATTTAAATGCGATGAGCATGATGGCGGACTTTGTGACAGAATACGTGGGTCAAGGACCATATTAGATATTCTCATAAACATCTTCTTGAACATGCGAAATTGATTGTGAGTCTATTGTCCTAGCAATTTCACACGATTAAAACCATCCCTTGTCCAGTACAAGAATACTCCCGGAGTAAGGGTAGATGAAGTGCCAGAGCAATTAAAGGTGTTGGACAAGGCATGGAAGACAGTTGGTGGTGCTCATGTGGGGGTCGGTCCTAGAATGATGACAGATTCTGCCACAACACTTCCCGCGAGAGCATCTTCAATGGTGGAAAAAATGGCAATAGCAAGACCGATAAATGCCACGGATCAGCCCGCACTCATCCAGCTCCAGCAAAAGTATACCCAGGTGCCAGCTGAGTGCAGACTGTATAATTACCCTCCTGTTCAGAACTGGCTTGAGTTATTGCACGATGACATGGAGAGGGGACGTGATGACTTCAATTACAGGTCCTTGCTGCCTCTTTTTGAGCGCAATGATATTAAATGCTTGGATGATGTTGATTCATTAGGATATGACGGGCTTGAGAAGATAGTAAAGGATGCACAAGTGCAGGCGAGCATCAGTCTACTTAACTGGATTGTCCGATATGCTGAGGAGGATGTTTCTCACATCAAGGACAAGTAGTTTCAACTCCTATGCACATTAGCACATAATGTAGTGATTATCATTACAAACAAGGTTTAAAAGTGCTGTCTGATGCCGACAAACTCGTTAGACAAGCAAATGCAGTACTAGCAGAGATAACCAGAATGATGATAGAAGATACGACAGTCTGTGGTGCTGATAGACATCATTTTGCCATAAAGCTGCGCAATGAAATCTCCTGTGGTCTCCGAAGAGCCAAAGGATTGAAGGTGAGTTGGCAGGAGCCTTCCTGGGTGATCCAGAAGAGTACCGGTGGAGAGATGGGCGATCCGAGGCGGATCCGGTGAGGAGGTAGGGCAGGAGCTGAGGTAGGGGGAGTGCCAGGCACGGAAGCGGCGGGAGAAGCTGGATTAGACTCGGGGATCGACGAGAAGCATAAGTGGCTGTGTTTCAAAGACTAAAACTGAGACGCAGGGCAGGATCGACGAGGCCTGTCCTCTGTTTTGGAATATGCAGAACGACAGAAACAGTGCTCGAAACGACAAGTACTGCTAGAGGAACGTCCGGAATGTTTACCAGACACCTCTTAACAGTCTAGGATGACCATGGCTATGACTAGTGACGATGAGATAGCTAAGAGACTCGAGAATTATAAGGTGTGGTGAGTCCTTGATAGAATCGAAGTCCTTCCAAGCGGTAACCAACTTAGAGAGCTTCGGGACGAGCGATAGAACGTAGAGCTGGTACCGTAGGATTCACTGAGCTTCTCCCTACTACATCCATGCTCTATTTATAGGAACGAAGTCCATAAATCATCGAAGAGGGTGAAAGACAAGGATCTGCATGGATCTGAAGGAAAATGGAGTAGTGCATACGAGAACAAAGACCGACGGGAGGAACAATGGCATGACGAAGGCTCGGGTGAAGGGCGCGAGCCACCAGACGAGTAGGGGAGCATAGAAAGAGGGAAGAGAGCACATACAGGGACAAAGGCGCAAAGGCAAGCTCATCGGGGCATACCCAAGAGATGAACAATGGACTAATCTAGCAAAAGGGGAAGCATAATGAAGGGATACAGCGGATAAGGCATAGGTGGATCGGGGAAGTCTAAACAAAGGAACATAGAGGTGAGGGAAGTGCATACAGTTCCTCGGGCTTGGGAGGTCTTGGCCAGTACGTTCGGGTGAGCCTCCAGGTCTGAGGACTCGGGATTTCGGAGTGGGAGAGCGGTAGGGACTTTCCAGGAAGAGACCAGAGTGTGCTGGCCTCAGCTCCTTGTGTCGATAGCTCGTGTCTGCTTTCTGTAGAGACTGTCGATGGTGTAGTACGAGGTGGCACGCATCGTCACGTGACTTCACTGATCGGTCTCACCTGCCAATTTCTGTATCTCGCGTCTGATCTGTCCTTAGCACGTGACGGATCTCTTCATCTCCCGGGATCTTCAAATTGTGACTGTCCTCAGTCACACTCCATATTCAGCAATTGCGTATCCTTGGTCGCGTTCAAACTTTTGGCGTTACCTCGAGTCCTTCACTTCATCAACCATGGATGCATACTGGTGGGTGCTCGACGTGCAGAATGACATGCAGCTCCTTGCAGAGATGAACCGCATCGAGGGGGTGTTGGAGACTTGGACGAGCAACCTGGAGATTGTTCCCAAAGGTCTTCGCGTATTACGTTAACGCATGCCCCCTGGTCTAGGATGCATTCCACCTCCAGGAGTCTTCGACAACGGCTCTGATCGTTCGGAGGGGTAGTGTCTTCTCGGCCAAGGGTCCCTCTGCCATCGCAAAGGTCGAGTTCATCGTCCGGGTGCATTCCGGTCGATCCGCGAAGGGTTCCGGTCGATCCGAAACGACTATGTGGGCTTCGTTCGCCGGAATTTTCTTGAGGGTCGTCAATTCTTTGATCATTTTTCTGGCATCGGGGGCGATAGCTAACAGCTCCCTCTGTGAGACAGTCACGTTCTGGTCGAGGAGTCGATTGACGACCTTAGGGACGAGAGTGGGGTCTTCGATGGGGGTGTTAGGAGGTCTTTCCCTTTCTTTCATTTTCCTTTCTTTTCCTTTAATCATGGCCGCTCACGGACTCGAACACACGACTCCCCAATCCCCTCTTTCCCTTTCTTTCCTTTCTTGTCCGCTCGCTTACTCATCATGTCTACCTTTCTCACGCCACCTGGAGCGTGCGTGGGACTTGGTCCGTGCACACTCTTTTGTTTTAGTATAAGTAGTTGGTCGGTAGAGTAGAAATCCCCTGTCTCGCTTTTCTACTTACCACCACCTTGTACTAGGTAGCTACTAACCGTTCACTTGTTTACTAATATATCTACTTACCACCACCTTGTACTAGTGTGTGTTGGACTTAGCGTCGGCTCAGCTCGTCTTAGTGACGGCCTACTGAACTCGGCCTAACATAAAGCGAGACCACCTTTCGAACTTACCGATACTCTCGGACATCACTTACCGCTCGCATACCATCAAGCGGAACACTTATCAACTATCGCCCAGCAGCAAGGACTGACAGTCTTGTCGCTGTGTACGTCTGAACAACCCCCAAACAACAAATCACCCTGGCGTTGCGAGTATCCGTCTGGTGGCACGCTCACCTCATCTGGATGAAGGTCTCTAGACGTTTCCAGTGCTCAACCTCTCTTTCGTTCGTCATCACCATCTCGACTTTTCGCATCATCATTAGCTTCCGCGACGAACCGTCAAGATAGAGTCGCTATCGGATCAAGCGCGTGAAGCTTTCCCGGAAGGAGCCTGGTACAATGCCGAACGACGAATCTTTCGTTGGAACGACGGAGACGAAGAGTGGACGATACAGTGGGAGGAGGAAAGCTTGGTCTGGCAGTGCGTAAACCCTACCCCTGACCCAGTCGCTCCTGCTATCGCACGCTCGACATCCTTCACCGAGCACGAGAACCCGAACCCTCATCCCTTCAGACGACGAATCGGAAGACCCAGTCACGATGTTGTCGACAGTCGGCCTCTCCGCCCAAGCAAGGGCCGAGATCGCCGCGCTTATGGTAGAAGCGTTCAGAAACTACCAACCCCCGCCCAAGCGAGCTCGGGCGGCACGAAAGGAAATAAGCTCCGTGAATTCTCCGAGGGAGAGAACTACCAAGCGTTCATCCACGAAGTCCAGCTATTCCTTCATGCGAACGCATCAAAGTATGTTACTGACACGAGCAAGATCTTGCTCACACTTTCGTACCTCAAGGGAACGCACCCTTCGTCCTGGGCTCGCATCTACACGAACAAGTACACGACCAATGGCGCGATTACGTTCACGCAGACGTGGGCACAGTTCCTGGACGAACTCGATGTCACCTTCTCAGATGCAAACAAACAGGAGAAGGCAATGCAGAGGTTTCGAGAGGCCGAACAGGAAAACGACACGGCCGTGGACTTCTTTGTTCATTTCGAAACGATCCTAGCGGAAGCGGGCCTGACCAAGCCTGAGCACGACCTGATTGTGATCGACCGCCTGCACTTCGCCCTGCACATCGAGGTCGTCAAGGGTATCGCGTGCGGAGGATCCATCCCGACGACATACCAGGCCTACAAGATGGCTGCGATCGAGGCAGACAAGGTCGAGCAGCGGGTCCGAAAGATCGTCAGGGACAGGCGCAAACCGACGAACTGCTACACGGTGCCGGAACCTGCGCCGCAACGTCATGCGCCCCCACCCGTGGACTGTCGCGACGCGACAGGGATTATGTTCGGAGGCGCTGGCCAAGCAATGGACGTCTCCATGAACCAGGCGAAGCGTCGAGGGGCCTGCTACAAGTGCGGTCAGGAAGGACACTGGGCGCGCGCTTGCCCTAAGTCGAAAGAGAAGATCTGTGCGATCGTCGCTGCGATGGAAGTCGAGGACCGAGCGGCCTTCTTTGAGGAGCTGATGCATGCAAAGGAACCAGCAACCGAGGAAGCAATCAGGGAGCTGAGCGACGAGAGAGGCATGGAGGTGTTTGGCGAAGACGAGCGCCGCGTCCTAGAAGATGGAGCGGGTTTTTCCAAGCGTCGCGAGTAGCTAGGTCTCCCGACGCGAACGTAGAAGCTTTTGTACGTAGGAACGGTCAACACTTTCGACCGGGACAGTATGTTATGACCAGGCCCGGAATATATGTGCTTCACTCATACAAACGACCGACAAAAGCTTCGAACAAACTAGCAGATGTGGAACTAAGAAGAT
The DNA here is from genome assembly GCA_024712875.1 of Inonotus hispidus. Taxonomy (NCBI): domain Eukaryota; kingdom Fungi; phylum Basidiomycota; class Agaricomycetes; order Hymenochaetales; family Hymenochaetaceae; genus Inonotus; species Inonotus hispidus. Next base: position 213,706 of record CM045722.1, on the reverse strand, counting down.
GTGAGGAAAGAGAGAGTGAGGAAGCAGAGAGAGCAGAGGAGGAGGTTGCAGACCACCTACCAGACGAACGAACGAGCGTAATCGTGCGTAGCTTGGCCGATCGAGAACTTAATGCCTATGTTACACTAAGGGCGGAAACCATCGACGGCCAACTCGAAGAAACAGACGCTCATGTGCTGATAGACTCAGGGGCAACAGGGACGTTCATTGATGCAGGTTTCGTAGAGCGATATAACCTGAGGCAGGAGCGATACGTTCGTCCGATGAAGGTTCAGATGGCTGACGGGACGGCGGGAGGAGGCGGTACGATTTTCCACTTCGTCAGAACGAAGGTGTCCTTCGAGGACCACGAGGAGGACCTGGTGATGTCCGTTACGAAGCTATCGTCATCAAACGTTTACCTAGGGCACGACTGGCTGGTTCGGCACAATCCAGAGATTGATTGGAGGGCTGGGGCCGTCAGGTTTACACGTTGCCCAGAAACGTGCGGTTTTCAACGACAGGCAGGAAGAGAGGAAGTGGTCGTCCGACAGATAGCCGAAAGGACATGGCCGGAATACCTGGACGAATACGCAAACGTCTTCAGCGAGGAAAGTTTTGAGAAGCTACTGGGCCGGCGCCCCTACGACCATGCAATCGACCTGAGACCGGACTTCAAGCCCAGCGAATGCAAGGTGTACCCGCTCAACCCCAGGGAACAAGACGCCCTCAAGGCATTCCTGGAAGAGAATCTGGCGTCCGGCCGAATCCGCGAGTCGAAGTCACCAATGGCGTCACCCTTCTTTTTCATCAAAAAGGCCGACGGTTCGCTCAGGGCCATTCAGGACTATCGCAAGCTTAACGAAGGAACAGTCAAGAACAAGTATCCGCTCCCTCTGATCCAAGAGCTAGTCGACAAGGCCAAGGACGCTCGTTTCTTCACCAAGCTGGACCTGCGGTGGGGATACTACAACATCCGGATACGCGAGGGAGATGAGTGGAAGGCGGCGTTCAGGATGAACCTCGGACTCTTTGAACCAATGGTAATGTTTTTCGGACTTTGTAACGCACCCTCGACCTTCCAGGCATTCATGAACGACGCCCTACGAGAGCTCGTCCATGAAGGAAGTGTGGTAGTATATATCGACGACATCCTGATCTTCGCGTGAACGATAGAGGAACATCGGGAGCTGGTCAAGCGAGTGTTCAAGATACTGCAAGAGAAGAACCTGTACCTCAAGCCGCAGAAATGCAAGTTCGAACAGGACCACGTCAAGTTCCTAGGGCACATCATTGGATGAGGATACGTAAAGGTAGACCCAAGCAAGATCGAAACGATCGAACAATGGCCGGTACCGAGGAACCTGAAGGAACTACAGAAGGTTCTGGGTTTTGGAAATTGGCTCAGACGCTACGTTCGGGACTATAGCAAGATCGTCAAACCACTTACGTCCCTAACAGGCAAAGCGACTTGGGTCTGGGAGGGCGAACAACAGAACACTTTTGAAGAACTCAAGCGGGCGTTGACTAACCCACCTGTTCTAGCACTGCCATCGACCGATCGACCTTTTCGAGTGGAAGCAGATGCGTCGAACTTCGCAACCGGTGGCGTGCTTATGCAACAGCAAGAAGACGAAACTTGGCGACTGGTGGCTTATCGATCATCAGCCCTGACGAGCGCTGAACGAAACTACGAGATCTACGACAAGGAGATGCTGGCAATCGTACTAGCGCTGAGGGAATGGAGGCAATATCTGGTTGGCGCGCAGCACCAATTCGAGGTTTGGTCGGATCACGCAAACCTAACGTACTTTAAGTCCCCACAGAAGCTGAACTACCGTCAAGCTCGCTGGAGGCTCGAATTGGCCGAATACGACTTCGTTCTAGTACACAAACCGGGCGTTACGATGGGTAAAGCTGACCTCTTGTCGAGACGAACGGACTACGACTTGGGCGACATCGACAATCGCGACGTGGTTTTCATGGACAAAAGGTGGCTGAAAGCTCGAAGGATCGTCAAGGCGCTGGACAATGAAGGGCTGAGGGAGAGGCTATTGGAGGTGACTCGAACAATGGACAAGGAGACGCTGCCGCCATGGTTGGAGATCAGGGACGGATTGGGGTGGAAGGACGACGGCCGCATTTTCGTCCCCGAAGGACTCAGGGAGATGGTCATCCGCCAGCTGCACGACACTCCTCTAGCAGGTCATCCGGGAATTGCGTGAACAATCAAGTCAATCCGCAAGGACTTCTGGTGGAAGGGTCTAAACAACGACGTCAAACGGTACGTAAAAGGCTGCGACAAATGCCAAAGGACAAAGGCGCCCCGGACGACAAGAACACGTCCCCTACACCCAAACGCCATTCCGACGCACCCCTGGCAAATTGTCTCGATCGATCTAATTGGAGAGCTACCCGAGTCGAAAGGACACAATGCCATCTGCGTCATTGTCGACCGTTTCAGCAAACAAATGCACGCGATCCCAACCACGACCGGACTAACAGCTGAGGGAGTAGCGCGCATCTATCGGGACCACGTCTTTCGTCTGCATGGACTACCAAGCAAGCTGATACATGATCGAGGTGTTCAGTTCGTCAACAAGATGATGAAGGAGCTGTATTGACTCCTCCACATCGAAGGTAATCCCTCCACGGCGTATCATCCTCAGACGGACGGACAGATGGAGCGAGTCAACCAAGAGCTCGAGCAGTTCCTTAGGCTGTATGTCAACCACAAGCAAGACGACTGGGCGGACTGGCTGCCGGTAGCAGAGTTTGCATACAACAATAGGGAGCATTCGGCCACGCATATGACCCCCTTCTTCGCAAACTACGGTTTCGAACCAGCAAGCTTCACGAACGTCCAGACGGCATCGGCGAACATCTCAGCCGAAGAATTTGCCAAGGGGCTTAAGGAAGTACATGAAGCGGCCGAGCGAAGCTTGATGAGGGCGGCTGAGGACATGAAGCGCTTCCACGACCGACATGCAGGACCAACGGTAACGTACAAGCCAGGAGATAAGGTCATGGTCGAAGGGAGGAATATCTGGACGGAACGATCGACAAAAAAGATGGATGACAGGTGGTACGGGCCCTACGAGGTACTCGAACGAGTAGGAGCGAGCGCGTACAAGCTCAAGCTACCGAGAGGATGGAAAAAGGTACACCCCGTCTTCAACGAGTTCCTTCTTAAACCGTACGTCGCACCGGCATACGATTCCCAGAGACACCCGACCCCTCGACCGCCAGTTTTAGTCGACGACCACGAAGAGTATGAGGTAGAGCAAATACTCGACTCGAAGATACACCGAGGAAGGATACAATTCCTTGTCAAGTGGCTTGGATACGCAGAACCGACCTGGCAAACGGAGGCGGACGTCGAAAACGCTCAGGATGCGATCGAAGAATTCTATCGCCATCACCCCAGTGCCATCCGGAAGTCGTAAACGATCAGTCGTTCGGGACGAACGACCTAGAGAGGGGGGTGATGTTAGGAGGTCTTTCCCTTTCTTTCATTTTCCTTTCTTTTCCTTTAATCATGGCCGCTCACAGACTCGAACACACGACTCCCCAATCCCCTCTTTCCCTTTCTTTCCTTTCTTGTCCGCTCGCTTACTCATCATGTCTACCTTTCTCACGCCACCTGGAGCGTGCGTGGGACTTGGTCCGTGCACACTCTTTTGTTTTAGTATAAGTAGTTGGTCGGTAGAGTAGAAATCCCCTGTCTCGCTTTTCTACTTACCACCACCTTGTACTAGGTAGCTACTAACTGTTCACTCATTCACTAATATATCTACTTACCACCACCTTGTACTAGTGTGCTGGACTCTAGCGTCGATTCAGCTCGTCTTAGTGACGGCCTACTGAACTCGGCCTAACATAAAAGTGAGATCACCCTTCGAACTTACCAATACCCTCGGACACTACTTACCGCTCATACACCCTTGAGTGGATCACCCTACTAAACCTTGCCCAATGTCAGAGCCCAACCACTTTGTTGTCATGTATGCTTGAACAAACCCAAACAACAAACTATCCTGGCATTATGAGTTTCAGTCTGGTGGCACGCACACCTCATCTGGACAAAGGTTTCTAGATGCTTCCAGTGCTCGACATCTCTCTCTTTTGTTATCACCATCTTGACCTTTTGCATTGTCATTAGCTTCCATGATGAATCGACAAGATAGAGTCACTATCAGAAGAGGTGCTGTAGTGCACCGCACTACGCTATGCGGTTCAACCCACAGAATGTCCGTTCAACCACTCCCTGACTCAGAACCGTCGATCGGGCTCCAACAGCCTGATTGGTCCAGTGATCACCCAATTCAGTCCCACCAATCGGGCTCCAACAGCCTAATCATATCTATTGTCCCGATCCATTGTATACTATCGCCTGCCAAGACTGCAGTATCCAAAGCACCACACACATGTCCCGCTCAGCTAGTAAGACGTGTCAGGACTACTGTCGAACCAGCCTGCCAAGTATGTTTCACATTTACCCAGGTCATACAACTCCCCGGTACGCGTCAGACTATATGTCGGGTGCCCGGCTTAGCAAGTTCCGATGGAACGTTGTCATCGGGATGGGTGTCAGTTTCACATTTATCATATATAGTTCACCCTGCTGTGTCGGGTGCGACACGTGCAAGCGGGCCCTCAGATACAGTAGTATGGCCCGATCCTGATCTTGTGCATCCTTTATAGTTCCCAGCCCGCTTCCTTCAGACTCGGTCCCGCAGTAGTAGAGTCCGCTATATATATGAGGCCTGTACGTAGTAGGACAGGGGGCAGAAGGAGGACCAGAGTCTGACGGGCCCTCTTTGCACAATCTAGCTAGTACCCCTCTAAAGATCTCTCGTCCGACAGCCATGCAAGACAGATTAGACAGATCAGAACCCGTCCAATGCCTAGGCAGTTCCTCTTCTGTCCGACTCTGTGTGACCTCTCGCCAGTCCTGAAGTTCCCAACCATCTGTTAGACCGTCTCGCACAAGTCCCACCACCTGCAGATGGGAGCCCGCCATCCATCCCTAAGGTGCCTCTCCCTTCCTTTAGTGCTCAGTTTGTCTCCACCCCTTCTATAGGGTGGCGGTCGGACCTCCCTTATTATCCCCAGGCCAATCGTCTATCACCTCTCATACCTTCCTGAGATACCTCTTGGTATCCTCCTTGGGACGAACTTCGGACCTTGCCCGGATCGCACCTTTCAGGCAGGACCTAGCCAGTCACTACAGTGTGTGGGGCATTCCCAGAAGGAGCCTGGTACAACACAGAATGACAAGTCTTTCATTGGAACGACAGAGATGAGGAGTGGACGATACAGTTGGAAGCGAAAAGTCTGGTCTGGCAGTGCGTAAACCCTCTACCTGAACCAGTTGCACCTGTCATCACCCGTTCGACATCTTTCACTAAACTACGAGAACCCAAACCCCTCATCCCCTCTGATGATGAATTGGAAGACCCTGTCATGATGTTATCAACAGTTGGTCTCTCACAGCAAGCAAAGGCAGAGATTGCAGCGCTAATCACAGCAGCCTTTTAGAGTTACCAACCGCCGGCTGCTCCTACAAGCTCGAGCGGGACAAAGAGGAACAAGCCCCATGAGTTCACAGAAGGAAAGGACTACCAAGCGTTTATCTACAAGGTCCAGCTGTTCCTCTATGCGAATGAGTCGAAGTATGCTACCGACACCAGCAAGATCCTACTCACACTCTCGTATCTCAAGGGGACAAACAAGTACACAACCAATAGTGTTTGCGTTCACCTAAAGATGGGCAGATTTCCTAGACGACCTGGGAGCGACTTTCAAGGACACGAACAAACAAGAGAAGGCCATAAAGAAGTTCCGAGAGGAGGAGCAGGAGAGTTGGTCAGCAGCAGACTTTTTCATTAAGTTCGAGACGATCCTGGCAGAGGCAGGATTAACCAAACCCAAGCACGACCTGATCATCATCAACCACCTACACTACACTCTGAATGTGGAGGTTGTCAAAGGATTCGCTTGCGAGGGGTCAATCCCGACCACGTACAAGGACTACAAGAAGGCTGCGATCGAAGCAGACAAGGTCGAGCAGAGGGTTCGAAAGATCATGGCAGACAGATGCTGACTGACCAATCACTACATGTTGCCTCAACCTCATCCCCAATGTCAAGCGCTCCCTGCTACAGACCATCACGATGCAACTGGCATAACCTTCAGAGGGACCGGTCAGGTGATGGACATCTCCATGAACCAGGTGAAATGCTGGGGCACCTGTTATAAGTGCGGTCAGAAAGGACACTGGGTGCGTGCATGCCTGAAGTCAAAGGAAAAGATCTGCACGATTATTGCAGCTATAGATGTTGAGGACTGCGTGGCCTTCTTTGAGAAGCTCATGCATGCAAAGGAATAGCCAATGGAGGAGGCGATCAGAGAACTGAGCGATGAGAGAGGCATGGAGCTCATTGACGAGCAAGAGATCTGCGACCTGGAGAATGGGGCGGGTTTTTCCGAGCATTGAGAGTAGCTAGGGCTCCTGATGCAACCATAGAGGCTTTTGTACAAAGAAACGGTCAACACTTGCAACCAGAACAGTATGTTATGACTAGACCTGGAATATATGTGCTTCACTTGTACGAATGACCAAAGAAAGCCTCAAACAAACTAGCAGATGTTGAATTGAGAAGATGTGAAGAGTGGGAGTTAGAGGAAGCTAGGAGTGTGGAGGAGGAGATCGCAGACCACCTACCAGATGAACGAACAGTGTCATTGTGCGCAGCTTGGCCGATTGAGAACTTAATGCCTATGTTACGCTAAGGGCAAAAACCATCGACAACCAGCTTGAAGAGACAGATGCTCATGTGCTGATAGACTCAGGAGCGACAGGAACATTTATCGATGCTGGATTTGTAGAGCGATACAACCTGAAACAAGAACAATATGTTCGGCCGATGAAGGTTTAAATGGCTGACGGAACAGCAGGTGGAGGTGGTACAATCTTCCACTTCGTCAGAGCAAAGGTATCCTTTGAAGACCATGAGGAGGACTTGGTAATGTCTGTCACAAAACTATCATCATCAAACGTCTACCTGGGGCACGACTGGTTAGTTTGGCACAATCCAGAGATTGACTGGAGGTCTGGGACCGTCAAGTTCATGCGCTGTCCAGAGACCTGCAGTTTTCAGCAGCCGACGGTGAGGGACAAAGACGTCATCCGACAAGTGGCCAAGAGAATGTGGCCAGAATATCTAGATGAGTACACAGACATTTTCAGTGAAGAAAATTTTGGGAGACTACCAGAACGACATCTGTATGACCATGCTATCGACCTGAAACTGGACTTCAAGCCCAGCGAATGCAAGGTATACCCGCTCAACCCCAGAGAACAAGAGGCACTTAGAGCATTTCTGGAAGAGAACCTAGCATCAGGACGAATTCACAAGTCGAAGTTGCCAATGGCGTCCCCCTTTTTCTTCATCAAGAAAGCTGACAGTTCGCTCAGGGCAATCCAAGACTACCACTGTAGTGACTGGCTAGGTCCTGCCTGAAAGGTGCGATCTGGACAAGGTCTGGGGTTCGTCCCAAGGAGGATACCAAGAGGTGTCTTAGAAAGGTACAAGAGGTGATAGACTATCAGCCTAGGGATAACAAGGGAGGTCCGACCGTCACCCTATAGAAGGGGTGGCGATGAACTGAGCACCAAAGGAAGGAAGGGGCACCTCAGGGATGGGTGGTGGACTCCCATCTGCAGGTGGCGGGACTCGTGCGAGACAGTCCGACGGATGGTCAGGAACTTCAGGGCCGGCACGAGGTTGCATGGAGTCGGACCGAAGGGGTACTGCCTATGCGTCGGACGAGTTTGATCAGTCTATTCTGTCTTGCGCAGCTATTGGATGGGAGGTCTTTTTAGAGGAATACTAACTGGGTTCTGTAAAGAGGGGCTGTCGGAGTCCGGTCCTCCTTCTGCTCCCTGTCCTACTACATACAGGCCTCCTATATATAGTGGACTATACTACTACGGGACCAAGTCTGAAGGGAGTGGGCTGGGAACTATGAAAGATGCACAAGATCGGGATCGGGCCATACTACTGTACCCGAGGGCCCGCTTGCATGTGCCACGCCTGACATGGCAGGGTGAACTATATATGATAATTGTGAAACTGACACCCATCCTGATGACAACGTTCCATCAGAACTCGCTAAGCCGGGCGCCCAACATGTAGTCCGACGTGTACCGGGAGTCGTACGACCTGGGTAAATGTGAAACGTACTTGGCAGGCTGGTTCAACAGTAGTCCTGACGCATCTTACTAGCCGAGTGGGACATGTGTGTGGTGCTTTGGGTACCGCGGTCTTGGCGGGCGATGGTGTACGATGGATCGGGACAATAGATATGATCGGGCTGTTGGAGCCCGATCAGTAGGACTGAATTGGGTGATCGCCAGACCGATCGGGCTCCAACAGCCCGATCGATGGTTCTGAGTCAGGGAGTGGTCAGACGGACGTTCTGTGGGTTGAGCCGCATAGCGTAGTGCGGTGCACTACACCGCAAGCTCAACAATGGAACAGTCAAGAACAAGAACCCGCTGCTGCTAATCTAGGAGCTGGTCAATAAGGCTAGGGACACCCGATTCTTCACCAAGTTGGACCTGCACTGGGGCTACTACAACATCCGGATACGTGAAGGAGATGAGTGGAAGGCGGCCTTTAGAATGAATCTGGGTCTCTTCGAACCGACGGTAATATTCTTCGGTCTCTGCAATGCCCCATCAACCTTCCAAGCATTCATGAATGACACCTTGCAAGAACTTGTCCATGAGGAAAGGGTGGTCGTGTACATCGATGACATACTAATCTTCTCACATACAATCAAAGAGCATTGAGAGTTGGTCAAACGAGTGTTTACAGTGCTCAAAGAGAAGAACTTATACCTCAAGCCCCAAAAGTGTGAGTTCGAACAGGACCACATCAAATTCCTAGGGCACATCATCGGACATGGGTACATAAGAGTAGATCCAAGCAAGGTTGAAATGATCGAGCAATGGCCAGTATCGAGGAACCTCAAGGAGTTACAGAAGATCTTAGGGTTCAGAAACTGGCTCCAGCATTACATCAAGGACTACAGCAGGATTGTCAAACCACTCACATCTCTGATGGGTAATGCAACCTGGACCTGGAAGAATGAACAACAACAGGCCTTCGAGGAGCTTAAGCAAGCATTGACTAACCTGCCAGTTCTAGCATTGCCCTCAGTTGAGTGGCCTTTCCGAGTGGAAGCAGACTCATCAAACTTCGCTACAGGCGGTGTTCTTATGTAACAGCAAGCAGATGAGACTTGATGGCCAGTGGCCTATCAATTGTCGGCCCTGACAGAGGTGGAAAGGAATTATGAAATCTATGACAAGGAGATGCTTGCAATCATACTAGCGCTTAGGGAATGGAGGCAATATCTCATTGGTGCAAGACATCGGTTCGAGGTTTGGTCAGATCATGCAAACCTAACATATTTCAAATCTCCACAGAAGCTGAACTATCGCCAGGCCCATTGGAGGCTCGAGCTGGCCGAGTATGACTTTGCCCTAGTTTACAAACCAGGTGTCACCATGGGTAAGGCAGATCTGCTGTCAAGGCGAGCGGATTATGACTTAGGAGATATTGACAATCATAATGTCATCTTTCTGGACGAGAAGTGGCTGAAGGTACGAAGGATCGTTAAAATGCTGGACAATGGGAAGCTGCAGGAGAAACTAGAGGAGGCAACACGACGAATGGACAAGGAGATGCTACCCCCATGGCTGGAGATTAGGGTGTTACAACCTGTGAAGTAATAAACATTGGCAAGAGGCCAGAGACGACTACGATGCAAAAGGTTGAGCTACCGTGGCACAAGCAAGAGACACTAAGTCTGCGAGGTTGTGATAGTACGAGAACAAGAGAGTGGGGAACTCCAGCTCTCTGCCCTCGACCTTATATACACGATGACCGCAGGTAAGTCTTACTCTACAAGGGAAGTCAGGTGGCGATGAAAGTAAAGTGGTGCCACCTGAGATATTACTAAGGGGTGACGTCATGGTCTAGAATTAAATGATGTCATGATGAATAATAAGGTTTGGAGTAGGTTGTGATTAGCTAAGCCTATATAATATAATGATGAAGGAGTGATAAATGTTAAAGGAATGTTTTAATAAAGAAGGTGACTGTTTGTTAAGGGAGAGAAGAGGAAAAGGGAATTGATGACTACATCGTGACATCACCCCCCCTAGGTTGGGCGTCCCGACCAACCCTTGGAGTGGTCCGGTTCGGTATAACAGAAGATTTCTTTGAGCGATGATGTTTTGAGGTGAATAGTGAGAACTCTAGGGGCACCTGGATGTTTCTTGTAGAAGTCGTCTACAGCCTGTTTTGCACCTGGCAGTAGATGGTCCCTCGGTTCCCAGGTCTTTTCATTGTATCCTTTCCACTTGACTAGGAATTGGAGTTTTCCTCAATGTTCGCACGAATCGATGACTTCGTCCACTTTGTATTCCTCCTCGCCATCTATGATCTCCGGTGGGGATGAAGGCGGTTTCTTCTGTCCTTCGAAGGTTGGTTTGATGTAGGGTTTGAGCAAGACTTCGTTAAAGACAGGGTGTACTTTCGACCATGTCTTTGGCAGCTTCGGTTTGTACGTGGCTGCTCCGACCTTTGCCAAGATGTTGAATGGTCCATACCACTTATCGGCAAACTTCCTTGTTGGTCTGACCATCATGATGTTTCATCCATCTAGCATGACCTTGTCTCCTACTTGGTAGTTGACGACATTGTTCGCTCTTCGATCGTGTACCTTTTTCATTGCATCGTTTGCCTTTTCAAGGTGTTCCTTTGCCTGATTGTATACACCTTTCAAGTCCTTAGCAAACTCCTCTGTTGAGAGGTTTGGCAATGTCGTTCGCATCGTTCCTGGGCTCAAGGGGTTCAGGGCCATGTTCGTGAAGAAGGGGTTATTCCTGTCAATGAGTGCTCTCAGTTGTTGTAGGCAAACTCCGCAAGAGCTAGCCATTCCGACCAGTCCATCTGTCGATGGTTGACGTGCATCCTTAGGTACAGCTCGAGCTCCTGATTGACGCATTTGGTCTGTCCATCTGTCTGAGGATGGTACACCGTTGACGGGTTGCCTTCGATATGGAGCACCTTGTACAGCTCCTTCATGAAGTCAGCGTCGAATTGGGAGCCTTGGTCATGGATGATCTTCTTTGGTAACTCATGTAGTTAGAAGACATGGCGCGATACAATCTAGCCATTCCTTGAGCAGTGATCCTTGTTGTCATCGGTATCGCATGTATCTGCTTGGAGAACTTATCGATGACTACACAGATTGCATTGTAGCCATTGGAGTTTGGAAGTTCACCAATTAGGTCGACTGAAATCGTTTGCCATGGTCCTTCAGGAATGTCATGTGGGTGTAGTGTTCGTCTTCGAGGTTGTCTTAATGGCTTTGTTCTTTAGCAAACATCGCATCCTTTAACATAGTTGATGACATCTTGGATCATGCCTGGCCACCAATATGTTTGTCCGATTGACCGCCACATTTTCGTCTGTCCTAGGTGTCATGCGAGTAGAGAGTCATGATGTTCTTTGAGCACCTCCTCGACCAGTTCCCTTAGGACAATGAGCCTCCCATCCGTCCTTGGTTCCGCTTCTCCATTCGCTTCCTTGACCTTTCATTCCAGCGTCGTTCTTGATGTTTCCACCACTGCTCTAGTCCTAAACCATTCATCCTTCAACAGTTGCATTTCCTGGTTGTCCTTCTCACCTACGTCATAGTCATATCATCAAGAGAGTGTGTCTGCCTTTGTCATTGTCATGCCAGGCTTGTGGATGAAGACAAAGTCGAATTCTGACAGGAACAGCGACCATCTTGCTTGTCAACGATTCAGATCTTGTGGTTTTCTGAAGTATGTCAGATTTGCATGATCGGTCCAGATCTTGACGGGGTGTTTAGCACCTAGGAGGTAGTGTCTCCACTCCGTTAGTGCTTGAACAACTGCTAGTAATTCCTTGTCGTAGATCTGGTAGTTCCTTTCGGCTGATGACAATGTTTGTGAGTGGTAAGCTATGACCTTCCATGTGTCATCTTGCTTTTGGAGTAGTACCCCTCCTGTGACAAAGTCTGACACCTCTGTCTCGACATAGAAAGGAGCATCGTCATTCAGGATGGTCAGCATCGGTGCACTTGTCAGCCTTGTCTTAATGTCCTTGAAAGTGACTTGTTCCACATTAGTCCATTCCTAAGTCACATCTCCAGTCAGGTGTATGAGTGGTTTAATGACAGTGCTGTAACCTTTGATGAATTGCCGCAGCCAGTTGCCTAGCCCCAAGAATTGTTGTAGTTGATTCTTGTTTTTTGGGGAGGGCCAGTTCGCAATGGCTTCGATCTTTGCGGGGTCCATGCGTACTTTTCCATTACCGAGGATGTATCTGAGAAACTTCACTGTCGATACTTTGAACTCGCACTTTGTCGGCTTTAGATACAGTTTGTATTCCCTTAGTACCTCGAAGGCCTGTTGTACCAGCTTTCGATGTTCGTCTAGATTTTCTGAGAAGATGAGGATGTCATCGAGGTAGATCACAACCTTGCCTTGGCTAATCAGGCTTTGGAAGATGTTGTTGACGAACATCTGAAAGGTAGCTGGGGCATTGCATAGACCGAAGAACATGACGGTGGGTTCGAACAACCCTTCGTTTGTCCTGAATGCTGCCTTCCACTCATCACCCTCCCTGATGCGGATGTTGTAGTAACCCCAGTGAACATCAAGCTTCATGATATACCAGGCCGTCTTGACCTTGTTGACGAGTTCACCAATTAGCGGTAGGGGATACTTGTTCTTGATTGTACCCTCGTTGAGCTTTCTGTAATCCTGAATAGCCCTTAGTGAACTGTCTGCCTTCTTAATAAAGAAGAAGGGGGAGGCCATTGGTGATGTTGATTCGCATATCCATCCAGACTTTAGATTTTCGTTGATGAAGCTGCGTAGTTCTTTGCACTCCTTCAGGTTTAGAGGGTATACCTTGCAATCTGATGGTTTGAAACCTGGTTTGAGGTCCATGACGTGGTCCCACGGACGATGGTTTGGAAGCCTTTCGAAATTTTCCTTGCTAAATATGTTGGCATAGGAGTTTAGGTACAATGGCCATGACATTTGTCTTTTCTGAGGGATGATGTAGCGAGCCTGTGGCTTGTCGTTGGTCCTGTCTATGCATGTGTATCTACAGGATTCTGGACATTTGTTGAACACAATGTTCCCAAGTCTCCAGTCAATTGTGGGGTTGTGCTTACTCAACCATGAATATCCTAGAAACAGGTTTGCTGATGACAGCGTGAGTACCGGGAGGCAGATTCTTTCATTGTGGTCCTCAATCTGGAGCATCAACTCGACATAGTGTGTCATTTGTCCACCCTCATTACTGGATCCATCAGCATTTAGGACATTTGCTGGCTGAGGTAGCTTGATCATTGGGACGTTGTAGCGCTCGACGAAGTTTATGTTGATGAATGATCCTGTGCATCCTGAGTCCACGAGTGCATGTGCATCTATTGTTCGTCCATCATCGAGAGTAAGGTCGACGTATAGATCCAATTCAGATCTTTCTTCATCCTTTTCTTCCACCTGTACCTTCCTGACAACTTGGTCCTTAAGGAGTTCATCAAGAAGGAGTTCGAAGTCATCATTGTCGATTATTTGGTTTTCCCATTCTTCAGTCATGGTTTAATTTTCTAACTCATCGGGTTTATTGGCAAAGATCTCATCTACTGATGTTACATTTGATGGGTTATAATTTAGGTTATGAGTCCATAATAAATCGTTTGAAAAGCTCAAGCCAGTGACATCGACATCATCTACTGGCTCGGTTGAAAACCCTCGTCATTGGCATCACTTTCTTCGACGACCTCTTCGATTTTGACACATTGTGCGTCCTGAGGTGCAGGGGTGAGATCTGCCTCTGCGAACAACTCATTACGTAGCAGCTCCTTTAATTTGTCTGACAATTCAGTGACGATGGCACAAGTGGTTTGAGCAGTCTTCTTCTTCGGACATTGCCTTGCATAATGGCCTGATTCGCTGCATTCGAAACACTTTCCTTTACGTCGAGGACGTTGTAGCATAACCTGCATTGGTTTGCCTTGTCCTCTGAAGGTGACACCTGTTGTATCTCGCCTGTTGCCTCTCAAGGGATCGAACAACATCTGCTTCTGTATTGATGGTTGGAGATACTGACATGGTAGGGGGTGTGGGGGCGGTGTGTTCCACCGTTTCAACTGACGAATTTCTTGTTCTGCACCATCAATTTTGATGATGTAGGCCTTCATTTTTTTGTACGTTTTTGGTTTTGTAGGTAGGCAAATAAGACCCATTTCTACCTCTTCTCACAGTGCCGACTTTAGTTGGGGGAGCACAACATTGACGTCTGTCATTGAGATCCCTGCTTGGCTCATAGGGATCTCCCAACTTGAGAGGAACACAGCAGCATCAAGGCCACCTTGCAACATTCCTACCCACCACTTGTACGCTCATTCACGTTCGCTTGGGTCCTTGAATGACAGGTCGAGCTTTTCGAGGAAATTCGTGAACATGTCTTTGATGTTAATGACACCTGCCGCGTTGGTGATCCTGTCATAATAGTTTCATGCCCACGTCGATGCTGATCCATCCTTCATGTATGATAGGACAAAGGCAATCTTCTTTTGTCGTCGCTGAAGACTGTGCCAGTGTCATCGGTGCTAATGTACACCAGGCATTCCTGTCTGAAGCAAAGATAATCTTTCCCTCCCGAGAAGGGCGTCGGCTTTGTGATCCCAAGATCTTTCATCGACGACTTCGTGGAGGGTGTTTGTTGGGATTTTATCGCAATCGCTATGAGAGCTGCGAAGTCCGCAAGTTATCGGGGAGTGAGCGATGCCATCGCTTCCTGCATTTGCGATCCGGCCCTTGCTAATCCAAAGACTGTGGGGGTCAAAGGAAGGGAGGGGGACGGTGGAGTGGGGGACTCAGGTGTTGTCGTCAGTGGTTTTGGCATATTGGGAGCCCACTTGATGGTGCTCGATTCCGTTGCATCCCTCCACGAGACCCAGCACTTGTGGTGTTCTGACCACCAACCCATGTAATCGGCACCCTTGTACCTTAGGGTGATGAGGTTTTTGTCTTCGCTGAGGGTCGCTGTAGTGCTCCGCACTACTCTGTAGAGTGCAGCACCATGGTCCCGACCTACAATGTCCTGCATAGCCAAACTGGCTCTACACAACATGTACAATTCCAATCCTCGATAGCCCACCACTCGAGCACCCCAGGACGTCGGACCCTTGACTAGGTGGAGTGCATATCACCCAGGTATCGGCCTCTCACATGGCCGACACTCTCAGAATACCGGTTCCGACCCTTACACGTCCCGACCTCTACACATGTCAACTTGTACACATCCCAACTCCCACACGTCCCAGAGCCCGATCCCTATAGATCCCAACACAGCCCGACCACCCTAGCACCAACTATATCCCGCTGGACCTATCAGGACTGCCACTGTGTCGGACTACAGCTCACACGAGTCCTGACACGCGATACAATAGGTGTTACAACCTGCGAGGTAAGAGACGTCGGTGAGAGGCCAGAGACGACTACGTCGCAAGAGGTTGAGCTACCAAGGCACACACAAAAGACACTAAGTCTGCGAGGTCGTGATAGTATGAGATTTTATTAGCAACTACTTTATACTAGTACAGAGAGAGGAGGACTTTACCTGCGAGGTCGTGATAGTACGAGAACAAGAGAGTGGGGAACCCCAGCTCTCTGCCCTCGACCTTATATACACAATGACTGCGGGTAAGTCTTACTCTACAAGGGAAGTCAGGTGACAATGAAAGTAAAGTGGTGCCACCTGAGATAATATTACTAAGGGATGATATTATAATGGTGTCATGGTCTGGGCTCATAATGATGTCATAGGTGATGTCATAGTGATGTCATGGGTCTAGGCTTCATGAGATGAAAGGATTGTAAAAGGTAAGGAGGGTGGGAGTATAGGGAACATTGGTGTAGTTCTACAAAAATGGTTGTTTGGAGAAGGGGAGAAAAAGGGGGAGAAAGGGAGGAAGAGAAAATGGAGACAGCATCGTAACATCACCCCCCCATTAAGGTTGGGCGTCCCGATGAAAACTCCTGTGGTCTCCGAAGAGCCAAAGGATTGAAGGTGAGTTAGCAGGAGCCTTCCTGGGTGATCCGGAGGAGTACCGGTGGAGGGACAGACAATCCGAGGCGGATCCAGTGAGGAGGTAGGGCAGGAGCTGAGGTAGGAGGAGTGCTAGGCACAGAAGCAGCAGGAGAAGCTGGATTAGACTAGGGGATCGACGAGAAGCGTAAGTGGCTGTGTTTCGAAGACTAAAACTAAGACATAGGGCAGGATCAACGAGGCCTGACCTCTGTTTTGGAATACGCAGAATGACGGAAACAGTGCTCGGAACAACGAGTACTGCTAGAGGAACGTCTGGAACGTTGAAGAGATCCGTCACGTGCTACGAGCGGATCAGTCGCGAGATACGGTTTAGGCAAGTGAGACCGATCGACGAAGTTACGTGACAAAGCGTGCCACACAAAGGCTCAACGTCGTCAACCGCCTCCAGGAGTACCAAAGGAAGCTATCGACACAAGGTACCGGCACAGGAACCCCCTAGAGCATCCCTTCTTCCTCCCACCCCGCTTCCCGCTCCGGAACTCCAAATGGACAACTCGGAGGAGCCATCCGAACGTGCCCTCCTCAAGCCTCCCAAGCCAATGTGAATGTATGCCTTCCTTTGTTTCCTTTATCCCTTTCTACATGCCCGCCTGCGCTTCGCCTATGCCCCGTTCGTCGTATTCCCCCATTATGCGTCCCCTTTGGTCAGTTCTTGTCAGGTCCCCCTCGGTCCACCTTTCCTTTTGCCTTTGTTTAGATATGCACCCCCTTTTCCCCACATGCACTCTCCTACTCGTCCTATGGCTCTGCTCCCCCTGAATGACGTACCCCATGCCCTTCATTTCCCTTGTCAGCCTTTGACCCCTTAGAGTTCCTCGACCCTTTCGCGTATGCACTCCCCTTTTCTTCCTATGCCTATCTCTGCCTCTCGGCTTCGTCTCAAAGGCTCATGGACCACAGTATTATAAATAGAGCACGGATGTAGTAGGTAGAGAGGTCAGCGAATCCTATGGTACCAGTTCTACGTTCTATCATTCGTCCCAAAGCTCTCTAAGTTGGTTACAGCTTGGAAAGACTTCGATTCTATCAAGGACTCACCACACCTCATAATTCTCGGGTCTCTTAGCTATCTCATTTGTCACTAGTCATAGCCACGGTTATCTTAGACTGTCGGGAGGTGTCTGGTAAACGTTCCGGACGTTCCTCTAGCAGTACTCGCCGTTCCGAGCACCGTTTCCGTCGTTCCGCGTTCCAAAACAAAGGTCAGGCCTCGTTGATCCTGCCCCGCATCTCAGTTTTAGTCTTTGAAACACAGCCACTTACGCTTCTCGTCGATCCCCGAGTCTAATCCAGCTTCTCCCGCCGCTTCCGTGCCTGGCACTCCCCCTGCCTCAGCTCCTGCCCTTCCTCCTCACTGAATCCGCCTCGGATCGCCCATCCCTCCACCGGTACTCCCCCGGATCACCCAGGAAGGCTCCTGCCAACTCACCTTCAATCCTTTGGCTCTTCGGAGACCACAGGAGTTTTCAACGTGACGACGCGTGCCACCTCGTACTACACCGTTGACAGCCTCTACAGAAAGCAGACATAAGCTATCGACACAAGGAGCTGAGGCCAACACACTCTAGACTCTTCCTGGAAAGTCCCTACTGCTCTCCCGCTCTGGAATCCCGAGTCCTCAGACCCGGAGGCTCACCCGAACGTACTGGCCAAGACCTCCCAAGCCCGAGAAACTGTATGCACTTCTTTCACCTCTCTGTTCCTTTGTTTAGACTTTCCCCAATCTACCTATGCCTTATCCGCTGTATCCCGTCATTATGCTTCCCCTTTTGCTAGACTAGTCCATTGTTCATCTCTCGAGTATGCCCCGAAGAGCTTGCCTTTGTGCCTTTGTCCCTGTATGTGCTTTCTTCCCCTTTCTATGCTTCCCTACTCGTCCTGTGGCTCTTACCCTTCACCCGAGCCTTCGTCATGCCATTGTTCCTCCCGTCTGTCCTTGTTCTCGTATGCACCACTCCATTTTCCTTCAGATCCATGCAGATCTTTGTCTTTCACCCTCTTCGATAACTTATGGACTTCATTCCTATAAATAGAGCATGGATGTAGTAGGTAGAAGCTCAGTGAATCCTACGGTACCAGTTCTACATTCTACTGTTCATCCCGAAGCTCTCTAAGTCGGTTACAGCTTGGAAAGACTTCGATTCTATCAAGGACTCACCACACCTCATAGTTCTCGAGTCTCTTAGCTATCTCATCGTCTCTAGTCGTAGCCACGGTCATCCTAGACTGTTAGGAGGTGTCTGGTAAACGTTCCAGACGTTCCTCTAGCAGTACTCGTTGTTCCGAGCACTGTTTCCGTCATTCTGCGTATTCCAAAACAGAGGTCAGGCCTCGTTGATCCTGCCCCGCATCTCAGTTTTAGTCTTCGAAACACAGCCACTTATGCTTCTCATCGATCCCCTAGTCTAATCCAGCTTCTCCTGCTGCTTCTGTGCCTGGCACTCCTCCTACCTCAGCTCCTGCCCTACCTCCTCACTGGATCCGCCTCGGATTGTCCGTCCCTTCACCAGTACTCCTCCGGATCACCCAGGAAGGCTCCTGCCAACTCACCTTCAATCCTTTGGCTCTTCGGAGACCACAGGAGTTTTCAGCGGATTTGATGAGGGCTTCTTGAATGTCGTAATGCCTTCGTTCGACAATTCCGTTTGCCCGAGAGTTGTATGAGGAAATGCAGATGTGATTAATCTTGTACCGGTCCTTGAGGTAGTCGAGCGCAGCTACGAAGGGTTTCCCGTTGTCAGTGACTAACTCTGGGCAAGCTCCGTATCAGCAAAGAAGATCTTCGAATATAAACTTGCCAAGCGTCTTCGCGGTTTCGGTGCGCAACAGTCGAAACTCGGGGTATGCTGAAAGCGAGCACCTAGCCTGCACGATGTATCGAAATCCTCCGGCTTTGAGCATTGTCTTCATGTCTATGTGTATCCGGTGGAAAATGGGGGCGATTTTGGGGACGGCGGGAGGAATAATGAGCTGAGTGGTCTGTCGAATCTGGCACTGGTGGCATGTTTGAACGAAATACTTAACATCCGGACCGAGAGAAGGCCACCAAAACTGTAGTTGCAATCACATTCTGACTGAAAACACTCCTTTGTGTCCTGTGTCGTCGTGGGCTTCCCGTACTAGTACCCATCTGCATTCCGGAGGGACTACGAGTTGAGGACAGCCGTTCCGATGCGCTTTGCGAAACAGGACTCCATCCCAGAGGAAGAACTGGAGCGCGTACCTGATCAGCGGGGTTAAAGGTTCCGAGTACTCGGCAGGGAACTTAGTTGGGTCCTCGAGGAAGCGTTTGACGTCATCGAGTCATTGGTCCTTAGCCTGCTGGGCATCCGTATAAGGAAACTGATCGGTGTTTGGTGATCCGGTCGTTGCGAAGGTCAATGCGAAAGTCGATTCGAGGGTGAATCCGTAGGCACGATCCATCCATTCTTCGTAGTCGTCTTCTACTGGTGGGTCTTCCAGAGCTGGCCTGCATCTGGATAGGCCGTCCGTGCACTTGAAGTCCGTTGTCGGGATGTGTCGAAGTTTGAAGTCGAATAACAGAATCCCGGCGATCCAGCAATTTATCGTGGCATTTGGCTGTAGGTCGGGGTTATTGATCATGCCTTTGATGTATGCGGTGTCCATTTCGACCACTAGATTTTTGACTCCGATGAGGTGTAGCCTACATGCGTGTAATGCACGGAATAGACCAAATAATTCGATCTTTGGTTGAGAGTACTGCGATTGCATCTGATTCCAGTTGATCGAACCAAATCGATTGATCCTTCTTCGTCCGTCGGGGTGTTCTTGTCCTAGGTACCATCCTACTTCGATGATTGATGAGTCGACCGCCAGAATAACTTCGTGGTCCGAGTTGTAATTGATCGCGCACAGTGCTGGGCAGTGCAATATGGCTTCCTTCAACATATCCATTGATTCTTGCTCTTCTTCTCCCCAGTGGAAGATTACGTTCTTGCGTGTGAGTCTGTTGAGCGGTCTGGCGATCCGAGCGAAGTCTCTGATGAAGACGCGAAGCACTCCAACTGTTCCGAGGAAGCCTTTTACCTCAGTGACGGTGTGGCACGATGGCCAGTCCCTGATTTATTGAATTTTCGACTCGTCAGCTTCCCTTCCCAGATAGGTGAGCTTGTGCCCTACGAACGTGGCCGTGTCCTTGCAGGGGACGATCTTCTTGCCGGAAAAGGTTCCTCCAATGGCCTTCATGCGCTGGAGGATTTGGTTGACGTCACAGAGGTGTTCGTAGACGAAGCAGCAAACCCCTGGGTTCTCTGGTAAGGTTTCGAAGGATCCGTCTTCATGTTCGTAGCGTGTCTGGGGGCCTAAGACTGGTACGTCGTCAGCATAAGGGTTGGTGGTTTGCAGTATCTCGTCCTCCAGAATAAATGCTATGTCACTGTGGAGGATCTGTAGTGAGTTGGTGTACCCCATGGGTAGAACTGTAAGTCGAAGCGCTCCCAAGGGGGTTTGGAAGGTGGTAAGGTCCCTAGATCGCTCGTCGAGTTCCCTCTGATCGAAAGCTATGAACAGGTCAAGCTCTGTGTAGCATCCATGCCCTCCGCAACCTTCGGCAAGAGTCTCCATATTGGGTGGTATGGCTGCGTCGCAGATCGTAACGGCATTCAGGTTCTGTAGGTCAATAATCGATCGCAATGCTACTCCATCCTTCTTGACCAAGCAGAACCATTGCGAGCGATAGGAGGAATTCAAATGCTCGAGCGCACCGTTCTTTAGTTTTTCTCTGAGTAATTCGATGGCGCGGTCTCGAATTCCGGGGGGAATGGGAATGTTCTTGTTGACCCACGGAACGTGCGGAACTGTCGGGACACGAATCAGATCGAAATACTTGGGACTAAACATTCCTCGTTCTGCTTCGGTCCAAGCGAGAGCTCCTTCCTGCATCATCAGCATGTTAACGACGAGCTTCTTCTCCTCTGGCCATAAGAATTCGTTGCTGTCAATCTTCAAATCATCCAATCGCTCCCTCGTAAGTTGTCCTCTCAGTTCGAAAGGAATGGGGTTCTTTGGCAATACTGGCATGTCCTTCAAGAGGTCCGGGTTCTTCCTTCTAATAACTCTAAACTCTTCAGGAAGCACTCTGGGCACGGGGCATACTTTCTGAGTGACTTTCTTGTAAGCCCAGAGGGCAGGATCGTCGATGTCCCTTGGTGTTTCGAGCATGCATGAGTCGCATGGTTCGATAATTCCCAAATTGAGGTAGTCTTTGTTTTCGTGTAACTGTCGAGAGGGCTTAGTGGCCAAATAAATAGATAAAAGGTGGGAGCGCATAATGGGTATTGTGGCTGGTGCTCCGTCTCGCTGATTCGCCGTGCTCAGGTCCTCGACGACTGATGAAAATCCTGCAACTCATCGCGGTTTGCAGTTCTGATTCCAGTGGCGACCTTGCATGTCCTCGAGCCGTCTGCGGGATCGGTGAGCGTTACGTGCTGGTCGCTAGAGAGGAAGTCCTTGGTTTCGCATTTGGTGATGGTGAAGAAGGGTCGACCTAGAAGGACCTGAAATGGGGCGGCGCGGATGACTTGTACTGGAAGCCAGATGCTGATCCCGGCGATGCTGAATTTCGCCCTAGGAATCAGTCCAAGAGTAGATGACTTCCCGGAGTCGGCAGTCTCAAGCATGATCTTTCCGTTTGGTTCAAGAGGAATCTGTAGTTTCTCCCAGAGATCTTCACGAATCACATTGACGCACGCCCCCTGGTCTAGGATGCATTCCACTTCTTGTGCGTCTTCCACAACAGCTCTAACTGTCCGGAGGGGTAGCGTATTCTCAGCCAATGGTCCGGGGGCCATTGAGAAGGTCGAACTCGACATCCTGGCGCAATCCGGTCGATCCGAGGCAGGTTCCGGTCAATCCGAAACAACAATATAGGCCTCGTTCGTCGGAATCTTCTTGAGGGTTGTCAGTTCCTTGATCAGTTTCCTGGCCTCGGGGGCGATAGCTAAGAGTTCCCTCTGCGAGACGGTCACATTCTGATCCAGGATACGGTCGACCACCTTAGAGGCGACTGTAGGGTCTTCGATGGGGGCTGAGAGACGGAATTGGGGTTAGGTGTGATGCTTGCTTATATCGTCGAGGGGTCATGCTTTCTGTGAAGGGTGGGGGACGCTCGAGTCATTCTGCTGCACAGGAGGTGATTGGGGTTTGCTTGGTGTGACTTTGGAAGGTGGCCCCTGTCTAGCTGGGATCTCAACGCCATCGAACTTGGCCTTTCGTCCACCGGAAGCCTTCTTCTTCGCCTCATTCAACATGACCTCTAACCTGGCTACCTCTAACTTGGCCTGCTCATCCTCGTCGTCCTCATTTTCGATCTCCTGAATTGTGGCCGATATGCACGAGGTTTGGAGGGTTCCGGCACACGGAGGAGCCTCAATAGCTTTGAATAGATTGATGAGGTGGCCCGTTTCGCTTTCTCGGGCCTTGTCAACGCGTTCCATAAGGTTCCTTCCTTGAATGGTGCTGGGTACGTAGTATCCGTTGGCTAACACAATTCTTCCATCCGCATTCTGAGCGCATTTACCGGCTTGGATGTACTCGAGGACCTTGGGACACGAGCAAATGAAGTGCCCCGGGTCGCTGCAGAAGGCACATCCAGGAGGTCTAGTAGACGATGGGCTTTGTCGAAAGGGGGTTGGGGACGCTCGGTTCAATAGTTGGCCCCTAGAGAGGGCGTCGAGTTGTGTCTGGAAAATTTTCAGCACGTCCATGACTGCAGCCATGTTGGCTTCTTCTTTCTTGATTGGGATAGGGGGGCTAGTGGTGCTGTGCGATCCCTGTGACGATTGTGCAGAGAACGAGGTCCCTCCCAGAATAAAATTAGCGTGCTTGAAAATCGTATCGATTTCGTAAGGGTCCCCATCTTCGTGATTGGGCTCCTTGATCTCGAGCCGACGGAGGAGGTGTGTTCTGAGGTCCCCGGTGATTCCCCGGAGGAACGCATGCCATGCCTCCGCCTCGGTAATCTTGTGATTGTCGATAAGATACGAGCTACGGATCAGGAACTCGCGTCGATAACGTCCTAGATCGTCTCGTGAACTAATCTTCGTTTCGGACCAGGTAACCACAGGCTGTTCCAGCTCTCCTCGGGAATAACGTTTTCTGGAAGCGAGCACAGGGTACAGGGAGCGTACCTAATCCTTGAAGGTATTGAGTACAGGATTCTGGTTCTTGGCTTCGGGCAGGGCTCCCTACAGCTCTGCAACCTCAGTGCTAGAGTAATAGAGAAAGCCTCTCCTAATTGTTTCTTCGGCAGCCCAAACAGCATCGGCAGCTATAGCTTCCACATCCTCAATGAAGTGTCCTAGCACCTTGGGATCGCTACCATCGAAGTGCAGAGCATGCTTCGAGCTTCTGGGCGGGGGTCGGTTCACCATTCTGCTGGTCGTTTGAGGGGTTGCTTGACTTAGGATCCTCGTGTTCTGTTGGAGTTGTTGAATAATGTGTTGGTCGGATGTGAGCTGTGCAAGGGCTAGTTGGATTTCGGTGGCTTGGAGAAGTCTGAGTGATGAAGGGCTTAATCTGGAGGTTTGGGATGTTGGCGCAGGATAGGCTAGTCTAACGGTAGGGTCTTCTTCGATTTCTTCTTCTGTGGTGGGAGAGCGAGTTTGTGTTAACAATAGTAGGGAAGTAAAGAGTTCTGAGGGGAAGGATTGGGGCGTGAAGGAGGTAGATTTGAATTTGCTGAACTCGGAGTCCGGGGCTGGTAGTGGCTGTTCTGAGAGACGATGTAACTCTTCTGCAATAGTTTTGAGGCTTGGTTCGGATAGCGGGGATGATCTCGAACTTTGCGAGGGATTTGCTGGGATCGGTGCTTCCGATGCTTGTCTGGATCGAGAACGTGTATTGCGGGCTGGTGCTGTGGGGGGTATTGGAATTGGCTGTGAGGCTTGACGTCAGGTCCTGCCTCAGGTACTAATGGTGACTTTGAACTAGGGCGTTACTGGGTTTAGTTGGCTTAGCCTGCCTCAGTGGAGCAGCCAGATGAAAACTCCAGTGGTCTCCGAAGAGCCAGAGGGTTGAGGTGAGTTGGCAGGAAGCCTTCCCAGGTGTTCCAGACGGGTTCCAGTGAGGGGACAGGCGATCCGAAGCAGATCCGATGAGCAGAAGTGGTATTTTGGATTAAGAGGGAGTGTCAGGCACGGAAGCAATGGGAGAAGATGGATTAGACTTGGGGATCGGTGAGAAGCAAGGGGTGGCTGTGCGAAAGCGATTAGACTGGAAAGCGAGGGAGGATCGGCGCTGTTCGACCTCTGCTCGGAACTCTTGGAACGTGGATTCGTGTTTTACGGAACTCTCGGAACGATGACTGAGGTGCTCGGAACGGAGATTCTGGCAAGAGCGAATGCCTGGAACATTTACCAGACACCTCTTGGCAGCGTAGGCAACTAATGGACAGCTAGGGACGACGAGTTTCGAGGAGTGACTCTAGAGGTTTGTTGTGAGCGAGTCCTTCGGTTTACCAGTGGGTTCCCAAGACTTCGTAACGACTTTGGGGACTTCGAGGCAAACTTTAGAGCGAGAGAGCAGTGCCGTAAGATTCACTGAGCTTCCTACCTACTACATCCGAGCTCTATTTATAAGAAACAAGGTCCATGAGCCACAGAACAAAGATGAAAGGCGAAGGATAGGCATGTCGGATCAGGGAAGGTTGGGCATATCGAGTAGAGTTGCATACAAGAAAACCAAGACGAACGGGATGAATGAAACACAAAGGTAGCTTGGACAAGAGAAGTGAGCCCCAGGACGAGTAGGAGGTTACAGAAGAAAGAGGGGGATTACTGTGCACATCCGATTGAGATCGAATGGGCTTCGGTCTGAGTGGTGCAGACAGGGAACAATAGAGGAAATAGATAAACTGGGGGGCAGGAACGGGGGGACACAACAAAAGAGGCATAGTCAACTCGGGGGTAACATACAGAAAGGAACAAAGAGATGAAAGGAGAGCATATAGTAGCCCGGGCTTGGGAGGCTCAGGCGTGATCGTTCAGATGGTCTTTGCGGGCTAACCTTTTGGATTCTTGGGGCGGGAAGGCAAAGGGGCGTTCGTAGGATGACCTAGAGCAAGTTGGCAACGTCACCTTGTGTCGATGCTTCCAGTCGAGACACCTGTGAGCGAATCGAGGTCGTAGTTCGTCCGAGTGGCACGCTCAGTCACATGATGTCACGGGTTGTACCACTTGCCAATTTCGATACCTCGCATCTGATCCGTCCCTAGCACGTGACGAATCTCTTCACCGCCTTGGCATGCTTCGATTGGGATCGTCCGGAAATGCATGTTTCTTGCTGATTCACTTAAAGGGACTTGTGCAGGCTGCAGCCTGACTTGGCAGCGGTCTGTTGGGTCCGACAGGGCTTGGTTAATGGTAGGGTGGTCGGGCTGTGTTGGGCTTGGAAGGGATCGGGCTTCGGGACTCAGATTAGGCTTCGGGACTTGGATATATCGGAATCCTATTGTATTGCTTGTCAGGACTCGTTGAAGAGATCCGTCACGTGTTAAGGATGGATCAGATGCGAGATACAAAAATTGGCAGGTGAGACCGATCAGCGAAATCATGTGACGACATGTGCCACCTTGCACAACACCGTCGACAGCCTCTAGAGAACGCAGGCTTAAGTTATCGACATGAGGTGCTGAAGCCAACACACTCTAGGCTCCTCCTGGAAAGTCTCTACCGCTCTCCTGCTCCAGAATCCCGAGCCCTCAGACCCAGAGGCTTACCCGAACATGCTGGCCAAGACCTCCCAAGCCCGAGAGACTGTATGCACTCCTTTCACCTCTTTGTTTCTTTGTTTAGACTTTCCCCGATCCACCTATGCCTTATCCGCTGTATCCCTTCATTATGTTTCCCCTTTTGCTGGTCCGGTCTATTGTTCATCCCTTGAGTATGGCCTGAAGAGCTTGCCTTTGCACCTTTGTCCTTGTATGCACTCCTTTCCCCTTTTTATGCTTCCCTACTCATCCTGTGGCTCTTACCCTTTACCCGAGCCTTCGTCATGCCATTGTTCCTCCTGTCTGTCTTTGTTCTCGTATGCACCACTCCATTTTCCTTCAGATCTACGCGAATCTTTGTCTTTCACCCTCTTCAACGACTTATGGACTTCGTTCCTATAAATAGAGTATGGGTATAGTAGGTAGAAGCTCAGTGAATCCTACGGTACCAGTTCTACATTCTACTGTTTATCTGAAGCTCTCTAAGTCAGTTACAGCTTAGAAAGACTTCAATTCTATCAAGGACTCACCACACCTCATAGCTCTCAAGTCTCTTAGCTATCTCGTCATCTCTAGTCATAACCACAGCTATCCTAGACCGTTAGAAGGTGTCTGGTAAATGTTCCGGATGTTCCTCTAGCGGTACTCTTCGTTCTGAGCATCGTTTCCGTCGTTCCGAGTATTCCGAAGCGTAGGTCAGGCCTTGTCGATCCTGTCCTGCATCTCAGCTTTAGTCTTCGATACACAGCCACCTGTGCTTCTCATCGATCCCCTAGTCTAATCCAGCTTCTCCCACCGCTTCCGTGCCTGGCACTCTCCCTCCCTCTACTCCTGTCCTACCTCCTCACTGGATCCACCCCAGATCATCCATCCCTTCACCGGAACCCCTCTGGATCACCCAGGAAGGCTCCTGCCAACTCACCTTCAATCCTTTAGCTCTTCGGAGGCCAAAGGAGTTTTCATCATGTAAGCTGTAGTCTGACACAATGGCGGTCCTGATAGGTCCGGCAGGACCTAGTTGGTGCTAGGGTGGTCAGGCTGTGTCGGGCTCTACAGGGATTGGGCTCCGGAATGTGTGGGAGTTGGGATGTGTACAAGTTGACATGTGTAGAGGTTGGGACATGTAAGGGTTGAAACTGGTATTCTGAGAGCGTCAGCCATGTGAGAGGCCAATACCTAGGTGATATGCACTCTACCTAGTTAAGGGTCCGACGTTCTGGGGTGCTCGAGTGGTGGGCTATCGAGGATCGAGGTTATACATGTTGTGTAGAGCCAGTTTAGTTGTGCAGGATATTGTAGGTTGAGACCATAGTGCTGCACTCTACAGAGTAGTGCGAAGCACTACAATGTAAGGGGATGTGATCGCTGCCAGAGGACGAAGGCCTTACAAACAACATGAGCGAAGCTACTACACCCCAACAAAGTACCAGAAGCCCCTTGGCAGGTCATAACGGTAGACCTAATTGGTGAACTGCCAGAATCAGAAGGGTACAATGCAATTTGCGTGCTGGTGGACAGGTTCAGCAAGCAGATGCATGCAGTCCTGACAACAACCAAACTGATGGCAGAAGGTATGGCCAAGATTTACCGGGACTATGTATTTCGTCATCATAGACTACCGTGCAAGATCATCTATGACCAGGGCTTGCAATTTGATAACAAGATGATGAAAGAGCTGTACAAGCTATTGCACATTAAAGGGAATCCCTCAATAGTGTACCACCCTCAAACGGATTGCCAGATGAAACGTGTCAACCAGGAGCTCGAACAATACCTGCGACTCTACGTGGACCACCAATGATCAGACTGGGCAGAGTGGCTCCCCATAGCAGAATTTGCATATAACAATTGGGAACACTCAGCAACAAAGCTCTCTCCCTTCTTCGTTAACACGAGCAGGCATCCCATGGACTTCTCATTGGCAAGTACGACCTTGTCCAGCCTCTCTGCTGAGGAACTTGCAAAAAATATGAAGACAATCCATGAAGAAGCTTAGATGAATCTCAAGAAAGCTGCTGAGGACATGAAGTGCTTCTACGATCGCCATGCAGGAGAGCCAGTAAGATACGAAGTAGGTGACAAGGTATTCCTGAATAGTTGCAATATCAAGATGGTCAGACCGATGACAAAGCTGGAGGACAAGTAGTTTGGACCCTTTGAGATACAGCAGAAGATGGGAGCAAGTGTGTATAAACTTAAGATCCTGCCATCTTGGAAGAAGGTCCACCCAGTGTTTAATGAAGTACTCCTAAAGCCTGCTATTAGGCCGAGTTCAGTAGACCGTCACTAAGACGAGCTGAATCGACGCTAGAGTCCAATGCACACTGGTACAGGGTGGTGGTAAGTAGATGTATTAACAAATGAGCGAACGATTAGTAGCTACCTGGTACAGGGTGGTGGTAAGTAGAAAAGCGAGACAGGGGATTTCTACTCTACCGACCTACTACTTAAGCGCTTCGAGCACGAGAAAAGGTAGACTAACCAAATAAGAGACAAACAAATAACACTGAGGGTAAATATGGTGCACAGACCATGATGAGTAAGCAAGCAGACGAATAAGGAAAGGAAAGGAAGAGGGGATTAGGGAGTCATAGGTTCGAGTCCGTGAGCGGCCATGATTAAGGAAAGAGCAGAAAAAGAAAGAATGAGAAAGCTTTCTAACATCACCCCCCCCTCTAGGTCATTCGTCCTGAACAACTGATCCTTTACGGCTTTTGGACGGCACCAGGGTGGCTATGGTAGAACTCCTCGATTGCCTCCTGTGCATTTTCAACATCTGCCTCTGACTGCCAAGTTGATTCCGCGTAACCGAGCCACTTGATGAGGAATTGTATCCTTCCTCTGTGTACCTTTAAGTCGAGTATTTCTTCTACCTCGTACTCTTCGTGGTCGTCGATCACTACTGGTGGTCGAGGAGGCGGGTGCTTCTGGGAATCGTACGCCGGTGCTACGTACCGTTTGAGGAGGAACTCATTGAAGACTGGGTGTACCCTTTTCCAACCTCTTGGGAGTTTGAGCCTGTACGCGCTTGCTCCCACTTGTTCGAGTACTTCGTAAGGTCCGTACCACCGGTCCTCCATCTTCTTTGTCGGTCGCTCCGTCCGGATATTCCTTCCCTCGATCATAACCTTGTCTCCAGGTTCGTATGCTATTGACGGGCCTGTGTGTCGGTCATGGAAGTGTTTCATATCCTCTGCCGCCTCTGTCAAGCTTCGTTCGGCTGCTTCGTGTACCTCCTTAAGACCTTTTGCAAACTCTTCGGCCGATACGTGTGTCAATGCTGTCTGGATGTTCGTGAAACCTGCCAGTTCAAATCCGTAGTTGGCGAAGAATGGGGTCATATGTGTGGCCGAGTGCTCTCTGTTGTTGTATGCAAACTCCGCTACCGGCAGCCAGTCCGCCCAGTCGTCTTGTTTGTGGTTCACGTATAGTCGGAGGAATTGCTCGAGCTCCTGATTTACCCGCTCTGTCTGTCTGTCCATCTGTGGGTGGTACGCCATTGAGGGGTTGCCTTTGATATGGAGGAGCCGGTACAGCTCCTTCATCATCTTGTTGACGAACTGAACTCCTCGGTTGTGAATTAGCTTGTCCGGTAGACCATGTAGATGAAACACGTGGTCCTGATAGATGTGCGCTACTCCTTCCACAGTCAGTCCGGTCGTGGTTAGAACACGTGCATCTGTTTGCTAAAACGGTCAACAATTACGTAGATGGCATTATGTCCTTTTGAATCAGGTAGCTCTCTGATTAGGTCGATCGAGACGATCTGCCAGGGGCGCGTCGGGATGGCGTTCGGGTGTAGGGTGTTAGGAAGTGATCTACAATTTCTATTACTAAGCAATACCAGTATTACCAAGTGCATACAACCTAGTAATAATGAGCGGAATCATCGACTATATACAAGAACGCTTTGACGCGCTGCAACGTGTATTACTCACACCCATAATACCACCTACGGCTAGAGAAGGAGTGTTACGTTACTGCACAGACTGTAGACTGGGAAATCAAATAGCAGAAAATCTACTCCGAACAATACAGCAGAAGCTTATACTAAGCAAGACTGCGGAAGGACAATACAACATGATGGTAAGAAGAAGGTTCGTAGAAATGCAACTAGATGGACAAGACTACAAAGGGTATGAACGAGAAGTACAGATGATAAGCTGGGACGCACGGCGTTATGCAATTAGTATAGGAATAAGGAATCCAGGACGAGAACAGAGACACAGACATTGCGGTCTGACATGGATTGAAATAGACATACCATACAATAATCTAAGAGATGGATTTAACGAAGGATACGCATTTCAATGGGCACGATTAATACATCGAGAAATAACGATACAGTTACCAGGAGGACGAACCATCATAGAACAAACCAGATTACATAACGGAGGACAGTTTCGCGTAAGAGGATTTAAGGACATGATAGGAAAGGAGTTAAACACGTACCCAGGATACGAACGAAGGACAGATACGTATAATTACTTCAACCTACCACGAAGTCGCAACGCGGAAGTACAGACGGAACACGTGACTCAAACATTACCTAGAATAGAACAACTTGATCAGCCGATCCCACCGCCGATCAGACAACGACGCCATACAACTACATTAGCACTCACTGACCACACGTACCGGCCGTTGACCTAAACTACCTAGTGCATGAGTCAGTAAGAGTCAGGAGGAGTCATACGGATAAGGATGAGTCAGAAAGAGTCAAGATGAGTCAGTAAATGATTGGACAGGATTAAACCACGTACATAGCGTAACATGAAATAACATAGGTAACATCATGCATGTAAATAGCATATAAGGAGGGCAAGGTAGGCCTCTCCCAGTTAGTTTAATCCAAGTCTCTGAAGAGCCATAAACTGCTCCAAGGGAAGTTCAACTTAACTCTTCTGTTGAAAAACGTGTGCACATTATAAGAACTACTGTCAGACTCCTACTAAGTTATCGAGGTGTATCGATACCTAAGTAGCCATACGGTACATAGCTTAAGGCTATTGCACCCTACTGTCGAACATAGTAACTATCGTGTGAATAAGTTTTTCTAAATACCTACACACCTCTCTTATCGAATGCTAAGCGCGGAACCCCGAGATTAGCTACCTTGGCGGAATACGCTATCGATAATAGTGTTAAGTAAGTTATAGGTTTAGTCATAGCCAGCCTAGGTTAGTCTGACACAACGACTTAGGAGGGTTATTGATTCCATAAATCAATAACGTGAGATTTGGATTAACCATCTGTTACCAGATAGTTATTCAGGATTACGTTATTTACGCAATTATCCAAGTAACCAACATCATAATACACGCCAACTAACATAGGGGACGTGTCCTTGTCGTACGGGGCATCTTTGTCCTTTGGCATTTGTTGCAGCCCCTTATGTACTGTTCGACGTTATTGTGTAGTCCCTTCCACCAGAAGTCCTTGCGTATCGACTTGATCGTTCGTGCAATCCCCGGGTAACCTGCTAGGGGGGTGTCGTGTAGTTGGCGGATGACCATTTCCCTGAGCCCTTTGGGGACGAAGATACGGCCGTCATCCTTCCATGCCAATCTGTCCCTAATTTCCAATTACGGTGGCAGCGTCTCCTTGTCCATCCCTTGAGTCGCCTCCACAAGTCTCTCCCTCAGTCCTTCATTGTCCAATGCTTTGACGATCCTTCGAGCCTTCAGCCACTTGTCCTCCATGAAGATTACGTCGCGATTGTCAATGTCTTCCAGATTGTAGTCCATTTGTCTGGACAAGAGATCAGCCTTACCCATCATAACGCCCAGCTTGTGGACTAGAACGAAGTCATACTCGGCCAGTTCGAGCCTCCAACGCACCTAACGGTAGTTCAGCTTCTGTGGGGATTTGAAGTACATTAGGTTCGCATGATCCGACCAAACCTCGAACTGATGCCACGTGCCAACCAGGTACTGCCTCTACTCTCTGAGCGATAACACAATTGCCAACATTTTCTTGTTGTAGATCTCGTAATTCCGTTCAGTGCTCGTCAGAGCCGACGATCGATAGGCCACTGGTTACCAGGTTTTGTCCTCCTGTTGTTGCATAAGAACGCCACCGGTTGTGAAGTTTGACGCATCCGCTTCCACTCGGAAAGGTCGTTCGGTCGATGGTAACGCTAAGACGGGTGGGTTAGTCAACACCTACTTGAGTTTCTCGAAAGTGTTCTGTTGCTCGTCCTCCCAAACCCAGACTGCCTTGCCTGTCAGAGATGTGAGCGACTTGACGATCTCACTATAGTCCTTAACGTAGCGCCTAAGCCAGTTTCCGAACCCTAGGACTTTCTGTAGCTCCTTGAGGTTCCTTGGTACCAGCCATTGTTCGATCGTTTTGATCTTGCCTGGATCTACCTTCACGTACCCTCGTCCGATTATGTGTCCTAGGAACTTGACGTGGTCCTGCTCGAACTCGCATTTCTGGGGTTTGAGGTACAGGTTCTTCTCCTGCAGTACCTTGAACACCTGTTTGACCAGCTTCCGATGTTCTTCTATCGTTCGCGCGAAGATTAATATGTCGTCAATGTACACTACCACACTTCCCTCATGGACGAGCTCTCATAGGGCGTCATTCATGAACGCTTGGAAGGTCGATGGGGCGTTGCAGAGGCCGAAGAACATTACCGTAGGTTCGAAAAGTCCCAGGTTCATCCTAAAAGCCGCCTTCCACTCGTCCCCTTCGCGTATCCGAATGTTGTAGTATCCCCACCGCAAGTCAAGCTTGGTGAAGAAACGGGCATCCTTTGCTTTGTCGACTAGCTCCTAGATTAGAGGTAATGGGTATTTGTTCTTGATTGTTCCTTCGTTGAGCTTGCGGTAGTCTTGAATGGCCCTAAGCGAACCATCGGCTTTCTTGATGAAGAAGAAAGGGGACGCCATGGGCAACTTTGACTCACGAATTCGTCCAGATGCCAGGTTTTCCTCCAGGAATGCCTTGAGGGCGTCTTGTTCTCTGGGATTGAGCGGATATACCTTGCATTCGCTGGGTTTGAAGTCCGGCTTTAGGTCGATCACGTGGTCATATGCTCGTCGTCCTGGCAACCTCTCAAAGCTCTCCTCACTGAAGATGTTCGCGAATTCGTTCAGGTATTCCGGCCATGTTCTTTTGGCTATCTGCCGGACAATCTCTCCTTTGCTTCCCGCCTGCCGTTGGAAGCCACACGTCCTTGGGCAACGTGTAAACCTGACGGTTCTAGCCCTCCAATCGATTTCAGGGTTGTGCCGGACCAGCCAATCGTGCCCTAGGTAGACGTTTGACGACAACAGCTTCATAATGGACATCACCAGATCCTCCTCATGGTCTTCGAAGGATACTTTCGCTCTGACGAAGTGAAAGATCGTACCGCCTCCTCCCGCCGTTCCGTCTGCCATCTGAACCTTCATCGGACGAACATATTGCTCCTGTTTTAGGTTGTATCGCTCTACGAACCCTGCGTCAATGAACGTCCCGGTCACCCCCGAGTCTATTAGCACGTGAGCATCTGTCTCTTCGAGTTGGCCGTCGATGGTCTCTGCCCTTAGTGTAACGTAGGCATTAAGTTCTCGGTTGGCCAAGCTGCACATGATTACGTTCATTCGTTCCTCCGGTAGGCGATCAGCAACTTCCTCCTCAGCTCTCATCGCTTCCTCAGTCTCCCTTTCCTCACATCTTCTCAGTTCCACATCTGCTAGTTTGTTCAAAGCTTTCGTCGGTCTTTCGTATGAATGAAGCACATATATTCCAGGCCTAGTCATAACATACTGTCCCGGTCGAAAGTGTCGACCGTTTCTTTGTACAAAAGCTTCTGTGTTTGCGTCGGGAGACCTAGCTACTCGCGACGCTCGGAAAAACCCGCTCCGTCCTCTAGGACATGGCGTTCGTCTTCGCTGAAAACCTCCATGCCCCTCTCATCGCTCAGCTCCCTGATCACTTCTTCAGTTGCGGGTTCTTTCGCGTGCATGAGCTCCTCAAAGAAGGCTGCATGGTCCTCGACCTCCATCGCGACAACGATTGCACGGATCTTCTCCTTTGACTTGGGGCAAGCGCACGCCCAATGTCCTTCTTGGCCGCACTTGTAGCAGGCGCCTCAACGTTTCGCCTGGTTCATAGAGATGTCCATCGCTTGACCAGTGCCTCCAAACGTGATTCCCGTCGCGTCCTGTCGGTCTGCGAGCAGGGGCGCTTGACGCTGGGGTGAGGGCTGCGGCATCGTGTAGTGATTCGTCAGCTTGTGCCGGTCTCTGACGATCTTCCGGACCCTCTGCTCGACCTTGTCCACCTCGATTGCGGCCTTCTTGTAGGCCTGGTACGTGGTCGGGATAGATCCTTCGTGAGCGATACCTTTGACAACCTCGATATGTAGGGCGAAATGCAGGTGATCGATCACGATTAGGTCGTGCTCGGGTTTGGTCAGACCTGCTTCTGCTAGAATCGTCTCGAACCGGATGAAGAAGTCCGCGGCTGTGTCATCTTCCTGTTCGGCCTCTCGGAACTTCTGCATAGCCTTCTCCTATTCGTTCGTGTCTGAGAAAGTTACATCGAGCTCGTCCAAGAACTGAGGCCACATCTGAGTGAACGTAATCACGTCATTGGTCGTGTATTTGTTCGTGTAGATGCAGGCCCAGGAGGACGGGTGGGTTCCCTTGAGATACAAGAGGGTGAGCAGGATCTTGCTCGTGTTGGTAGCATACTTCGACATGTTCGCATGGAGGAACAACTGGACCTTGTGAATGAACGCCTGGTAGCTCTCTCCTTCTGAGAACTCGCGAGGCTTGTTTCCCTGTATGCCGCTCGAGCTTGTCGGAGCAGGTGGTTGGTAGTTCTGGAAGGCCGCTGCTATGAGCGTGGCTATTTTGGCTTTTGCCTGTGCGGAGAGGCCGATTGTCGACGACATCGTGACTGAGTCTTCCGATTTGTCGTCAGAGGGGATAAGGGGTTCGGGTTTATGCGATTCAGTGAAAGATGTCGAGCGTTTGATGGCGGGCGCAACTGGTTCAGGGGTAGGGTTTATGCACTGCCAGACTAAGCTTTCCTCTTCCCACTGTATTGTCCACTCCTCGTCTCTGTTGTTCCAACGAAAGATTCGCTGTTCGGCGTCGTACCAAGCTCCTTCGGGGAAGGCTTCACGTGCTTGTTCCGATAGGGACTCTATCTTGACGGCTCGTCGCGAAAGCTAATGACAATGTGAAAAGCCGAGACCGTGATAACAAACAAAAGAGAGGTTGAGCACTGGAAGCATCTAGAGACCTTCGTCCAGATGAGATGTGCGTGCCACCAGACAGACACTTGCAACGCCAGGTTGGTTTGTTGTTTGGGATTCATTCGGACGTACGCAGCGACAAGGCGGTTGGTCCTTGTTGCTGGGCGGTGTTTGATAAGAGTTCCACTCGATGGTATGCGAGCGGTAAGTAGAGTCCGAGAGTATCGGTAAGTTCGAAAGGTGGTCTTGCTTTTATGTTAGGCCGAGTTCAGTAGACCGTCACTAAGACGAGCTGAATCGACGCTAGAGTCCAATGCACACTGGTACAGGGTGGTGGTAAGTAGATGTATTAACAAATGAGCGAACGATTAGTAGCTACCTGGTACAGGGTGGTGGTAAGTAGAAAAGCGAGACAGGGGATTTCTACTCTACCGACCTACTACTTAAGCGCTTCGAGCACGAGAAAAGGTAGACTAACCAAATAAGAGACAAACGAATAACACTGAGGGTAAATATGGTGCACAGACCATGATGAGTAAGCAAGCAGACGAATAAGGAAAGGAAAGGAAGAGGGGATTAGGGAGTCATGGGTTCGAGTCCGTGAGCGGCTATGATTAAGGAAAGAGCAGAAAAAGAAAGAATGAGAAAGCTTCCTAACACCTGCCGTCCAGCCTGTGTTCAAGTCCCAGCAGGTATCACCACCACCACCACCAGTTATAGTAGATGACGAAGTCGAGTTCGAGGTTGCTGAGGTACTAGACTCGTGAATACACAGGAGGAGACTATAGTTCCTAGTCAAGTGGGTTAGATATGAACAACCTACCTAGCAACCAGAGACAGACTTAGCCAATGCTCAAGAGGCTATTGCAGATTTCTACAGAAAACATCCTGGCGCTTCTCGTCATATTGAACTCTCTCAGAGAGCATTACGAGCGGTGATCCTACTTGGTAACTCTAACAGTTGGTCGGGCCACCCAACCTTAGAGAAGGGGGTGATGTAAGGACCTTTTCATTTTTTATTCCCTTTACAGTCTATTTTACTACCTTATGACAAATCTTCCCTTTATCTAATTTGCCTTACTAATCCTTCCTTTCTAATTTCTGCACAAAGTCACATTGATTACTCATCCTTTTGGAAGGTTCTATCACTTTGCCCAGACCGTTTACTACTTTGCCTTTTGTTTATCACATGACTCTTCCTTTGCAAGCAGTTTGCTCCCACAAGTGACATATATATAAGTAGATAGTCTGATCTTCTTTGTCCCCTGTCTGACTATTCTACTTACCACCACTGTCTCTTAGTGCAAGCAGGCATCCTAAGTCCCTCACTTGAGTATAAGCACCCTCCTACCCTTTGATTAGGTGTTGGCCCTCATTGTCAAGTCCCTCCCAATGATTTGTGTAATACAAAGGCCTTATAAACAATACAAGTGAAGCTACTTCATCCTAATAAGTACCAGAAGCCTCTTGGTAAGTTGTTATAGTAGACCTAATTGGTAAACTGCTAGAGTCAGAAGGGTACAATGCAATTTGTATGTTAGTAGACAGGCTCAGCAAGTAGATGCATATAGTACTGACCACAACTAAGCAATAATGAAAAGTATGGCCAAGATTTACTGAGACTATGCATTTCATTATTATAGACTACCATCTACAATTGAGGTTCCTAATTTAATAATAAGATGATGAAGAAACTGTACAAACTATTATATATTAAAGAGAATCTATTGATAGCATACTACCTCTAGATAGATGGCCAGATAAAGTGTATCAATCAGGAGCTTGAACAATATCTGCAACTCTATGTAGATCATTGGCAATCAGATTGAGCAAAGTGGCTACCCATAGTAGAATTTGCATACAATATTTGAAAATACTCAGCAATAAGACTCTCTCTCTTCTTTATCAACCCAGATAGATATCCTATAGGGTTCTCATTAACAATCACAACCTCAACTAGCCTCTCTGCTGAGAAGCTTGTAAAAAATATGAAGATAGTTTATGAGAAAGCCTAAAGAAATCTCAAGAAGGCTACTAAAGACATAAAGCACTTTTATAATTGTCATATAGGAGAGTTAGTAAAATACAAAGTAGGTAATAAGATATTTTTGGATAGTCAAAACATCAAGATAGTTAGGCTGATGGCAAATTTGGAAGACAAGTAGTTTAGACCCTTTAAAATATTGCAGAAGGTAGGAGCAAGTACATATAAACTTAAGATCTCATTATCTTGGAAGAAGGTCCACCTAATGTTTAACAAAGTACTTCTAAAACCTGCTATCTAGCTCATATTCAAGTCTCAATAAGTACCACTACCACTATTATCAGTTATAGTGAACAAATAAGTTAAATTTAAGGTTACTGAGATACTGAACTTATGCATACACAAGAGAAAACTACAGTTTCTAATTAAATAGGTCAAATACAAACAACCTACCTAGCAACCGGAGATAGACTTAGCTAATATACAAGAGACTATTGTGAACTTCTACAGCAAACATCTCAGCACTCTCTGTCATCTTGAACTACCCTAAAGAGCATTGCAAGTTATTATCTTACTTGGTAACTCTAATAGTTGGTCAGACCACCCAACCTTAGAAAGGAGAGTGATGTAAGGACCTTTTCATTTTTATTCCTTTTATGATCCATTTTGCTACCTTATAACAAATCTTCCTTTTATCTAATCTACCTTACTAATTCCTTCTTTCAACTTTTGCACAAAGTTATACTAATTATTCATTCTTCTAGAAGATTCTACCACTTTTTCCAGACTGCTTACTACTTTGCCCTTTATTTATCACATGATTCTTCCTTTGTGAGTAGTTTACTCCCACAAGCAATGTGTATATAAGCAGATAGTTAGACCCTCTTTGTTCTCTGTCTGACTATTCTACTTACCACTACTATTGTTAGAAAGAAATAGACTGATTACTATTCAAGGACAAAGAATGGCTGATGTAGGATTGGCACCCAATCGATGATACCATACTTGATTCTGCTATTGCCCCTTTGAATCAAGAAGGGCAGACCACCTACCAGTACCTTCCTGCAAGAATTGCCAATAGGCATAGAGGCAAGCCTGGGAATGTATACAAGACATACTAGAGGAAACAATGAGAATAATTGAACAAACAGAACCAATCACAATTTGAACAAACCACAAATGGTCACCATCCAGGACAGAATATCAAATACTCTACAACTACTACCTTACAGCCTTCGAAAATAAAGTGGTAGTTTAGTTAGGAAATGAGAAAATGTACTATGCAAATGCAACAGTCACTGCATGGACCTCTTGATTTCCCTATAACGAGAACTGCTACAGAACAGCAGTATAGGTCATCTGGCTACTGACACTCGATGCTCCAGAATACCTTCAGACAATAAGAGATACAACCATGGGACAAATTGTAGCCAGCTAGAGAGGCACACTAGAAGGAACAATTCTAGTAAATAGATACTTCTCAGATACAAGGATTGACAGAGTGATTGCTACCTTTGTGATCAGCAGGAACACAAGAATAGATGAGATCATTGTGCATGACAGATACCATCATGGGATCTACTATCAGAATTCTATATTCTACCTCAAACTCAATACTCGAGATCTAACAATCGAAAAAACCCCATCGAACAGGAAAGATATATCATTGGATGGATCTAGAAACAGAATAGAAGCAGATCTCCAATGAATACAGATAGCTTAGTATTGGAATAGAGCTACACTTGAAACCTTTATGAACTTCGAAAACATTGAGAACAAGAATAGTAGACAGGTTAACTCAAGATGTACAGCTACATGATTGGCAGGAAGTGGTATTATCAGTGGCAATCGACAAGGATTATGTGGGGTAAAAGAATCTAGAAGGACAGGATGAAAGATGACAGAATTGTAGGGTTCTGCACTGCCACTGGATTGGCTAGTGGCTATACCAAGGAAGCATTAGAGCTGTGCCAAAGAAGTATTGGGGTAGCTTGGTAGAAGGAAGGATCAGGTGATGGACTCTTTAGAAAGTATATAAGTAACAAGCACTGCCACTAGGAGTTCTCTAGCAAAATTCTTTTGTATTGCCTATAACTTCTTGTACTGCCACTTAGTTGCCTCAGGCACCACTCTAATCTATCTCAGATATCTAGTGTACAGCTGGACCTCTGACCCCTACTAGTGCCTTACTATTTACTCAACTATCTCTATTTTGTACTTCCCTATAATCAAGATAGCTTCTCAAGATCAGCAGAGTGAGTAGACTTGTTCTGATGCATCAATCTGAGAGATCTGCACTTGATCTTTTGCCTGGCTCTAAAGCTAAGGCAAAAATAAGTGCTGATCCCTGATCTGCTTATAGCAATCTGTACTAGTCCTAACAACTATCTCTTAGATAGTTACTCACTATTTGCTAGTTTACTAATATATCTACTTACCACTACTGTCTCTTAGGCATTCTAAAGTCCCCTCACTTAAGTATAGTACCCTTCTGCCCTTTGATTAGGTGTTGGCTCTCATTATTGTCTCTCCTGATAATTTCCATAATATTTTTTTATGTTATCCTAATGTTCTCTCTGTCCTCTCTTGTCTAACTAGATATAGAGGTCCTTATATACTATAGCTAAGAATTTAAGAGAAACAAAATATCTAAAATGCTATTAGGTGTAAGCTTAAAGCCAAGAAAGTACTAGCTGACTCTTAGTACTTTTGTAGAGCAGTCAATATTCAATTAGGACTAGGATTAGGATGTTAGACCCTTTAGAGCTTGATATGACTAGCTGGCCCACTTTGCCAGCTTTTAAGTCCTATCTTGGCATACTTTAATTAAGACTATCTAGAAATATATATTTCTTACCAATTTGCTTGTTAAGGCTCATGTGAGCTGTAGCCTGACCTGTTGGGTCTGATAGAATATAATTAGTACTAGGGTGGTCAGGCTATATTAGGCTCTAAAGAGATCAGGCTTTGGGATATGTGAAAGTTAGAACATATACAAGTTAGAATGTGTAGAAGTTAGGATATGTAGGAGCTGAGACTAGTATTCTGAGAGTATTAGCTATATGTATCTAGATAGTATAGACTTTACCTAGTCAAGAGTTTAACATTCTGGGGTGCTTAAGTAGTAAGTTATTAAGGATTGCAACTATATATATTGTATACTGCAACTATATATGTTGCATACTATAACTAACTATAGGTAGGCAACTATAACATATAATGCTAGATTGGTTGTGTTGCTTTGGTAATATATAACATGAGATTGGTTGTATAAATATTCATAGCTGGTGTAGCTTACAGTTTACAACCATAACTTTTATCTTAATAATGTACGTACTATTTATAAAGGATCTTAGTTGCCTTTTTTTGTAGCCTATAATAGTGTAATCTGCCTAGGTTGTATGAGTTTCAAGCAATGTGAAATATAACACTCCCTACATAGTTGCCTACCTACAGTCAGACACAGCAGAGCCAGTTCAACTGTCTGGGACATTGTAGATCAGAACTGTGATATGGTACTTTATAGAGTATTATAATAGTATATAAGATCCATCGGATCTGGTCTGAGCAATAAAATATCCAGATGGATATATCTACCTGGATGTAGATATAATTGAAAATATTGGCATGTATCATATAAGATATACTGTAGTATTTGCAGTTGTAGTAAGAATTGCATCATTTTGGAATCAACAAGTGATATAGTACAGATATGAAATCCAGAGACTATTATTAACATCTAGTGTCAAAACAAGGATGATGCTAGCCAGATGCAATCTTGAATCTAGTCAGCATAGGTTACTACAATGGATTCTTCCCTCTGACCATCAACTAATAATATGTCAATCTTATAATATAAACCAATTTAGATGTGAGTTTTTAATAAGGCTTGATTTTACTAGAGCATGTCTTGGTGAGTGATGGACATAGTCCTTGGTCTTTGTTTTTGAAGAACCCATTGGATCCAGAGTCGATGGCACAATCGCACTGAAGCAGGCAAATTCTTTGTTCTTTGTGTTTTGTGACAAGTTCATGCAGTTGACTCAGAGAAAATAACAATGGGTATTGTAGGCACACATGATCCTTAATGAGTTATTTATTCACTATGCCTATAGAATATTCTGTTAGGCTAGAAAGAGTGTAACATCGAGGCTCACCTCAGTCGAATGGTCCAAGAGCTAGTCTCTGCAGAGTCTGCATCAGTCACTGTTGTTGGCTAGGATGAAATAGCGTGGGAATATCGGCTGCTCGCACAATCATGCTCAGTTGCATCATCCTCCCGCCCCGACGCAGATATAGCTGCGTTGCAAAGATACCAGTCTGGTCGAGTGAAAGCGCGCGCTCAATTTATGTCGTGCGCAGTTTACTATGCGAGGACTTTGTTCACACCAGCAATCTGTACACTGTCAATCACCTTCATGGACGCATGCAAACTCTGTAGTAGTTATGTCTGCCTCGGACATAGGAGCGAAGCCGTTGCAAATTGAATATCATGCGACAGTGCGACGCGCGACGCGGCCCCATTTCTTCGACTTTCTCAGATGCACGCCAGGCGTTACACTCCCTGCTTTTGATACGCATTGGATACTAGGTACTTTTATTCTACTTGTCCTATTCAGACCTCGAGACGGCATATCTCACTTCTATATTTGCTCCAGCGTCTATCAATGCCATCAACCTTCTTCCCGCAATAGTACAAAAGGCGGAGATGGGCACAGGGCACGAGGTTGCACTTCCACTCCAACCACGATGACCATGAAATATTACGAGTTGCGAGGTTCGTCCTGCAGTATGCGTTCCATTGGATGGTTGATGTTGATTCTACTTGCAGTCGTGCGCCTTGAGGGACTCCAATGGGCAGATCGGCTCCATCGCGACGTTCCTAATCTTTATGTGAAAGCAAAGCTTGGCGGTGTTGATCATAAGACCAGAACAGTCAAGAGAAGTTCAGCTCCCGTATGGAATGAAACGTTCGACTTGTACGTGGCTATCGTCTCTGCACCTTGAGGGTATCTAAAAGACACCAGTTCTCTTTCGGATGAGTCTGAGTCTGAGGTCCTCCAGATCAAAGTCAAGCACAGCTCACGCTT
Organism: Inonotus hispidus; assembly: GCA_024712875.1. Taxonomy (NCBI): domain Eukaryota; kingdom Fungi; phylum Basidiomycota; class Agaricomycetes; order Hymenochaetales; family Hymenochaetaceae; genus Inonotus; species Inonotus hispidus. The sequence continues at coordinate 171,489 of CM045722.1, read as the reverse complement.
GCCATCTGATCCAACCGTGGGATTTCTGGAAATCAGATTCGTCGACATCTTGGAGAGATGCTCTAATGGGGAAGGTAACTGGACAAGTCGTCTTTCACGCCCAAGTTGCCTAACATCACTGTCTAGCCACCTTCGAGACCCACTCATCATCGCGACAATCATCGACAACTGTAGGAAGTATAGTCTTGGGTGTGAAGAGGAAGGATCTGATGGCGGCGGCGGAAGATGCAATCGGTGCCGCTAGAGATGGCGTAAGGCAACAAGGGATCGCGAAGTCGGAAGGAGTGGCGGATAAGATGCAATCTGTTTCGGATGGGGTGGCTCTGGCAAGCAACCAGGGCGACCTGTACCATGCCGTTGGTGATCTACTATCGCAGCTGCAAGGGTTCAAGGATTTCATGGACAGCATATCGGGAGTGAGTATCAAAATGCTGTCAAGAATGCGATCCCTTGTTCACTCTGCATAGATACACCCGTACCTAACCATCGCATGGACGGCAGCCTCAGCCCTATTTACGGTGCGTGGTTCCAATAGCATCGGATGAAGAACGTGTATCAACGGCATCCTTAGGCTGTGAAGAGTGTGTACGACAGGGATAATAGGATCCTGGGTCTTGTTCACACTATGAATGATGCTTTCAGTTTCGTTCGCGACGTCGAAATGCTCCGAGATAGGATCGGGTCCCTTCAAGAATCGATAGAGGCACTCCTAAAACAGACAATCGAGTGCTGTTTCTTCGTTCGCCACTATGCGAGTCGAGGATTCATCCGTAAGCTCATATTCCGGAACATGTCTCCTCCACCTAACGGTGCATTTACGCAGAGCGCGGGGTTGATATCAAGGCCAGCGAGACCATCGGCAAGTTTGAACAGGCACTAGTCAGGTTGAAGAACAACATCAACACTGGAGTAGGCCTTCACACGGCTTTCGTCTCCTCAAGGGCATCTCAGAAGATCGACGAGCTATGTTCGTGACTTTTCTTCCGGTTTCAGGCATTGACTGACATGTAGTCTAGGGTTGCACCAGCGCCTCATCCCGAGCTCGTTTGAAGCAGGCAATCGCCCACGGTGCCTTCCTGGGACTCGCAAGGGTATAATCGATGAGGTTGTCGAATGGGTATCTTCCGAGACTGATCAGAACATCTTCTGGCTATACGGAGTTGCTGGCTCCGGGAAGAGCACGGTGAGCACGACTATCGCAGAATACTTCCGTGGAGTATCACGTCTCGGCGCCTTCCTGTTCTTTGAGAGAGAGAAGAGTGACCCGCTGTCTGTCATCCGGACGATCGCGTACAAACTGGCATTGTTCGACCCCTCGATCGGATCGAGTATTGCCTCTGCAATTGAGAACGACAAGGACATCGCGTCCGCACCTTTGGATCACCAGTTTAAGGTACTCCTTGAGTCACTTTGCACTGGTGAAGAATCTATTCCTGGACCGGTCGTTGTTGTACTGGACACCTTTGACGAATGCGGCACGCCTGAGAAGCGACGGCGTCTGTTGGATCTCCTCTGGAGGAGATTCGATAAGTTATCCAATGTCTTCCGTTTCCTCATCACAAGTCGACGGGAGCTGGACATTGACCGGCTTCTTTCCTCACGCACAACACATGTTCGCGCAGTAGAGCTCGACTACCGCTCGGCGAATAGTCGGGAAGATGTCCACGCTTTCCTTTGCACCGAGATGGACGACGCTGTTCGTCGGCAGGTGGAGGTTCCAGTGGACTGGCCGTGGGATAGTAACATGGTGGTGCTCGGAGATGCCGCTAACGGTTTATTCATTTGGGCGTCGACTGCGGTGAAGGTGGTGAGAGAGAGTGGCGACCCATTCTACCAGCTGAATGTTCTAGTCAAGGATTCCAAGTCGCTTTCTGGGTTCGGACTGGATGATCAGTACGCGTCGGTGCTTCGAAACTCGGGAATCAAGTGGAAGGACGAAAGGTTGAAGGATCGGTTTAAGACGATCCTGGGTCTTATTCTCTTTGGCAAGGTTCCGCTGTCTATCAAAGCAATTGATGGCATTCTAGGGTGGGAGCCGCACGAAACCTCCGGCCTTGTGCTGTCCACAATTCGCAGCCTCGTTGCGTACACTCCGGGAGGGACTGTTAGCCTGTTTCATACTTCCTTCTACGATTACCTCCTGTCGCCCGAGCGCGAAAGCGATCCGTGGCGGATTGATATTCCTGAAGCGAAGTTATTCATTGCAGAGCGCTGCTTTTCCGTCATGGCCAAACTCCTGCGTTTCAATATCTGCGATCTGAACTCGTCCTTCTTTCGCAACGATGACGTCCCAGGACTTGCAGATCGTGTCAAGGAACGGATACCTTCGCACCTGGAATACGCATGCCTGCACTGGTCACAGCATCTTCTCGAAATCCCTTATTCTACCGGGGTGATCGACATGCTGCTGGAGTTTGCATACCAACGTCTTCTATTCTGGTTCGAGGTGCTCAGTCTCGTCAAAGAATTTCATCGTACCGCTAGCCGTGCGCTTATCGACGCCGCTAAATGGAGTGAGGTGCGCTTCTATAAAAATACGCTTTGTACATGGGTATCTGACCGTCGAGTAGTCTCAGAATGCGGATATCGCGTCGTTCTTCTGGGACGCTAACAACCTTGCGAACACATTCGCCACTGCTATCTCAATCAGCGCATCGCACGTCTACGTCTCCATGATTCCATTCATGTCGGGTGCCTCGCAGGTTGCCGAACATTATGCGAAGTCCTTTTCGTCAACAGTGCATGTGGAACGGCGAGGGATCAGAAGAGCTCCGATGTATCTGAAGACCCTGGATGGACATTCTGATACTGTCCGCTGTGTCGCATTCTCACCAACCGGAGAGTGGATCGCGTCGGCCTCTTATGACGAGACTATACGTGTTTGGGACATCAACAGCGGAGCAGTGATCTTCATTCTGGCCGGTCACTCGGCCCAAGTTATGTCTATCAGTTTTTCGCATGACGGCAAAGGAATCGTGTCAGGCTCTGCGGACGGTATTCTGAGAATATGGAATGCCGAGAATGGTGACCTGATTCTCCCTCTGGAAGGTCACGAGGGAGGCGTCTACTCTGTTGCGTTCTCACCGAGTGGGGGGAGGATCGCATCGGGATCGAGCGACAATACCATCATTGTCTGGGGCTACAGGGATGGGAAAACCATTGCGGCTCTGTTCACTGGACATACAGATCGAGTTTTCTCAGTTGCATTTTCCCTTAGTGGCACGCGACTGATCTCAGGCTCGGAGGACAGGACAATCATCATATGGGACGTGGATAGTGGGAAGCCTGTCCTCGATCCTCTCAAGGGCCATTCTGGTACGGTTTGGTCCGTCGGGTTCTCTCCGAATGGCGAGCATGTCGTCTCCGGTTCTGCAGATCTTACTGTCAAGATTTGGGAAGTGGCAAATGGGAATGTTATTTCTACATTGTCTGGACATTCGTTACAGGTCATGTCTGTTGCGTACTCTCCTTGTGGTGATCGCATTGCTTCTGGATCTTCCGACAATACAATCATGATATGGGATGCGAAAAGTGGTCAGGCCCTTTCCTGTCCTTTCAAGGGACATTCGAGCGTAGTTTGGTCGGTCGCATGGTCGCGCGACGGAAAATACGTCGCCTCGGGTTCCGATGACAAGACGGTGAGGATATGGGATGCCACCACCCGAGTGGACGAGTCGGAACATTTCTCGGGACATACAGCTGCTGTCAGATGTGTCGCATATTCACCGGACGCGAGCCGAATTGCATCTGCTTCTACGGACAAAGAGATCATCGTTTGGGATGGCAAGAATGGGGATGTTGTATTAGGGCCTATTCTGGGTCACAGTAGTACTGTTCGTTGTGTCACATTCTCATTGGACGGCTCGCGACTCATCTCGGGATCAAACGACACTACGATCAGGATATGGAATGCAGAGACTGGTGCGTTGATTTTCGGTCCGCTGGAAGGACATACCGACATGATTTGGTGCATCGCATTGTCGCCAGACCGTTCGACGTTTGTCTCTGGATCATGCGATAAGACGATTAGAGTATGGGAGTTGGCGACCGGGACGCTTGTCGCTGGTCCGTTATATGGTCATTCGAATTGGATCATGTCGCTGGCGTTCTCGACCGATGGTAAACTGCTCGCATCAGGTTCAGGCGACGAAACGATTAGGCTTTGGGACACAGAGACGTGGGAATGCATACCCGAACCTTTGACGGGGCACACTGGTTACATTAACTCGGTGTGCTTCTCACCGGACGGTACGCTGATGGCTTCAGGCTCAATGGACGCAACTATAATTATCTGGGACGTTGCGAGTCGACAAATGATCGGCGATCCATTAAGACATACGAATGCTATCTTATCTATCACTTTCTCGATCGACGGGAGACACGTCATTTCTGGATCAGCGGACAACACGATACGAATATGGAACGTGGAAAGCCGAGCCATCTGCAAAATTCTCGACGGTCATACGAGCTACATCTGGTCTGTTGCCTTGTCCCGCGATGGTTTGCGACTCGTTTCTGGTTCTTCGGACAATACGATTAGAGTATGGAATGTGTCGGACCTTCTCCGTCTACCGAAAGAGACGGACGACCTCGCACTCGTCTCCTCGCGAAGCGAAGACTGGGTGGACTGGGTCTTGGGAGATAGTGGGTGGGTTCTGCCCGGACATGGTCGAAACGAGTTGCTCCTGTGGATCCCTCCAGACCTTCGAGCGACGCTCTGGCGACCTCAAAACACTGGCGTTTTCAGTTGCGAATTCTCGACGAGGCTTGATTTCACAGGTGCGGCTCTTGGTGAGCGATGGACGGAGTGCTTCGCACCACGTCCATCTGACGGGTAGAACTTGGATTCTCTTTTGTGCTTATGGATGTTGTACAGAGTCAATTGCTCGTGTTATCGACAGCGCTAGTACTATCTTTTGCGCTTTGGATGTATTGTTGTTTTTATTAGCAGAAGCGATGCATAACGAATCATGCGTGAGTCGGACCTTGCATGTGCGTTCACAATGCAGTGACATGTACTGAACATAGCATGAATGACGCATATTATAGACGTACAGCTAGACTTCTGTCTTGTGGGTAGAGCTATGAGACCTTACCTGGAACCGGTGACTGAAAGTGCATATTACTATGTATGACAATCTACTTTCTCCGACCACCATAATGAATGAAGTGAGGACAACCTTTTCCTTTTCGTGTCTCCCGTGCTAAATCATGATCTTTACCGATAAATTTCCCCGATCTCAATGAGGAACAAGATATTGTATTTCGATATTTTTGAAGACATGATTGTGATTAGCCGCAGATCAATAGATCGTACAACAAATAAGTGAAGAACTTCAGTCGATAGTGGGGGGTATCGATACAGTAAGCTACATATACGAGATAAATAATATAGGGAGAAATAGTATACGCAAGACAACGATGCAAAGGACACATTTGGAAGGGGACCCTTCCTCTAGTTCTAGAAATGCCTTGTAAACCAGCTGAAAGCGCTCGTGCACCGCTTGACTGACGGTGAAGGAGGCGGCGGGGGTGAGAGTCTCTCAGCATCGGTGGCTTGGAGTGTGAAGTACGGAGACTTCTCCGAGTCTCTATACCCACTATAGCCCATCGAATAGAGCAAATCTGAAGTGCTGCCGTATTTCGGCGGTGGCATCTCATTATTGTCCTTGTCTATTGTTCCGCCGTTTTGATAGGTGTAGGACGACGTGGCGAGAACAAGTTCGGATTCGGATTTGGATTTAGCTGCGCGGGCTGTCATGTCTGTTGGAGGTGTGTAGGTGTTGTTGCTAGGGGGTTCGGGAAGGATGGTGAGGTCGATTATCTCGTATGTGGCTAGGGATTTCATGACGCGTGGCCAGGCCATTGGGGCGATGCGGACTTTGCGGAGGGAACCGTTGACGCGGACGTTGACTAGGAAGGCGACTCGTGTGTGTGGAAGGGAGGCGAGTGTGGGGAAGACTGAGCGGGCGAATTCGAGTGCTTGCTGTTTTTCATTCATTTTGTTTGGAGGGGAAGAATGAGGGTTCGTTAGTGAGAATGAAGTGAGGAGATGTGAACTGATTGCCTTACGTTGTAATCCTTTGCGGGCTCGACGTATACCATTTCATCGTCCAGACGATACGTCACCAGATCTGCGGGAATTTTTTTCTGCTGAGGTTGTTGAGCGGGTTGTTTGCCCGAAGAACGAGTCACAATGTTCGAAGGGGATCGCCTTCCTGACATCATCTGGTTTATCAACTTCCTAAGCGAAAGACTCGTTGACCGCTAGGTAGAGGAGGTAGTTGACAGAGGCGAAAGGAGAGACGATGGCAGAGAAAGTAGCACGAGGGAAGATAGTCACCCTTCCCCCAGGCCGAATCAGAGGCGTTTTTATACATTTTCTCGCCACATATTGATGTTGATATTAACAGCTAGCACTGCGGCGGATCTCAGCTAAGTAGAATGGCGAAGTATGGTAGTATTAGTGCGTGAAGGGCGCCAATAAAGACAAGGCTGTGGCGACGGAGTGGTAGGGCCACCGATATTGAGGCTAGGTGAGTCGAGTCGAGTTGTGTATTGGATATTGGATATGGATACGGCATCGACAGTATGTTCGGCGGTGAGCTGTTCCCCCTTCTACGCTACAGATATGCATAGAAGGGTGGGCGAAAAGGCACAGCTTCAGCAAGCGCCAGTAGCGGTGCGAATAGGAGGCACAGGAAAACACAGCGATGGACCATAAATGGGAATGAGAGAAGAACCAGCCACCTATCCCAGAGAGATGACTATGGGACACAGCCACGCGGCGAGAATTGCAAGTACGTGTTACGTAATACTCCGGATGCGGTTTCTACCTATTTTGGTAGTTATGCGATTGACGTTTGGACAGTTTGGACATTCGGAACGCCTGAAGTGTTCTGTGAAGAGCTCGAGTCGGGCGTCTATCATCTGCACGTGCCTGGACAAAGCTTCGAAGACAGGAACATGGTTATTCCTGTGCCACATATACCGTGCTTGATATGCGGAGATGCCGTAATACTAGTAACGAACAACATATCAGGGGGGGGAACCTCAGGACGCGGGTGAGAGCCGCTGAGGAATCAGTTTGAGTAGGCACAGATATATAAGTGCATCATAGAACATCAGAAAGTGCTCCCGTGTAGACTGGTGACGAGATTAATATCCAGGCAGTCCGTGTTCGTAATCAGTCAATAGGTAGCAATGGGTAGTGCTTGCCGAGGAGTTGCTTTGACCGCGGAGGCCACCCTAGATATCAGACTGGCGAAAGCATCAAACGATGAGGTAAGCTGGAGCGAGGGTGTGATAACACAGAAGAGTCACTGGAATGTGCGTTGTGAGTGAAAATAGTGGACGAAAACGTGTAAACCACGACTGAGCTTCGTGTATCTCTTTAACCATGGAATAGAGATATGGACCCCGTTGACTCTTGAACGCATACCTTCACGATGAAAGGTCCTATACGCAAGTTCTCGATCGAGCTTTTGAACCAAGGACGCAAAAAATCCGTCGACAATAACTCTCCCGAGCGTCGAGATCAGAGTCGAGATCAGAGCCGGGAACGGTCACCATCATCCGCGCGCAGTTCACCTCGACTCCAGCAGCAGCAAGAGCAGAAACCAGAACGACGGCCCTCGATTGACCGTTGGAAGAAAGCCATATTCTCGCAAGCCAGTCGTTTAGGACAAAAAGTGACAAGTGTAACGCCACGTCACAGTGCTTCGTCACTGGACGTTTCGCGCTCGACGGGTACCACTGCTACTGCGACGACGACGAATAGCTCGAGTACAGCTACCGCAACTACTCGGGTGCAAAATCATATACGAGGGAAGGAGAACGCGAATTGGATTTCGACACCGACACAGACTCCACCCCCACGAACGCCTTCACCGTCTTCGTTGAGCCTTAGTGGGAGTTTTAGCTTCATGTCTTCGGATTTCTTGTCGAGAGAGAACGAGTTGTTGGGCGGGTCGTTTTCCCCGCCCGCAGGCGCAGGTTCTGCTGGTGGGATAGGGGACATTGATTTGGACGCTGCGGCTTCGGCATTCCCTGATATTTCTTTGGATGGGTCGGGGGATATACCAATACCGCTTCCCCCTTCCGCGCCCTTTCAACAACCCGCTGCAGCTGGGTTGGAATTCGATGCGTTTGAGAAGGCGCCGTCTGCGCCGGTAAAGGTGACGGGTGATGATGAGATTGAGAGGTTCGAGGATCAGTTTCCTGATATTGGTGTCCCAAGCAGTCCCGTATGTTTTTTTTTGCCCTTGTTAGGTACATGGGTTAGGTGACTGATGAATTGCTTGTGTTGTTGGATAGCCGAAAGCTTCGCCTGCGGTGCCTCAACAGCCGACTTTTGGTGCTCCTCCGCCTTTTGCACCCCGTCCACAGCCGTCGGCTTTCTCGTCTACACCTATCTTGCAACAGTCTTTGCCTAATGAAAACGAGCCTGAACCAATAAGGTGGGATTTACTATCATTTTCCGTTGAAGAGGGTTGACGGATTGTTGTGTAGGTTATGGCGCGAGAAACAAGCTGAGGAAATCAAAAAACGAGACGAAGCCTCTGAGGCGCGTCGTCAAGAGGCGATCACGAAAGCCGAACGGTCCATTGACCAGTTTTATGAGGAGTACAACGCGAAGAAGGAGCGTAATATTAAGGAAAACAAGTACGCTTTTTTTCATCATTGGCCTTTTTATTCAAGCTACTTATTAAAATTCATAGAATCCAAGAACAAGAGTATTTGGCGTCGAGGACGGATGCGTTGTCAGCTGGGACGACATGGTCGCGGATTTGCGATTATATCGATCTACAGAATTCGCAGAGTAAGACACTGGCGAGGACTGGAGCCGGGACGACAGATTTGGGTCGGTTTAAGGAGGTGTTGCTGAGGTTGAAGAGGGAGGGAGAGGCTGCGCCTGGTGCTGCTGGGTATTAAGTCTGGTCGTTGTTTAGTTGTTGGACGGTCATTTGATGTTTGATGGCTGCTGGACTGCTTATTTTTAATTTTTCGTTTCAAAACGTATCGCATCGTAGCATGGTAGATGGAATTATAATTTATCTGTTGATTTTTTTTGGTACGGACGCGTGATGATGACGAAGCCGAGCCGTGTGCGTGTTCCCAGACCTAGAGTCAGCATTCACCGTGACCTCACGCGATTGGCAGTGAGCGTGTCTTGACTCTTGACTCTTGCGACGCTTCACCAGATTCCCCGCGACACGGCACGACACGACAACGTACTATACTTACCGTATGCGTCCGCCGACGAGCGCATGGCGAAATGCTCGTGGGCCCCTTGTATCGCTCACTGCTCACCCTGGTAGAGGGTCGATTGCTAGTCTGTCTTCGTCTTCGTCTATTGCGTCGTTGCGCCTGCGATGGTTTTATTCGTGTCCTTTGAATAAGGCGGATGCTTTTGCTCGGATGAGAGGTGGATGTGGGACTGGGAGTACTAGTACTGGTGTGTTGGCGTCGCTGGGTGATGGTTGTGGTAGATGGAACTTTGGGTTTGGGATGGCTGGTGCTTATTATTCGAGACGATGTTTCTCTTCGTCTGCTGCTCGATATGAGGTTTCGAAGTCGACTGAACCTCCAACGCCGCATCCTCAACCACCGTCCCACCGCCCTGCGTCAAAAGAAATTGAGAAGACCAACGCCGACGTCAACGCAAAGGAACTCTCCGTCCTCGCCCGTCTGCTACCCCCTTCTCTCCGCCCCTCGAGCCCAGGCAGTGGGTCATCCGCGCGTAAAATCATCGCTCTTGCTAGGCCTGAGAGTAAACCGTTGGCGTTGGCTATTGGATTACTGTTCGTTTCATCTGCTGTATCGTTGTCTATACCGTTTACGATTGGGAAGTTGATTGATTTTTTCGCTTCTACGAATCCGGTGCGTCCCCCCTCCCCCTCCCTCAAGTATCATTAATACTGCGCAGTTGGTGAGATGTTGACTGAGAGATGCTTGCTTTGATGTAGCAAATTCCGTTTGGGTTGGGCATCGTGCAGGCTACAGCGCTTTTGCTGTTAGCGTTTACGGTTGGCGCTGCGGCGAATTCGGGACGAGCGGTTTTGATGAGGCTTTCGGGACAGAGGATCGTGGCGAGATTACGACAAAACATGTATAATAGCGCTTTGAGACAGGAAGTTGAGTTTGTGGAGAAGGGGGAGGGAGATGTGTTGAGTAGGCTTAGTGTGGATTCGAGTATCGTTGGAGAGTCGTGAGTCCCTCTTACATTGCTGCTTGTTTCTTTTGTGTGTTTTATGACTGATGTATGTGTGGAAAGGATAACGCAGAATTTGAGTGATGGGTTGAGAGCGGTGGTTATGGCTTCTGTTGGATGTGAGTATTTGTGTTGGGGTTTCGAGAGGCGGTTGTAAACGCCTGAAGTCGTGAAGTAGGAGCTATGTTCTACCTCTCACCGCAGCTGACGGTGCTCATGCTAACGGTCGTCCCACCCGTCTCTCTTGGTGCCGTGCGTTCTCGTCCTATTTTACTACTGCCCATTCATCTCGTGCTTAATACTTCTTCGCAGTTCTTCTACGGCCGGTATATCAAGAGGCTCTCAAACCGCACACAAGAAGCCGTTGGAGACATGACAAAAGTCGCTACGGAAGCTCTCTCCGCATTCCGTACCGTTCAGGCGTTCAATTCTCAACCGCAAGAAAGTCTCAAGTTTTCTGAGAAAGTTCACCGCGTGCTTGCGTTGGGGAGGAAGGAGGCGTTGGCGAGCGGAATGTTTTTTGGCGCGACGGGGTGGAGTGGGAATGTTACGCTGTTGTGTCTGTTAGGGTATGGAGGAAGTCTTGTTAGTAAAGGGGTAATTAGCGTGGGGGATTTGACGAGTATGCTCTTGTATACGGTGTATGTGGGGAATGGGTTGTCGATGTTGACGTGGGTGTTTCACTTTCTCTTGCCTGTTAACTCGGGAGGTTAACGATAATTGCTTTTTTTCGTAGCTCGTTCTTCGCGTCCATCATGCGTGCTGTCGGTGCCGGTACACGTATCTTCGAGTTACTCGAACGAGAGCCCGTGATCCCCTTGACGGGCGTGCCAATTTCTTTAGACAGACGAGGGCCGGTGTCGTTTGAGAAAGTGTCGTTTGAGTATCCTAGTCGGAAGGGCGTTAGGGTTTTGAAAGACTTTGATTTGAACTTGGAGGTTGGGGAGAGTGTTGCTATTGTGTGAGTACCAGTGTTTCATCTTGGGTTTAGTTGGACTGATGTGTTGCATATGGGCAGTGGTCAGAGTGGGAGCGGAAAGTCGAGTGCGCAGTCTTTGCTTTTGAGGTTTTATGATCCTATAAGCGGGAGGATTAAGTATGACGGTCAAGGTGCGTTGTTTCTGCTCTGTCCACGCGCAAGCACTGATTCATTGACTACTGATAGATATACGTGAATTCGAGCCAACCTCCTGGCGGAACCTCATCGGCGTCGTTCCACAAGACCCCGTACTGTTCACCGGAACGATAGCTTCTAACATCGCCTATGGAAATCCGGATGCTACGAGGGAAGATATCGAAGAGGCTGCGAGGCAGGCGAATTGCGAGTTTGTATGGGGGATGCCGGATGGTTTCGATACCGAAAGTGCGTTTCGCTATATTGGTCTAGATGGGGAGTATGAAATAAGGCTGATTGGATTCGTTTGTTTGTTTTGTTTCGCTGGATGGTAGTTGGGAGATTGAGTTTGAGTGGGGGACAGCGACAGCGTCTTGCGATTGCTCGAGCACTTTTGAAGAAGCCGGCGATACTTGCTATGGACGAAGCGACGAGCTCGTTGGATGCTACGTCTGAGTATCGGGTAAGTCTCGTTGGCATTACCTTGGTTAAATCTATACTGGATTCTGAACTTGGCGACTCGCGTTGTGAATAGGTGAACGATGCGATTGATAAGATCTTGAGCTCAAGACAGACGACCTGTTTGATTGTTGCGCATCGGATATCGACGATTGCCAGGGCGGAGAGGATTGTTGTGCTTGAGGGTGAATACCTTCCTTTCATTTTCGTTTTTCTCCGTTGTTGAACGTCCGCTGTAGGCGGTAAGATCACTGAATCCGGGACGTATCGTCAATTGGTACGTTCTATACTAGGTTTCTTCTACCGATCGTTATTGATGTTGTGGACGCAGGTATCCCAACCGACGTCCCGCTTCCGAACTCTCATGGCTGCACAGCTAGACACTACCACGGCAGATATTCTCGTTTCGTCAAACGTGGAGGAACCGGAAGAGACGAACGCTGTTGATGAAGAGGTTGAAGAAACTCGAACTCACAATCAACTGTAGACTTTCAAATCTCCAGTAAAAAGTGTCCCCCCAGACCAATACTGTATCGATAGACTATAATAATAATATTTCGTAGAATCTTGTTAATGTAATTTTGAATGGGTTTTGATTTGGATTACATAACCAAATGCACGTTACTCGACGACTTCCCAGCGCCAGCGACGGGGACTGATAATCAACGACGACGACCGACGACCGACGATGCGTCGGCGATGGTTAACAATTTTGCTTATCGCTATCTTTGGTGCTGCTCAATCTGCCCTTGCTGCGGACGATGATGATGATGGGTTCGACGTAAACCCAGTTCTGGCGAAACAGCCCACCTTTGCACGTTCCCTACCCGTCCAGATCCTACTCAACGGTATCGTCTTAGCACTCACCGCCGTGCTCCTCTTCCATCTCCTCTTCACAGCTCAATACCACTGGCCCCTCGCACCGTTGAACTTTGGATTGCAGCTTTCGGGCGTATTGAGTTTGTTGATCTCGTTGATCGCTACGCTTGTGGTGATTATGTCGAGTGCGTTTGAGGATACGCAGGAGTGGCCGTATATGATCAAGTATATCGCGAAGGAGGTTCCGCCGTTGAGTAGTTATAGTACGGGAGAGAGTGGGGGTGTGGGAGAGAATAGTACGGCTACTGTTGGCGCGGCTACGCAGGTTCAGTGGACGACGGCGGAGTTGGCGGGGTGGTATGCTATGGATGCGACTACTTCTGCGCTTGTTCAGGTGCGTTGATGCTTGGCTATTATTTTGGTCTCTGGTTGAACCTTTTTTTTTTTGTAGATTACGCATATACAGTTCTTGACGCTATTATATCCATCTCGACTCGAACAACGTCTTATTCTCTTCCTGCTCGGCCCACTGGCTCTCCTTTCAGCTGCAATGGAACTCCTTCCGATTCATCAGAATCAAACGACCGTAGATGTTGCAGATACCATTCGGAACACTTGTAACGCTGCACTCTCCCTCCTATTCACTGCTGCCCTCTTCCTCTGGGGGTTCCTAATTAATCGGAAAGGCGCTTGGCGAACGGATGGCGGTACTGCCGTCTTTGGCGGAGCAGCTCTTGCGCTGGCCTTGATCTCCACCGCGTTAAACTTCTTGTATATCCCGACGAAAGATCAGTACTTGTGGTTACCGAGTTTGATTTGGGCTGTTGTGCTTTGGCAGAGCTTTTTGGGATGGTGGTGGTGGGTAGGTGGAGGGAGAGGTGTGGGAGAGGTAGAGGAGCTGTTGAGGAGGGAAGAGAGGAGAGAGAGGAAGAGAAAGGCTAGAGCGATGAGGAGGTCTGTTAGGAAGGAGAGAGCCCAGGCACTTTGGAGGAATGCGTCGGAGACGTTGAGGTTCCCCCGACGAGGTGGACCACTTGGTGCGCCGGGCGTTGGGTCGACGGGTGCACAGAGCGATCGTATAGATACGAACGAACCTGAACAAAATGCGCAAGTTGCGGGTGTGGCGCCGTTACCGTCTTCCGCCGCGTCAGAGATTAGTTCTCCGCAGACTACAACGGACACGACTGCTCCTTCCAACTTCTTCACCCGATTACGCTCTTCCCCTCCCATCTCCGCGCTCTCGCATTTCTATCACCTATTACGAAGAGCGCACTTGGCTGCTGCGCATAGTCAAGCGTTGGAGAGGATGAGGAGAAGAAGAGAGGTGTATGGGAACGAGGTGGCCAATCGGGACGGGTCGATGGGGTTAGGATTAGATGGGAGAGGAAGAGGGAGGGATGGTGTAGACGGAGATGTTGTAGTGAGGGATACGGACGTTGTTGGGTGGGGCCTTGGAAGCTTTGGGCTCAGGGAGAGGGAGAGGAGGGAGAACGAACTTGCGCAAGAGTTTGATATGGAGGAGCTCGTTTCTACTCGTGAAGATGAAGAGGACGTGGATGAGGGAGATGTTGAGAATGCAAGGAGGGGAAGGGCGAGAGGGAGAGCGAGGGGGAGGGAGAGAGCTGGGGGGTTAGGAGCGGGCAACGGGAAGGAAGGTGAGAGGGAGAGAGGGAGGAATCGATCATCCGCCGCTCCTCCTCCTCCCCCGACGAGGGAAAGTTGGTCGGTTTGGTGGATGGGGCCGTTGAGGAGGTGGAGATTACAGGATTCGACTGCCTATTGAAACATTTGCACTTTGACCTTTTTTCTCTGTGTGTGTATGCTTTAGTAACTTGGTCTTGGTTCTTTTCGAGTTCAGCGCTTTCCCTCGTGCTTTTCTTTTCGATTTTTATCTTCAAGTTGTTGTTGTAATGTAATCATACACAATAGAGAGTTTAGCGACGCTCCGACGACGATATTGCACGGCTTATGCGTGGAGGGTGGTCGGATCGGTAACCTGCGCAGCGCACTAGCATCCGTCCCCCCTATGAATATGACACTCTATTCACTCCGTAATGGCTATTTCCGCTCTAGACAGGCGGGGAAATTACTGCACTCCTGAAAGAGGCAGACGCTCCTTGTTCTGTAACTTCGTGCAGTCTACTCAGAGAAAGGGGTTTTTCAAATAAAAACACGACTTCGAATAGAATGAGACTTTTTATTTATGTATTATACCCATACAAATGCTCTAGTAACATAGATAGTTCAGTACACTTAGTCCTGTAGTATGTAATGGCATTGACAGTCTCGTGCCCGTTTCTTGCCGCATCGAAGCAAAGACGTGGTAAACTGGGTCTTGGGCGATGGTGGGTGGATTCTTCCTGGACACAGTGGCCTACGCGAGCTACTCTTATGGGTCCCTCCAGACCTTCGAACGACACTCTGGCGACCTCAAAACATCGACATTTTGAACTGTGAGTTCTCGACGAAGCTTTATTTCATCGGTGCGGCTCGTCGTGAGCGCTAGACGGAGTGTTTCATACACCTTGCATTGTTGAGTTGAACAGGAGATAGGCGACTAGTCTACGCACGGACATTGTTTGGATGATTCGGGGTATGGATAGCTGTCATTATACTACTGTAGCCTGAAGCTACGAAGTATGTATGACGCTTTCATGGCCGCTCTACTATGCTCGTAACGCAAGATGGAATCTGATTTTCTCAATACTATAGAGCAGACAATGATGGTGACAAGAATGACTATTTCTTAATCCGACTTGAATCTTGTCTACTGTCTCTCCAGTCAAGTAAACCAGATCACACATGCCATTTCATATGCTGCTTTCACCTGCCGGAAGGAAAATAAGGTATAAGGACCAAGAAGCGCGATGCGATGGCAATGGAAAGCGCAAGCACCAGTATAAGCTGACAGAAGTTATATTTGTAAGCATTTTATTACGTGAGCAAGTTATGTGACGGTGATATTGTATTTGTCACAACATCGACGTAATAATGTTCGTAGGTGCGCGTCAGCGTGTGAGTCCAACGCGTCTTCAGCAACATCTTCGTCGTCTTCTTTCCTTCCTCATCTTATTTTACTCCTCGGCGGCGAGTGTTCTACGAAACTGAAACGAGAACGATAACGAAAGAGACTACGTTTTCGAAGATTATCGAAGTGGAACGAATTCGAGATGTTAGGTGAAGGTGTGTTTGTTTTGATTCGTGTTCTTGGTCGTTACTGATGACTTTGGATTTTCTCGCTGTACCTGCTGGACTCTGTACTTGTTGACATGGCTATTGTGGGCGGATGAAGGCTGGTTATTTCTGTTCTCGGTCCTCTTCGCGGCTGGGTTACTGTTTACGATGGTTTTCTTCGTATGTCTATCCGTTTCTCCTTTCCTTCTAGATAAGCTTACTGATGTTGGACCTTGGGACTTTTGTAGATCATCATGTTCTCCGACCTCGAATGCGACTATATCAACCCTATTGATCTGTGCAATAAGCTTAACCAGGTGCGTGTGTTCGACGTGGCGCCGCCTCGAGCCCTCTGGTGCTGTTCGAAATGATGATGGCTGACTCCAGCTCTGATTTGATGCTCGCGTGCAACCAATAACAGTTCGTACTACCCGAAAATGGTGCACACGCCTTCTTGACGCTGTTATTCCTGCTTTCTGGACAATGGACGGCGTTCTTGCTTAATGCACCGCTCGTCGCTTTTAACGCTAACAAGTACGTGTTCATTTCGGATCACCGAGTCATTCACTGTTTTGCTGTTTTGATTGCGCGCCTGTCTTAACTCGTCAATTGATCTATTCGCACGTTTATCTCTGACCGATTCCCTCGCTTTCTCTCAGGATCATCAACAAGACACATATGTACGACGCTACGGAGATTTTCCGCACGTTATCAGGACATAAGAAGGAAGCGTTTTTTAGCTTGGGTTTTACCTGCTTAGTTTCTTCTATTATCTCTACCGGTACGCATACGTTTTTCCTCGTTCGTAGGTCTGAGCATCTGCGCAGCGCTCTGACTGCTTGTTTGTCTGTGTACAGAATGATTGTTGCGCTTATCGCGGAGAGCGAGTAGATGGGCGAAGGAGATGTGCTAGGGTGGAGAATGGACACAAACACGATCTGTTTGGGAAATTCAAGTGGCTGGTAGGGTGCTGTCTGTCTTCGCGCAAGGATGGGCGAGCAGAGGAGCGGAAAGGGGCGATTTCATTTTCTTTCGTTTGCGTATCGGTCTATGTTGCATTTATTAGAGCCTCGCTTCATCAATTTTTATATCTATAAAAGCAGACAACATTGATCGGGGCGAAGCAAGAGAGGGAAGGAACAAAGAGCGGAAGCAAAAGAAAATAGGAAAAACATGGGCGGATGTACGGAGCCCACCGACCCTTCGACGAACTATAATGGAGTCCATCGAAAATGGGTACTGAGACGGCCCAAGAATTGATCTAGACACGGCTTGACACTCCAACGGCCGCGTAGAGTAAGAAAAGAGCGCAGGACCATGAGCAACATTGGGAAACAACTTTGAGCCGTGTCGCCGCACGAAAGAAACGAGGTGTTGAGGAAGTTTTTATATGTAAAGGGGGCACGAGTATGTAGGGCCGGTTTGGGCGGAGAGAGGAGCACGTGAGCGCATATAGTCAACTCAGGTTTGATGGTCTGTTTTTAGATGGATGAGTCCCATACGATTATTACGATAACAAGTATATAGGGGGAGGGTGAACCTGAACCTGAACTGCCAGCGCATAACCATACCGGAAGAGATATGCAGTCCCCGCCGTCGAGCGAACGTGCAGAACGACGAGGAGATGACAAGTACTACCTGTGCGTCGATTGTGGAGGGACGAAGACTGCTGTGACGATTACAGACAGTAAAGGCGTTGTTCGCGCAAGGACGAACGGCGGGCCATCGAATTTCACGTATTTAGGTATCGAGGGGTTCTTGAGGGTTGTCAAAGCCTGCGTGGAGAGTGCATTACGGGAGTGTCTTGGGGAAGAGGGGGGGAACGAGGAGTTGTCGTTACCAGTGAAGGAAGGAGAAGAGGGATACTTTGCAGCTGCATGGTTTGGTGTATCAGGAGTCGACACACCCGAAGCTATCAACGAGTTGACACCCCGCCTCGCATCGTTGTTATCCCTCCCTCCAACCCCTCCGCAGTTCATACTGGCGAATGATACGACGCTACTTGCTGCTCCGCTTGTTATCGCTGCGAAGAGGGACGAGAAGTTGAGGAGCTGCGTGGCTGTTGTCGGCGGGACTGGGAGCAACGCCGCGAGTTTTAGGCTATCCACAAGTGAGGCGGGAGGAGGAGGAGGAGGAGGAGGAGGAGGAGGAGGAGGAGGAGGAGAGGTGCCAAAGGAAATCGCGCGAGTTGGAGGGTGGGGGTGGATACTCGGCGATGAAGGCGGTGGGTTTCATATTGGACGAGAAACGATAAGGCAGTTGCTTCGTCAACATGAACTCGCCGTTCTCTCGGGTAACCCTCTCTCCCCGCCACCGCTGACATCGCCATCCTCGGCAGACGGCGGTGAAGGGACACGCGACTTGCGCACGAGCGTACTGGAGTTATTCGGTGTGAACAGCGCCGTTGAACTTTTGGCGTTGATTCACGATGCCGATCCCGTCGCTGTAGACGATAAGATTGGAGGAGTCACACGACCAACACCTTTACCGCCGCATCGATTGATATCACGCGAGAAACGACTAAGTCAATTACCTCCTCTCGTACTCAAAGCAGCTTTCGGCGATGCACAGGGGAAAGGCGGGGGAGACCCACTCGCTCTGAAAGTATTGAAGACAACTTCCACGGACCTTGCAGAGCAAATCTCACTCTTACTCGAGCCACCATCAGGACCCGAAGCATCTACCCCATTGGCGATTCCAGCGAGATCGTCATTATTGATATTCGGGGGTTCACTAGTCGGTATACCCAATTATCAGAATCTTGTTTTGGATGCCCTTAGATTGCGGGGGCATGAGTTTGCAGCCGTTGAACATGTTGCCAACGCTGCAGAGATGGGAGGGAGTGTTCTTTGGGAAATTTTTAATTCGCGGAAGGGAAAGGACTTTTGATTGCATTGCAGTTTACAGTGGTAACATTCCGCGTCTGCCCGGATATCTGTTAACTTTTCTTGGATCTCTATAAATTGCTTTCAGCGTCCTTCAAGTAGCTAGAAACACTGTTCAGTAAGGATATCAAGACAGATTGGGTAATTTCTCACCATTGCCGCAATACGAGCAACACCCTTGATCTTCTTACACTCCTCGATCGCATTCTGAGCAATCGCATCACCGAGCTTCCCGGCATTCCTAAACTTTGTCAAGAATCTCAGACAAACCTCCTCCCGGAAGTCGGCATATATGCGTCTATTGTACCGACGCTCGAGTTTCCGCGCCTGTTCGTCATATGCATGGGACTGGTGAACGAGAAAGTCATCTGAAAGGACGTAAAAATCAACGCCAGAGAGATACATCTCGTATAGACAAGCTGCTTTGTTCCCGCCGTATCCGACGAAACGCTCGTCGCACCACGGTACGTCTCCGTCGCGTCGGAAAATGACGTAGGGTTCGTATGCATGTTGGTAATGCTCTTGAGCAACTCTATAGACTTCACCGGGCTTAGCATGAAAGAGGAAACGATTATAGTCGGTACTGTTATGCCCTGGAGCCCATGAAGCGTGGAACATCCCAATTTTGCTGGCGTTGTACAGCTCGATGAGCTCTTGTTTACTTGTCGGGAAAGTACGCGCGTCGGCGCCATCTTCGTGTTTAGTGTACTCGAATGCAGGGACGACAAGTGCTGCTCTTCCTTGCCTGAGTAAGTCCCGGATTGAGCCTTTGTGGGAGAGGAGCCGGTGACGGAAGTCGGTACATGGGACAAAGTCAACGTCGAGCATCATGACGTAGTCTGTTCGCGCGAAGAACCGAGCGGCGTTTCGCCATGCGTTAAACTGGCGGTCTCCCCTAGAAGGCGTGAGAATGAGATGAACGTCGACGAGGCGTGCCATAAGGGGTGTACTGGTGTACAATGCGTGCAGTGCATCGAGAAAGTTGGCATTTCCCTCGCTGGGAGGTTCGGAGAGTTCAGCACGAGAGACGTGAACAGTTACAGAGATTGGGCCACGGTATTTCTCTACAAGTTGCTTGAATACTGCAAAGCGATTTCGGGTGACGAGTGTTGTGATTGTAATATCTTCCTTTTTGTGCATCTCAGAAGAACGGTAGTAGTAGGGCACAACGTCCAGGTTACTGGTATCGTCGTATGCTAGGTGTTCTTGGGAAACAGCGAAAGCTTTATTGAGGAAGAGAGAAGCAGACATAGCAGTACGGTCTTTGTGATGGCCCAGTTGGCGACGAGGAAAGGCTCTGCCTGAGTTACCGTTCTCCCAGAATATGATATCACTAGAATGCTTGCCGAAAGACGTATCCTGAGAAACAGCGAAGGTGGCAGACAGTGGTGCAGAGACTTGCGATTTTCTGAAGGGTAGAGTCAGGCGCAGATTGCCAAAGACGTCTATCCCCCAGAAGAGGTTTGAGAACTGTACCCAGACACAGCGCTTGTGAGTGGAGAAAGGAGGAAGATGGTGGTGTAGAGAACTGCGACAGAAAGATAGAGAGTGACCGCTCTTCGAACCCATTGCAAAATGACCTTCATTTTTATAACGTTCAAGGACATGGATCGCCTGTCCGTGCAAAAAATTGTTCTCAGAGATGGAAGCTTAATGAGAGAGGAACGCGGGCGCAGTGCAGCTGAGCGGGGCGGCGAAGCAATGCCACGTGACTCTGCAGTAGTCGAGAGGTCGGGATCACGTGCATAATGTCGCGTACAGTTTCGCCCAACATATATATTGGGGACTGGCAATCCCCTATGAAAAAAGTGGTCAGTTTTTTTTCGGGCGGAGCTCAAATAAAATCCTAATTTAGCAAGTGGCGTCGATCTTTATGTCCCACTTCGCTTAGAAGGTCAAGGTGACTATATGCATCAAATCACTCCATTTTTTCGACACTGTTTGGACTATCCACACTCAACAGAATGTCTCAGCACTATGAAATTTTGCACAGAACCTTATTTCATAGGTAGGTACATCATATGAATTTTTCAGATTTTTCTGTTCAGCAGGAGAGCGGGTGTTGCATTAGGTGGAGGTGAAAAGTGCTACTTTCTGTTAGGGTTCAGCCCGGAGTTCCACCGGATTCAGATCGTCTCCCAATCTTCTTGTGCAAGTGTATCTTCGAAGGGCTGTCCGCTGTTCTAACACTAGGTTCGAAGCTGGAATTGGGAGGTGATCCTATTGAAGACAACTGGCTATATCCCGCGGTCCCCTTGCTAGTTGTGATACTGTCGGTTTCCGAGGTCTCACTGGAGGTTCCCTAGTAAGAGCAGGTTGGTATTGCCAAGAGGCGAGATAGTACAAGGTGCCTAAAGCTAGAGCAGGTTGCTAGAGAGAAGCTAAGGTGCTAGAGCTGAAGGTTTGAAACGATTGAAAGATGGGGATCGAAGTCTCTAACTACTGCCCTATTTATGCTCTTCCTGAATTACCAATATCTTTTCCATCTGCTCCTCCTATTGGCTACAAACGCCCCCAAGTCTCCTGCTAAGATCCTACTGAATTGTGGCTGCGGCGTAGTCGATGTCTTGCTGCGCCTGCTGCGATTTCGGCTGCACTTAGCTGCGCATGAACTGTGCATTGCTGTGGCGGACTGCGGTAGGCTTTTCTGGGTTGCTCTGGATTGGTCTTCTTCAGAGCCACAGAAGCTTTGCATGTGGTCGCTTCCCTAATTGGGTGTCTAGTGACTGCGGCTGTTGGTATAATTAGCTCCTGCTTGCTGCGTCTATTGAGTGCTCCATGTGTGTTTTGCACTGCTCGCAGTTGAGGGGTGAGTAAGCCTTCTTGAGTGCTTCAGTCATCATTGCTTGGTTCGGGTTTGACTGATGCTCGGCGTGTTACTGTGCTTCTTCGATGTCTGGCTATGTGCGCTTGTGACGGAATGACTGTTACACCTGGTGCGTCCTGATGGTGTTCATCTTGTGGTCCTTGTGGTGTGAGTGTCACATCTGCAACCCTGTCTGAGTAGTCATGGATCCATTGCGGCGTCTGGCTTTCGCCTAGGGTAATGAGGAATAGGAATTCTTGCTTCTGGTCCTCGTGGATCATAGATCGGAGTTGTAGTTTGCCGTGGCAGTGTACTTGCTTTGCATGTCCCCAGATGGCATTGACTATTGTTCCATACAGGAGTTTGCCTATTGGTTCCATTGCTGTCGGGCATGCTGCACGAACGAATACTTCTGCTGCATCGCATTCGCTTGGTGGTAGGCTGTCATAAATGCCTTGGATCTGCCAGCGCTGTGGTTGTATCTCTGGTGGTGAGCGTAGCACATAAGTGACGTATCGATTAGTTCGTTGGCGTGGGGGGTTGGTGAGGTTTATGTGGTGTCGAATTGTCAGGTCGACATCTAGGCTCCTGGTTGCCTGAACTTGAATTATTGTGCAGAACTCCTTGAGTAGTGTCCTGGCTATGAAGCATTTCATGCAGTGCTGTGGCCTTCCTGTTCGTCTGCTGTATTCCTGGCTTACATCAATTCTTGTGAATGGTGTAGACATATTGCGTCCTTGTGCTTATGTAAGCTGTAGCGCTTGGGAATGTGGCTCGAAAGATTTGCGCTGATCGGCGGCTCGTGTAAGACTGGCGAGATCGACAAGATCGACGTTTTCGAACGGATCCTATCACTTTCATCGATTCTCCCCTTTGTTTTGACCAATTTTACTCTTGGTCGGGATTCTTTGCCATCTAGCTCCTTCCACAGTGATTCAAAAAATCTGATAAATTCATATGATGTGCATATATATCATATTATCATGCATGCAAGCTCTCATCCCGACACTCTGATCTGTTGGATATACACGATGTAAAGAGTACCGGAGAGTCACTCATTTTCCCTATATATAGTAATTTGACTCCCCCCAAAACTGCATTTTGAGCACAGATCCTCACCGTTCCACACAAAATTTGGAAGGAACAATTCTTTCCATAGCCAAAGCATGCTGAATTTTTTTTCAAGCAAGAAGATAAAAATTGGAGGAGAAAATCACGAAAAACATGAAATTAAGGCAGCAACAAAACTTTTGTCAGGTGACTGTACCTATCAGTCACATGCTAGGTAAATTTCTTTTTCTGGTAATAATGTATCGTGTCGCACTCCCAACCTGTATCTCCTCCTCCACTTCAGTCATAAACTTCAAACTAATTGCATAAATACGTTTTTCATGAGATTTAGAAACATTTGGCCGAAAAAAACTTCGGAGGAATTTCTTAGTTTCTGAGATATAGTATTAAATGTAATATATCTCTGTCATTTTTTGGCGAATTTTTTTCATTCTTGGTCAGGGTATTCTTCAGTATCAAATACATCCGATAAAAACACTTCCAGGGAGAAAGAATTGTTGTGTGAAGTTTCCCGACCATTCAGATGCTGGATGCACAGTGGGACAGGATCTGCACGCGCGTCGATCACCAGGAGAGCTAAGCGAGACCGTGGGAATGACCATTTTTTTAGTGGGGATTGCCAGTCCCCATATATATTGGTGATGGGCAATCTCCATGTCCGACCCGTGCATTCCCACGATTATCGCTTAACGTTCTCAATGATCGACGGTGGAGAAACGGTGTCGCACTTCTGGGGAGGGCTGGATTTTGCTTTCCATTGCTTTCAATAATATACACAATATAATAAATGTACCAGAAAATATCTACATGTATGTTTTATAACCTGCTGATTAAGATGGAAGTAAAATTGAAGCAGAAAAGCAACTCCTTGGATGAGATATGGAAAGTATCTCAAGAACAAAGCAAATTCTTGAGATTTTTTTCTGAACAAAATGGAGAAAATGTGGTGAAATAACTATTCCTGCAATGAAAATGACAAAAAATAACAGATCCGGGGAGGAGATAGGCATATAGTCACTGTGTGGAAGTTTTGTGTGCTGTATCTTAAATCTCAATGCAATTTTTTCTCTTATTTTTACATATATGCACGTATCATTATCATACAATCACATGAAAACCATTAGAAGTATAGTTTTGGTTCTGGTATTCAGAGAGGATGAGACCATCCGAACCAAGATGTTTGGTCACGTGATTTCACAACTCACATCGAAATTCATTATTTTCAGTACACCCATGCTAGATTGCCCAAGTTTCATAACAATTAGGCACCAGTTATGTTCAAGTATGCATCTAGTCTCCATAAAATACGTTTAAGCAGTGTTTAACTTAATTGTCAGACTTGGTGCTAGAACCGTGATTTCAGAAAGTGCAACATAGAGATCGACGTGATTCTCTATATTTAGTAAGTATTTGATCTCTGCCTGAAAAAAAACTGGCACGGTGAAACATTGGGGATTGCCCATCACCATATATATGGTGACTGGCAATCCCCTGTAACGAAGTGTCTACGTCCCATGGTCCTGCCGAGTTGTGCCGATGCCTCGCTTACAGTCTTTTTCAAAAGTCCTGCGACACGTGCCAATTTGCCATTTTCGGCCCCTCCAGTACCTCAGAACACAAAATAAATTATATCTCACTCAATTCTTGACCGTTTCGCATCATCTAAGTTGCTAAATTCATGCCCCGATCGTGCCGTCCAGACTGTAATAAACCCGAGCAAATTCGGTTAATAATTGACCCCAAAATGGCACAAAACATCGTTTTCTCATGCATTCCTCATGTACAATTTTTCCTGCACTCAATTCTGGGACTACAACACCCACAAGTGTCTCAGAGCTCTCAGATAGAATAAATGTGAATTTAGGGCCTGTATTTGAGGTGTAATTTGAGGTGTATGTGCTGGTCTGAGGCATGCCTGGAAGGCACAAATCCTCCCTCATCCTCTGAGCTCCCTATGCCCCAAGAAGAAATGTCTGAGGCCAAGTTCATACATGTAAATTTATTTCAGGTCTATTGGAAGTGATTTGAGTACTTCTCATGTCTGCTATGAAGATTGGTGCATTGATTGGGGTGGGGGAGACAGGGTATATGCACCATACTTCCCTGCCTTTCCCCAGCTTCCCAACATACCCATTTGCTCTGAGAAAGGCTCAGATATATTCAGATATACTCTAAATGAGTTCTCATGTATGAATTTCTCCTCAGGTATTTCCTTCTAGGGCATGGGGAGCTCAAGGGATGAGGGTGGTTTTCTGTCTTCCAGGCATGCCCCAAACCGGTGCATACACCTCAAATTACACCTCAAATACAGGCCCTAAATTCACATTTATTCTATCTGAGAGCTCTGAGACACTTGTGGGTGTTGTAGTCCCAGAATTGAGTGCAGGAAAAATTGTACATGAGGAATGCATGAGAAAACGATGTTTTGTGCCATTTTGGGGTCAATTATTAACCGAATTTGCTCGGGTTTATTACAGTCTGGACGGCACGATCGGGGCATGAATTTAGCAACTTAGATGATGCGAAACGGTCAAGAATTGAGTGAGATATAATTTATTTTGTGTTCTGAGGTACTGGAGGGGCCGAAAATGGCAAATTGGCACGTGTTGCAGGACTTTTGAAAAAGACTGTAACTTAAGCGATTTACCGGTTTTTGAGAGTCGCATTTATCCACACATATCTCCTTCCTCACCCTTTCTCACTGCGAAAACAACCAAAATAAATTGTAGATAATACGTATATCATGAACATGGGTGAACTGGTCAAAAATTCTATAAAATTCCATTGCGGTATAGTGGTGTTCTGGTCCATATCTCAGGAGTGAAACAATTTCTACAAATTTTTTTTTGTACAAATTAGAGACAGGCATGTAAAAGTACACCCCAGCTATTGAGCTGGGTGATTCTTCAGACCGCTGTTGAGGAGAAGGAGGTGGAAGATATGCAGAATGCATACAAAAAAGGAAAATTAGTATCACGTGACTTGATACAATTGACAGTCGAAACGGCACTACAGTCAAAATTCTCTTAGTGCATAAAGTCCGTTCTCTATTTTTGCCCATGCATTATCGCCATTATGCAAGAGGATATGCATGGGAAATTTGTAGCTAAATATATTGCACCAAAAAAAATAGTTTTTTGATTGTTTTTTACAAGTACATTCTGACTGCAAAAACGACGAGAAAGATGATCAATAACTTTAGGATAGGCAAGTGTGAGATTGATTTGCTTTACTTGTGCCTGACCAGATGATTTTGGTCAGCAGATTTGACGGCCCACGTTTGCAAGCAGTGACAAATGCTTATATTCACATAATCTGACCAAATGTATTGACTTGAGCAGAAATACATTAAATTATATATCTGTCCCTAACCTCTAAAATATCTACCAGGAACGCAGTGACTGGCAAATTTTGCACATTAGAACCCGGGCCATAATTATTTTCTAGTGACTTGGAATCGTAACTAAATACAATTTCCAGTATCACTTTAAGTTTTATCTTTATCAAAACAAGATGCAATATTGATGGAATAATGGCATGATCAATGAAAAATGACAGGAAGACTTGTTATATGTCGAAATAGTCATGCAGAAAAGGAAATATACCTGACTTATGCATCCTCATAATGCATAACTCGACCCCAAATCCTTATGCATTATTCAATATGACAGATTTTGCATAATTCCCCACCTCCCGACTCCGTTCCCAGAAAAAGTCGATTCATTATGAGCGTTATGCAACGTCACCTTATGCACTAAGAGAATTTCGACTGTAGATGAACTACATTGAGCAAAAGAAAGATAAAACAAGTATCAAAAGTGTGTTATAGCTCTTGTATGCTGTAGGATGTCACTACAATATTTTTTGAGTATATATGATATGGAAATAGAAAGCCGATTGATACTAAAGGCTATATAAGATATAAACACCTCAGTGAGGGTGCATACAGTGACATTAGGTGAAGTGAATGATCGGATAGATGGATTTGGAGCTTCAATGATAAATGAAAAAGGTACCTACTACCGGAAGAGCTGGTAAATAAAAGGATGTTGCTAATACTAAAGGCGTTTCTGCAGTATATAGCTCCTCTGAGCTAGCTCAACTGTTAACGAAAAACCACTAGCAAAACTTATTAGTATTATCATTATTCCATCAATTCTGTTATATATATGATGCATATATTTACCATGGACTATTGTAGTACTTGTTTTGTGCTGAAACAACATGTATTCTCGAGAGAGAAGTCAGGCATTATGAAAGGTAGGGCGGTAAAAACGGATCGTCGTTATTAGCCATATATAGTAATTATTCGAACTCCGAACGAAAAAAATTGTCGACACTTTCGTATAGGGGATTGCCAGTCCCCAATATATAATATCATTCGTTAGCCCTTAAGACAAGTGAAGGACGACACAGTTCTCTACTACAGACAGATAGTACGTCTAGTTTCCGAAGCGGGCCGCATCAAACGCTACCATGAACATAGTCCGCCGTCGTTCCCTCTCCGTCGGTAATCTCAATATCGGCACTGGAGTACTCCATGACCTTTGTCGTCCTCCTAATGCTCGAGCCCGTATTTGCGCTTCTCTCTCTGCGATAATTTTCCAAACACGCGCGTAAATTTGACCCACAGCACGATATTCATCTGGGTTATTCGGTCCCCAGGGAAGTTTCTCTCCGCATCTGCAATCTGGAGCGAGCGAATGTCTGGATCTTTCATGTGAACGTAATTGACGAATGAGAGTTTGAAGTGTAGGATTTATCTCGAGTTGTTCGATTCGAACTCTTTGGGATTGTCTTGCTGTTTCTATATCGTCGGACGATGTACTGTCGTCGTCATCTCCTGATGGCCGGAGGAAGCGGAGATGAGCGGGATAGGTGAAGGGCGGTCTTCGTGAAGCTGCATCTGCGAACCAGATATCCGTACGTTTGTTACGTTGTTGAGTATGTACTGCTAACCCGGTGATTGTTGTTGCGTAGACCAAAATGACCAGTGCGATGCTACAGGAGAGAACAAGGAGAAGAATTGAAAACTTGGATGCCGCATGAGGATCATTTATTGTGCCACTTGAGCGGCGTATCGATTCCTCTGCGTGTGTCGTTGCTATCCCCGCTTCCAAAACGATGATTGTCCCAATTAGCGGAATAGATGCGGCGGTGCAAAGGACCTCGATTCCGACATACACTTTCTTGGCCCTTCCGGATGCGATTCGCTGACCACAGCATTGAGTCTTCGGTAATAATAGCGCGGAGCAAGCTGCGAGTCCTACGATAAGTGAAATCATGGCGATGATCGCGAGTGATGGTATGTGTCTCTTGGTCGCAGTTGGGAGTGCGAAGAGAACGATTGCGAAGGTTAGGACTGAAAGGCATGTAGTATAACCGAGTGAAAAACTACGAATTCGAACGAAGGACAGGTAGTTGGATAGCATGATTGCGAGGTATTGGGAAGGAAATTTGCTGCGGATTCTGCAGCTACGGTGGAGCCAGGCATCCCTGAAATAGGCTGACATGTCTTGGACTGACTCGAGTGTTGTGAGCCTGTGTGAGAAGAAGGAAACTCCTCTTTTTGAATCAGGAGAAGCGGTCAGCCGCGCAACGTATCGTAATCTCCCCCGCTCACTCACGATTTAGTCAGAAAGCCCGCAAATCCAGCTTCAGACCACGTTCCACACATTTCAGTATGTCCGGATGGTGCTCAATGAGTTTGATAGTGCCCGGTTGCGAAAGTACCAGTTTGCAATCTTGCAACGAAACTCGAGAAATATTCCCTGCTTCCGCCAAGGCTGGGGATTCATGGGTGACGTTGGCGACCAAAGGTGGAGGACAGCGAGACAAAATCATCCTGATAACAGAATCTGCATGGCATGGGCTTGCAAATGGAACATCGAGATGCGTCAGCTTGGGGCAAAGACTTCGTGCCGACTCTTGATTTTCTCCCCGAATCGACTTCTCGGAAAGCGTGAGTGCCAATAATACTGCATCAGTCAGAAGAGTGCAAATCTTCACGTTCTCCAGCTCTGGTACTGTTCTCAAGGTAGCAAGGAATGCATCTTCGCAGAGGTATGCGTCGATGATTGAAAGCTCCTTCAGAGACTGACTTACACGTTCTAGATTGTCTATGAGGGGTGTCCATGTGTCTTGAAGACTGGCGCTGCCGACGGTGAGCGAGAGCCGGGCGAGTGACGGTGCGTTGAGAACCCCGAGACAAAATCCGAGCACGCGAAGATCTGCTCCGCCGTTTGGGCTTACTGTACGTAATTTGAGGGTGTGTAACTTTGAGAATTGGATTGAGGCCCGGTTAAGTATGGCGGATGATTCTGGCTCTAGTTCTGCCCCATGTTGTTTGATGTCGAAGCATGCATCTTCGAGATGTGGAAAGGCCTGTGAGAGTTGATGAAGGAGAAAGATTTGGATGGTTGAGCGGATGGTTAGTTTGCGGAGGTTTGTGCAACAGAAGTTGAGTTTGAGACCTGGCGGGCCGAGGAGGAGATTGAAGTTGCTTAGACTTAGAGTCCGTAGAGAACTGGGGAGATCAGTGCAAATGATGTCAGTTGGTACGTCCGTCATGAAGCTGAGGTGTTTCAGACGCGGAGCGCTGTACATGTCGAGGGTGATAGGAAATAAACGGAGGAGGATAGTGCGGTCTAGGTCGACAACAAGGTCCTCCCGTTCTACAGATGGAACTGCAGAGGTGATGTTTACCCGACAAGTTTCTAGATTTGGAGTATCACGGCCCAACAGTCGTAATATCGGCTTCAGGCAGGGCATTGGAGTTGTGATATGTAGTTCACGCCAGCGCCTTGAATGAGGTAAGATGGCGCTGAGGATTCTTGATATGTTACAAACGTCGTTCACTGAACTTCCTGGGTATCGTAGTGCCAAGGAGATTGGACAGTTACCCGATCGCGTAAGCCACTCTCTGAGAACGTTGAAATGTCGATCTGCGAGTAGTCTACGTGGAATACTCGGGAAACAGACGAGGTCAAGACGCGCCCAAAGACTGGGTGTGGCGAACGCAAGTAGGCGCCACGTGCGACAAACTTGAGTAAGAAGACACGGCGGAGCCAGTGGATTGTCGGTTGGGAGAGTATCTTCTGGTAGGGTGTATTCGAAGACTATGCTCAGTAGCTCTGGCATGTTGAGGAATTTGGTTCTTGCGTCGTCTTGGATTGATGAGGCCGAGTAACATTCGCATGGAATACCCGATATTCTCTTCTTGCAGCCTTGACATTTCATTAGCATACTTTCGCGACTCCGCCAACGTCCAGGATCTCTCGGGTGCTCTAGCAGGAGTCGTTCAAGCGACACCTCAAGAGAGATGCCAGTGATCCCATGGAGTTCGTGATGGCTAATAGGCGTTTGAAAGCAGAAGATACTAACAGCGACCTTGCAACTCAAAGGTGCTCATACAAAGGCAGAGATTGCAAGGGTGTACATTGTATAGACCTGCGCGAGATCCCATAGTTATACAGCCATACTATCCTTCAGTGCCTCAAATAAGAACTTGAATTGGCAAGAGCAAAGCGAGCCCGACTGAACACCTTAAATATGTGGCGACTCGCAAAGGTGCAAAGTCTACTGCAGTCGAAGTTGTTAGAGTAATCCCATGCCCATGAAAAAGTTCCGCATGCCTTGAGCCAAGGGTCAAATGAGTCGGGCAGGGTCAACAGCGAGAGAGAGAGATGCGAGGGTACTCATTATGTAATCACCTCCTAAACCATCAACAGGCAGGCAACTGACACTCACTTCAACCCTCCTTGTTATTTGGTTAGAAAATGACTAGAGAAAAGACACTTAGACTGATCTATATTCATGGGTTTCAAGGTATGAACAGACAGTAACAAGATCAAGTCTTCAATTTATGCATCTCTTAGGCGACCATACCTCGTTTCAGGTAAGTACGCTGGCAAGACTTGTAAGCTGCTCTCACTGACAAGTCATGATCAGGCACTTCCTACCGATCTACATGGGCATCTTCGCCCCCGTTTACCGCCTCGCCTCGCGCTAGAAAGCTGCTTATACCCAACGTACAAGAGTCGAAGGCCCGTATCGGAGGCGGCTGAGAAATTCGTTGATTGGTTAAGCACCCAACCTCCTGGACCGGTAATCCTGCTTGCTCATTCGATGGGCGGTCTATTAGCTGCGGAAGTGGCTACGGGAACATCGAAGCAGTCGAAGCGAATCATTGGACTTGTGAATTTTGACGTTCCATACCTTGGGATGCATCCTCATGTGATAATCAGTGGAATCGCGTCGCTTCTGCCTGGGGACAAGGGAAAGGAAGAGAAGACGGAAGAAGAGTTGAATGACGAGAATGTTGTTACTCATGTTCACGGAAGTGACGTGGAGAACGCTAGAGTGTACTCGGATGACGGTTCGTGTCTTTCGTCTTTCACGCTTCTGGTATTCACACCCATGTCAGCTTCGAGTGTGGCCTTACCCGAGAAGCGACTACCCCATCCCTCCCCGTCACAATCCTCTTCATCATTTAGCTCGCAGGTTGATGATGAGTGGGAAGCGATGAAGACGAACCTACAACGTGCGTTTCAGAACTTTTGCTGATACTCTTTGTTCATCATTATTGTACAATCCAGCTCCAAGTGGTCAATCACAGAGCAGTCTATCACCGTACAGGTCCTCCTCACCACTTAGCGCCAGCTCATCCTCCACGTCTCTCGTATCCTCCATCCGATCTGCCACAGGCGCGTACATCATGTCGAAAGTACCTCCTCTAGTTTCCCCTCTAGCAGCCAAGCTCGAACGAGCTGCGGAACGAATATTATCGCAACATTCGGATTCACCGTTCTTTCGATGGTTGCTCAAGCACGCCGATGATCCGCTAAGTGCGATGACGACTTGGATCGTGGAGCATTTTGAGTATGGGATTTGTATGTTTGATCCTGCCGGTTTAAGGGAGAGGTATAAGGCGCTGGAAAGGTGGGATGGGAGGTGGGTGAATTTTTGGACCGAAGTTCCTGCGCGGGGTGCAGATAAAGATGGTGAGGCAGAAATTGATGAAGAGCTGGAGGAGGAGGAAGAGAAGGATATCAAAGGATCTCTTCCGAGCAACACAGCAGACGTCGCGCACTTCGCAGACATAGACGGTCACGCCTCCGAGGCTGATGCCCGCGCGCATGCAAAAGCACGAAAAGCAGCCGGGAAAGCCTTACGCAGAGAACGTACATGCGAACGGAGAGGTGGAAAGGCCTCTTCTCGTCCTGCGCGCCATTTCATTGTTCTTCCCCATTTGCGGCATGCGCTCACAGAAAGTTTGCATTTTGGCTCTCTCGAACGGTGGGAGAGAGTCAGGATTTGGAATGTGGATGATGAAGTTGAGGCGCATTGTGGTTTATTTATCAGATCGAGTAATCCGGAGTATGAGAAGCTCGTCGAGAGAGTGGCCGAAGTTATTATCGGCTGGTGCGACGGGTTGTAGTTGTTTACATGGTACCGCTGACCTTTTTTTAAGCTGGTGTCGCTTTCATAGATGTGGATACGGGTTTGGACGGATACTCAGGAATTATATAAGTCTGTGTTCATTGTATTCGGTTGGTTGATTCGTTATTTCGATTGGAGTATGATCAAGATTTTCCCGTTCGGGACACGAATGGGAGTTCCGATCAAATCGCACCATATATCACGAGCCACTTTAGACATGATTGATTCTTAATGAATGCACCCATCTCCTAATCCTGAGGTGCGCCGACCGAATGCCAGATGGTATCTACACCATGGCTGTATGAATTACTTCCAATATATGTAATGATAGATCACTCGAAAAGAGCCAATGAAATCGCATCGCGCTTCGTTACGATTTTACGCTCGACGTCGCGCTAGACGATGGCGGAGTAGGCTTCTCATGCTCACGATCGCGGTGTAGCTGTTGCCGGGACTGCGGGTTGGCATGATTGGGTCCATCGTCGAGATATAGACCGTGTTGTTCAATATATTCAATCACGGGTGTAGGGAGGAGGTACCGGACGGAAAGACCACGCCGGAGGAACAACCGGACTTTGGTCGACGAAACGTCGTTTTGAATCATTTGGGAGATGATATAGATATTGTGTCGCCATTTAGCGAGAGCATCTGTTGCCTGAGTCACGTCGGAGCCGGCGCGCTCAACGATGAAACAGCCGTAGCGTCCGAGAATATGATCTAACTGAGATAAACATAAACATTGTCAGTCAGCAAATGCGTCATATGGGTGTGAAATCAGATAAGCAGAAGGAGTCGGCTGACTGAAGGGCCGTTGGCCGTGGAGGAATAGTAGAGCAGAGGTCATGCGACTATCTTATTGGATGATACTACTCACATCCTCTTCTGACCAGACGCCAGGTTCAGACATGGTGCTAATAAGGTCTGAACCCGCAAGAAGCATTATGCGGACTCGGCGCTGTTCTCCATCTTCAGTCTGGATACCTCCTAGGACATCGTTTATTTCATGGTCGAAATGATCGAGCACAATTGCAGTGCGTTGATAGGACTGAAATGCTTCCCACGGGTCGACCATGAGCCATGACGACTCGCGCGTCGCAGCAATATTGCACATGTTTACACTAACGAAGTAGCAGCATAAGATGGCGCAATACAGGCGCGATCTAGCTGCTCAAAGTATGCTCACCGATGTTCTGCACTGAGCAGCCCAGGTTTCTTGTACATATCACTGACAGGACTGAGGTATCCACCGACGATCTCAAAGTCGGTATTTTGACGCGCATAATCGACGGCCATTTCGAACATTCGAAGATGAAGATAGGTAACTGGTGAAAAGGAACCGCACGCGACGAGTACGATTGGCTGCTTGGCGGAATCGTTCAGTACGCGCCGTAGCCGGTCTTGAGGGAAGCGATAGTCTGATGGAGGACCATTCGCACTCATCGTGTGCGGCAGTTGTGAGGTATGGGGTGAGAGTAAGAGTAAAGGACTTGGGAAACGGAATATATGCGGAGCGGCGGGAAGATATCCTAGGCTGACTCAGCAGAATATTACCTATAATCACAAGTAAGTTTTCAATGAATGCAATAATATTAATTTTCCTTCCATCCAACCATCCCAATAGTTGCCTCTCTTTGCTTACCGAATTGGCTATGAGTTGTCTGTGCAACCGGCTAGTAATCATCCGCAAGGTTTCGCATCATCCTCGTGTCCACCTATCGGTCCGGGGGGAACTACTGACCAGGTTAAGAATCTACTCATCACTTGCGTTTATCCAGTATTGAGCCTACGGACCATTAGTCTATGCATTGAAAACAAGAGACGAGCTTACCGGCCAAAAGTATCTCCAGAAAGGGTACCTGGGCTTATTATTTCCGCAGTTTCAGACCTGTGTGTATTGTTTTTTTTTTGTGCTTCGTTCAGCAACTGGACTCCCAGGAATGGTGGAACGAAATGCTAGATCTTTACGTTTTGGTCCTCTGCACCATTCTTCAACTCCGGCCTCAGATATCAGCGTGATAATAAGGCACGCGGGAGATGCATCTTATCGCAAACCGGTTTGCAAGTTTTCGGGAACAAGCAGTGTATACTAATCATGACGTACAACTCACATCTCTCCGTCTCATGTCTTGTCCCGAGCGTAGGCCAACCATCTTCTCTGATGCTATCCCTCAATCGATCTTACGTCTCGAAGTTGTAGGCGCTGAACGGCTTCAGATTAACATGCATGGCGACTGTGTCATGTCTAAGTTTGCGCCAAGCGTCTTTGCTACCTCAAGGTGATGCGCAAACTCATATATATTCGTCCTGCAACGACTACCAGCTGCGTAAGCTGCAGACGATGGATACTTGTAATACTTCCGATCGGTCGAAGGCATTGGAGATACCTCCCGAGCTATGGCACGAGATCTTGCGCCACTTCTGTGTTGAAGATCTGTTGAAACTCGAGAGGGTAAGCCAGTCGGATGCCGGCTGATACGTGGCGTCTTGGTTAACACTTTACCCTCCCAGACATCCCATTTCTTTCGCAGGACTATTTCGGATCGACACTTCTGGTTGAGAAGGTTACAGGAACTTGATCATTTACATGCCCCTAATCTTCCTCCACACGTTTCCGTCAACTCCTTAACTTATCTAGAGTTACGGGATCTGGTTGTTAGGGCGAGAAGACGTGCATTGAAGTTCACTGGATTATCGCCTCTTCGAGTCTCCAAAGAGATTACTATTCCAGTAGGCCAAATGAATATAAACGGTATCTTAGGACGACTTTCAGGCTGGGTGGCTGATACATTGCTACTTCCCGGCGGGCAGTATTTCCTAATACGATGGCCCGCCGGGTATCTGCAATGCTGGAACGTGATTACAAGAGCCTGTTTGTGGACCTATCCCTCCCTTCCTCCGCATATAGATGGAGTGCAGCGTCCGACAATGCAATCTTCCTTTGCGGCCGAAATACAGCCAAACGGCGAAGTGCACATCGCTGTGGTAACTGGAGCCATGGGTGATGACCAAAGGTACTACCAATATCCTGGTTCGGTGCTTAGCTAACGCTCCGACGTAGGATACTTGAGATCCTTGGCTTCTCCGTTGACAAACCGTTATCTGTTTTATTCCAGGCAAAGCCCTTGGAGCTTGGGGTCTCGTTTGGTATTCCTGTCATAGTGAGACTACGCGGGAACGTATCAGTTACGTACACAGAGGGGCATATAATCGTAGTCTTTTGGAGAGAAAATCGAATCGTAGTGATAACAGAGGTAAGTTAGCTTCAGGACTTAGAAGCAATCGATTGACTCTCGTTCAGGGCGTTATTGACGCTTTAGAAATCATTGCCGACTTCATCATCGGTGTGACAAGCTATTATGATGGGAATTCTCTGGTGGCAATTCCTCTGAGTGCCCTTCACGAAGCGACGACGTCGAAGATTCGTCTCGAGGATTTACCCCTCTCGTCATGCCAAATTACCAGGCCCGTTGATCGGCTTGTTGGTAGAGCTCTCCTGTCCGCATGTACATTCTATTGGCAAGAAGAATCCGATCGGGAGAACACAGTCATCACCGTCATTTCAGACGTGTACAATGAACAGAATCTCTGCGATTTCCCTACGGCGGAGTTCTTCTCCCTTAGCTTCGACGCAAGGGGTCCCGAAATGCCACCGATTCTGATTATCCGACGTTACGTTCGCTTGGGCGATCGAGCTTTGTAAATTTCGACCTCCAGTTCGATGCATACTCCGTCATAACACCACCGTCACAAGCAGGTTCAACCGTGTTAGCGTTTTACTATGAACGGGGTTCTGAAACGCGGTTTCCGAGAACGCTCTGTACGTTCACGCCCGGAAATGACGTAGCGGTATGTATTATTGATAGTTCTGTCGTTGGTGGGCAACCGGCTACGTATAGCCTGAATGTAGAGTTCTGCAGTGGGGCGATTCATTATGTGACGAAGGACTTGCAAAGTGCTGTTATTCGGTATCTCGATTAGATAAGGGATTAGATAAGGCCCTCTCCGTTCAAGATTCGCATGCGCTGAATGAATCTGATTGTTTGGGAAAATGCAGCTTTCAAGTAGCTAAAGTCTCCTTCAAAGTCTCCTTCAGACACTCAAAGAGCTGTATCACCCGTCCCGCCCCGAGTAGCTTCGGGCCAACTTTCTCGTCAAGCTAATTACGGAACTCTTCGTAATCGATTTTCATATTTTGTTACTCGATTACCAAGCAGCCATGCAAAGCAAGCGCGACCACCAAGGCAGACAATGATGGGGGAATCGGGATATGACAATGGAAAGCAGGGAATGTGCCGTGCTGCTTTCAATATGTATTCTCCAAGAAACGGGGGCAAGTATAGTTTTCACTGAGGGGGTTAGTTGTGGGAAGGTCAATAATAAATCTGATATTGACTTACATTCGTTTACTCCTTGACTGCGCTCATGCTTGAATTGCACGTGCAGGTCTGTTGGAGAGTGTCAACTTGTTAACGACATTCTGTCATATAGGACTCACTCCTAGGCCTAGGTCGCTGGGAATAACAACAACGCCCGTGGGTAGAGACCCTGGGAGAGGCCGACGCAACGTTCGCCGCTTGGGCATGCATTCACGCCTATCATTACGTTCCCGCCTGTCAGTTCTCTGACGGTAAGAGTGGTGCCAGGAACGGGCCCAGTCGTACTGCACGCATCCACAATAAGTCCCGTTCCGCGAGCATCGCTTCTGGAGCAGGCACTGCGAAGACCACTGAGGCAAGAGACGAGGCGACAGATACCTTGTTAAAGGGGATCATGGCCAGTAATAGCGCAAAAGTAGGGCTAAGCTAATAAGCAGTGCTTGAAAAACTACGAGGATGAGAAACTCCGTCCCGAGAATGGTGGTTTTTTATTCTGATGCTATTCCTGGTCGACTCTGTGCTAAGTGACGCGAATTTGTATCTGCAGCTCCCGGGATGCGCAATTTCCTCTGCGCTACGAGAAGGGAGCGTCTGGCACTATTGGTTAACATTGACTAGCAAGGTGCGCGTTGAGATATTTACGGGGCATGAGG
This sequence comes from Inonotus hispidus, assembly GCA_024712875.1. Classification (NCBI taxonomy): domain Eukaryota; kingdom Fungi; phylum Basidiomycota; class Agaricomycetes; order Hymenochaetales; family Hymenochaetaceae; genus Inonotus; species Inonotus hispidus. Next base: position 134,478 of record CM045722.1, on the reverse strand, counting down.
ACATCGGGATGCTGGCTCCAGGTTCGGGAGGAGAATGGGCACACATTCGGTAACGGAAGACAAATTCCATAATATTCGAGCCCCTGGCATTGAACGAATCGCGACGAGGTGGTGATGAGAAGATCGATCGTGAAAGGACAAGAGCCAGTGGGCATACTTTATATGAGTTTGAGCATCGATGTTGAGTGCGTGTGTTGACGCGCATTGACAAGGGCAAAGCCGATTGGCCATCTGACTCCTCAGTCGCAGATGTAAGGTACGTCCTGTTCGCCGTGTCACTCACGCCGATACTGCATGTAGAACTGTTCTAGAAGCAAGTCAAAACCTCACGGCGTACTCCTGAAGTAGACTAATCGACAGAAAACACCCAGAAGGTTTCCCGCTTTCCTTCGGGCTTACACCGGCATGCACAATCTGAATTGGAGGCCAGAAAGGCTGAGCTGAACCTGGTTGTTCAAAAGTGGGGAAGATGATCCCTGAGCTTGTTGGCGATCGTAATAGCAATTTATCCATGTTCACACCAATATTATCCCTCCGTCTCGTAAACGTCAGGCGCACTGGTGTCGTCCGAAATGCGGCTGCATAGAGTAGGACTCGGCAAAGGGGTTCTTCGACAGATGCTGATCGAATCAGACTACCGAATGTATACGCCGCATGCAGCGTAGTTATATACTAACGAATCGTATCAAGGTCGATCAAGTGTCAGCACGACAAACAAGTATTATTCGATTTCGGATTGCGCATCCTATAATGAGCGATGAGAAATTTTCGTACGGATGGAAGATACAGGTACATGACTTTCTTGACTCGGCTTCTGTCGGTCCAGGCATTACCGAGCGCTGTTCTTAACGCTATTGAAAGGGACGGCACCCGACGTCGTAGCCTGAGAAAGAAAGATCATCAAGTTTGACTCGCGAAGAGTTTGGATAAGCGCTAAGCAAAGTTGCCGCTGATGTTTTGGGTTTGGTCCCGCGTGTCAAGATCGTGAGTGAGATTGTGAGTGCTGATAGTAGATGATCATGAATAAAACATCTCACTTGACATCATTTGTTGTTTCCTGAGAGATAGAAGAACGAATGGAGTTGGCCGCGAGTCAATGACAGAGCGAAATAAACGACAACCTGCAGAACAGGGGCACTTACAGATGAAGTGTTGATGCTGACCAACGAAACGAAACTTGAAAAGAAATACGGTGTCTATGATCACCAGCGAACACAAGCAGATAAACGCACGTTCTCACGGTACAGAATGACCTGTTGTCTGCGAATATTAATGCTCTCCATTACTTGCAGTGCACGGTGCAACTTGGATCACATGAAGCATTGCTGTCTTGACGTAACCAGCATCCCGATTCCACGGGCAGTGCACATCGGTGCCATGAGCAACTTCGAGGACGAACATAATGGGTAACGCAGGAAGAAGAAGCAGTACTTGCACGGCCCGACAAAGCGCTTCCTGTCGAGCAATGAAATCGTGTAGCGGGCTGAGCTGTCCCTGTTTGATACCGGCTTGTTGCGAAGCGATGGAGGTGAAAAGAACACGGGTAAACAATATCGCAGAAGCGAGTACGCAGCGACACGATTTCGTGATGAAACACGCGGGTTCAGAACACCGCTTGGTGTACTCCCGTCGAAGCCCAGGCATTTCTCTGTCGATTTTTCCTCCTCTTCAGCCTTCCAATACACCAGCTACCAGACGCCAACGAATGCGAATGGTGATGTCGGATTCTGTTTGTGGGTTCCGTCACCTCTCAGTGCCGATATTCGACTGACGCCTATTGAAGTTTCGCAGCTTTGTTCTAACTTATGCATGACGAGTAGGCGTTTCCTGGTTCCGTTTCTTTTACCAGACTCTTCATGTTGCCTACTTAGAGCCATTGACTCGAGGCGGCGGTTTCAGAGGATGCTGCGGGCGCGATGATAGCGTACTTGAGGAGGTCGAGAGGGAACAACGGCAAGCGCGCGAAATAAAATCGACACCACCAACGGAAAACAAGTCGATGACAGTCACGAACGAGAGTCACGGTCACGGTCACGATCAGCAGCGCCGTTCACTTGACAATAATATTGATGATGTAGAGTAGGACGATAGTTGCTCACATCACTGTAATGCGTCCTTTTATAATTCAGTTCCTGCTTAGACTACCAAGTGCTCCCTAGTCTGTTATGATTTTTTGATTATTTGTACTTGTTTACAATATCCTCTGCGAGAAGCGGTGTCGGGTCACGTGGGCGGAAGTGCGACGCTTCTCTCATCGTCGTCGTCTTCAATTTCGTTACACAGCGCGTATCGTTGAGCGGTCGCTGAACACTCTTCGCATTCTCGTTCGTCTGTGACGACATACTCAAATGAACACCGACGATTTTTCTAGGCTCGTCTCATCAGCCAACCCCGCAACGAGACAGTATCAGCCCGCAAACGGCGGCTACCCACCGTCGCACTCGCAGCAGCAGCTTGACCCATTTTTTGATGATGAGGATGATATGCCGGATAGCGCTTTTGGTCGTCCGATACCCATGCACAGTACCGAGTCAAACTTGGGCCTCCGCGGTGCAGCCGCCAATCCCGCTGGACACTCGAAAGTAACAATCCCGGGCTCTGGGCAGCCCCAAGGGTGGAACTTTGACGAAGATATTCCAGTCGAGCAACCCTTCGCTGGATCCAGGTCGTTTCCGGGATCAAATAATACATCAGGGGAGGTGCAGTCGAGACCGAAGAGAAGTAGGAAATGGAAGTGGAAGTTGCCTTGGGCACGGCAAGAACAGGACCTGAAAGGAGAACGTACCATAGCTCTCAACGACTTCACACGCGCGCACAACGCAGAGTTCTGTAATAACTATGTCAGCACGAGCAAGTATAACTTGGTCTCTTTCGCGCCGAAGTTCCTCGCCGAACAATTCAGCAAATACGCCAATCTTTTCTTCCTGTTCACAGCGTGCATTCAACAAGTTCCTGGTGTGTCTCCCACGAACAGATACACGACAATCGTACCCTTAGCTATTGTTTTGCTCGCCTCGGCCTTCAAGGAAGTACAAGAAGACACGAAGCGACATCAGAGCGATAAGGAACTCAATTCGCGAATTGCCAAGGTGCTCCGAGCCGACGGGTCATTCGAACAGCGTAAATGGAAGAATATTCGTGTTGGTGAAGTCATCCGTCTCGAATCTGACGACTTCATACCTGCGGATGTCGTCATACTTTCGAGTTCTGAGCCGGAGGGTCTCTGTTATATCGAGACGTCGAACCTCGACGGTGAGACAAATCTCAAGATCAAACAGGCGAACCCACTTACCGCGCATCTCACATCACCGCCTCTTGTCACTTCACTTCATGGATCGCTTCGTAGTGAGCAGCCCAACAATTCTCTCTACACCTATGAAGGAACATTGGACTTGGTCTCGGAACAGGGTGTTCCAAAGCAGGTGCCGATAGGACCTGATCAGATCTTGCTTCGAGGGGCACAGCTCCGCAACACCCCCTGGGCATACGGTCTGGTTGTTTTTACTGGTCATGAAACAAAGCTGATGCGAAATGCTACGTACGTGTACCATTATTGGGACCCATTGAAAGTACTAACCATTCTTCAGCGCGGCTCCCATAAAGCGCACGGCCGTAGAGCGACAGGTCAACATTAACATCATTCTTCTCTTTATTCTGCTTTTGGCTTTGTCGATCGGAAGTACCATCGGAAGTAGTATTCGCACGGTATGCCGAGTTTCTCCAGCTCTTGTGCAACACTGACATGGCCCATCTTAGTGGTTCTTCTCCAGTTCACAATGGTATCTATTTGAAGCAAATACCATTTCCGATCGTGGTAAGTTTGGCTCGCGAATCGTGCAGGGAAAAATGATCAACCCATTCTTTTACCGGTGTGACAGCCAAGGGTTTCATTGAAGGTATGAAGTATTCAGCGACTACTTAGGCGCCTTCTCAATTACTTCGTTAGATATCCTGACGTTTATCATCCTTTACAACAACCTTATCCCTATATCCCTGATTGTGACGATGGAAGTAGTGAAGTTCCAACAGGCGCAACTTATCAACTCAGATCTCGACATGTATTATCCTGACACCGACACTCCGGCACTTTGCCGCACATCGTCTCTAGTGGAGGAACTCGGGCAAATTGAGTATGTCTTTTCGGATAAGACTGGTACGCTCACGTGCAATGTGATGGAGTTTCGGTGCTGCTCCATAGCGGGCATTCCTTACTCTGATTCAATCGACGATAACAAACGCGGAGAGTCAGATGAAGAGGGAAAAGAGGGTTGGCGTTCCTTTGCGGCTCTTCGCTCCCTCCTGCGAGGTGATGCGAGTAATCCGTTCGTAGATCTAAACGGGAAGGGTGATGGTGCACGAGACACTCATGTCACAAGAGAATTCCTTAGGCTTCTCGCCGTCTGTCATACTGTTATTCCGGAGGTCAAAGACGAAGGCAAGATAACATATCAAGCCAGCAGTCCGGACGAAGCTGCTCTGGTCGCAGGCGCTGATCTCTTGGGTTATCAATTTCATGTGAGTTGCGAATACATCTACGAATGCATTGTTCATGTTCATCCTTTATATAGACTCGAAAGCCGAGGTCCGTTTTCGTCAATATCGATGGCGTATCAAAAGAGTTCGAGGTCCTGAACGTATGCGAATTCAACTCAACGCGAAAGCGCATGTCAACCCTAGTACGGACGCCTGAGGGACAAATCAAGTTGTACTGCAAGGGTGCGGACACTGTTATCCTAGAACGACTGTCAAAGAATCAACCCTATGTAGAGAAGACTCTTGCTCATCTCGAGGTGAGCGGGGCAACTGCCTTATCACTTTTGATACACCTCTCACCTGCTTCATACGCATAGGATTATGCCACCGAAGGCTTGCGTACTCTCTGCATTGCTTCGAGGGACGTTTCTGAGGCAGAATACGCCGAGTGGTCAAGGGTTTACGACCAAGCGGCAGCAACCATTAATGGACGTGGCGAGGCGTTGGATGCCGCAGCAGAGATGATTGAAAAGGACCTATTCCTCCTCGGCGCAACTGCAATCGAGGACAAATTGCAGGAGGGTGTCCCTGACACAATTCACACTCTGCAAATGGCCGGTATCAAGGTTTGGGTGTTGACTGGCGATCGCCAGGAGACTGCTATCAACATTGGAATGAGTTGTCGGTTGATTTCAGAATCGATGAATCTGGTTATTGTGAACGAAGAGTCCGCACTTGCAACAAAGGAATTTTTGGAAAAGAGACTAAGCGCTATTTCAAACCAGAGGAAGGCGGGAGAGCTGGAAGACTTGGCTCTGGTCATCGGTCAGCAACCTGCTTTCGTTATTATACACGACTGACGAAGTATTTAGATGGCAGGAGTCTAACTTTCGCATTGGAGAAAGAACTTTCCAAGACGTTCCTTGAGCTCGCAATCATGTGCAAAGCTGTGATCTGCTGTGTGTGCTTCCATATCATTTACATTTGGCTTTTGATCCGATGTATTATTTCATTCCCAATAGGTCGTGTGTCCCCGCTTCAGAAGGCACTGGTAGTGAAACTTGTGAAGAAACACCAGAAGGCCATTCTTTTGGCTATTGGTGACGGCGCAAACGATGTAAGCATGATCCAGGCGGCACATGTAGGAGTAGGTATCTCCGGTGTAGAGGTCAGTGTCTAAAAGTACTGTTCAATTCTCCATTTCACCATCTTCTCCAGGGTCTGCAAGCAGCTCGTTCATCAGATGTCGCGATCTCACAATTCCGATATCTGAAGAAATTGCTGTTAGTGCACGGGGCCTGGAGCTACCGGCGACTATCGAAGCTCATCCTTTGTGAGTTTCATATCTATGTTTGAGCGGATGCGTGACTCTGATCGCTTTGTCAGACTCTTTCTACAAGAACATCACCCTATATATCACGCAATTCTGGGTAGGTCCAAGGCGAATTGAACCAGACACGGTCCACTTATGCTCTTTTCCAAGTTCTCTTTCTTCAACAGCTTCTCCGGCCAAACGTCATTCGAGTCATGGACGTTCTCCTTGTACAATGTGCTTTTTACAGTCCTCCCGCCTCTAGTCATTGGAATCTTTGATCAGTTTGTCTCGGCGCGAGTGTTGGACAGGTATCCACAGCTGTACGTGCTTGGTCAGCAGAATACTTTCTTCACAAAGACATCGTTCTGGCAATGGGTTGCAAATGCGTTCTATCACAGCCTGGTGTTGTTTGCGTTCACCGTCGTTCTTTTCTGGGGAGATCTGAAGCAGAGTTCCGGCTTGGACAGTGGGCTTTGGTTCTGGGGGACAACGTTGTACCTCGCAACGTTGCTGACGGTGCTGGGGAAGGCCGCATTGGTCTCTGAGTACGTGGTCAACTGTACCATCTTCTTTATAGCACTTCTCAGTCTCTTGCCGTCAACAGCATCTGGACCAAGTACACGGTCGCAGCAATTCCTGGATCCTTCCTGTTTACGATGCTCTTTCTACCAGTTTACGCAGTGGTCACGCCAATTATCGGTTTCTCTAAAGAGTATGAGGGAATTGTGCCCCGATTATGGACGGATGCCGTATTCTACCTTTCGCTCATTCTCCTACCTGTGGTTTGCCTAGCGCGTGACTTCGTTTGGAAATAGTGAGTATGGAATTTCCATGCTTGAACTTTCACTCATGCCCTCCAGTTACCGGCGAACGTACATGCCCTTATCGTATCACATCGCTCAGGAGCTCCAGAAGTACAATATTCCGGATTATCGTCCGCGGCAAGAACAGTAAGTCGCTCCATTTTTTGAGGCGCCGAAATTGCTTATACATTTCGCAATCTAGGTTTCAAAAGGCGATTAAGAAGGTTCGCGCTGTGCAACGCATGCGTCGTAGTCGAGGGTTCGCATTCTCACAAACAGAAGACCCCGCGAAGCAAGACCAAGCGCGCCTAATCCGCGCGTACGACACGTCAAAGGCGCATTCGCGACCATCGGGTTACTAATCGTGCCTTCTCTTTGAGCTTGTTTTGGACATTTATGTTTATTGTCCTTTGTTTTCCCATTCGTTTATCGTCTTTCCGTTTAGTACTCACCTACTCTTACAATGCCGGCTTGTAGACGCTGTCGAGAATACCCAGGCAGTCTATTTGACCTAAGACACTCCTTACGATATACAGGTTGTCGCATACGTAGTTTCGCTGTGTTTTATCATGGAGACTTTACTCATGTAGCAACATCCCAAACAGCATATAATTAGTTTGCTTTATGGTACTCGCGTGGCTTATTGTGCATACTCCTTACATCTCATTCACTGCAAGTGGGCAGTGGCACTTCCGAATGTGCATGTGGACAGTTTTTTTCTGTTAGGACTTCAATATTCTCTAAATATAGGATCAAGCATCAATTTTTGTGTCCCACTTCCCTTCCCCTTACAGCTGTTTGTGGTCGCACGGTCTATCAAAAATCAAAATTCTGTGCTTTCCCATGTCTTGCTTAGCCCTTGCCAGGATCGATGTGCCGATTACAGCCGTTTTCATACAGCCGTTTTCACAAGTATGTATTGTCACACTGTTAGGAGGTTTTTCCCTTTCATTCATTTTCTTGTCTTTTTCCTCTCTTTTAATCGTGGCCGCTCACGGACTCGAACGCACGACTCCCCAATCCCCTCTCTCTTTCCTTTCCTTACTCATTCGCTCGCTTACTCATCATGGTCTGTGCACCATGTTTACTTCCATTATCATTCGTTTGTCTTTTATTTGGTTGGTCTACCTTTCTCGCGCTCGAAGCGCTTAAGTAGTTGGTTGGTAGAGTAGAAATCCCCTGTCTCGCTTTTCTACTTACCACCACCCTGTACTAGGTAGCTACTAACCGTTCACTCGTTTACTAATACATCTACTTACCACCACCCTGTACTAGTGTGCGTTGGACTCTAGTGTCGATTCAGCTCGTCTTAAGGACGGTCTACTGAACTCGGCCTAACATAAAAGCGAGACCACCTTTCGAACTTACCGATACTCTCGGATACCACTCACCGCTCGCATACCATCGAGCGGAACACTCATCAAACATCGCCCAGCAGCAAGGACTGACTGCCTTGTCGCTGTGTACGTCCGAACAAACCCCAACCAACAACACACCCTGGCGTTGCGAGTGTCCGTCTGGTGGCACGCTCACCTCATCTGGACGAAAGTTTCTAGACGCTTCCAGTGCTCAACATCTCTCTCGTTCGTCATTACCGTCTCGGTTTTCCGCATCGTCATTAGCTTCCGCGACGAACCGGCAAGATAGAGTCCCTATCGGAACAAGCGCGTGACGCTTTCCCGGAAGGAGCCTGGTACGACACCGAGCGTCGGACCTTTCGTTGGAACGACGGAGACGAAGAGTGGACGATACAGTGGGAAGAGGAGAGCTTGGTCTGGCAGTGCGTAAACCCCGCTCCTGAACCAGTCGCCCCCACCATCGAACGCTCGACCTCTTTCACTGAACCACGCGAGCCCGTACCCCCTATTCCCTCAGACGACGAATCGGAAGACGCAGTCACGATGTCGTCAACAGTAGGTCTCTCCGCCCAAGCGAGGGCTGAAATCGCTGCGCTAATGGTAGAGGCTTTCAGAAACTACCAACCACCCGCTCAAACAGGCTCGAGCGGCACGAGCGGAAACAAGCCCCGCGAGTTCTCCGAAGGAGAGAGCTACCAGGCATTCATCCATGAGGTCCAACTATTCCTCCATGCGAACACGTCGAAGTATGTCACCGACACGAGCAAAATCCTGCTCACCCTCTCGTACCTCAAGGGGACCCACCCTTCGTCCTGGGCTCGCATCTACGTGAACAAATACATGACCAATGGCGTGATCACGTTCACCCAGACGTGGTCGCAGTTCCTGGGCGAGCTCGACGTAACCTTCTCGGATACGAACAAACAAGAAAAGGCCATGCAGAAGTTCCGAGAGGCTGAACAGGAGGACGACACGGCCGCGGATTTCTTCATCCGCTTCGAAACGATCCTAGCGGAGGCAGGTCTGACCAAACCCGAACACGACCTGATCGTGATCGATCGCCTACACTTCGCCCTCCACATCGAGGTCGTCAAAGGTATCGCTCACGGAGGGTCCACCCCGACGACGTACCAAGCCTACAAGACGGCCGCGATCGAGGCGGACAAGGTCGAGCAGAGGGTCCGGAAGATCGTCAGGGACAGACGCAAGCCCACCAACCGCTACACGATGCCTCAGCCTGCGCCCCAGCGTCAAGCACCCCCGATCGCAGATCGTCATGACGCGACAGGGATCACGTTCGGAGGCGCTGGCCAAGCGATGGACGTCTCCATGAACCAAGCGAAACGACGAGGCGCTTGCTATAAGTGCGGTCAAGAGGGACATTGGGCACGCGCTTGTCCCAAGTCGAAGGAGAAGATCCGTGCGATCGTCGCAGCGATGGAGGTCGAAGACCGTGCGGCCTTCTTTGAGGAGCTCATGCACGCGAAGGAACCAACGGCCGAGGAAGCGATCAGGGAGCTAAGCGATGAGAGGGGCATGGAGGTTTTCAGCGAAGACGAACGCCGCATCCTAGAAGACGGAGCGGGTTTTTCCGAGCGTCGCGAGTAGCTAGGTCTCCCGACGCGAACATAGAAGCTTTTGTACAAAGAAACGGTCGACACTTTCGACCAGGACAATATGTTATGACTAGGCCTGGAATATACGTGCTTCACTCGTACAAAAGACCGACGAAAGCTTCAAACAAACTAGCAGATGTGGAAATGAGAAGATGTGAGGAAAGAGAGAGTGAGGAAGCAGAGAAGGCGGAGGAGGAGGTCGCAGACCACCTACCAGATGAACGAACGAGCGTAATCATGCGTAGCCTGGCCGATCGAGAACTTAACGCCTACGTTACACTAAGGGCGGAAACCATCGACGGTCAACTCGAAGAAATGGACGCTCATGTGTTGATAGACTCAGGAGCGACAGGGACGTTCGTTGACGCCGGGTTCGTAGAACGATACAACCTGAAGCAGGAGCAATACGTTCGTCCAATGAAGGTTCAGATGGCTGACGGAACGGCAGGGGGAGGCGGTACGATTTTTCACTTCGTCAGAGCAAGGGTGGCCTTCGAAGACCACGAGGAGGATCTGGTAATGTCCGTTACGAGGCTGTCATCGTCAAACGTTTACCTGGGGCACGACTGGCTGGTTCGACACAATCCAGAGATCGATTGGAGGGCTGGGGCCGTCAGGTTCACACGTTGCCCAGAAACGTGCGGTTTTCAACAACAGGCAGGAAGAGAGGAGGCGGTCGTCCGACAGATAGCCGAAAGGGCATGGCCAGAGTACCTGGACGAATACGCGAACGTCTTCAGCGAGGAAAGTTTTGAGAAGCTACCAGGTCGACGCCCTTACGATCATGCGATCGACCTGAAACCAGACTTCAAGCCCAGCGAATGCAAGGTATACCCGCTCAACCCCAGGGAACAAGACGCACTCAAGACGTTCCTGAAGGAAAACCTGGCATCCGGGCGAATCCGCGAATCAAAATCACCGATGGCGTCCCCCTTCTTCTTCATCAAGAAGGCCGACGGCTCGCTCAGGGCCATTCAGGATTACCGCAAGCTGAACGAAGGAACGGTCAAGAACAAGTACCCGTTACCTCTGATCCAGGAGCTAGTCGACAAGGCGAGGGACGCTCGGTTTTTCACTAAGCTGGACCTGCGATGGGGGTACTATAACATTCGGATACGCGAAGGAGACGAATGGAAGGCAGCTTTCAGGACGAACCTCGGTCTGTTCGAACCCACGGTAATGTTCTTCGGTCTCTGCAATGCTCCGTCAACCTTCCAGGCGTTCATGAACGATGCGCTACGAGAGCTCGTCCATGAAGGGAATGTGGTAGTATATATCGACGACATCCTGATTTTCGCACGAACGATAGAGGAACATCGAGAGCTGGTCAGACGGGTGTTCAAAGTGCTGCAGGAAAAGAACCTGTACCTCAAGCCGCAGAAATGCGAGTTCGAACAAGACCACGTCAAGTTTCTAGGACACATCATCGGGTGAGGGTACGTGAAGGTGGATCCAAGCAAGGTCGAGACGATCAAACAATGGCCAGTACCGAGAAACCTGAAAGAGCTACAAAAGGTCCTAGGTTTCGGAAATTGGCTCAGGCGCTACGTTCGGGACTACAGCAAGATCGTCAAGCCGCTTACATCCCTAACAGGCAAGGCGGCCTGGGCTTGGGCAGACGAACAACAGAACGCCTTCGAAGAGCTCAAGCGAGCGCTAACCAACCCCCCTGTCTTGGCGCTACCATCGACCAAACGACCTTTTCGAGTGGAAGCAGATGCGTCGAACTTCGCAACCGGTGGTGTGCTTATGCAACAGCAAGAGGACGAGACCTGGCGACCGGTGGCCTATCGATCGTCGGCCTTGACGAGTGCTGAAAGGAACTACGAAATCTACAACAAGGAGATGCTGGCGATCGTATTATCGCTCAGAGAGTGGAGACAATATCTCGTTGGCGCGCGACACCAGTTTGAGGTTTGGTCAGATCATGCGAATCTGACGTACTTTAGATCCCCGCAGAAACTGAACTATCGGCAAGCTCGATGGAGGCTCGAACTGGCTGAGTACGACTTCGTTTTAGTGCACAAGCTGGGGGTTACGATGGGTAAGGCTGACCTCTTGTCGAGGCGAACGGACTACGACTTGGGCGACATCGACAATCGTGACGTGGTTTTCCTTGAAGAGAGGTGGTTGAAGGCGCGGAGGATCGTCATGGCGCTGGACAACGAAGGTCTGAGAGAGAGGCTCGTGAAAGCGACTAGAACGACGGACAAGGAGACGCTGCCGCCATGGTTGGAGATCAGGGACGGACTAGTGTGGAAGGACGACGGCCGCATTTTCATCCCAGAAGGACTCAGGGAGACGGTCATCCGCCAACTACACGACACTCCTCTAGCAGGTCACCCAGGCATCGTGCGAACGATCAAATCGATACGCAAGGACTTCTGGTGGAAGGGGCTACATAACGATGTCGAACGGTATGTGAAGGGCTGCGACAAATGCCAGAGGACAAAGGCGCCCCGTACGACAAGAGCGCGCCCCCTACACCCGAATACCATCCCGACGCGCCCCTGGCAAATCGTCTCGATCGACCTAATTGGAGAACTACCTGAATCAAAGGGCCACAACGCCATCTGCGTAATAGTTGACCGTTTCAGCAAGCAAATGCACGCAATCCCGACCACGACAGGACTGACCGCTGAAGGAGTGGCGCGCATTTATCGGGACCACGTCTTTCGCCTGCATGGCCTACCAGACAAGCTGATACACGACCGAGGCGTCCAATTCGTCAACAAGATGATGAAGGAGCTGTATCGACTCCTCCACATCGAAGGTAACCCCTCCACGGCGTATCATCCGCAAACGGACGGCCAGACGGAACAAGTCAACCAGGAGCTCGAACAGTTCCTCAGGCTGTATGTGAACCACAAACAAGACGACTGGGCGGACTGGCTACCGATGGCGGAGTTTGCGTACAACAACAGGGAGCACTCGGCCACACGCATGACCCCTTTCTTCGCCAACTACGGGTTCGAACCGGCAGGCTTCACAAACGTCCAGACAGCATCGACAAACATCTCGGCCGAAGAATTCGCAAAGGGTCTTAAGGAGGTACACGAGGCAGCCGAACGGAGCTTGACGAAGGCAGCGGAGGACATGAAACGCTACCACGACAGGCATGCGGGTCCGACGGAAGCGTTCGAACCAGGGGACAAAGTCATGGTCGAGGGAAGGAACATCCGAACGGAGCGATCAACAAAGAAGATGGAAGACCGATGGTATGGACCTTACGAGATACTCGAACGAGTAGGAGCAAGCGCGTATAGACTCAAACTCCCAAGAGGGTGGAAAAAGGTACACCCGGTCTTTAACGAATTCCTCCTCAAACGGTACGTCGCACCCGCATACGATTCCCAGAAACACCCGCCACCCCGACCGCCAATCATAATCGACGACCACGAAGAGTACGAGGTAGAGCAAATACTCGACTCAAAAATACACCGAGGACGGATACAATTCCTCATCAAGTGGCTCGGATACGCAGAACCGACTTGGCAAACGGAGGCAGATGTCGCAAATGCACTGGAGGCAATCGAAGAGTTTTACCGCACTCACCCTAGCGCGATCAGAAAGCCGTAGGAAGATTAGTCGTTCGAGTCGAACGACCTAGAGGAGGGGGTGATGTTAGGAGGTTTTTCCCTTTCATTCATTTTCTTGTCTTTTTCCTCTCTTTTAATCGTGGCCGCTCACGGACTCGAACGCACGACTCCCCAATCCCCTCTCTCTTTCCTTTCCTTACTCATTCGCTCGCTTACTCATCATGGTCTGTGCACCATGTTTACTTCCATTATCATTCGTTTGTCTTTTATTTGGTTGGTCTACCTTTCTCGCGCTCGAAGCGCTTAAGTAGTTGGTTGGTAGAGTAGAAATCCCCTGTCTCGCTTTTCTACTTACCACCACCCTGTACTAGGTAGCTACTAACCGTTCACTCGTTTACTAATACATCTACTTACCACCACCCTGTACTAGTGTGCGTTGGACTCTAGTGTCGATTCAGCTCGTCTTAAGGACGGTCTACTGAACTCGGCCTAACACACACCCCATAAATCACATCAAATTATGCCCAAAATGCCCAAAAATCAACAAAATAAGTCAATTTCTCATTCAATACTACACATTAAAATATGATATGAACATATAACAAAAGTACTTAAGAATACACTTTTACTGCCTTTTTTATAAGTATTGTCACACCCACGTTTCACGTGCTCTGACGTGTCAGAGCCAAAACAGCAAAAACTCAAGTAAATGGCAATTTTCTCCTTCAATTCTACGTGTTTCATGCTCAATTAGCACTCAAAAAAAAGTGCTAGCTTTGAAGTGTAGATGTATGTAAAAGAATTGTAATTTGTTGTCTGTGTGTGTCGGAACAAAACAAACAGCTTCACCAAGCTATGCTCCAAAGGGTTATCCAAACTGGTCACAAAATTATTCCTCCTCACACAGGTCATAATAAAATTTCCTTCTAGTCCGTAAATCAAGTGTATATGCATGGCACTGCTCTAGCAAAGTTTTATATCATTTTGTACAGTATTTGTGTAGAAAACATTAGGCAATCTCATTAGTCCTTGTTCCAGCAGGCCATCTGGACTGTTCACAAAATCATTCCTCTTCACACAAGCCATTACAGTTTCCCTCTTGGTCTGTAAATTAGGCCTACATGCCTAGTAATGCTCTGATAAGTTTTTGATCTGTTCCAAGCAGCATTTGTATAATAATGCAAATGTCTTTTATCTCCGCAGCATTCTCAGGTCCCCTTTCTGGTGCTGCAGCTACCCTGAGACTGCTATTCAAAAGCGACAAACTCCAAACTTGCTTGTATCTGAAGAAAACATCATGGTATTCATTCCATACATTCTGCACAGTTCTTCTATTTATGCAATCTATGAGAGGCTGTGGCTCACTCCTACCTGTATCGATTCCCATACCTTTTCGCCATATCCTGGTTCATCACAATGCTTCTCCGCCGCAGCCAGATAGCATCTCCGATATGCACAAGCAGAACAGAGGCAGTGAATGCTGTAGGGTAACAGAATAGGATGGATGCAATCCAGAGATGCAGTTAGATGACAAACTCAGCAGACTTGCTATCGATCCCACTCATGATTACAGATGTACCACTGTGCCTTGACATGCTTCTCTCTCCTCCCCCATTGCTACCACAGTGAAACATCCTGTCTATCCAACCCAATCCCAGCTGTACCACTGTGAACTATGAGGTGAGAAGCAGCAAGCCAAGTAAGTAGCATGTACCTTGGCATATCACATCCACTCACTATTCAATAGTCAAGCAAGTCATAGTGATAACGGTACCACCATCTCTTGTGTAAATGCCATGGCCATTACAATCAAACTTTCTCTAATAGAGCCTCTGAATCTAATTGCTGCACATTTCATCGTCCACAAGTTGATCTTCTATTTCCACAGGCTTCTCGAGCCCTCGTGCATACTCTGCCAAATAGGGTGTGCAGTAATGAACTATTGCCGTGATAGTCTTCTGGTTTCTCCATTTGATTCACCAAGTAGCCTTCTTCGTCTGTGACAGAGATGTGCCTCTATGCTCCTCAAAGACTCAGATATGCTGGTAACAGCGATAGCTTAGCAGGCTTGGTGTATCTTCCTACGATCTCATAGACAGGTGATCTGCATCAGCATTCATAGCAGAGAGATGAAAGAGACATACTGACCCTGACGAAGCAACAGGAGGTCACAGGGACCATGGGGTGGCAACAAATATAGTGTATGCAAAGTGCTTGCATTACTAGTAAGCCACACAGGAGCTGCATGGGAGCCAGCCTACAGTTGTCATAGATGCACAATCAGCTGCCCCCCCCCCCCCCCCCCAGTCTGCAATGTAACAGACAAAAAAGGTGTATCTGGACCAGTCAAAACTGCCTCACACCTAAGCATCACAGTAACTTCACCCAGGTTCCCACTAGTCTAACATCATTCCGTTTTGTTTCTATCACCACTAGAAACCTGTTCAGTCCTATGAGAATAATCCATATAGTGCGTGGGTGGAGGGAGGAGCTAAAAGACACGACAGATACGACAGACACGACAGACACGACAGACATGGATGTAAACCAAAGAAATTGTTATGGCACGTACATCATACTGTGTGAGTGTGACACACTCTTCTGCTTTGGCCACCATGACCCGTGGAAGGGCCCTCTCAAATGATGCTCGACAGATCATACAGAATCTGTTCGAGGCCAAGGAGTTTAGTGTAAATCATCTTTCTGCTCTAACAGGCATCAACCGCCGGACAATATTCTGCATCAACCAGCAGGTTCAGAAGACTGGCAGTATCGAGAGAGATGGTCGGCAGACAGGAAGGCCAAGGAGACTAGAATATCTGGATGTCCATGTGAGCTTCTAAGTGTATTTTTTACCTGCTGAGCTGCTCATTGTGCTGTCAGTATCTGCTCAGTACTGTTGACTTCCGTAGAGATCTGTTTCTCAATGAACTCATGAACATGTTAGGAGTATCTAGTAAATTTGTCTCAGATTTGACAATATGGCGGATGCTAGAACACATAGGCTTCTTGATGAAGAAGGTGCCACCTTCTTTGGTATGCAAGGGTGTCCATATCCATCTGACCAAGTTCAGATCACAAAGAAAGCATGGGAACGAAGCGAAACTGCTCGAATAGAATACCATCTCAAGATCGGCTCACAATACACCCCTGAGCAGCTTGTATTTGTTGACGAGAGTGCCTGTGACCGTCGAACCTTCTTACAAAACAAGGCATGGGCCCTGCATGGCCATCAAGCTACTCGGAAACAGTTTTTTGCCAGGGGAAAAAGGTGCTCTGTGTTACGTTCTTACAATAAAATTACATGCACAGAAACTCAATTCATATAGGTATTTGGTTCTTTCTGCTATCTCTCTGGATGGGATGCTTGAATGCATTATTGTTGAAGGCTCGTTCAACGTGGACTCCTTTGCAGCATTCATTGATAGCCTCCTGGACAGTATGCAGCTATAGCCAGCAAGGAACTTGGTCATTGTCATGGACAATTGCTCTATTCACAAGTCTGACAAGGTGTACCAACTTATTGAATCCAGGTGAGACATTCTACCTGTCGGATCATCGTGCAGGCTTTCATCATGATGTGTCTGTTTAGGAGCATGAGGCTTGAGTTCTTGCCAGCATACTCTCCTGACTTTAACCCAATCGAGCTGGCATTTTTGTTGCTCAAATCCCAACTTCGGCGAGTTCCTCTGCTAGAGGGTGGAGGCGATGCTGCAGTCTATGCCAGGCTTTATGGAGAAGTTATGTCAATTAGTATGGTAGACTGCTGTGCCTTCTATGAACACTGTGGATATGGCTAGTGTGGGGTCTTCATTCATCATTTTCTGTCAGAAGGGATAACTAATTTACATTCTATGTTATTTCTGCGACTATAGGTAAATGTGGTTTATGTGCTATGCTCATCTATGAGCTAGATTGAATCGTAATGTAGTCTTGTTCTGCCTAATATGACTTCTGAGGTGCATTGTCAACTATACAAGGTGTAAGAAGACAAGAGCCTTATATTATCAAATCCGCTGGAGCTCAAATAATCATGCGATTACCATACATAACCTAAATGCAGAGACATGGTGTGAAGAACAGAGGCAAGGTTATGGGATGCATCGAAATGGTTATTACGAGACAAGAGGTGCAAAACACAAAGACAGAACCATCTATAGAGGAAGGACTAAACAGCAAACAAAATAAAACAAAACAGAATGAAATGAAATGGGGGAATATGGGCAACCACATGTCTATTTCATGCAGAGTGCTTCATGAGAGTGAAAATATTCAACATCCCCAACTTCTTTGTGTCACGGTCTGGGATGACGACTCCCTCCATCTCGTTAATAGCAGCAACCCATGCAGATTCTCTCTCCGCCTCCAGCTTGAGTGGAAGGCTGACAGAATGAGCAGCTTCACTTCCTATATCTCATAGGTCTTCAGACATGGCGAGTACAGCACACGTCATATCCCGGTCATCAAGCATGCCTCACACAAAATGTACATAACTTAAGATGACCTGCTGCTGCTCCTGTGAGAGTTTCCCTTTAAGATGGTTGACTATACATTGGGCTTTGTTGAGAAACACCGGCATATCGAACTCATCCGAATTTGCATCATCGGGCTGTTTTAGTTCCACAGGCTTCTCACTCATAAGGTTAATAAAGTGGTCCATACCATGTTTCCAAGCATCGCACACTTTTCTTGACAATACTGTCCTTTGCAGAGAGTTCAATTCGTCTCGATTGGCA
Source organism: Inonotus hispidus (assembly GCA_024712875.1). Classification (NCBI taxonomy): domain Eukaryota; kingdom Fungi; phylum Basidiomycota; class Agaricomycetes; order Hymenochaetales; family Hymenochaetaceae; genus Inonotus; species Inonotus hispidus. Next base: position 116,638 of record CM045722.1, on the reverse strand, counting down.
GTCTGGTAATGTACTATGTTCCCGAATGCTGCTTTCTGCCACCACCGTTTCCAGTCATTTGCCATCATATAGTAGGATTTTAGGAAAATGGGCAAAAAGTGGTTCCCTACCTCCATCACTGTGTTGATTGCTTCATTCATTTCACCAGCTGGCAGCTTGTCCATGTTAAGGAAGACTGTACCAGATGATATAGAGAGGTGCTTCATAACCGAGAACGCCAATGGCTTTGGTGATATTCTCGACCCGCCATCTAAATTGGCTGGCATGACAAAGGAGATTGAACGCTGTTCTTTGGCCAGATGCTCATCAAGCAGCTGGAGCAGCTTCCTGACATTCTTGTCAAAGGGTAGACCAAAGCACACCATCAGAACAAAGTCCCAAAGTTTTGCTCTCTTGGACCAGTAAAAGAACCAAAGAAAGAAGTCAAGGAAGTAGTGCAAGCTGAAAGCGAAGCACTCTCTTCCGCTGTCGATTATTTGTCGACAGATGATCACAAAAAAATTGGTAGCAAACTGAAAAAAGGCATAAATAATTTACTCGAAAAAGGAAAGAAATCTCATACTTGATATGTTAAATATCTCTCCAAATTATTCACACGGTGTAGTGCTCTGCACTACCCTATAGAGTACAGCATCACGGTCCCAACCTACAATATCCCGCATAGCCAAACTGGCTCTACACAACATACACAATCCTGATCTTCGATAGCTCACCACTCGAGCACCCCAGGATGTCAGACCCTTGACCAGGTGGAGTGCATACCACCTAGGTATTGGCCTCTCATATGGCTGATACTCTCAGAATACTGGTTCCGACCCCTACATGTCTCGACTCCTATGCATCCTAACTCATACACGTCCCGACTCCCACACATCCCGGAGCCCGATCCCTGCAGAGCCTGACACAGCCCGACCACCCTAGCACCAACCACATCCTGTTGGACCCATTAGGGCCACTACTGTGTCGGACTACAGATCACACGAATCCTAACAAGCAATACGATAGGATTCTGATATATCTGAGTCTCGAAGCCCGATCCCTTCCAAGCCCAACACAGCCCGACCACCCTAGCATCAACCACATCTCATCAGACCCAACAGACTGCTGCCAAGTCAGACTGCAGCCCACACGAGTCCCAACAAGCAAATCAGCAAGAAATACACATTTCTGGACGGTCCCGAATCGAAGCACGCCAAGGCAGGACTTGATGGCTGGCAAAGTGGACCAGCCAGTCACGTCGGGCCTTGAGGGGTCTGACATCCCAATCCCAGTCCTGATTGGACAGTGGCCGCTCCGCAGCAGCACTAGAAGTCGGCCAGCGCTCCCTTGGCCTCAGGCTTGCACCTGATGGCGTTTTAAATGTTTTGTTTCTCTTAGGTCCTTAGCTACAGTATATAGGGACCTCATGTATCTAGTTAGAAAAGGAGAACCACACAGAGGACATTGGGACACCAGAGGAAGCCATCAGACCACCCCTCTGACATCCACTCTCTCTCAATAGACCAGTTTCAACCTCTATCTTGTCTGCCCCCTACAGTCAGAAGCTATACAACGCAAGCCTGCCCCAGGGCGCCACATTGGGCCCTGGGGCCCCCACCTGTCGGACCTGCGGCCCCTCTATACTCTGTCCCACTCCCCTGCCATCCGGATACCCACCGGACCGCCAGGCAGTCCTGTGTCGCATTTCCTTTTATGTCCCAACATTTACACGTTCTACAGCTTGGCTGTCCTGCCGACTCTCCCCCTGACCCGTATCACATCCCGAACTGATCCCGACCACAGGGCCCGACAGTTGGGACCTCTGCCCACCATCTGGCACGATCTCGGCAGTCCCAGTCCGACATAGCCTCTTGATGACCTACCACAACTGCCCACGTCCCCACCGACTACACCGACGCACCGCCCGACCTCCCCCCAGTACAACCGGACCCAGCAGCCCCTGGCAGTCCCTGTATACCATAGGCCTGACCCAGAGGCCGCCCCATGGTGCACCCCGATCGGACTGACCTCTGGGACTACCAGGTTTTGAGCAGTTTTGCTCCTTTCTTATTTTATGCCCTTTGGGCCCCTCCCCTTGCTATTCTCATGATTGACTAGCACCCTCCTTCTGCTTTCTTGAGACACCCCTTAGTCACCTCCCTTGGGATGGACACCTGGCACCCTAGGTAGCCAGATCGCCAGCACTCATAGGAGCACTTGCACCCTTACAGCGGCTCGCCACTTCATGAAAGCTGTCCTGCATCTCACCCTACATCTCGTCCTGAATCTGGTCTTGCTCCTTAAATTTGGTTTCTGTCTCATTCCTCAAGTGCCTTATTTCCTCATCATTTCGAGCCACCACATCTCAAAGTTCTTGCAGGCCTTCCAGAAGGTCCTTTGTCTTTTCTACAGATTGGAACAAATTAGCGGCATGTTCCCCAAAATTCCGGCATATGCTAGTGACATAAGGCGACGAGTCCCACATGTCACAAAGAAATTCTTCTACATTTCTGTAGTTGGTTTGTCCTATTTTCGCTGCTGAAAGAAGTCAGAGCAATGGTCCAAATGATACTGAGGACAATGGCATACAATCATGATATATATCAGCCATGTTGAGAGTAAGACAACGTCCACCCTAAGTTTGAATATTATATGCCTTGTGGTGCAGCAGTGGTGACGAGGTGCTCTACATTATTACTGAGATCAGATCAAAGACCCAGGAGGACAGGTGGGTACTGATGGGTTGGTACGTAGGATCACTCACCTGTCTCAGGGCTTATAATGGGATGGGAATGCAGTGGGAGATAGAAGCGAGCGCTTCTCGGTAAATATATAGTTCGCAAGAAGCAGTGTCATTTCCGATGTCTTATGTGGCACTTGAATGTTATTCCTCCTATTTTGGGCCTTGGTCTTGGAGAATGGTTCTACCACCATGGTGCCACAGAGGAGCTCTATATATACTATTAGACTGACTTGTCTGCCGTAATAGACAGCATTATAGGTGGTGGTGTCCTGATAAGCGAGAGCATGCTTTTGCATTTTTTCCTCAGATCTCAGCTTTCTTTTGTACCATCAACAATGCCTCCATCTTGCAGTAAAAAGCTCACTGAAAAGGCCAAGGCAGCTCAAGACACCGAGGCCCTTAAGAAGGAGCCAAAGGTCAGGAGGGGTCCTAGGCGACCATGTAAGAACAATGAAGCGCCAGCAACACCCAAAGCGGCACCTCAAAGGAGCCCCTACAAGAAGAAAAAGGGGAAAGGCCCATCAAAAAAGGTTCATTCCTGTGCCGGTGGCATTAACTGACACCAGCTGACACCCCTTTCTCAGCACAATTCCGATAATACTAGTGATTTGGATGATGATGATAACTCCGATGGCGACTACCAGCCTGATGAAGACCTGTCTGTCAATGACGTGGTGCAAGTCGCAAATGAAACTGGCCCAAATGAAACAAGATAATACAGCGAAGAACCAGACTTCTCCATACTACAACATGAGCAAGATCTCAAAGGTGAGTGAGGGTTATTAGCCATCCTGATGAAAATTTACCATCTATCAAAGTGAATAATGACAGCATTTCATTTGGAACAGCTGCCACTCGGGGTCTCCTCGACCCCATCACTTCAACTCCTGCAAGGAGGAAAGACCCTGTTACGACTTCCATAGTATGCAAGAGCAAATGTGACACTATTACTGTGAAAGTCTTGGTTTCTGATGAGGTTGGGGGACAGGAGTTGCTTCTAAGCTTCAACATGTTGTTGTATGAGATCATATCTGAAATCACAGATCTGACACGAGGTTCCTGCACTATATTTCGCCTATGTGTTGAAGGTCCATGGTGTAGGAAAGAAGGTCCAAATAAGTATCTTCTGGAGTATCTTGATACCCAATTGGCATTGAACAAAATTTTTGATGAAGTATGCAAACACCAGAAGGAACAGAGCAAAAAGAAGACAAATGGACCTGATCCCAAAATTATCATCAGAAATCTACCTGGGTTTGATGTTCATTGCGAGAAGTCTTATTTATCTATCTCATTTGACTGATCTTTACAGGACACAAATGCAGTGAAGAAAGGAAAACAGGCAGTGAAATCAGTGCCTGCACAACTCAATGATGCTCAGGACACCTACAAGGAGTCTATGGCCAAAATTGCAGCCAAATTGGAAGCGAGTTTCAAATGTGATGAGCACAGACACTTGTGCGCAAGGTTACCAGGAGCACGCAACCATATCCCATACACCTATTGGGATATTAAAGAGCATGCAAGACTACTTGTAAGTGAGTTGCCAATTAGCTGTGCACTTTTCTTCTCACTTCTCAATCTTAATCTAATACCGGAATGCCCCTGGTGTAACTTACGAAGCTCTGCCTGAGACACTGAAACTTCTAGATCGAAAGCCTCTGGATTCTTACCTAGCCAGGGCCAGTATTGACAGAATCCAGAAATCTTCTGCTCCTACACTTAATCCATCTGAAGTAGGACAGCTGCCGCTAACCCAACCTGCCACCCTAACACCTACAGAGTCATCTGCAGTTGCGGCAGCACAGCACCTTCCAAATATGCAGTTACTGAGTTTCATGCACCTAGCGATGATCCAACTCCAACAAGCATTGTCCTTGTTGTTGTAGTATAGTTGTCATCACTCGTTTCCTTCGGTCCCATAGCATACAGTCACACCTTTTCCTTAATCACACCTTCATCAATTCACTTCCTCGTTTCAGAATAATCGACGGTCCTGCAGCATATAATCATGCTCATTCACTTTCATACCACCTCAGTCTGTTTGAAACCTCCACCACAGACTGAGCGATGCATTTGTATTTTATTCATTGGGTTATGAGCCTTGACTGCTCGCTTTAACCACTACACTCGCTACTACCCCAGTTGTGAATGATACAAACGAGAGGACAGAGATTATGGGACAACTCTCCATTGATAAGCTTTGATTTAGACCCTTACCAAACGAACAGAAGTCGGTTTCACACTACTGAAGATACCACGTCGCCTACCTCGAGTAGCATCCTAATAAATCAGCCAGTGTTACAAGATTTCTTTGAAGGAAGTCTGACCCCAATGTCGTCTATACATCCTCCTCCCCTTGAGGAAGAGGAAGCTGTCAGGTCTCAAGTAATCTCTAACTCTGGAAGTCCTTTTCATTCGATATCTGCGCACAATGTTCCTTTACCACCTTCTGTGGCGGGTTCTGTATTCTCTGGGAAAAACTCTACGATGAACCACTCCGTATTCACTAATGGAATACATGACTGGCTAGGAAACGTCCCTGTGCATGTCTCAGACAACAAATACCATGTCTCGGATAATCTAACATAATGTGATCATGGCCCTGTCAGAGGTTCTCCATCTATGCGATCTCATACAGTATCCCCTTTCCCACATGCTGGGTGGCACCGTAATCACTTCAGTCAAGCAGGTTATCCACCTGCTGGGTTCCTACCGCCTCACCTCCAACATCACCCTCACCCATCATATCATGAACCTCATGGACGCATGACAGCTTATCCTTACTATGGACATTCGATTCCTCATCAACCAAGCTTGAAAATGCAACCAGAAGAGCAACAAGTTGAGAAGACATTAGAACAGGACCGACTCACATCTGATGGTGCAAATTTCTACTTGTGGATGTCCATGATGAAATCTGTCTTGCAGTTGAAAGGATGGTACGAATATGTATCAGAAGGTCTACTTAGACCGGATGTTGGTCGTGACCTGTTTGGCTACAAGGTCTGGGAACGTGTAAACAGTCTCGTCAAGCATCAAATTGGTACCAGCATGGAACCAACTCTATTTCACGAATTGTCTCGAGGGACCACATCTGCTGTCGAGCTTTGGAGATTGATACTTGACCGTTTCAAACAAAACAATTTTATTTCTCTGGTCGATGCTGAGATACGCTTGAAGAGCAAGAATATTCAGCCTGGTGGATTAATGAAAAAGCATATCACTGAGCTACACAGCTTACGTGGTTCCTTTATCGACAGAGGAGGAAGCTTATTGGATCTAGCTTGGATGGCTGTGATAGTCTCTTTGCTGAGCGACCACCCTGACTGGAGAAGGGAAATGTCATTAGTAGATGCGAGTAGAAATGCTGAGTAATTCTTACTCAAACTCGAATGTTTAGAAACGCAAGGATACGCTGGGAAACCCAAAGCGAAAGCTGCGTTAAACACCTGATCTCCTGACTCAAAGAAAAGGAATGAACGTTCATCGCGGTTGAGACCGTTTTGTGCCCACTGCAAAAAGGGTTACCACTCATTCAAGGATTGTTGGGCACCAGGAGGAGGCAGAGTGCATAAAAGGCCGTCAACCTATAAAGTCAACAGTAAACTCTCTGACAAAGAACATGCTAATCTATCCGCTCATCTCGAAGCACTGAATGCAGAGAGGGCGCAGCTTACCTTGCAACTCGAGTCTAATCCCCAGCCAACCAACTCCCCCAATCAAACGGCAAGTCCTGCTCCCAAATACGATGAACAACCGCAAACAGCTCACATCACTACAACACGAGGATATATTATCGAAATGAACAAGTCAGAGCAAGCCATGGTGACAAGCTTCCCGTCACACAAGATTGGCAGTTCGTCCTGGTTGTTAGACTCCGGAGCTTCGTCCCACATGATAAATGACTGAGACAACTTTGCGACCTATTGTACCATCTCTCCAGTCACAATTCATATAGCTGAGGAAGGACGCACCATTCAAGCAATAGGAATCGGGAGTGTGGTCGCAACATTTACCTAACTTGAGTTAGACTATTGGATGTACTATATGTTCCTCGGCTGACCCACAACCTCGTGTCCCTTGCAAAACTTGATGCCAGAAAGTTGCAGTTTAGCTCTGGCGACGGTAAATGCCACATAGCCAATACTGGTGGAGTATTTGGTGAAGGAAAGTCCGTCCAAAATCAGTGGGTTATGAACATGATCGTTCTGCATGAGGTCGTCAATACCGTAGTCAAAGGAGACGACATTGACCAACCATTATCCGTCTAGCACAACCAGCTTGGGCACATGGGAAATGCTCGAGTAAAGGAGCTTGCACGCAAAGGAGAAGTCCTGGGCATATCCATTTCCTCTTTCGATGAACCCTCTTTATGCAAGGCGTGTGTCCTAGGAAAAATGCTAGCCTTGTCTGCTAAAAGCAATCTGTCGAAAACTGACTACCCTGGTGATGTCGTACATGCCAACCTGGAATTCATGAAAAGCTGGTCCATCGCAGAAGCTGACATATCATTGAAGTTTTTGGACGAGTTTTTCAACTTTGCCTAGGTATATGCATTACAATTGAAAGAGAGATGCGTCATCTTAGAGCACTGGAGAAATCTTTGTTCATTTTTTCTCACGCAACTGAATATCCATGTTAAGGCACTGCAGATGGATAATGGCACTGAATTCGTAAATGGAGAAATGAAGGCCTTCAATGACTCACACGGTATCCAGCATTGTTTAACTGTTCCTTATCATCACCAGATAAACAGGAGGATAGAATGTCTAAACCGAACTGGGTCAGACGCTGTACGGTCCATGCTACAAGGTGCCTCATTGCTGAACATTTATTGGGCAGAGGCATACGACATGTTTGCATTCCTTCATAACTGCACTGCCAAGTCGCTAGTACCTTCTAAAACTTCATTCGAAATAATATTCAAAAGGAAACCAAACCTCAGTTATGTTTGTCCATTTGATTGTACTACATATATATGAACCTCTCCGGAACTGCGCTCCAAGCTCGAGCCAAAGGCCCAGAAATATCGCTTGATGGGATATCAAAACGACGCTGCATATTGCTTAATTGATCCTGATTCACGGTCGATCATATTTTCTCGTGACATAATCTTCGATGAATTCAGTTCAGTTCAATTCGACCGACCACCAATTGCCTCTCCTTTGTGCTTCCCTCCACAATCGACACCTCCTCATGTTCACTCTCTGCGTCGCTCTGAAAGAATTGCTAAGCTTAAATCCCAAGATGAACACATCCATCTTTCGGCAGAACCTCGTCTTCCGCGATCAGCAACGGAGGCTTTCCGCTCACTCAATGCTGATAACTAGGAAAAAGCCATACAATATGAAACTGAGAAGCTATCTGAAATGAAGTGTTGGAACATCGTAGAATGACCAGAGAACACCCACGTCATAAAGGGGATGTGGGTATTTGCCACGAAACCTCTGGCAGATGGTGCGTTTGATTTCCGAGCCTGTTGGGTTGCAAGAGGCAACTCTCAATTGCCTGGTCTTGAATTTGGAGAAACTTTCGCGGCAGCAGATAACTTTCGAACTACCAAAATGATCATGGCACTTAGTTGCAACTCCCAGGCATCACTTGTAGCCATCGACATCACATCTGCCTACCTCCACAGCCCTCTTGTGGAATCCAACATCTTCGTAGAGTACCCAACCAGTTTTTCTGTGCAAGGCTTCAATGATCCTGTTTGTCACTTGAAAAAGGCATTATATGGATTAAAGCAAGGAGTGAGAGCTTGGTACGTCCACTTCGGTGCCACTCTGCAAACAGTCAACTTTTGTTGTTGTGTGTCTGCTCCGTCAGTTTTCATCAGATCCGACAATCAGGGAGAGTCCATTATCGCAACCCATGTCAATGATTGCAACGTCGCATGTATCTCTCCTCCAAATGCCCCATGTCACTCCGAAGCTAAGTGTTTTAAAGCTGACCTAGTGTGCCTTTTCACCCATAAAGAAAAAGATACTCACCAACCAACCAACATTCTTGGAATGACCGTGGTGTATGACAAGAAGAACAACTCAGTAAAACTCTCCCTTCCCCAAAAGATTACTCGCGCTCTTGCTCGATATAATTTGGAACATGCAACCCCCATTTCTACTTCAATGGACAAAAATGCCCTCAAACTCTTTGAAACTGATACTTCAGAGCTGCCCACACCAACTCCTTGGCCTTACCTCCAGCTGATCAGAGAACTGCTTTGGATGACAACAGTTGTGTGCATCAACATAGCTTTTGCAGTCAATATCCTGTCAAGATACAGCAAATCTCTGACATCCATACACTGGGAGGCAGCTAAACAAGTTCTACATTACCTCGGTGGTACTAAGGACCTCAGAATTGTATACCGAGCCATGGATAATCCCCTCCCTATAGGGTACAGTGACTCGGATTTTGCAGGAGACCTGGCAGATAGGAAAAGCATCTCAGGCTTCATCTTCATGATGTATGGGAGGCCCGTCCACTGGCAATCGAAGAAACAAACCATCGTTGCAAAATCAACCACAGAGGCGGAATACATTGCTATCTCAACTGCGACCTGGGAAGCTATGTGGATTTGCAATTTTTTTAAAAAAATCAATTGTCCATTCGGTGATTCACTCGTCACAATTCATGTCGACAACGATCCTGCCATACGCATCGCTGACGAACCAATTTACCTCTCTAAAATGAAGCACATTAATATACAAGTTCACTACATTTGCGATGAAGTTGCCAATTGATGTGTCATTCTACTCCCCATCACAAGCGCCAACAACCCTGCAGATATTCTAACCAAACCCCTTGAGGCTCACATTCACTCACGATGTGTTTCCTTACTTGGTATAACTTGAGGTTCCTACTCCCATCTCATCCACTGTCTCCAATATTTATTCTTTATTTGTTCTGTTTAGTTTTTGTACCTCCTGGTCCTCATGATGAGGGGGAGTGTTATTGTAGTATAATTGTCATTGCTTATTTCCTTCAGTTCTGTAGTATACAGTCACACCTTTTCCTTAATCACACCTTCGTCAATTCACTTCCTTGTTTCAGAATGATCGACGGTCCTACAGCATATAATCACGCTTGTTCACTTTTGTGCCACCTTAGTCTGTTTGAAACCTCCACCACAGACTGAGGTGAGCATTTCTCTTCTATTTGTTATTAATATGTTATTGATGGCTTGTAGCAATACATTTGTATTTTATTCATCAGTCCTTAACCCAATTCTCATCCATGATGCCACCTATTTACCCATTCATGATGCCACACATAGCCTCAATGCAGCTTCCACTCATGGGACCAGCTGTGCATAATAACGCAGCTAGGAGAACACCCAGAGATTGGCCACTGGTTGGCAATTGGCTCAAGTCTCTCCATGATGACATCAAAAGGGGCAAGGAACCATGTCCTCCATATCATACATTTCACAATTTGTTCAAGAAAAGAGGCTACCTTCACCTCGACGATATTTAGCATGTCACCAAAGAAGAGCTGTGGGAGATAGCTGATGTAGACAATTTAGATGTAACAGTTGGGCTCATTAAACGGATTCTTCGCTATGCAGAACAAGACTGCACTACGATTCAATCTAGCTCATAGACGAACATAGCACATAAACTACATTTACCTATAGTTGTGGTAATAACATAGAATGTAAATTAGTTATCCCTTCTGACAGAAAATGATGAATGAAGACCCCACACTAGTCATATCCACAGTATTCATAGAAGGCACAGCAGTCCACCACACTAATCGACATAACTTCTCCATAAAGCCTGGCATAGACTGCAGCATCACCTCCACCCTCTAGCAGAGGAACTTGCCGAAGTTGAGATTTGAGCAACAAAAATGCCAGCTCGATTGGGTTAAAGTCAGGAGAGTATGCTGGCAAGAACTCAAGCCTCATGCTCCTAAACAGACACATCACGATGAAAGCCCGCATGATGATTCAGCAGGTAGAATGTCTCACCTGGATTCAATAAGTTGGCACACCTTGTCGGACTTGTAAATAGAGCAATTGTCCATGACAATGACCGAGTTCCTTGCTGGCTATAGCTGCATACTGTCCAGGAGGCTATCAATGAATGCTGCAAAGGAGTCCATGTTGAACAAGCCTTCAACAATAATGCATTCAAGCATCCCATCCAGAGAGATAGCAGAAAGAACCAAATACCTATATGAATTGAGTTTCCGTGCATGTAATTTTATTGTGAGAACGTAACACAGAGCACCTTTTTCCCCTGGCAAAAAACTGTTTCCGAGTAGCTTGATGGCCATGCAGGGCCCACGTCTTGTTTTGTAAGAAGGTTCGACGGTCATAGGCACTCTCATCAACAAATACGAGCTGCTCAGGGGTGTATTGTGAGCTGATCTTGAGATGGTATTCTATTCGAGCAGTTTTGCTTCGTTCCCATGCTTTCTTTGTGATCTGGACTTGGTCAGATGGATATGGACATCCTCGCATACCAAAGAAGGTGGCACCTTCTTCATCGAGAAGCCTATATATTCTAGCATCTGCCATATTATCAAATCTGAGACGAATTTACCAGATGCTCCTAACATGTTTGTGAGTTCATTGAGAAACAGATCCCTACGGAAGTCAATAGTACTGAGCAGATACTGACAGCACAATGAGCAGCTCAGCAGGTAAAAAATACACTTAGAAGCTCACATGGACATCCAGATATTCTAGTCTCCTTGGCCTTCCTGTCTGCCGACCATCTCTCTCGATACTGCCAGTCTTCTGAACCTGCTGGTTGATGCAGAATATTGTCCGGCGGTTGATGCCTGTTAGAGCAGAAAGATGATTTACACTAAACTCCTTGGCCTCGAACAGATTCTGTATGATCTGTCGAGCATCATTTGAGAGGGCCCTTCCACAGGTTATGGTGGCCAAAGCAGAAGAGTGTGTCACACTCACACAGTATGATGCACGTGCCGTAACTATTTCTTTGGTTTACATCCATGTCTGTCGTGTCTGTCGTGTCTTTTAGCTTCTCCCTCCACCCACGCACTATATGGATTATTCTCATAGGACTGAACAGGTTTCTGGTGGTGATAGAAACAAAACGGAATGATGTTGGGCTAGTAGAAACCTGGGTGAAGTTACTGTGATACTTAGGTGTAAGGCAGTTTTGACTGGTCCAGATACACCTTTTTTGTCTGTTACATTGCAGACTGGAGGGGAGGGGGGGGCAGCTGATTGTGCATCTATGACAACTGTGGGCTAGCTTCCATGCAGCTCCTGTGTGGCTTACTAGTAATGCAAGCACTTTGCATACACTATATTTGTTGCCACCCCATGGTCCCTGTGACCTCCTGTTGCTTCGTCAGGGTCAGTATGTCTCTTTCATCTCTCTGCTATGAATGCTGATGCAGATCACCTGTCTATGAGATTGCAGGAAAATACGTCAAGCCTGCTAAGCTGTCACTGTTACTAGTATATCTGAGTCTTTGAGGAGCATAGAGGCACATCTCTGTCATAGACGAAGAAGGCTACTTGGTGAATCAAATGGAGAAACCAGAAGACTATCACGGCAATAGTTCATTACTGCACACCCTATTTAGTAGAGTATGCATGAGGGCTCGAGAAGCCTGTGGAAATAGAAGATCAACTTGCGGATGATAGAATGTGTGGTGATTGGATTCAGAGGCTCTGTTAGAGAAAGTTTGATTGTAATGGCTATAACATTTGCACAAGAGATAGTGGTACCATTATCACCATGACTTGCTTGACTATTGAATGATAAGTGGATGTGATATGCCAAGGTATCTGCTACTTACTTGGCTTGCTGCTTCTCACCTCATAGTTCACGGTGGTACAGCTAGAATTGGATTGGATAGATGGAATGTTTCACTATGGTAGCAATAGGGGAGGAGAGAGAAGCATATCAAGGCATAGTGGTGCATCTGTAATTATGAGTGGGATTGATGGCGAGTCTCCCAAGTTCATCATCTAACTGCATCTTTGGATTGTATTCATCCTATTCTGTTACCTTACAACATTCACTACCTCTGTTCTGCTTGTGCATATCGGAGATGCTATCTGGCTGTGGTGGAGAAGCATTGTGATGAACTAGGATATGGCGGAAAGGTACGAGAATTGATACAGGTAGGAGTGAGCCACAGCCTCTCATAGATTGCATAAATAGAAGAACTGTGCAGAATGTATGGAATGAATACTATGATGTTTTCTTCAGATACAAGCAAGTTTGGAGTTTGTCGCTTTTGAATAACAGTCCCGGGGTAGCTGCAGCACCAGAAAAGGGACCTGAGAATGCTGCAGAGACAAAAGACATTTGCATTGTTATACAAATGCTACTTGGAACAGGTCAAAAACTTATCAGAGCATTGCTAGGCATGTAAGCCTAATTTACAGACCAAGAGAGAAAACTGTAATGGCTTGTGTGAAGAGGAATGATTTTGTGAACAGTCCAGATAGCCTGCTGGAACAAGGACTAATGAGATTGCCTAATGTTTCCTACACAAATACTGTACGAAATGATACAAAACTTTGCTAGAGTGGTGTCGTGCATATACACTTGATTTACGGACTAGAAGGAAATTTTATTATGACCTGTGTGAGAAGGAATAATTTTGCGACCAGTTTGGATAACCCTTTGGAGCATGGCTTGGTGAAGCTGTTTGTTTTGTTCCGACACACACAGACAACAAATTACAATTCTTTTACATACATCTACACTTCAAAGCTAGCACATTTTTTTGAGTGCTAATTGAGCATGAAACACATAGAATTGAAGGAGAAAATTGTCATTTACTTGAGTTTTTGCTGTTTTGGCTCTGACGTGTCAGAGTACATAAAACGTGGGTGTGACAATACTTATAAAAAAGGTTGTAACAGTTACTGCGTTACAGCTGAGATAATATACGTGTATATAGATGTGTGCTAGATTACGTATCGTGTGACTACATGCACAAATTAGATGTCCCAATACCGAAGTGTGTTAATAGTACAAGAGTCTGACTACAAAGTCTCTAATATATAATGCGTAGGTGGCCTCACTGATGTTAAGGTGTAGATCCTTGTTAGTGACCTAAGGCAAATAATGCATATTCATATTAAATCAGCTACAAGTTTTGTGTTGGTGTATCTTAACTCTCAATCTGGAAGCTCTAATATATTCTTAATTTTTGTTTATACTGATTATAATTTAATATTTATATATTAATATTGATTTCAGTACACAACCATCTGTACTATGACCCTGGGTACCGCCTAGCCTAACATCAGCTCCATTTATCATCTTTTCAAGCTACAATATGATCTCATCTAGTTATTGTGCGAGAACAGTTAGCACAATGCTAGGCAGAAGATCATCATGTATACGAGCACTTTGATCTCATATGCATTATTAGAGAGACCCACTACGACTCAGCCAAGGAATCGTGCAGGTCAAGTTTCAAAAGGCAGGTATCAAGCTGTGAGGGGGGACACATAAATTAGTTAACTAGCAGGCAATTAGAACAGAAATCACATAGAGGATGTACGAGGGTGTACATAGTTTCATACACGGCCTTGTGAACCTCAAGACCATCATCAAACTTTTGTATCTATGAGCCCATCTGAACAGTTTGGGTAAGCTTCAGTTATACAGAGGTCTCCTTGTACAGGTTAGGTAGTAAAGTGCCTAGGTGGTTGCAAATTAATCGCAGCTTATGTCTTGCTGTAGTGTTAAGTGCTGATATTGCTAGTTGTCCGATGGTCTAGAAGCAAGATCAGAAAGAACTAGCTTAAAAGATATGAGAACCCATACCAAGTTCTCATCTATCAGTGCTGTCAAGAAGTCCAGAACGAGGCCTTAAAGGAGCTCATCGTAGACATTTTGTGGGTCAGTAAAAGTATAGCGAACTGCAGAGATGACCATTACTCTTACTGCTATATCTTCATCATAGATATGCACCTTACCAGACCTGTCAATATAAACACAGAGGGAAGAGGTTTGTGCCCACCTGAAGTTATGGTAGGTATCTTAAAGAAATTGTTGTGATAAGCTTGCTGAGGTATGCTGCAGCTACATTTCTTGTTGACTCTTCTGAAATTGCAGAATCTCGAAATAGTGGTACCTATATCGTTTTTACGATAGTCTCCAATAGTCCAGATGGACAGTTGCTTACCACCTGTAATAGCTGAGCTGAATATCAAACACTATATGGGTAAATATAAATAACTAACCTCCTTGAGAGCATGAAATGCAGCGAGAGGTTTTAGACTGTCAGATTTCATAGGACATATCTTCTTTATCTGAGTAGTCTAATACATTGTCTTTGTCTTTGTCATCTTCATCTGCATCAGCCATCTCTGTATCTTCATCAACTTCCTCTTCTATATAATTTGGGTCATATTTGATAAGTTTGGTGTTAGTTTACACGATCTGACCAAGGAAAGGTGTGACCTCACTCAGATACTGAAGCACAAATATCTCAAGCATCTGTAATGAGTATTCTTGAAACTCGTCCTCACATGCAGTCGCTCTGAGAATAGCAGGGATAATTGAGTCTAATATAGCACATATGCAACTGGGTGAATGGCAAGCGATAGCTGCTGGGGTGACTTGACTCAATAAAGTATTTATCATGCTTGAGTGATGTTGGTGGGTGGCAGTAGTAAGAGAAGAGATGATTTGCATTTTCTGCACTAAGTCTCTCAAAAGTCTTTATAATAGTATAGGTCTGTATAGATCAGTGTATATTCCTTAGCAATAAAAGTCAAGTTTTTATAGGTCATTTATTGCAGCCATATGTAAACAAGAGTTCAGCTACACATATCTACACGCTGGCCTGTATTACAGTAAATTCTATAATAATCTGGACATGTGATTTTTTCTATTTCCGGCATTCTTAGCAACTTCTAACATAAACCTTCTCATATCTCCACCTAAACATGACCATTTTGCATTATCTAAGTTGATAAAATCATGTATTGAATATACCTTTCCCATTCCAACAATAATGAGTGAAATTGGTTAAGAATTGAGCAAGAAATGGTGCAAAAGAGCAATTTTTCATGTTTATCTCATCTGTATTTTTTTTCTGCATTCAATTCTAAGTCTACAGCACCCATAAGTGTCCCAGAATGCTCAGATATAATAACTCTGATTTTAGGGCCTCTTTTTTTGAGATGTATTCTGTACTATATGTGCCAGTCTGAGGTTTGCTCAAGATTGAAAGATTTGTTTTTTGGGCATACCTTATATTGCATAGAATACATCTCAAAAAGAGGCCCTAAAATCAGAGTTATTGTATCTGAGCATTCTGGGACACTTATAGGTGCTGTAGACTTAGAATTGAATGCAGAAAAAAGTATAGATGAGATAAACATGAAAAATTACTCTTTTGTACTATTTCTTACTCAATTCTTAATCAATTTCACTCATTATTGTTAGAATGGGAAAGGTATATTCAATACATGATTTTATCAACTTAGATAATGCAAAATGGTCATATTTTGGTGGAGATATGACAAGGTTTGTGTTAGAAGTTGCTGAGAATGCCAGAAATAGAAAAAATTACATGTTCAGATTATTATAAAATTTACTGTAAGTGTAGTGAATAAGCACAAGATGATTATATATTAGCAAACAACTACTTGCCTAAGTTTAGTAGATGAGCACAAGATGATGGGAGTGCCATCTACAGCATTAGGGTGCTTTAAGGCTAGATTATATAATCAGTATGTGACCTAAAAAGTGTTATAGTACAGAAACAAAGAAGAAACCAAATAGAACATAAATATATACAATGTGCACAAGTGTGCAAATGAAATAATAGACAAATAGAGTGTGTTAGAATTACAATTCCAACAATCTATTCTATCTATTACTCAGAATTCTGAATATCATAGAAGAATGAAGCATCTGGACCTTAGGTTCTATTAGCTTAGAGATGTTATTGAGGCTGGTCACATTAAAGTATGCTTATATATCTACAAAGACTATACCTGCAGACATTCTTACTAAAGCCTTAGGTTGTGTCAAGGTGTGGTTGGACTTCTTGGACTTTCTTAATTGTCAGATGTGTTAAATCAGGGGAGAGTATTAGAATTGTGATTCTAACACACTCTACTTGTCTATTATTTCATTTGCACACTTGTGCACATTGTATATATTTATGTTCTATTTAGTTTCTTCTTTGTTTCTGCACTATGATGCTTTTTAGATCATATACTGATTATGTGATCTAGCCTTAAAGCGCCCTGATGCAGTGGATGGCACTTCCATCATCTTGAAGTTGTATCTTAATCAGCTTCGTTTTTGCTAAGTTACAGTGCTTTTTGTGTATTGTATAGTTATGCTCTAATTGCACTCGCATGCAAAATTGCCATTTTCGGCTGATCCGCTAACCCGATCGATGCACCACTTCTAATTCTGCCTCGTGTCGCTGCACCCAAGGTGTACACCAAGTCTCGCATCGATTCGTTTATCTGTTCTATTGCTACATCAATTTTTGTCGTCTGCTACTGTTCTGTCTAGTTAGAGTGCAACCATTGCACATCTATTACTGTTGTTGGATCAGGGGAACCTACAGACTCTGAAGCTTACCTGCCTGGCCTTAGTTTGCTGGTTGCATCACCTTTTGGGTGTTGCTTAAGCCTAGAGCCTCTCTGAGTCAGTGGTGCCTACAGAGACTTAGTTGTCCAATAGACCAGCACTGTCTTGTGGTGAACCTGTATATATCTCAGCAATATAGGGTGCTCTAGAGCTACCACTGACTGTACTTGAATTAGTGCCTCTTTACCTCACCAACGTGTTTTTGCCTATTCCTTTGCTCTCCTTTATCTGATCGTATTCTTGCTCTGTACACTAGCAGCTGCACATACCATCTTTCGTCACACCAAGCGCTATGTCTGACACTGCAGCCGTTGACTCACAATCGATGTTTACAAAGTTTGATACCTCTAACTATGCAACTTGGAAGTTTGACATACAGGCCCTCCTGCAGACCAAGATGCTATGGTGCCTTGTCAGTAGTCAAGATGAGAAGCCTCATAAGGATGACAAGTCTGATCTTGCTGCATGGCAAGTAAAGGCAGAGCGTGCAGCTGGTCTAATCTATCAAAATATCAACCAGAGCATACAGATCCTCATTAGAAAGCATATCTCTAACTCTGTCAAGATGTGGAGTGCACTAAAGAAACTGCATGAGCAGAACAATCCTACTGCATGCTATCTAGCCTACCACTCCTTCCTATCCATCCAGAAGAAAGAGAATGAGTTACTCAAGCAGCTCACATCTAGAGTTGAAAGGTCATTACATGATGTTAGAAACACTCGCAAGGAATCCCTCACACTTGACAAGTTTGAGGAGGAACTTGCTTGTGCTGTTCTATGTTGTGCTCTACCTGAGAAGTTCTCTTCCTTCAGATCTGCAGTCCTTCTCAAGCCTGACTTTGGCTGGAAGGCCCTCAAGTTGTCCTTTATCCTTGAGGATGACAATAGGAGAGGTGTAGACACACAGGCTGTTGCAATGCAAGTCTCTACATCGACCCAAGAACCCTCCAAGGACATCACTTGTGAGTTCTGTGGCATTAGAGGACATGCAGAGGCAACCTACTACAAGAAGCAGAATGCAAGCAAAGCAGTTAGGGCAGAGATCAAGGATAAGAAGGGCAAGAAGAGGCAGAAGCAGAAGACCAATGCTGCACAGAAGGAAGACTCTGATGCTGCTCAATCTGCTGAATTTTCTAGCAATACAAGTACTCAAGACTATACCAATCCCCACTCCCCACTCATCTCTGATGCTGGCTTTGACTGGATTGTTGATACAGGTGCCACTTGCTACATAACACCTCATAGACACTGGTTTCACCATTATGAACCAAAGAGGATCCCAGTCAGGCTTGCAAACAATCATATTATTTATTCAGTTGGCTTAGGGACAGTGTGTTTCCAACCTTCACTAGGTGAAAAACCTGGACAGTTGCTTAAATTCCAATATGTACTCCATGTTCCAAACCTCAGAAATAACCTCCTCTCAGTCCTGTACTTAACTAGAACCAAATTCTATGTTGTCACCATTCTCCACAACCAAATCCTCTTTAAGTGCCATAACACACTCCTCTTCACTGCAACCATTGCTTCAAACAATGCTGCAGCTCTTAATGAGCATGTTGTGTCAATGTGTGCATACTCTGTGCTAACAAGCACATGTCCACTTGATTTCACACTGTGGTACAGGAGGTTTGCACACCTTAATCATGGTGATATCAAGCTGTTGCACAAGGAGAACATGGTGAAGGGATTGGTGGTCAAGTCCTCTGTTGCTCCAGACCCCATCTGTGAGCCTTACATTATAAGCAAGCAGCATAAGACCAATGTCTCCAGACTTGTATCTTATAGAGCAAGTGTACCACTTCAACTGGTTCACTCAGACTTGCATGGTCCGCTCCCTGTCCAGTCTAGACATAGCTACGAGTACTGGATCACCTTCATTGATGACTTCAGTCAATTCTAGACTGTCCTTCCACTTAGGAAGAAGAGTGATGCATTTGGTGCATTCAAGCAGTTCAAGGCATTTACTGAGAACCAGCTTGGTACAAAGATCAAAGCCACTAGAGATGACAAGGGAGGAGAGTACATGTCCAATGAGTGGGAGCACTTTTGCCAGTCAGCAGGAATCCACAGGCAGTACACTATCAGAGATGAACCTCATCAGAATGGTGTTGTAGAGCATGCAAATAGGACACTTGCAGAAGGAATCACTACAATGCTCAATGAGGCATGTCTGCCCTCCAGCTTCTAGTGGGATGCAGTAGCAGCATTTGTGCATGTACACAATCGCTCTCCCACCTCAGTTGTAGATGGGAAGACTCCCTATGAGGCCTGGTACAAGTTAAAACCAGATGTGTCTCATTTTAGAGTGTTTGGATGTACTTCCTATGTCCTTGTGAAGAAGGACCAGAGAAGGCCGTTACAGTCTCACACACAGAAATGTGTCTTCCTTGGCTATTCTTCTAATTTCAAAGGTTGGCTCTTTTGGAATCCACTCACCAGAAAGGAGATCATTAGTGACTCTGCTCAGCTTGATGAGAGAGTATTTCCTGGCACATCTAGAACTCCTGTTGACCTAAGGGTACCAGTTACTCCTGAGGTAAAAGACCTGCCAGAACAGGAGGGAGTAGATGATGAGTTGGATGTCCTGCTACCTCTTTTGATAACTGCTCTTGCACTACATATACCTATTCCATCTACACCTGCTTCAACCACACCTGCACCATCTTCACCTCCACACTCTCCACAGCCTGCTGCACATTCACCTCCATCACATTTACCTCCATCCTCAACTTCCTCTGTGAGCAGCAGCAACCTAAAACACACTGAGTGCAGTGGATGAGCACAAGATGATGGGAGTGTCATCCGCTGCATCAGGGCGCTTTAAGGCTAGATTACATAATCAGCATGTGACCTGAAAAGTATCACAGTGCAGAAACAAAGGAGAAACAAAATAGAACATAAATATACATAATGTGCACAAGTGTGCAAATGAAATAATAGACAAGTAGAGTGTGTTAGAATCACAATTCTAATACTCTCCCCTGATTTAACACATCTGATAATTAAGAAAGTCCAAGAAGTCCGACCATCTGCTGCACCTTGATGCAGCCTAAGGCTTTAGTAAGAATGTCTGCAGGCATAGTCTTTGTGAACATATAGCACACTTTGATGTGACCAGCCTCAATAACATCTCTAAGCCAATAGAATCTAAGGTCCAGATGCTTCATCCTTCTATGATGCTCAGGATTCTGGGCAACAGATAGGGCAGATTGATTTATCTATCCACAAGGAGGAGGGTGCATCAAACTTGTACCCAAACTCAGTAAACAGATTCCTTAGCCATATGATCTCCTGTCCTGCACTAACTGCAGCAATGTATTCTGCCTCAGTAGTAGACAGAGTCACAAAAGGCTGTAGCTTGCTGGCCCGACTGATTGCACCAGTACCCATCTTGATTACCATTCCACTAGTGGATCTCTTGTTGTCCTGATTGCCACCATGGTCTGCATCACAGTAGGTAGTGAACAGCTCAGAGGAGGAGGAATCTGGAGCATAAGTGAGCTTAAAGTCCTTGGTCCCTTGCAGATATCTGCACAGGTACTTTGTAGCCTTCCAGTGTGCAACACCAGGATCAGAGCAGAACCTGGCAAGAACTCCAACAGCATAGGCAATGTCTGGTCTTATGACCACAGTCAAATATATGAGTGCACCAACTAGCTGCTTATATGGCACACCCTGCATATATGCTCTGTCCTGCTCTGTCTGAGGAGCCATTGCCTTGCTGAGCTTGTGATGCTCATCAATAGGAGTCTTCACAGGGCTACAGTCAGACATCTCAAATCTCTCAAGCACATACACAATGTACTGTCTCTGTGAGAGAGATAGGAAGTGCTTACTCCTGTCCCTCTCAATATGCACACCAAGCAGAAAGGAGGTAGGACCCAAGTCATGCAGCTTGAAGTGTTTGGCTAGCTCATCCCTCATAAACTGGTACTGCTGCTTTGACTTTGCAGCAATGGTCATGTTATCAACATAGACAGGAATGATGATTCTAACATCCTCCATTTTGTAGACCTATATGTTATTATCATAGTGCACCAGTGTGAAGCCCATATCCTGTAAGACAGTATCAAGCTTCTTGTGCCACTGCCTATCAGCTTGCTTCAATTTATAGATGGACTTGACAAGCTTAAGGACAAAGCCTAGACCAAAGTACTCTTCAAATCTCTCAGGCTGCTGCATGTACACATCATGCTCCATGTCACCATTAAGGAAGGCAGTGGAGATGTCCACACTGTAGAGCTCTAGGTCCTCAAGTGCAGCAAGTGCAAGGATGGCCCTCAAGGCTGCCCACTTAGCTGTAGGGGCAAATACTTGAGAGAACTCCAATCCAGGACACTGAGAATAGCCCTTTGCAACCAGTCTGGCCTTGTATCTGTCTACTGAGCCATCTGCCTTCCTTTTGAGCTTGAACACCCATCTGCAGCCAATTGGCTTTCTGCCTGCGGGTAGCCTCACAGGCTGAAATGTGTCATTCTCAATAAGACTGACAAACTCCTGCATTGCAGCTTCCTCCCAGAGATGTGCATCAGGTCTGCCTTTAATGTCCCTCCACTGGTATGGCTCAGATCCATGCTGCTGTCTAGTTTGTGCAGAGAACACCTGCTCAAACTTATTGGCAGATTGGAATACATACTCAAAGGTATCCTCAAATGGAATATACACATCCTCTAGGCCAGCATTAGCACCAAAGTCCATAAGAGCTGAGAACATGAGTGCTTCAGCTTGCAACTCCTCTTCAGACATCACATCTAGCTATTCTGATAAGTAACTGTCCATGTGCACATCTTCATCTGGCTGGTGCACAACCTCTGGCTCTGGATCTAGAGTTGACACTAGTACAGATGGTCTAGGCAGTCACCTCCCAGGGTAATGCATGAGAGGGTTGATATATCTGTCCCAGCCACCAGTGTAAGGTCGAGGTTTTGGTCTCCAGTTAGGGCTAGGCCAGTTGGGCTTTGAAGGAGCAGATTTGGACTTTTTCTCAGATGGTGGTGAACTAGGATGTGAATGACTAGATGAGGAAGTTGAGGATGGAGGTAAATGTGATGGAGGTGAATGTGCAGCAGGCTGTGGAGAGTGTGGAGGTGAAGATGGTGCAGGTGTGGTTGAAGCAGGTGTAGATGGAATAGGTATATGTAGTGCAAGAGCAGTTATCAAAAGAGGTAGCAGGACATCCAACTCATCATCTACTCCCTCCTGTTCTGGCAGGTCTTTTACCTCAGGAGTAACTGGTACCCTTAGGTCAACAGGAGTTCTAGATGTGCCAGGAAATACTCTCTCATCAAGCTGAGCAGAGTCACTAATGATCTCCTTTCTGGTGAGTGGATTCCAAAAGAGCCAACCTTTGAAATTAGAAGAATAGCCAAGGAAGACACATTTCTGTGTGTGAGACTGTAACGGCCTTCTCTGGTCCTTCTTCACAAGGACATAGGAAGTACATCCAAACACTCTAAAATGAGACACATCTGGTTTTAACTTGTACCAGGCCTCATAGGGAGTCTTCCCATCTACAACTGAGGTGGGAGAGCGATTGTGTACATGCACAAATGCTGCTACTGCATCCCACTAGAAGCTGGAGGGCAGACATGCCTCATTGAGCATTGTAGTGATTCCTTCTGCAAGTGTCCTATTTGCATGCTCTACAACACCATTCTGATGAGGTTCATCTCTGATAGTGTACTGCCTGTGGATTCCTGCTGACTGGCAAAAGTGCTCCCACTCATTGGACATGTACTCTCCTCCCTTGTCATCTCTAGTGGCTTTGATCTTTGTACCAAGCTGGTTCTCAGTAAATGCCTTGAACTGCTTGAATGCACCAAATGCATCACTCTTCTTCCTAAGTGGAAGGACAGTCTAGAATTGACTGAAGTCATCAATGAAGGTGATCCAGTACTCGTAGCTATGTCTAGACTGGACAGGGAGCGGACCATGCAAGTCTGAGTGAACCAGTTGAAGTGGTACACTTGCTCTATAAGATACAAGTCTGGAGACATTGGTCTTATGCTGCTTGCTTATAATGTAAGGCTCACAGATGGGGTCTGGAGCAACAGAGGACTTGACCACCAATCCCTTCACCATGTTCTCCTTGTGCAACAGCTTGATATCACCATGATTAAGGTGTGCAAACCTCCTGTACCACAGTGTGAAATCAAGTGGACATGTGCTTGTTAGCACAGAGTATGCACACATTGACACAACATGCTCATTAAGAGCTGCAGCATTGTTTGAAGCAATGGTTGCAGTGAAGAGGAGTGTGTTATGGCACTTAAAGAGGATTTGGTTGTGGAGAATGGTGACAACATAGAATTTGGTTCTAGTTAAGTACAGGACTGAGAGGAGGTTATTTCTGAGGTTTGGAACATGGAGTACATATTGGAATTTAAGCAACTGTCCAGGTTTTTCACCTAGTGAAGGTTGGAAACACACTGTCCCTAAGCCAACTGAATAAATAATATGATTGTTTGCAAGCCTGACTGGGATCCTCTTTGGTTCATAATGGTGAAACCAGTGTCTATGAGGTGTTATGTAGCAAGTGGCACCTGTATCAACAATCCAGTCAAAGCCAGCATCAGAGATGAGTGGGGAGTGGGGATTGGTATAGTCTTGAGTACTTGTATTGCTAGAAAATTCAGCAGATTGAGCAGCATCAGAGTCTTCCTTCTGTGCAGCATTGGTCTTCTGCTTCTGCCTCTTCTTGCCCTTCTTATCCTTGATCTCTGCCCTAACTGCTTTGCTTGCATTCTGCTTCTTGTAGTAGGTTGCCTCTGCATGTCCTCTAATGCCACAGAACTCACAAGTGATGTCCTTGGAGGGTTCTTGGGTCGATGTAGAGACTTGCATTGCAACAGCCTGTGTGTCTACACCTCTCCTATTGTCATCCTCAAGGATAAAGGACAACTTGAGGGCCTTCCAGCCAAAGTCAGGCTTGAGAAGGACTGCAGATCTGAAGGAAGAGAACTTCTCAGGTAGAGCACAACATAGAACAGCACAAGCAAGTTCCTCCTCAAACTTGTCAAGTGTGAGGGATTCCTTGCGAGTGTTTCTAACATCATGTAATGACCTTTCAACTCTAGATGTGAGCTGCTTGAGTAACTCATTCTCTTTCTTCTGGATGGATAGGAAGGAGTGGTAGGCTAGATAGCATGCAGTAGGATTGTTCTGCTCATGCAGTTTCTTTAGTGCACTCCACATCTTGACAGAGTTAGAGATATGCTTTCTAATGAGGATCTGTATGCTCTGGTTGATATTTTGATAGATTAGACCAGCTGCACGCTCTGCCTTTACTTGCCATGCAGCAAGATCAGACTTGTCATCCTTATGAGGCTTCTCATCTTGACTACTGACAAGGCACCATAGCATCTTGGTCTGCAGGAGGGCCTGTATGTCAAACTTCCAAGTTGCATAGTTAGAGGTATCAAACTTTGTAAACATCGATTGTGAGTCAACGGCTGCAGTGTCAGACATAGCGCTTGGTGTGACGAAAGATGGTATGTGCAGCTGCTAGTGTACAGAGCAAGAATACGATCAGATAAAGGAGAGCAAAGGAATAGGCAAAAACACGTTGGTGAGGTAAAGAGGCACTAATTCAAGTACAGTCAGTGGTAGCTCTAGAGCACCCTATATTGCTGAGATATATACAGGTTCACCACAAGACAGTGCTGGTCTATTGGACAACTAAGTCTCTGTAGGCACCACTGACTCAGAGAGGCTCTAGGCTTAAGCAACACCCAAAAGGTGATGCAACCAGCAAACTAAGGCCAGGCAGGTAAGCTTCAGAGTCTGTAGGTTCCCCTGATCCAACAACAGTAATAGATGTGCAATGGTTGCACTCTAACTAGACAGAACAGTAGCAGACGACAAAAATTGATGTAGCAATAGAACAGATAAACGAATCGATGCGAGACTTGGTGTACACCTTGGGTGCAGCGACACGAGGCAGAATTAGAAGTGGTGCATCGATCGGGTTAGCGGATCAGCCGAAAATGGCAATTTTGCATGCGAGTGCAATTAGAGCATAACTATACAATACACAAAAAGCACTGTAACTTAGCAAAAACGAAGCTGATTAAGATACAACTTCAAGATGATGGAAGTGCCATCCACTGCATCAGGGCGCTTTAAGGCTAGATCACATAATCAGTATATGATCTAAAAAGCATCATAGTGCAGAAACAAAGAAGAAACTAAATAGAACATAAATATATACAATGTGCACAAGTGTGCAAATGAAATAATAGACAAGTAGAGTGTGTTAGAATCACAATTCTAATACTCTCCCCTGATTTAACACATCTGACAATTAAGAAAGTCCAAGAAGTCCAACCACACCTTGACACAACCTAAGGCTTTAGTAAGAATGTCTGCAGGTATAGTCTTTGTAGATATATAAGCATACTTTAATGTGACCAGCCTCAATAACATCTCTAAGCTAATAGAACCTAAGGTCTAGATATTTTATCCTTCCAAAAGTTCAGGATATTAGACAATAATATTGGAGTTGTAATCCTAACACACTCCACTTATCTATTGTTTTATTTGGACAGTTTGTGCACATTGTGTATATTTATATTCTATTTTGTTTCTTCTTTGTTTCTACACTGTAACACTTTTTAGATCATATACTGATGATGTAATCTAGCCTTAAAGCACCCTAATACAGTGGATGATACTCTCATCATCTTGTGCTCATCCACTGCACTTAGTGTATTTTAGGTTGCTGCTGCTCACAGGTTATGAGCCTTGTGCTCTGAGATACCTACACACTTGTGCTTCTGAGTGGGAATTGAAGTTTTGCTTTGATTGGATCATTTCTAAGCTTCCCTGGTGCTTCTCTAAGATATTCTAAGTTCTGCATCACATTTAAGTACCTCTGTAATGTCTAGAACTGTTTTCTAGCCCTTCTACAAGACCCCTGGTTGCTCTGCAGCTTATCTGTCTCAAAATCTTCAACATCCAATGTATATATACAAGTAGTTATTTGCTAATACATAATCATCTTGTGCTCATTCACTATACTCAGTGTGTTTTAGGTTACTACTGCTCATAGTCTATCTGCTAGCTAGAACTATTACATCATTTAAGTAATTGTGATAGAGATGTGAAATCAGTTTGATATAACTGCTCTTCCACAGGTTCTAACAAGTCTTGATAGTCTGTAACATTACCTTGACCGTGCTCATACAGTGCTTAACTATAGTGAATTTTATAATAATTTGGACACGTGATTTTTTCCATTTTCAGCATTCTTAACAACTTCTAACACAAATCTCCTCATATCTCTACTAAAACATGACCGTTTTGCATCATCTAAGTTGATAAAATCATGTATTGAATATACCTTTCCATTTCTAACAATAATGAGTGAAATTGGTTAAGAATTGAGTAAGAAATAGTACAAAACGGTCGTGTTTTGGTAAAGATATAAGGAGGTTTATGTTAAAAGTTGCTGAGAATGCTGCAAATAGAAAAAATCATGTGTCCAAATTATTATAGAATTCACTATAAATGTATCTGAGCCATTTCTAGACAAATGGGTATGTTGAGAAGCTAGAAAAAGGTAGAGAAGCATGGTGCATATTCTCTGTCTCCCCTACCTCAAATAATGCACTAATCCTTGTAACAGATATGAGAAGTACTCAAATTACTCCTATAAGGCATGGAATGAACTTAAATATATAGATTTGGCTTCAGATATTTTTTCCTGAGATATGTAGGGAGAGGGAAGAGAGGAGAAATTTCAGCCCTCTAGACATGTCTTAGACTGGCACTTACAGCTCAATATATATCTTAAATGTAGGTCCTAAATTCACAATTATTCTATCTGTGTATTCTAAGACACTTATGGGTGCTACAGACCCAGAATTGAGTGTAGGAAAAATGTAGATAAGAAACACATGAAAAGATAACATTTTATACTATTTTGAGGTTAAACCTTTACTGATTTTGCTCGTTTTTGTTACAGTTTGGACAACACAATCGGGGCAGGAATTTAGCAACTTAGATGACACAGAACAGTCAGGAATTAAGTGAGATACAGTTTATTTTGTTTTCTGAGGTACTAAAGAGGCTAAAAATGGCAATTTGGTGCATGTTACAGAACTTTTAAAAAAGACTGTATCTTATAACTAAATGCAAAAATCCTAAGAATCTGAAGAATCACATGATTTTTTCATACATATTGTGCCCTTAGAGGTCAAAAATGCACTACAGTAAATTTCATAATAATTTGGACATGTGAATTTGAGGTGTATCATGTCCAAAATGCCTAAAAAAGTAACAAATAGCTCATTTTCTCAGTTAATACTGCACATTATGATGCAATATAACTATATAAAAAAAGCACTTGAAAAAGCACTTCCAATAATATAATAATATCTGAGAAATATAGTATTTATGCAGTAGAAGATGTCAGACAACCTTGCCAAGTCAGTGCCTGACCTCCTCTCTTGAGTAATGTAAAAATCATAGCTCTTGAAATACTCAATTCAAAAATCTGATTCAAGCAGCATGGTTTACTCTAATATAAGAGGTATTTGTAAACAAATTTTTGTGGTGAAATGAGGTACATTTTGTGATAGAATAGAGCAACATCCTGATATGCTCTTTACAACTTGCAGGACTTTTACTCAACCAGCTGTACATCTGCCATAACTCACACATTTTGATGGCTTACAGCTTACAATAGTTCTTCATGCTAGGGCCATCCCTTAATGAGAGCTTTAGATAGGTACAAATTGACTGTAATTGTCAAGGTGAATAGCAACAGCATCAATCGATAAGGTACAAGCGTTCTTCTTTACATATAATCATTTACACATAAACACAAAAATTACATCTTGATTAGATGGACAGTATTAATACACCTGCACAGTCTAGTACTTATACTGTGGTAGTATTATTCATGTTTGGGAGAAATGCTTGTATGCATAGCTTTTGTAATTGCATTGTGTATCTGCCTCAACCTCCTCTTGATTACATTCTATCACTATCACATTCTATGATGTGTGGAAAACTGCTATCACCAGATGCACAGGCTATGCTCATATGTATACACTCAAGGAGAGGCTTTTCAATTTGAGATATGTCTTAGTTCATGGACATTTCAAAATCTACAGTCAACAATGTGATAATCTGTCTGAGGAGATGCTGAATCTGATTTACTATTTATGTGAGGCAGATCTGATTTTGGAGATACATCAGTCACTGTTTCTGTTGCTAATTATATCAGAACTCTATTTTAATCAACTGGACACAAAAGAAAGAAGTTATGTGCCAATGATAGACTTTCTCTTCCTTATTAATATGAGAGAGGATTTCTTGGGCGGTAGTGAATTCGTACCAGGCATGACCAATCAACTTTTGGCGATAATAGAAGAAGTGTCTGCGAAGGTAATACTACATGGAGAGACTCACAGAGATGGTGAGAGTGTGGTAGAAAGGGGATGTGACGAATTGAGATGTAATTAAACATCTTATATATCTAATTTAAATTAAATACTTAGTCAGAACTTTTAGGGTCAATAAATGCCTTGGCCTTGGCCTTGGAATAATGATAAATGATGAATAATACTGACATTGATGTTAGCTTGAGCTCCAGCTAGGTAGGTAGGATCTTGTCAGTTGCAGTCTCTAAGAGATAAAGTAATATGACATATACTTATGCTATGCATGCCGCTGAAAGCCTCAAAATTTCTTTATAGCTACTTGTCTACATTCATACCGACATGTCACCTTATGCAACAAGAAAGTCAGCTAAGCTCAGAGAAGCTGAGGAGCATAAAAACATTCAGACAATAGTAGCAAATACCAAGCGACCTTAAGGTCACTCTTGCAAGAATGCACTGCTAGACCCACCGTTGAACCTTGTGACAATAAAGCAAACTAAAGGAAAGGTATGGAAAATTAATATTCAAAATAATTTTCTTCAAGTCTAATCACTAGTTTCAGACAAACAAAAGGATTTGCAGGGCTGCTAGTATATACAGTAATGATAAAAAATCTAGTGACAAGTCTATCTATAATGTGGCACTTGCATCTGGGCTGGAAACGCCAGGCGAGAACACAGATGAATACACTAAGACCCCAACTGTCCTGATAAGACTAAGCCAGTTAGGAATGAAAATGTATTTGAAGTTCCTGGTGTGTCTTGTCTTACCCTGCTTAATATCCAGATGGGAAAATGCTAAGTTCTTACCAAATCTGCTAGAAGATTTCAGTTTAGACAATAGCATGTCATTTGAAAGAGCCAAGGTGTGGGGTCTGGTTATATCAACATCCCAATGTAAGACAAAGCAAGATATCTTTAACCTCAATGTCCAATTGTCCAACAGATCCGGGTCATGCTCCCTTGAAATCAATTCCAGAATGAATCTTGTTGATCTTCTTAATGCAGTTATGGACCAACTTGGTAGTCGAGACATCATTTTGAGACTTAGAGACATCATTGAGAGACTTAGTTATGAGTTAATATCATAGTCTAGAAAGATTAGAATAAACAAATATGTGCCTCACTTCCTAGACTCTCAAATGGAGATAAACAAAGCTCTTTAACTGCATTTAGGAATACTATGAGAAACAAATATGGCTCAAGAAGAAGGGTAAAAACCTAGACATAACTCTTATTATTGCAACTTAGGCTTAGGTAGTAATATTAATCTTCTACTATACTGTTTAGTTGATTGATAGGCTATTCACAAGTATCTGGTAAAGCAATTGTCTAAAAGAGGGGAGACACTCAGCACGTTTAAGATGTACTACATAGTGCTCATGTTGAATATGACAATCAGATTGAGCAGATTTCCAGAGAGATCACGATAAACTTTAAATGTAACAAGTATGGCGGAATTCTTTACAGCTGTATCAAATATTTCAATAACTACATTCCTTATACTAATACAGACCTCCTTGAACATGCAAAGATGATTGTAAGCCCACCTGCTCCATTATTTGTTATTCTTCTCTCACCTACTATTACTCTTAGCAGAAAGGAATACCTGGAGCTACTGTACATGAAGTACCAGAGTCTCTCAAGATTATAGATCAAAAGAAAGGCAAACAATACACTTTTATTGCTATACCAGAGAATGTTACTCTGACATCTGCTGTACCTACCACCTAACCTATGGCAACTATCCATCTTGCAACTGAAGAGCTTCCACGCAATACTTTGCCTCCTAGCCTGCACATAGCAAGAAATTTTCCATTAGTATTGAATTGGTTACAAACCTTCTTTGAAGATTTAGAAAGAGGCCGCAATAGATTTAACTATGAGTCACTCATTCCTATTTTTGAGAGCAACAGCATAGTTAGGCTTGATGATGTCAGTGATTTGAAATGATAAGGTA
This sequence comes from Inonotus hispidus, assembly GCA_024712875.1. Taxonomy (NCBI): domain Eukaryota; kingdom Fungi; phylum Basidiomycota; class Agaricomycetes; order Hymenochaetales; family Hymenochaetaceae; genus Inonotus; species Inonotus hispidus. Next base: position 85,994 of record CM045722.1, on the reverse strand, counting down.
TAGAGGAACTTGCATACAAAGCAAACATTAAACTCAACTTCGAACTAGTAAATTACATCATTCATTATGCATCTAAGGACATCAAATGAATCAACAGAATAAGTGGATGATAAAGATGAAGTTAATATACAGTCATTTTAACTTTTGTACATAGAATATTAGATTCAACTCTACCCATTCTTGGCATTATCTATACATACGTGAGCCAGATATGAAATACAGAGAGAAATGACTATGTATCATCTGATATATCTGCAATGGGTGTAGAAGACATGACAGTCTTAAGCACTAATTGACATGACCTCTCTATATAGCTGTAAGATGACTGCATCAATCCCTTCATATGGCCAGTGCACATTTCAAAGACGAGCTTTCAACAGAGAAAAGGAAAGCTCAATTGGGTTGAAATCTGGTAAGTATGCTGGAAGGAATTCAAGTTTCATTTTCCTAAATCTTAATTGATCAAGAGAGGCTGGTAGTAGATGTGGTAAACATACCTAGATTCAATAAGTTTCCAAACCTCTAGCACCTTATAGATTGGGCAATTATCTATGACAATTATAGAATTCTGTGTTGGCTATGGGTTCATATGCTGTAACAGAGTGGTGACAAAATTATAAAATAATGCTAAATTGAAGGAACCTTCTATAATTGTGCAATAGATTATACCATCTATCATAATTGCAGAAAGAATAGAATATCTGAGAGGATTGAGATGTACCCCAACCGGAGAGTAGGCGAGGGACGTACCGTTTGTCCCTCAGAAACACCTGTTTGCAAATTGCTTGGTGACCCTCTAAAGCTCATACTTTATTCTGCAGGTAGGTGTACCTGTCGCATGTACTCTTGTCTATGAATACCAGCTGACTAGCAGAGTACTGGGAGGTTATTCTGAGCCGATACTGTAATTGTTTGGTTTTATTGTACTCCAGCACTTCCTTGCTGATCTGTTATCGATAAGCTGGGAGTCATAAATCTATGACAGACAATATGAAATACATGCCTCTTTTAGAGTAAATCTCACTTGCTTCAAAGTTTGTTCTATTATTTGTGTTGAGGCATCCTTGCCTCAAATATGCAGGAGTATGACTTTTAGTTCAATAAGATAAGAATCGTGTTGTCATTCTATTAAGTCAAGAAGAAACTGTAGTGTACCACTTAGCTAGCAAAGATGGAAGGAGATCTGGGGTTTCTGACTCACATTTGTATCTACATAGGACAGCATCCTTGGCCAAGCACACTGTTAGATAGACTATCTGATTCCCCCTATCTCCTCGTGCTACTATATCACATTGTTGACTGTAGATTTTGAAATGTCCATGAACTAAGACATATCTCAAATTGAAAAGCCTCTCCTTGAGTGTATACATATGAGCATAGCCTGTGCATCTGGTGATAGCAGTTTTCCACACATCATAGAATGTGATAGTGATAGAATGTAATCAAGAGGAGGTTGAGGCAGATACACAATGCAATTACAAAAGCTATGCATACAAGCATTTCTCCCAAACATGAATAATACTACCACAGTATAAGTACTAGACTGTGCAGGTGTATTAATACTGTCCATCTAATCAAGATGTAATTTTTGTGTTTATGTGTAAATGATTATATGTAAAGAAGAACGCTTGTACCTTATCGATTGATGCTGTTGCTATTCACCTTGACAATTACAGTCAATTTGTACCTATCTAAAGCTCTCATTAAGGGATGGCCCTAGCATGAAGAACTATTGTAAGCTGTAAGCCATCAAAATGTGTGAGTTATGGCAGATGTACAGCTGGTTGAGTAAAAGTCCTGCAAGTTGTAGAGAGCATATCAGGATGTTGCTCTATTCTATCACAAAATGTACCTCATTTCACCACAAAAATTTGTTTACAAATACCTCTTATATTAGAGTAAACCATGCTGCTTGAATCAGATTTTTGAATTGAGTATTTCAAGAGCTATGATTTTTACATTACTCAAGAGAGGAGGTCAGGCACTGACTTGGCAAGGTTGTCTGACATCTTCTACTGCATAAATACTATATTTCTCAGATATTATTATATTATTGGAAGTGCTTTTTCAAGTGCTTTTTTTATGTAGTTATATTGCATCATAATGTGCAGTATTAACTGAGAAAATGAGCTGTTTGTTACTTTTTTAGGCATTTTGGGCATTTTGAGCATGACACGCCTCAAATTTACATGTCCAAATTATTATAGAATTCACTGTAATTGGCAATTTTCTTAGTCAATACTGTACATAAAAATCTGATATCACTATGTAAAAAAAGTACTTAAAAATGCACTTTCATACATATAAAAATGTCTAGATTTTGTTGAGTATATATAGTGCTACAAAAAAGATAATGTTGAAATACTAAGTCCTAGTCATGTCCTCCACTGAATGCAAAAATCGTAGCTTGCCTAATATCGTCAGTAAAAATCTAATTCAAGCATGACAAATATAACCAGCCTAGTGGGTACCTGTATGCAACTTATGGTAGTTCCCTGATGTGTTCTTGATAGTAGAACTGGATAGTTTGTTATTACCCCCACTCATGCTGTAGTGCTCTGCACTACTCTGTAGAGTACAGCACTACAGTCCTAACCTACAATGTCTCGCACAACTAAACTAGCCCTACACAACATATATAATCCCGATCCTTAATAGCCCACTACTTGAGCACCCTAGAATGTCAGACCCTTAACTAGGTGGAGTGCATACCACCTAGGTATTGGCCTCTCACATGGCTGATACTCTTAGAATACTAGTTCCGACTACTATACATCTCGACTCCTACACACCCTAACTCATACATGTTCTAACTCTCACATGTCTTGGGGCCCGATCTCTGTAGGGCTCGATATAGCCCAACCACCCTAGCACCAACCATGTCTCATCAGACCCATCAGAGCCACCACCAAGTCAGGCTATAGCTTATATGAGTTTTGATAAGCGATATGATAGGATTTCGATATATCTGAGTCCCAAAGCCCAATCTCTTCCAAGCCCAACACAGCCCAACCACCCTAGCACTAACCACATCCCATCAGACCTGACAGACCACTGCCAAGTCAGGCTACAGCCTGTATGAGTCTCAACAAGCAAACTAGCAAGAAATAAATATTTCTAGACAGTCCTAATCAAAGTACGTCAAGGTAGGACTTGAGAGCTGGCAAAGCAGACTAGCCAGTCACATCAGGCCCTGAAGGGTCTGATACCCTGATCCCAGTCCCAATTAGACAGTGGCTGCTCCACAGCAGCACTAGAAGTCGGCCAGTGCTCCTTTGGCCTCAGGCTTGTACCTGATGGCATTTTAGATGTTTTGTTTCTCTTAGATTCTTAGCTATAGTATATAGAGACCTCATGTATCTAGTGAGATAAGAGAGAACCAGAGAGGACATCGGAACAACAGAGAAAGAGTCCTAGAGCCCCTCTGACATTCATTCTCTCTCTATAAACTAGTTTTGACCCTTATCTTATCTGTCTCTCATAGTCTGAAGCTATACAACACAAGCCTGCCCCAGGGCCCAACATGGCGCCCTGGGGCCCCTATCTGTCAGTCCTATGGCCTCTCTATACTCTATCCTACTCTCCTACCATCCAGATACCCACTGGACTGCTGGGCAGTCCTATTTTGCATTTCTCTTCATATTCTAACATTTAGACATTCTATAGCTGAGCTGTCCTGCCAACTTTCCCCTTGACCCATACTGCATCCTGAGGTGATCCTGACCACAGGGTCTGACAGTTGGGACCTCTGCCTACCAGCTGGGATGATCTCAGCAGTCCCAGCCCAGCCCCTTGATAAACTACTCATGTCTGTACTGACTATGCCAATACACTGCCCAACTTCCCCTCAGCATGACCAGACCCAGCGGCCTCTGTACACCATAGGCGTGACCTAGAGGCCACCTTATGACATGCTCTTATTGGACTGACCTTCAGAACCACCAGGTTTAGAGCAGTTTTTGTTGGAAGAAAATAGACTGATTACCATTCTAGAACATATTATAGCTAATGCAAGATTGGCACCTGATTGATGATACTATACATGATTCTGGTACTGTCCCTTTAGATCAAGAAGGGCAGACCACCTACCAGTACCTTCCTGCAGGAATTGTCAATGAGCATAGAGGCAAGTCTGGGAATGTGCACAGGATATACTAAAGGAGACAATGATGATAATTGAATAAACAGAATCAATTACAATTCGAACCAACTATAGATGGTCACCATCTAGGATGGAACAATAAGTACTCTACAACCACTACCTTATAGCCTTTGAGAATAAAGTGGTAGTTTGGTCAGGAGATGAGGAAACATACTATGCAAACGCAACGGCTACAGTATGGATCTTCCGATTCCCATACACAGAAAACTGCTACAGAGCAGTAGTACAAGTCATATAGCCACTGACACTTGACACCTCAGGATACCTTTAGACAGTAAGGGACACAACCATGGGACAAATTGTAGCTGGCTGGAGAGGCATACTAGAAGGAACAATCTTAGTGAATGGATGCTTCTCAGACACAGGAATTGATGGAGCGATCGCTACTTTCATAATTGATAAGAATGTAGGAACAGATGAGATCATTGTGCATGATGGATACTATCGAGGAATATTCTACCAGAACATACTCTACTCTGAACTCAACACCTGAGATCCAATGATTGAAGGCACCCTATTGGAACAAGAGAGACACGTCATTGAATAGATTCAGAAATAGAATAAAAATAAATCTCTGATGAATACAGACAGCTTAGTATTGGAGTGGAGCTACACCCAGAACCTTTGGGAACTCCAAGAATAGTGGGAACAAGAATAGCAGACAGGTTAGCTCAGAATGTACAGCCACACAATTGTCAGGAGATGACATTATCATTAGCACTCTATTAGGACCATGTGGAGAAGAAGGATCTAGAAGGACAAAACAGAATACGACAGAATTGCAAGGTTCTGCATAGCCACCAAATTGGCTAGTGGCTGTGCCAAAGAAGCGTTGAGGCTGTGCCAATGATCAGTTGGGGCTGTGCCAATGATCAGTTAGGACTATGCAATGGAAGGAAGGGTCAGGTGACAGACTATTTAGAAAGTATATAAGTAGCGAGCACTGCCACCAGAAGTTCTTTAGCAAAATTCTTTTGTATTACTTATGACTTCTTTGTACTGCCACTTAGTTACCTTAGGCACCACTCTAATCTATCTTAGGTATCTAGTGCACAGCTGGTCTCCTGACCTCTACTAGTACCTTACTGTTTACCCAATGATCTCTATGAAGGATCTGTACTTAATCGTTTGCCTGGCCCCTAAAGTCAGGGGAACGATAAGTGTCGATCCCTGATCTGTTTATAACAATCCACACTAGTTCTAATAGTTTTGCTCCTTTCTTATTCTATGCCCTTTGGGCCCCTCCCCTTGCACTTCTTATGGTTGACTGGCACTCTCCTTTTACTTTCTTGAGACACCCCTTAGTCACCTCTCTTGAGATGGATACCTGACACCCTAGATAGCCAGATTGCTGGCACTCATAGGAGTACTTAGACCTTTACAATGTGACTCCTACTTCATTGCATCTATCATAACTCACACACTTGAATATCAATAAATTTGATTGTTTCTACTAAAAAGGCAGTAGGACAAGTACTTTTAGTCAAGGTCATAATTGAGCTAGATTGGGATCATACTATCCTATCATTCTAACCTGAAACTACCTTAGTAACCATCTTCCTCTAAAAGATCACTTGAGATAGTATCCAATCTGCTAAATTCTTTAGACAAGTCAGTATTATAGTATCATTTTATATTCCTACTTTAGGGAAACAGTCTGTAGCCACTAGGCTGCAGACATATCTCTGAGAGAAATACAAGCCTATGTGCATGCCAACATCTCCCACTATGTACAGTGCTTATTGCCCATCCACAGCCCTTATCCATCACCTCCACCTACCTCCCCGTAGGCTCAAATAGATTCCCTGAAAGTTCAAGGTAGTCCATCTTGTACTTATAGAAGCATGCACATTTGTCCTTCTTAACAGCATTTAGAGGACTCTAGATGAAAAACTATAGGACAACTTTGAATCAGATAATGGACTTTACATGAGATTTACTAAAGACCTCAAAATTGCTAGGCTAGGCATTATAATAAAGGATTAACAAGAATATGAGACGATAACAGTGGGCAAGAGATAGAAGTTTATATATGTGATGTACCAAAAAGGAATTAGAGAATAGAGGTTAAGCTCACATGTGTCACACTACTTGACCTCTGACCATCATCATCTCTATCTGTCACTGTCAACCACTTGAACATACCTTCATACAACATCAACAGCATGGCAAAAGGCTTTCCAATGATCTATGTGAATGCATTATCACTATGAACAAGAGATTTAGTGCAACTCAGATTACAGCCTTGATCAAGATACCCCAGCTAACAGTATTCCATATAATACAGCAGTTCAAGCACAACAGTACTATTGTTGTACAATACATTGGTTTATGCAGAAGACCAAGGGCACTTGATTATATTTATACTGAGGTATGTGTATGCCTAAACCTCTACTAGTTGCTATTGTTTCATGCCAGATAGTTCTCCTGCAGGGTACTTAACAATCGCAATGACTATTATATTAATAAGTTGAGGGAGCTGCTGTGAGAGAGATAAGGAAAGGAAGTTTCAGACTCAACAATATATAGGTCCTTGCTACATGCTGGTTTCAAAATGAAGAAGGTGGTCATCTCTTTGCTCATTTGTGCATTACCCACAAACTGGAATCCTTGTGTCATTTGGATATCAAAAAGAGCTCTTGAGTAGCTACATGTGTAGTATGTTACATATGTCAGTTTGCAGTATTCAGTAGAACAGTTGGTGTTTGTTGATGAGAGTGCTTGCAAGTGGTAGACTTTTCTCTATAATACTACTTAGGCCCTTGAGGGTCACTATGTGTGTTAGAAATAGTTCTTCAACAGGAAGAAATGGTAAACATGACTTCCATAATGCAATGCAAGCCCCTGATTCATTCTTCCAGCTTTTTCATTCTGCTAGCTATCAGTCTGGATAGGATGATCAACTGTACTGTTGTCCAGGGTATATTCAATGCCTAGCTGTTCATAAAATTCATCACAGGTCTATTGGACAAAATGAACCCATTTTCTGGCACCCAGTTGGTTATCGTAATAGACAATTGTCCATTATACAAGACTCCTAAGATCTAAGAGCTTATTAAATCATGGTTCATCTCATGCAAGAACACTGAGTGTAGTATTTGCTGGTCTTTGCATAGTGGTATCAGGCTTGAATATCTTCCACCTTACTCTTCTAACTACAATCTAATCGAACTTGCTTTCTCTGTTGTCAAATCAAGACTGAAATGTCAGGATCCTAGGTGCTAGGATGATGCCTCAGTTATTGAGCAACTTTTCACATAGGTATATTCTATTAATTCTATATATAGTTCTTCTTTCTTTCATCATTGTAGCTATGATGTACTTGTATAGACTGCTAAATATACAGATAATGCACATTTGACAACCTTATATCTACAATCTCTGGCAATGCTTGCAAGCAAGCTGGGAACATGTTTGTAAGCAATTACTATTTTTTTCTCCATTGCCACATTACAGTTTCTTTTCATCTCCTACCATTATAAGTCCCACTCCCAGAAAAGTAACAGCTCGTAGAACTTCTGCTTGCAAGACTCTTAGGTTGAAGCAAGCATCTGCTGCAACAAGGAGGTCCCCTCTCAGAAAAGTAGTGGATTGTTCAACTCTGAGGCTGCAATAAGCAATTAAGCCTCTACTGTGTCTGCAAAATATAGCCATTATTGCAAAAAAACTACGTAAATGAGGATAATCTAAGAAAGAGGAACAGCTTGTTGTAGAAAAGAACGATGCTGGAGAGAAGATACTACAGTACTTGCAGTCCTGTCTACTGGTACTATACTGACAATTTATAACGGGATAGCACAGAGGCAGAGTCTATTGTAACAAGGGCAGAAAGAACTGCTACTGATTGTGCCTGTGCAAATATGCAGGATGAAGCAGTAGTAGAGCCCAAGCCTAAAAGAAGGAGCCAACAAACTGTTCATGAGGATCTGATATATCCATACAAAGAACCCTATGATGAAGAGCCATTGTAACTTGATATTACCCAAATGGCCCATGAGGATCTAGGTCAAGAGTCAAATGCTAACGAAATTGGTATAGATAACTCTTTGGATTTTAATGATTCTTTGATTGCAGCTACTAGTGTGTAGACCATTATAGGAGTATGATAGCTGCTGATTTGATAGACTATGTAGATAATTCAGATCTGGAAAGAAGATGTTTGCCATCATTTTTATCTTACAACCATTTTATATAAAATCTCGAATGCAAAAGTGAACAATTGCAGGCTGCTAAAGAACCATGACTAACATTTATTATTCTAGTTAATGATCAATGCGCCTTACAGAAGATGAGCATCAAACCTCAGGACACCCTAATTAATATGCATTACAATGTAGCAAATATTCTTCAGTGCCATTGTAACTCAGTCATGCTAGGCTACACTGCTCTGTGGTTCAAGAAGGTCAACATAAAGGTCCAAACACAGTACCTCAACTCCAATGAAGATCTTGATGAACTCACAAAAGGGCACAAGAAGTATCTTGAAGAGCTGAAGAAGAAGCATAAGAAGAATAGTGCGAGTGACATTGTGCTGACGAATATGAATGATAAATCGGTAAATGTGACTGTTTCTTTTATGCTTTTCTTGTATTGACATGCAGATTTTATTCCATTTAGAAGGGTTCTGAATGCTCAGGAAACATACTTTAGGATGTGACCAAACTGACTGGCCCTGCCTAAATAGTGAATGATAACCTAGATGCAAGACTCGTGTCTTATATTAAGGAGATCAGGCAGAACATGCAGTACAGTGGTCATCCAGAGCAAGTCTGTTATGTTCATGCTGATAGTAACTATCAGCATTATACCATGAGAAATTTATTCAATCATGCAAAGCTTCTGGTATGTGCATTGCTCTTATCCATATATTTCTGGAGGCTTATAAGCATTTATAGCTAGCTAAAACTTCAAATGTGACATCTTGGGAGATACTCAAGCAGCTAAACTTGCTTGATCACCAGAAACTAACACAGCCTCCATAGGTCACTATAGATCCAGCCAGCACAGGACTACAGTGTGCAACTGTAAACCAAGTTGGTCCTAGATAGGCACAAGTAGATGCAAATGTTGTTACTCCTCAGACTAAGCAAGAGGTGGAAAATGCTACCACTAGAAGGACTTACTATGATAGTGCACAAGATAGGGTGAGGAGTGATAAACGGTACTATGGATTATTGGGTGGAGGAAGACATTGCTGTGGCAGAAGCTGATCTATTTAAAGGAGAGGTTATAAGCATTGTAGTCCATACTCATCATCAAGGTGGATAGATACAGACAACTCAACTAAAAGTTGTTATCACAATCACAGTTCATCTTCTAGGGATAGTTATTGGCATCATAGATATTATAACTCCTGTTCTGCATCGTCTTATAATAGACATGAATGCAGAGATTACTGCAATCAAACTTAAAACTCTCCAGTTGTAAAGCATAGATTTTATGATTATTCTTTGGTGGAGATTTGGCTGAAAATGTATAAGGATGATATAGAATGAGGATGTGACAATATGAACTACCCAGTGCTAGCAGATGTTCTAAAGAGCAATAGATATCTGCATGTTAATGACGTCCTACTCCAGCTGACTATTGATAATCTGCTTTTAATAATATTATATGCAGGTGTTTAGATCACACATGGGCTTGTATCTAGCATTCTTTTTTATGCTAAAGAGGATATTTGTAGAATGAACAGCAAGTAGCAGTTGAATAAATAGATATGAAGCTGCTGTGCAAGTAGTACAGTTACAGTTACAAAGATATAAAAGGGTTAATAACTGCTTTTTACAATCCTGAACTATCTATGTATATAACATTCTCAGTTCGATAAATAGACTATATAATGAAATACCTTTCATAATGCATAATCCATCTAATGAAACACATATCTTGCATGCTATTGAGCAACAGACAACTGAATGGTTAAATGAATGAAGTTAGCCTAAACACATGTTACATTCTGACAAAGGTCCACATATCAGATTAGTAAAGAGGTTATGTGAATTATGTTTTGTGCCTCTTTTAGACCACTGGTATGCAACTATCTTTATCTTTATCTTCCTTGGGCTCTTCTATTGTAGATTCCTCTAAAGTATCTTTATATGGTGCACTTTGGTAGATGATCATAGGAAAAGGAATAGGACTGTAACAATCTAGTTTATAAGATTTAACATTTTCGATTCTTACGACCAGATTATCAAGTGCATTGTTGATCTTATCTGATAAGTGCAGAATGTCCATCGTCATGGACTTGAGACTCTTCAGTACACAGGATTCAATTAGATGTTCCACCTTCTAATCGAACACTTGTGGTAAATCGTTGTTAGAATCTTCTGGCAAGGTAGCAATATTATACTCCATTTTGGCTTTGTATACAAGAGAGTGTCTCAGCATAAAGATCAAGAACGATAAGATTGTGAGTGATACTTCTTCATCTGGAAAGCAGAAATGAGCTTGCACTAGGTGGCAAAAAAGCAGTCTCTTTGATACCTCTGTCTGGACCATAAATGCCAAATTTGTTATGGACATTGAGCAGATTCTTTATATCTTCAGTCTACTTGTACAATTTCTGGCAAAAATGCCTTGACAATAATACTAAATTGGTTGCTGCCAATTTAGATTTTATATCAGCATAATTATCAAATAACTCCTGAAGCCTCTCTGTGAGGACCTTAGGATTAACGTGTCCACTAGAATCTCTTGCATCTTTGATATTCCAATTAGGTATCATCTTTTGAACACCTTCAAGTATCTGTGTGCTCCGAGTATATTGCAAGCTCACAACAGTGGTCACTATCTCATAAATGATACCCAGAGCCTCTTTAATAACTTTTGGCTTTAAATAGCTAACCAAAGTTTGGCATACTTGAAAAATCTGGTGTATAAAAAGGTGTTTATACTAAATAAGGGAGAAAATACTACTATATTGTTAATAGTCTCAATCTTGCCTATTTTGTATGCCAGGTTAGAGATCTCCTCTTATAGGTTTTTGAGTTGCTCAGCATCCTCCTTATATACTATTTGATATATTTAGAGAATGGTGTCATAAAAATTATAGAGATTCCTATGTAGCTTGTCATAAAAGAGGAGTGGCTCTATGACTGAGGTACTCTTGTGCTTATCTGGTGTTTGATGCACTGTTACAGGTGCCCTACTAGATGTTTTCTCTCTAGAAACTAGTGATCTGCATCAGGGAATGTATATACTATGCTGCAGAACAGAGCAAGGTTATCTTTCAAATTGATATCTGGCAGATGCAGTGTACTGCTCTTCGGATCGGGAGATATGCTTATTTTTGGTCCTAGGGCTAGGAAGCTGTATCTAGAGCTACTACAAATAAGAAATAGCAGCTAATACTCACCGGAATATGGCACAGTTAGCATAGAATGCTCTGTAGTATGCATAATGACAGGGAGAAGAGTTTGGTGATAAGAGCTTAAACTTGAGAGGAGTATGATAATAATAGGGTGGCAGGTTGGGAACTCCCAAGACCACGATCAGTGGGTCTTATATATCTAATGATGAACTTAGCTGACTAATAGTATTTAGTGCACTTATAATAATGCCTAATAGAGCAGGCAACAAAGTAGTAATACAGAAACTATTTATTATAGAAACTATGAGCAATTTTTCATCTCTTACTCTCTTTTCCTTTCTTTTTTGGATCAGCTGCTGACTTATATTCTATAGATTTTGACACCTCATCTGCCTCCTTGCCCCTTTTTTTGATGAAAACATTGTTAGGGTTTGTGAGATCAGTATGAGGGCCAGAAGGTGGCATGCTGGTGGGCTACTATTGGCGACTTTCAGAGACAGAAGAATCTTCTTGCTCTAGCTATACTCTCAATACAGACAAATACTTTTTTGCATCTAATGCATAAAGAGTGAACATCTAGCCTGCTATTGAGGCCTCCTTCTGCTTCTTAACCACAACTGACTGTAGCTTCTGTAACCATGGGTGCAAAAGCCCCAATGTTGCCGAGTAGTCCCTGATCTGGTGTGTCAATACCGTAAGCTGGTTTTGATCTTCTAGAATTATTGGTATGAGACTTGCAAAATAGATCATAGCAACCCCCAACTCGTTGCTCTTGCTGGGATAGGCAGAGGAGTTTCCCAGATAGCAGACTGAGTTCCTCTTTAAAAGGACGTAGTCTGCTAAAATTCTGGCAGAATCCTGCCCTTAAGAGAAAAAGTGGCAAAAGTGCTATAGACTCTCACAGCACTGCTTCAGATGCTCATGGGCTGCCTTGTTCATGCTATTGCACGCTGATCTGTAATTAGCTTTTGCCACCTCCAGGTGCTCGTGCACCACCTTGATGAACTGAACTATCACAGTAATGGCAAAAGGTCTCCTCATTTTCTGTACCACTGGCATTAGCTCTGAAGTTTCCTTCTTTGTTTTCCTCTCCTCTTTCTTCTTCTTTTTCTCTCTTTCCTACTATCTTTCTTCTCACCATCTTTGTCTCTCCTCTCACCTTCTTTCTCCTTACCATCTTTATTGTCATCATAGTATACATTAATGCCAATGAGGTTCAAATAGTATTGAAACCTTCATTAGCATTGATACTTTTCGATGCATATCTTGCACTACCCTATTCTTCCTGTTCTCCTACAGGATCTAATTCCGGCCATTCAAATTCACCCAGACCAATAAGTAGGGTGGTGAGGTTACTAGCCAAATTCTAGCTTTTGATGGAACTAAACTAGTTCTGTGCAGTCATGAAGGCAACTGTATGTGTCTCATTGTCACCTTTCTTCTTGGCCTTGTCTTGCATCAGACCCATGGATGTAATCTCAATGCCACAGTTGTATGTGACTCAGAGAGCAGTATCCAGGCTGGAGTGAGACATTGTCTGGTACCTGTAGGTGAGCTCCTAAAAAGAAAGTCAGCTATTGCATAACGGAAAATTATGTGCTGAACCTACATCAGACAATACCCCTATGCTACAGCACAGAGCCTGTTGCAGCTCTGCCACATTGGCTGTCAGTGTCTCAGCCTTATAGTTGATACATGTTTGATCATGGAGATAATATAGGAGTTCTTGTATGAATGAGAGTATGTATAGCATGCTATGTGCTTTTGTACAGACGTTGTAGTGACTGGCTGCGTCCTGCCTGAAAGGTGCAATCCAGATAAGGTCCAGAGTCTGTCCCAAGGAGGATACTAAGAGGTGTCTTAGAAAGGTAGGAGAGATGATAGACGATCGGCCTGTGAACAGTAAGAAAGGTCCAACTACTACCCTACAGAGGGTGTGATATGGGACCAGACAATAAAGGAAGGAAGTGGCACCTCAGAAATGGGTGGCGGACTCTCTAGCACCAGCGGCGGGATGCATACGGGGTAGTCCGACAGATGGTCGGGAGCTTCAGGGCCAGCGTGTAGTCAGTCAATGGCAGACCGAAGTGGTGTCAATGATATGTTGGATGGGCTTGATCAGACCAATATCTCTTAGGCAGCAGACAGGCTGAAGAGTTTTTAGAGGAATACTAGCTAGATTATACAAAGAGGGGCTATCGGACGCCGGTCCTCTTCTGCCTTGTCCTACTACATACAGGCTTCCTATATATAGTGAACTATACTACTGCGGGACTGAGTCTGAAGGGAGCAGGCTGAGAACTATGAAGGCCGCACAAGATCGGGATCGGGCCATACTACTGTACCTAAGAGCCCGCTTGCACATGCCGCGCCCGACGCATACCAGAGAGTCGTACGACCTGGGTAAATGTGAAACATACTTGGCAGGCTGGTTCGACAGTAGTCCTAAAGCATCTTGCTTAGCCGAGTAGGATGTGTATGTAGTGCTCCAGGTACCGCAGTCTTGGTGGGCAATGGTGTGTGATGGATCAGGACGATAGATATGATCGGGCTGTTGGAGCCCAATTAGTAGGACCGAATCGGGTAATCGTTAGACCAATCGGGCTATTAGAGCCCAATCGACGATTCTGAGTCAGGAAGTGGTCGAGCGGATGTTCTGTGGGTTGAGCTGCATAGCATAGTGCGGTGCACTACACCTCTGGAGGACCATCAAAAAAAATTATGAAAAAAAAGGCTCTGAAGGGTGGTGTAGAAGCATGAAAGAGATGGGGCAGGACTGGTGGTATGTACATTGGGTGACTGTGAGCTTTCGTAGTTGAGCGTACATGTCAGGGTTATGCTGGGTGAAGCGTAATATGTTCTTCGTCTTCTCCAATGTTAGGAAGAATTAGGAGTGGGCTGCTCAGGGATGAGATTATCTCTTCCCAGTTGGATTTGAGAGCTGTGAGGACCTGTTTGGTGCAGTCTATGTGGCACAAGAGCTGGGAGATGTCCAGGGTGATGTTGGCGATGGATTGGGCTAGGGCCTGGTCGTCGGTAGCGTTCATCATGGAGAGGGCATTGATGAGGATACCTTCGGCATCAGCCCATATGGCTTGTAGGATGTGGATGGACTTATCGATTGAGACGTGGCCACGATGGAAGAGGCGGGCCTCTTGGTCGGGACGCAGGAGGTGCATGTTGGGTGGGCTGAGGTGTACAGTCGGGCAGTTTGTGATTGCAGAGGCTTGAAGGATGAGGCAGAACCTGGCTAGCATGGGTCCGATGGGTGCGAGGCCATCGGCCTGGTGGCAGAGGATTGTGACAAATTGCGTGATGGTGGTCAAGATGTCTATAGCAGAGATGCACAGAATGTGCAGGAAATGGATGTGTAGTATTTCATAGAAGGTGGGCTATCTGGTGGATGCGGTGTGCTCATCGTCGGACATGATCGCTTGGGCCTGCAGGACTGCCCAGATGTACATGAGCAACTTCATAATGTGCGGGTTGAAGTTGGCATCCTGCAGCTGGTAGTAGAGTGCTGTATAGAGGACTACAGGTGGTTTGTGCTCGGGGTGCCAGGGGTGGATCGGACTGATGGGCAGATTGAGTTCGAGTAGGCGGGGAACATGAGCAGTAGCAAGCAGAAGGGAGTGACGGACGAAGCGGACTATGTAGGGTGGGCGGGCAATGCGCGGGAGCTGGTCTTCTGCAAAGAGCATGGGATAGGTGATAGTTTTCATTGTGGGGTGTGTCGGTCTTGAGGGGTGACTCCCTTTGTTCTGTCGGTCCTTGCCTTTTTAAATCGGGCCTGCGGGCCTATGATCCCGGGCGTCTATTGGGCGAGGTAGGGATGCTGCAGTTGTTTCTTGGGTGGGTGTATATGACTGGTCCGATACGCGGGTCCGTGGATAACTCGTATTGTCCGATAGAAGGTTTGCAGGGGGGGGGGGGGTGGCTTGGTGAATGTATGACAATCGATTTTTAGGATAGAATCATGCGATGCCTATTTTGGGGGGGATTGTATTATGACTAGCTGGTTGGTCGGGTTGTTCGGGGGTGGCAGAGAGTCATGATGCGGTTACTGCAGATGGCGATCTCTCACAGGCGAGGTTCGACACTGTCCCAACATGGACTGTATGGTAGATTCAACATGGCGGCCCTTTGTGGGCAGAGTTCGGCACTGTTCCGACATGGACTGTGCGGTAAATCGACGTGGTGGTGGTCGGAGTGGAAGTTAGGTCTGGTGGGGTTTGAATCGGGCCGGGGTGCTAGATCTTTGTGATCGGGGCTGGGCCAGCATGTGTCTGGCATATAAGTCCACCTAGGAGTGCACTTTTCTAGGTGGCTGTCCCAGGTTTCCGGTCACAGGAATTTGGGCGGTTGTGCTTACTTTGCGTGTTCGTGGATCAGGCATGTGTGGCTGGAGTAATTAGCTGGACCGGTGGTTATGTTACTTTTGTTAGGGTCTTGGCGAAGTTGTGGAGTCTCGTATAGAGGATGGGATGGGGCATTGTGGTGGTGGCCTGTCGAGTCTAGAAGGTGGTGCTGCATGGGCTCTACACATTTGTGTCTGGCGGGTGACAGGTGGTTTACATTTACTCGGTTAGGTCGGGACTCAGTCTGCATAGGTATCTAATCTGTGGTTGGGTATCTGTTGGAGGTGCTGAATTAGAAGTGGCGGTCTGGGGTTCTCAGGTTTGTGAACACCAGAGGTGATGGCTTCAGGTGGAGATAGATTTGTTGGTTTGGGGGTGCTTGTGAGACCAAAGGTGAGGCTTCAGGGTGGGGGGGGGGGTAGCACGGCGTTGTGGTGATCACCTGCCGGGCTAGAAGTTTCGTTAATTGTACACTTGTAGTACGCTAGTGTGTAATTTGCCTAGTAATAGGCATGAGGCGTATGGATCTGCAGTCAGCTACTGAGGATCCTATCAGATCCCAGATCGGGGGTTGTTAGATCAGGTCCAGTGAGTTGTATAAATTTGATCGATTGCAGTATGTTGGTCCTTAGATTGGTCCATCATGTCCGATCTCTTTCAGAATGAGCTGGCCCCAGCGGCCACAGCAGCAGCAGCAACAATAGCAACAGCAATAGCAATATGCCTGCCGCCGCCAGCACCGACTGCACTGGGCCTGGCTTCCATGCCCGATATGGTGCGGAGCTCATCAGGAGGCTCGACGAGCGATGGAGCGGCACCCTAGCTAATGGGGTGGCCGCCATAGACCTTGACGAGCCAGCTACTGACACCGGCGAGCTCGTAGGAGCCGTCGCGGCTGTCTGGGAGGCCACACGGTGGATTAATAAGGAGGGGGTGGACCTCCGGAGGGTGTATGACGGGGTGGTGAGTATTGGATCTTGTCCTTCACTGTCTCGCATGCTGACTCGTTAGTGTGGTAGGACCAGGTTCTGAGGCTCTGGGCCCAGGTCCTGTCAGCAGAGCAGGACTGGGTCTCCGAGGAGATTGCTGCAGCTGCCATCGCGTGGCAGTGGACCACCGGCATGGTGAACGCTGCGAGGACCTCTGCCGTCGAGGATGGCCTCCGGGCGTTAATCTCAGCAGAGGCCACCGCCCGTCGGAGGTGCTGCAAGAAGGCCGCTGCACTGGCTCAGGAAGAGGCTCGTCACCACAAGGAGGACGAGAAATGTCGACAGAAAGAGACAGAGGAGGCTCGGAAGTGTGCCGCTCGGCAGAAGGAAGAGGAGAGGGAGTGTGCCAGGGAGGAGGCCTTCCGCCAGCGGCTGACGGCGGTTCAGCAGCTCACGGGCTCTCATGAGGCTGCCACTGAGCTTGCGGGAGCCCTGTGCTGCATGGAGGGTCAAGATTCCTCGAGTTGGCTGGTGATGAGTTGTTGTTGAATTTTATTCTTTACCGTTGGAGTTGCTGACAGTAACATCTTTTTAGCATCAACTGGTCTCGGAGGTTGTCATCCCCCTGGCAAGGCCACAGCCTCACCCAGTTCGTCAACACGCAGGTGCACCACTGGTGCACCCACCGCAGGTCCGTGTAGAGCCAGTTTCAGGAGTGGTCCCGGTGAAGCGGGAGCAGACGTAAGAGAGCATCCTGGAGGTAAGTAAGTATGTATATATGTGGGACTGCACTGACATGTTTGTTGTAGGGGAAGAGAAGGCGGTCTGGCAAAGAGCTGGTGCCTCGTGCCATCCAATGCTCGCAGACCCTCGCGGGCTCGCCGACAGATGCCCTCTCAGCAGGTCTCACCCTCACCATTGCCCCCGTGCTATGCAGAGCTTGCGCAGCAGAGGGCCTCCTCTGTGTGGCCATGGGTGGGCAGGGCACTTGCCTCATCTGCCAGACAAAGAAGAAGGCATGCATGTGGGGAGAGGTCATAGATCGGGTTCGCAGGCTAGAGGAGCAGGTCCATCATCTGAAGCGGGAGCTAGAGGTCTGTGAGGCCCATTACTGCTTTGCTGGAAGGTGAGCCTCGGCAGGTCCTAGTAAGCCAGTGGGGGGAGGGACAAGGTGATTGAGGTGACAGATGGGGAAGCAGAGTCGGACTCGGCGGCAAGCTCAGGCTCAGAGTTCAAGTCTGGTCCTGAGTCTGATGAAGCAGATGCGGCAGGCCCCTTGAAACCTGTGCAGACCAAGTAGTGGTTGTGTAGTGTTAATAAAGTTTTTTGTTTTTGTTTTTAATTTTTGTAATAGTCTTGTAGTTGACTTTGCATGAATATAATCAAGTCAACTGCATATTATGAAGTGAGCCGGCAAGGTACAACAAGATTCTAGATTTTATTGAGTGGCAATCTGTTCGATCGGGCTGTTAATACTTTCTGTCATCTGGCTTTAGTCCGTCGTCTGTTGCTAGTCTGAGTCCGAGTTCAGGTCTGAGTCCGAGTCTATGGTCTGTTCGTTGTTCTTGAGTGTTGGGTTCTCGGTCAAAGAGCAGGACTCTTCCAGGCTATGTCGGGATGCCATACAGTCGAGCTCAGTGTGTGGTAGGTTGACTAAGTCTTCGACAGGATGTGTAATCTTGGAGCGGGCATAGTGCGGGATCACTCGAAAGGCTGCATACCGTAGGGCCGATATCACTCTGTCGGGTTCTGCCAGAATGTATGATCCTCCAATAGCTTGTCGAACGACTACGTATAGACCGAGGTACTTCAGTTTGGCCTTGCAGTTTAGCTCATTCTCAATTTGCGAGTTGCGGACTAGAATGAGGGCTTCGGGACTGAAGTTGAAGTTGCAGACAGTCCAGCTGAACTTCTTCTTGAAGTCCTGTATGGACCAGTATCGGGCATTGATGACTGCTTCTGAGACTCTTTTTAGGTCGTCGGGATGCCGTTCCAGAGTGCAGGCCTATCTGAGCCAGAGTTTGGCACGAGATATTTTGGCAGAGATAGCAGGAGAGAGGTATGTGTGTTCTGTAATATTAAATGAGAGTAGCGGTTCCACTCTGTGGGCTATGAAGTAGAGAGAGTATCCAGTCCGACGTTGTATTGTAATGTGTTTGGCCTAGATTGCATAGTATGCATGTTGTGACTATTTGGTGGGGTCTTCAGCACTGAGTTTCATGAGTACTTCTCATAGGTCCTGATGGTGTCTCTCGATGATCCCATTTGCTTGGGAGTTGTACAGGAATATACGGATGTGTACGATGTTGTATTTTCGGAGGAGGTCCGGTAGGGTTTTAATGAACAACAAGCCGTTATCCATTATCACTTCAGACACACGACCCCACCTACAGATAATGTCTTTGAAGACAAACTTTGCAATCGAGGCCGCATTGTCATTGCGGGGCATTCAGAATTCAGGGTAGCCCGTGAGGGAGTATCAGGCTTGGGCAATGAACTTGTACAGAGCTAATGGCGGCATATTCATAACATCGATATAGACTTGACTAAATAAGGTCATCAGTGCCAGGATGACCAGTGGGATCTTGAACTTGGCAAATTGTCGGGTCTGGCATATGTGGCACATTTGGACGTACCACCTGATGTCTTGGCCTATTGCAGGCCACCAGAATCGGTCTTGGATACGGGACCGGACAGTAAAGAATCCTTTATGCCCGAGTTCGTCATGTGCAGTCTTCATACATGCTAGTCAGGGGTCGGGTGGAAGTATCAGGAGTGGCAGACTGTGGCCGTTTTTCTTGTACATATCGAGACCGGTGACGAAGAATCGGGTCGCCTTCTGAATGAATTGCCGGAGGCAGGTCTCATCTAAGGTTGGGAGTGTGGTTGGGTCCCTCAGGAATGCCTTTATCTGGGCGAGGTTTTCGTCAGCCTTCAGGCTTGCTCTGTCTCGTGGTTTGTTGGTCTCAGTTGTGCAAGCGTGGGCTGCATTGGACTCTGCCTGGGGTGTGCTTAGAATGAAGTTATATTGTCAGTCGATCCATTCTTCATATCCTTCATTGCATAGGAGGTCCGAGGGTGCTGGTCTGTGTCAGAACAGGCCATCAGGCCCCGTGTGTCTCTGGGCTGGGATGTGGATCAGGGTGAACAAGAACAGGAGGATCCCAGCAATCCATCTGTTGATTGTGGCATTGGGTTGTAGGTTGGTGTTGTTGATTATCCTCTTGATGTAGCTTGCATCTACCTCAACGAAGAAATGGTTGAGACTACTCAGGTAAATTTAGGACTGGTAGAGAGCTTGGAAGAGCCCGAACAGTTTGATCTTCGGCTGAGAATAGTTGCGCTCCCGCTCGTTCCAAGTTCCGGAGATGAAACAGGCAAGGAACCGCTCTCCATGTTCACCAATTTGAAGCAGTATGGTCTCGAACCTGTATATGGAGGAGTCGATGCATAAGTGGACTGGTCAGTCACATTTGTAGTCGATAGGGCAGATTGCTCCAGATGTCGCGATTGCGTGTTTAAGTGCATTCATCGAGGCCAGGGCTTTCAGACCAAACTCGAACGGAATGTCCTTGCAGAGTAGTTTGTTGAGGTCCCGAGATAATTAGGCATAATCTTTGACAAAATGCCGGAGGACGTCTGCAGTCCCTAGAAAGGTGTGGACATGCTTGACTGACTCTAGTGGTGGCCATTCTGTGATTGTTCGGACTCGGTCTGGGTCAGGAATGCATCCTGTATAGTTACAGATATGACCGAGGATGACCGCTTTGGGTGTAGTGATGACTATCTTCTTTCCGGAAACTGTTGCACCAACGATGCAGATCCTTTGCAGGATATAGTTTATATCTTGTAGATGTTCCCAGATGAACCGTTGGATACCGAAGTTCTAGGGGATCTGCTCATAATCTCTGTTAGGCTGTTCGTATCGAGTCTTCGGTCCCTTGATCGGGACGTTGTCTATGTATGGGAAGCATACATCTGGGATTTTGTCCTTCAGTATATACGTTATGTCTGCGTGCATGATTTGCTGGGAGTTGGTGTACCCCATTGGAATGGATTTTAGTCAGAACACGCCAAGTGGTGTCTAGAATGTAGTTATGTCACATGACTGCACATCTAGCTTCTGTTGGTTGAAGGCCACAAAGAGGTCTAGTGTCGTATAGCATGAGCAGCCTCTGAAGGATTCGGCAATGTGCTTGGTTGGGTATGGAACTGACAGGTCACGGATTGATACCGCATTGAGCAGTTGTAGGTCATGTACTAGCCGGAGGGACTTCCCATCCTTCTTCAGAACACAGAACCAGCAGGACCGGTATAACAAATTCGATAGTTCATAGATGCCGGAGTCGATTTTGTCTTTGATAATTTTTATTATGTGGTCGAAAATTCCTGGCGGGATTAGAATATTCTTCATAACTCATGGTATGTGTTTCATGGTCAGGATCAAGATGGGCAGGAAGTAGTCGTAGTTTAGGCATCCCTTTTCGGATTCATCCCATGCTAGGGTGGAATCATGCTGGCGCAGGACCCAGTATGCTAGCTTTCTTTCTTCGGGCTCTAGAAATCTGCTCGGGTCTATGTCGAGGTTCAGGTACCGCTCTAGTGTGAATTGTTGTCCTGGGTTGAAGTCGGGTGGGTGGTACAGGAGTTGCAGGATGTTGTTGAGTGGGTCGGGGTGCGGGAATTGGAGGATGCAGTAGTCTTCCGAGAGTACTGTGGGAATCGGTTTAATGCATTGCGTGACCTTTTTGTATTTGTAAGAAGAGGCTGGTTGAGTGGCCGATGCAGGATTAGGGGACAGTTGCACATTGGGACATATGTGGGAAAGTGCTAGTGCTAGTGGAAAGATGTTTTTGGTGTTTGACATTTCAGGATTATGTACCACAAGTTCAATAGCATTGTGTAGAAATGAGATATTTACTTGTGTATTTATGTCGGACGCCGTCGTGTCGGACTGGGAGTCTAAGGGTATGTAGTCCGACTCAGCTTTGCATAATGGAGAGGTCATTTCGAGTCCAGATGCTGAGGTCTGCATACCCCGGCACGTCAAATGGTGGGTACTATAGCTGATTCCTGGGTATTGGGGTTGGTGATTATGAGGGTTTGTTCATCCTCTGATTCATAGTTGATGTGGGCTTTTGTGTACATGAAGAACAGCCAGCCTAAGAGCAGTTCAAATGGGGTGCATTCTATGACTTGTACCTGGACCACTAGTGATAGGTGTCCGATGTTGAGGTGGATGTGCGAGATTAGACCAATGGAGTGCGAGATTCCTGCGTCGGCAGTCTCGACTGATATAGCTTCTGTGATAACTGCGGGCGATCTGAGGTCCAGCCAGATGTATTTCGGGATTGCTATGAATGAGGACCCGGTGTCAATTAGTGCTCTTACCTGTATTTTACCGTCTAGCTACAGGTTTATTTTGTGGAGCGTGATGTTTGGCAGAGTGACACTTGATGCTTCGTCTATTTTGGCCGTCGGTGATCCTGGTCGGGGATGGGACACGTACATTGCTTCTTCTATCTGGGGGTTCAGTTTCAGGATCTCACATCTTCCTGAGACGAATTCTCGGCTTCGGCAGCGCAGGTCTTGTGAGGCCGCTAGTAGTTCCTTGACACTGAGTGTGACCGATGTATTCACATCTTGTGAAATACATCTTCCAATACAGCAGGATCAGATGCCGGAGCGACTGTTTGATACTGGGGTCCCTACCGCAAGTCAGTGGTCCTCTGTTGGTTGGCATATCTTGGTGTGGGACCTCCCCTTTCGGGATGTATCTGTACACGTACATCAGGATCCTGGCTCTTGCGGCCTTCGGTAATTCTGAGCGGAATCCTTATTTTCTCCTCGCGAGGTTCTTCATCCTGCGAAGCATCCTTCGGGGTGGGTGGCGGACCGTCCTCTTCTAGGTGCTCGACGGTGGTCCTCCTTGAGGATCTAGGCATCACTGGCAGCTATCGTGATATTCTGTCGGTCCTAGGTGTCGGTATAATAATTGGTTCTACAAATTGGACCGACTTCCTGTTTTTCCTGGACAGGATCTCTACTCCGTCAAACATCTGCTTCAGATCAGCGTGTCTATTGGCCACGGTTGTGATCTCCGGTTCATCGTCTTTGGAGTCGGGTTTGCCGAAGACGTCTCAGCTAATGTTAGTAAGGGCCGCATTCTCAAGTTCAGTTTTGCTGTCACTAGTCCATGCCTCTAGACATCCCTGACCATAACCTTGTGTCATATCCTCAAGTCCTTGGATTTTGAAGAAGTTGGCCTTGCCAATCTCCCTTCGTATCATAGTGGCCCATGATTCTGTCCGTCCGACGGGGTCTAACGTTTGGGCCACTACTACTGAGACATGGGGCGAGATGTCCTAGACAAAATGGATCGGGAGTGCGACTCCTTATAGGATCTCCTCCGGATGTTCACTGTAGTATTGATTGACTCGGTCAAGCAGCAAGAGACCATCGGTGTATTGCGGAATCCATCGCCCCAAAGAGATAACCAGGTAGCCAGCCTCCTCATTAATGACCAGCCCTTTGTTGATGAGCATGACCCTTGTCAGGCAGCTGGCTGCTCGGTGGTTCATACTGGAACAGATCGCACAGTCTGTGGGTTGAGGATAGGCCGGCGGCTGGGTCGCCATTGGTCGGACCTGGACCGGTGTCTGTTCTATATGACCTTTGAGGCACATTAGAATTTTGTTCAGAAGCTGCTGCGTCTCCGGCTCCTCTTTCTTCACTTGCACTTTCTATTGACCTTGTTTTGCCTGTGCATCCGATGTCGGCGGAACTTGGTACTGGCTGCTCGGGACCAGGATCATTCGTTCCTCGGGTAAGGGCAAGGTACCACTTGACAATATCTATTGTAGTTCCCGAACCACTGTATTGATGTCCCATGGGACTCCAGCTGGGTGGTGGTGGGAAGTCTCATTTATCCATCTCATTTGACTGATCTTTACAGGACACAAATGCAATAAAGAAGAAAGGAAAACAGACAGTGAAATCTGTGCCTGCACAACTCAATGATGCTCAGGACACCTACAAGGAGTCTATGGCCAAAATTGCAGCCAAATTAGAAGCAAGTTTCAAATGTGATAAGCATAGACACTTGTGCACGAGGTTATCAGAAGCATGCAACCATATCCCATGCACCCATTGGGATATTGAAGAGCATGCAAGACTACTTATAAGTGAGTTGCCAATTAGCTGTGTGCTTTTCTTCTCACTTCTCAATTTCAATCTAGTACTAGAATGCCCCTGGTGTAACTTACAAAGCTCCACCTGAGATACTGAAATTTCTAGATTGAAAGCCTCTGGATTCCTGCTCAGCCAGGGTCAGCATTGACAGGATTCAGAAATCTTCTACTCCTATATTTAATCCATCTGAAGTAGGACAGCTGTTGCTAACTTAACCTGCCACCCTAACATCTGCAGAGCCATCTGCAGTTGTGGCAGCATAGCACCTTCTAAATATACAGTTACTGAGTTTCATGCACCCAGCAATGATCTAACTCCAACAAGCATTGTTCTCAACCCAATTCCTATCCATGATGCCACTCATTTACCCATTTATGATACCATACATGGCCCCAATGCAGCTTCCACTCATAGGACCAGCTGTACATAATAACACAGCTAGGAGAACACCTAGAGATTGGCTACTGGTTAACAATTGGCTCAAGTCTCTCTATGATGACATTGAAAGGGGCAAGGAACCATATTCTCCATATTGAACATTTTGCAAATTGTTCGAGAAAAGAGGCTACCTTCACCTCAACAATATTCAGCATGTCACTAAAGAAGAGCTGTGAGAGATAGTCAATGTGGACAATTTAGATGTAATAGTTGGGCTCATTAAATAAATTCTTTACTATGCAGAATAAGACTGCACTACGATTCAATCTAGCTCATAGATGTACATAGCACATAAACTACATTCACCTACAGTCGCAGTAATAATATAGAATGCACAGTCACATGACAAAAGTTTTATCGCATCACATTTCTCACTTCGTAGCATAAACTTTTGAATGGTATTACTCCACAACAAATTAATAAGTTATCCAATTAGTATTTAGTAGATGCTCCTCTGACCTCCACTAACTGTTCAACACGTCTAGGCATGCTATTTATGAGTTTATTAATTATTTTAATGTCAATCTTCTTCCACTCCTCCAAAAGAGCCCTCTTCAACTCCTCCTCATTTCTAGGCCTAACCAGCCTCTTGTTAATCGCAATTTTTATCAGATACCAAACATGTTCAATGGGATTCATGTCTGGTGACTGAGCTGGGTGGGGGAACCTCTCCATTGAGTTGATATCCCTAAACTTTTATGCCACCTTGCATCTGTGAACTGGTGCCCCATCTTCCATAACCTTTGCAACTCCCATCTCCTCATACAGCTCCACATAAAAGTCTCAGAGGGGTCCTGCCATGACCAAATCAACATAATCTTCACCCTTTCTCCTATCCTTGAGGATAAATATGAGTAGACCCTTCTTGTTATATGCAATACACCCCCAAACCATGACACTTGTCCTTACTGACTTGAAAGTAGCTGCCAGGCACTTCTTGTCGAATGCCTCTTCAGTGCGACACCATACCAGAGGGGCCTTTAAGTGCTTTCCAAGCTCAACTGAGGATTCGTCTGTCCAGATCACCCTATGCCACTTCTCCTTCCCATGGTCAATTGCAGCCTTCCCCCACTCTAGCCACTTCTCCTTGTGTTCATCAGTTAGAAATGGTTTCTTGCATGCATGGCATGAAAACATCCCCAAATCACAATGTAAGGACCTCTGGACAGTCCTGGGGGCAATAGGTTCAAGTGCACTAGCATTAAGATTTTGGGTAATATTAGCAAGTGTTTGACGTCTGTTGCCATCAAGGGAGCACTGCAGGTAACGTAACCCCCAGTCGCCAATCCTGTGTGGATGTCTGCTCCTGGGTAGATTATCAACATGGCCTCACTCGGCATGGTTCTTCAGAATGCGCTAGATGGTATGAACGGTGCAATTAAAGGCTTTGGCAATTTTCTTGCGAGGGAGTTGAGTTTAGCAGAGATTAAGAATGACATCACATTGGGCAGGAGTAGTGTTAGAGGATCTAAGCTGTTTGGGCATGATTGAGTTAGTGGTTGTTGTGGAATAAGATAAAAAGTAGTTGTATTGTAATGTGGACATGACAAAACTTTTGTCATGTGACTGTAAATTAGTTATCCCTTCCGACAGAAAATGATGAATAAAGACCACACACCGGCCATATCTACAGAGTTCATAGAAGGCACAGCAGTCCGCCACACCAATCGATATAACTTCTCCATAAAGCCTGGCATAGACTGCAGCATCACCTCCACTCTCTAGTAGAGAAACTTGCCAAAGTCAGGATTTGAGCAACAAAAATGCCAGCTCAATTGAGTTGAAGTCAGGAGAGTATGCTGACAAGAACTCAAGTCTCATGCCCCTAAACAGACATGTCATGATGAAAGCTCGCACGATGATCCGGCAGGTAGAATGTCTCACCTAGATTCAATGAGTTGGCACACCTCATTGGACTTGTGAATAGAGCAATTGTCCATGACAATGATCGAGTTTCTCACTGGCTATAGCTGCATGCTGTCTAGGGAGCTATCAATAAATGCTGCAAAGAAGTCTACATTGAATGAGCCTTCAACAATAATGCATTCAAGCATCCCATCTAGAGAGATAGCAGGAAGAACTGAATACCTATATGAATTGAGTTTCCACACATGTAATTTTATTGTAAGAATGTAATACAGAGCACCTTTTTCCTCTGGAAAAAAACTGTTCTGAGTAGCTTGATAGTCATGCAGAGCCCACACCTTATTTCATAAGAAGGTTCAATAGTCACAGACACTCTTGTCGACAAATACGAGTTGCTCAGGGGTATATTGTGAGCTGATCTTGAGACAGTATTCTATTCGAGCAGTTTCGCTTTGTTCTCATGCTTTCTTTGTGATCTGGACTTGATCAGGTGGATATGGACATCCTCGCATACCAAAGAAGGCAGCATCTTCTTCATTGAGAAGCCTACATATTCTAGTGTCCACCATATCATCAAATCTAAGACAAATTTACCAGATACTCCTAACATGTTCTTGAGTTCGTTAAGAAACAGATCTCTACAGAAGTCAACAGTACTGAGCAGATACTGACAGCACAATGAGCAGCTCAGCAGGCAAAAAATACACTCAGAAGCTCACATGGACATCCGGATATTCTAGTCTCCTTGGCCTTCCTGTCCGCTGACCATCTCTCTTGATGCTACCAGTCTCCTAAACCTGCTAGTTAATGTGGAATATTGTCTGTCAGTTGATGCCTGTCAGAGAAGAAAGATGATTTACACTAAACTCCTTAGCCTCAAACAGATTCTGTATAATCTGTCAAGTATCATTTGAGAGGGCCTTCTGCAGGTCATGGTGGCCAAAGGAGAAGAGCATCACACACTTACACAGCATGATGCATGTGCTGTAACTATTTTTTTGGTTTATATCCATGTCTGTTATGTCTGTTGTGTCTTTTGGCTCCTCCCTCCACTCATGTACTATATAGATTATTCTCATAGGACTGAACAGGTTTCTGGTGGCAATATAAACAAAACAGAATGATGTTGGGCCAGTGGGAACCTAGGTGAAGTTACTGTGATGGTTAGGTGTGAGGCAGTTTTGACTGGTCCAGATATGCCTTTTTTATTTGTTGTATTGCAGACTGGGAGGGGGAGGGGGGTAGCTGATTGTACATCTACTGTTACAACCTGCAAAGTAAGAGACGTCGGCGAGAGGCCAGAGACGTCTACGACACAAGAGGTTGAGCTACCGCGGCACAGGCAAGAGACACTAAGTCTGCGAGGTCGTGATAGTACGAGATTTATTAGTTAACTAGTCTACTAGTACAGGGGAGAGGGGACTTTACCTGCGAGGTCGTGATAGTACGAGAACAAGAGAGTGGGGAACCCCAGCTCTCTGCCCTCGACCTTATATACACGACAACCGTGGGTAAGTCTTACTCTACAAGGGAAGTCAGGTGACAATGAAAGTAAAGTGGTGCCACCTGAGATAATATTACTAAGGGATGATATCATAATGGTGTCATGGCCTGGGCTCATAATGATGTCATGGGTGATGTCATAATGATGTCATGGTGATGTCATAATAATGTCATGGTGATGTCATGGGTCTAGGCTTCATGAGATGAAAGGATTGTAAAAGGTAAGGAGGGTGGGAGTATAGGGAA
This sequence comes from Inonotus hispidus, assembly GCA_024712875.1. Taxonomy (NCBI): domain Eukaryota; kingdom Fungi; phylum Basidiomycota; class Agaricomycetes; order Hymenochaetales; family Hymenochaetaceae; genus Inonotus; species Inonotus hispidus. Next base: position 57,989 of record CM045722.1, on the reverse strand, counting down.
TGTCGGTGTAGTTCTACAAAAGTGGCCGTCTGTAAAAGGAGAGAAAGGGAAAGAAGAGAGAGAAAAGGAAAATGGCAACAGCGTCGTAACATCACCCCCCCCTTAAGGTTGGGCGTCCCGACCAACCCTTGGAGCAGTCTGGTTCGGTGTAGCGGAAGATCTGTTTGAGCGATGACGTTTCGAGGTGAATGGCAAGGACTCTAGGGGCACCTGGGTGTTTTTTGTAGAAGTCATCGACTGCCTGCTTAGCTCCTGGCAGTAGGTTGTCCTTTGGTTCCCAGGTCTTTTCGTTGTATCCTTTCCACTTGACTAGGAACTGGAGTTTACCTTGATGTTCGTGCGAGTCGACGACTTCCTCTACTTCGTATTCCTCCTCACCGTCTATGATCTCTGGTGGGGGTGGAGGTGGTTTCTTTTGTCCTTCGAAGGTTGGTTCGACGTAGGGTTTGAGCAAGACTTTGTTGAAAACAGGGTGTATTTTCGACCATGTCTCTGGCAGCTTTAGTTTGTATGCAGCTGCTCCAACTTTTTCTAAAACGTCGAACGGTCCATACCACTTATCGGCAAACTTCCTTGTTGGTCTGACTGTCGTGATATTTCGTCCGTCCAGCATGACCTTGTCTCCTGTCTGGTAATTGACGACATCGCCTGCCCTTCGGTCGTGTGCCTTCTTCATGATGTCATTCGCCTTCTTGAGGTGTTCTTTGGCCTGATCGTGTACACCTTTCAAGTCCTTTGCGAATTCTTCGGTTGAGAGGTTTGGTGACGTCGTTCGCATTGTTCCCGGGCTCAAGGGGTTTAGGGCCGTGTTCGTGAAGAATGGGGTCATCCCTATTGACGAATGCTCTCGGTTATTGTAGGCAAATTCCGCAAGAGCTAGCCATTCCGACCAGTCTGTCTGTCGATGGTTGACGTGCATTCTCAGGTACAGTTCGAGCTCTTGATTAACACGCTCGGTTTGTCCATCTGTTTGAGGATGATACGCTGTTGACGGATTGCCTTCGATGTGGAGTACCTTGTACAGTTCCTTCATGAAGTCCACATCGAATTGAGGACCTTGATCATGGATGATTTTCTTCGGCAATCTGTGTAGTCGGAAGACGTGGTCATGGTAAAGTCTAGCCATTCCTTGAGCAGTGATCTTTGTTGTCATTGGTATCGCATGTATCTGTTTAGAGAACTTGTCAACAACTACGCAGATTGCATTGTAACCATTGGAATTTGGGAGTTCTCCAATTAGATCGACTGAGATCGTTTGCCATGGTCCTTCAGGGACATCGTGTGGGTGTAATGTTCGTCGTCGGGGTTGTCTTGACGGTTTCGTCCTCTGGCAAACATCACATCCTTTAACATAGGTGACAACATCTTGGATCATGCCTGGCCACCAATATGTTTGTCCGATCGACCGCCACGTTTTTGTTTGTCCTGGGTGTCCTGCGAGTGGGGAGTCGTGATGTTCCTTGAGGACTTCTTCAACTAGTTCCCTTGGGACGACGAGCCTTCCGTCTACTCTGGGTTCCGCTTCTCCGTTTGCGTCCTTGACCTTTTGTTCCAGTGTTGTCCTTGACGTTTCTACCACTGCTCTCGTCTTGAACCATTTGTCCTTCAACAGCTGCATTTCCTGGTTGTCTTTTTCTCCTACGTCATAGTCATATCGTCGGGAGAGCGCATCTGCCTTTGTCATCGTTGTGCCGGGTTTGTGGATGAAGACGAAGTCGAATTCTGATAAGAATAAGGACCATCTTGCTTGTCGACGATTCAGATCTTGTGGCTTTCTGAAGTATGTCAAGTTTGCGTGATCTGTCCAGATCTTGACAGGGTGTTTAGCACCTAGGAGGTAATGTCTCCATTCCATCAGTGCTTGAACAACTGCTAACAGTTCCTTGTCGTAGATCTGGTAGTTCCTTTCGGCCGGTGATAACGTTTGCGAACGGTAAGCTATGACCTTCCATACGTCGTCTTGCTTTTGGAGCAGTACTCCTCCTGTGGCAAAGTCCGACGCATCTGTTTCGACACGGAAAGGAGCGTCATCGTTCGGGATGGTTAACACTGGTGCACTTGTTAGCCTTGTCTTAATGTCCTTGAAAGCGACCTGTTCCACGCTAGTCCATTCCCAAGCCACATCTCCAGTTAGGCGCGTGAGTGGTTTAACGACGGCACTGTAGCCTTTGACAAATCGTCGTAGCCAGTTGCCTAGCCCCAAGAATTGTTGTAGTTGGTTCTTGTTCTTTGGGGGAGGCCAATTTGCGATGGCTTCGATTTTTGCAGGGTCCATGCGTACTTCGCCATTGCCGAGGATATAGCCGAGGAACTTCACCGTTGACACTTCGAATTCGCACTTTGTCAGTTTCAGATACAGCTTGTGCTCCCTTAGTACCTCGAAGACCTGTTGTACTAGCTTTCGATGTTCGTCCAGACTTTCTGAGAAAATGAGAATGTCGTCGAGGTAGATTACCACCTTGCCTTGGCTGATTAGGCTTCGGAAGATGTTGTTGACGAATGCCTGAAAGGTAGCCGGGGCATTGCATAGGCCGAAGAACATGACGGTAGGTTCAAACAACCCTTCGTTCGTTCTGAATGCTGCCTTCCACTTGTCGCCCTCTCGGATGCGGATGTTGTAGTAACCCCAATGGACATCGAGCTTCGTAATGTACCAAGCTGTCTTGACCTTGTCGACGAGTTCACCAATTAGCAGTAGAGGATACTTGTTTTTGATTGTACCCTCATTGAGCTTTCTATAATCTTGAATAGCTCTTAGTGAACCGTCTGCCTTCTTGATGAAGAAGAAAGGAGAGGCCATTGGTGACGTCGACTCGCGTATCCGTCCAGACTTTAGGTTTTCATCGATGAAGCTGCGTAGTTCTTCACGCTCTTTCAGGTTCAGGGGGTATACCTTGCAATCTGACGGTTTGAAACCTGGTTTGAGGTCAACGACGTGGTCCCACGGGCGATGGTTTGGAAGTCTTTCGAAATTTTCCTCGCTGAATACATCAGCATAGGAGTCTAGATACGATGGCCACGATGCTTGCCTTTTCTGAGGGATAACGTACCGAGCCTGCGATTCGATGTTGACCTTTTGGACAGAGATCGGAACCTTGTCTGTGCAAGTATACCCACAAGACTCAGGACATTTGTCGAATACGACATCTCCAAGCCTCCAGTCAATCGTCGGGTTGTGTTTGCTCAACCAGGAATATCCCAGGAACAGGTTTGCCGACGACAGGGTTAGTACTGGGAGGTGGATTTTCTCACTGTGATCCTCAATTCGGATCATCAGTTCAACGTAGTGTGTCATCTTTCCTCCCTCGTTTTGAGTTCCATCGGCATTTAGGACATTCGAAGGTTGGGGTAGTTTGACCATGGGGATGCTGTAATGTTCAACGAAACCTATGTCGATAAAGGATCCTGTGCACCCTAAGTCCACGAGTGCATGGGCATCTATTATTTGTCTGTCGTCTAGGATGAGATCGACGTATAGATCTAGCTCGGATCTTTCTTCGTCTACCTGTATTTTTCTGACAACTTGGTCCTTCAGGAGTTCGTCAAGGAGGAGTTCGAAATCGTCATCGTCGATCATTTGGTTTTCACATTCTTCGGTCATGGTCTGATTTTTTAACTCGTCGGGTTTATTGATAGAGATCTCATCTATTGGTGTTACATCTGACGGGTTATAACTTAGGTTATGAGTCCATGACGAATTATTCGAAAACTTTGAGCCAGTGACATCGACGTTATCTACTGGCTCGAGTGAAAATCCTCGCCGTCGGTATTACTTTCTTCGACGACCTCTTCTACTTCGACGCGACGTACATCCTCAGGCGCAGGAGCGGTGTCTGTTTCTGCGAACAGCTCGTTACGCAGCAGTTCCTTCAACTCCTCGGAGAGTTCGGCGACGATGGCACGGGCAGTTTGAGCGGTCTTTTTCTTCGGGCATTGCCTCGCGTAATGACCTGACTCGCCGCACTCGAAGCACTTTCCTTCACGTCGGAGGCGTTGCAGTGTGACCTGCATTGGTTTGCCTTGGCCCCCAAAGGTGATGCCTGTTGCATCTTTTCTATCGCCTCGCGATAGTTCGAACAGCACCTTCCTTTGAGGTGCTGGCTGAGGGTACTGACGTGGTGGGGGACGTGGGGGTGGCATGTTTCGGCATTTTAGACGACGGATCTCTTGTTCCTGAGCATCAATGTCGATGACGTATGACTTCATCTCTTCATACGTCGCCGGTTTGAATGGTAGGCAGATGAGTCCCATTGCGACTTCTTCCCGTAGAGCAGATTTCAGTTGAGGGAGCACAATGTTGACATCCTTCGTGGTAATCCCTGCCTGACTCATGGCGATCTCCCATTCAGAGAGGAATATAGGGGCGTCGACGCTTCCTTGCGACATTCCTACCCACCGCTTGTACGCTCGTTCTCATTCGCCTGGGTCTTTGAACGACAGGTCGAGTTTTTCAAGGAACTTCGTGAAGGTGTCCTTGATGTCGATGATGCCTGTGTCCTCGGTGACTCCATCATAGTAGTTTCGGGCCCATGTCGATGCTGACCCATCCTTCATGTACGACAGGACAAAGGCGATTTTCTTTTTGTCATCGCTGAAGACTGTTTCTGTATCATTAGTACTGATGTACGCCAGGCATTCCTGTCTGAAGCGAAGATAGTCCTTTCCTCCTGTGAAGGGTGTCGGTTTTGCAATCCCAAGATCTTTCATTGACGACTTTGTGGAGGGTGTCTGTTGAGACCTCATTGCTGTCGCTATGAGAGCGGCAAAGTCTGTGAGTTGCTGGGAGGTAAGTGACGTCATCTCAGCTTGCGTTTGCAATCCGGTCCTTGCTAATCCAAAGGCCACAGAAGTTGAGGGGAGGGAGGGGGATGGAGGAGCAGGGGAAGCAGGTGTAGTTGCTGGTGGTTTCGGTGTTGCGGGAACCTACTTGATGGTACCCTTTTCTTCTTTGTCTCTCCACGAGACCCAGCACTTGTGGTGATCTGACCACCACCCGGTGTACTTGTTTCCCTGGTATGTTAGCTGGATTTGGTTTCCGTCTTTGTTGAGAGTTGCGCCGACTGGGAGTGCTGCTTCTTGCTCGAGGGTGAGCGCCACCTTGTTTGCAATTTACAGGCGGACGTCGACTTCTTCAGTCTTTACATCAGCCTCTTCTTTCTTGATGGGTCCACGGGGGTAATATGGATGGTAGTAGGAGGGGAGGAACTGGGCGGTTCCTTGACCGTGAGCGTTGTTATAGTCTGCTACTCCGACGTCGTTTGGATCTATCCCTAGATCGATAGTGAGGTTACGGGTCGGGAGAGGGATGCAATATTGTTTGGGTTTCCGATACGGGCGTTGACGGCGGTTAGGAGCCAGCTTGTTACGTCGAGGTTCCAACGTCTATTGTGAGGGGGACCCACAGGTCGTAGATGCATACTGTTGGATACCAGACGATTAACGCACGTCTAAGGAAACCAGGTTCACCGACTTGTCGACCGACTTCTAGAGGGATGATAACGTCCTCGAAGTCTTGGTAGTATTCAACAACGACATGAGCAGGGTTGATCTCGATGAATCGGATGTAGTCACGGAGAGAGATTGGCGGGCGGGGCATACATAGCGTCGATCAACTCGACGTTCAGATGATACATGTCCTACCTCGTCGTTACCAACGAACAAGCAACACTTCACTCTACAACTTTCCAACGTTGAAGACCGCTAGACACTGCTGGGCTTTCTTGTTGCAAGCAACAACCGATGGCAGCGTTCACAGAGAGAGGTGTCTGGTCAAACGTCAAGCAAGGACGTGGAGCGACACTTCACTGCGAATAGGTACAGGGACGTCTCAGGGGTAGGTGACTATCCACTTGATCGTTCTCGACGACGATCGGTAGACAGAGGTGGAACGGAGGATAGACAGGTAACAGACAGTTGTTCTTTAACGTCGACAACCAAAAGACACGAGCTTGAATAGACTCTCTTGTTATGTTACAACATGCGAAGTAAGAGACGTCGGCGAGAGGCCAGAGACGTCTACGATGCAAGAGGTTGAGCTACCGCGGCACAGGCAAGAGACACTAAGTCTGCGAGGTCGTGATAGTACGAGATTTATTAGTTAACTAGTCTACTAGTACAGGGGAGAGGGGACTTTACCTGCGAGGTCGTGATAGTACGAGAACAAGAGAGTGGGGAACCCCAGCTCTCTGCCCTCGACCTTATATACATGACAACCGCGGGTAAGTCTTACTCTACAAGGAAAGTCAGGTGACAATGAAAGTAAAGTGGTGCCACCTGAGATAATATTACTAAGGGATGATATCATAATGGTGTCATGGCCTGGGCTCATAATGATGTCATGGGTGATGTCATAATGATGTCATAGTGATGTCATAATAATGTCATGGTGATGTCATGGGTCTAGGCTTCATGAGATGAAAGGATTGTAAAAGGTAAGGAGGGTGGGAGTATAGGGAATGTCGGTGTAGTTCTACAAAAGTGGCCGTCTGTAAAAGGAGAGAAAGGGAAAGAAGAGAGAGAAAAGGAAAATAGCAATGGCGTCGTAACATCTACAACAACTGCAGGCTGGCTTCTATGTGACTCCTGTATGGCTTACTAGTAATGCAAGCACTTTGCATACACTATATTTGTTACCACCCCGTGGTCCCTGTGGCCTCCTATTACTTCGTTAGGGTCAGTATGTCTCTTTTATCTCTCTGCTATGAATGCTGATATAGATCACCTGTCTATGAGATCACAGGAAGATACGTCAAGCCTGCTAAGCTATCGCTGTTACCAGCATATCTGAGTCTTTGAGGAGCATAGAGGCACATCTCTGTCACAGACAAAGAAGGCTACTTAGTGAATCAAATGGAGGAACCAGAAGACTATCATGGCAATGGTTCATTACTGCACACCCTATTTGGCAGAGTATGCATGAGGGCTTGAGAAGCCTGTGGAAATAGAAGATCAACTTGCGGATGATAGAATGTGTGGTGATTGGATTTAGAGGCTCTGTCAGAGAAAGTTTGATTGTAATGGCCATGGCATTTGCACAAGAGATAGTAGTACTGTTATTACCATGACTTGCTTGACTATTGAATGGTGAGTGGATGTGATATGCCAAGGTATGTGCTACTTACTTGGCTCGCTGCTTCTCACCTCATAGTTCACAGTGGTACAGCTGGGATTGGGTTGGATAGACAGGATGCTTCACTGTGGTAGCAATGGGGGAGGAGAGAGAAGCATGTCAAGGCATAGCGGTGCATCTGTAATCATGAGTGGGATCAATGGCGAGTCTGCCGAGTTCATCATCTAACTGCATCTCTGGATTGTATCCATCCTATTCTGTTACCCTACAGCATTCACTGTCTCTGTTCTGCTTGTGCATATTGGAGATGCTATCTGGCTGTGGCGGAGAAGCATTGTGATGAACTAGGATATGGCGGAAAGGTACGAGAATTGATACAGGTAGGAGTGAGCCACAGCCTCTCATAGATTGCATAAATAGAAGAACTGTGCAGAATGTATGGAATGAATACTATGATGTTTTCTTCAGATACAAGCAAGTTTGGAGTTTGTCGCTTTTGAATGACAGTCCCGGGGCAGCTGTAGCACCAGAAAGGGGACCTGAGAATGCTGCAGAGACAAAAGACATTTGCATTGTTATACAAATGCTGCTTGGAACAGGTCAAAAACTTATCAGAGCATTGCTAGGCATGTAGGCCTAATTTACAGACTAAGAGGGAAAACTGTAATAGCTTGTATGAAGAGGAATAATTTTGTGAACAGTCCAGATAGCCTGCTGGAACAAGGACCAACGAGATTGCCTAATGTTTCCTACACAAATACTACATGAAATGATACAAAACTTTGCCAGAGCGGTGCCATGCATATATACTTGATTTACGGACTAGAAGGAAATTTTATTATGACTTGTGTGAGGAGGAATAATTTTACGACCAGTTTGGATAACCCTTTGGAGCATGGCTTGGTGAAGCTGTTTGTTTTGTTCCAACACACACAGATAACAAATTACAATTCTTTTTACATTCATCTATACATCAAAGCTGGCACTTTTTTTTGAGTGCTAATTGAGCATGAAATACATAGAATTGAAGGAGAAAATCACCATTTACTTGAGTTTTTGCTATTTTGGCTCTGACGTATCAGAGCACATAAAACGGGGGTGTGACAATACTTATGAAAAAGGCAGTAAATACATAAATTTAGCAACTTAGATGATGTAAAGTGGACAAGTATTGGTAGAGATATAGTGAGATTTACAGTGAATTCCATACATAATACAGTGAATTCCATACAGTAATAATTTGGACATGTGATTTTTTCTATTTCTAGCATTCTCAGCAACTTCTAATACAAACCTCCTCATATCTCCACCAAAATATGACCGTTTTGCATCATCTAAGTTGATAAAATCATGTATTGAATAGACCTTTCCATTTCTAACAATAATGAGTGAAATTGGTTAAGAATTAAGCAAGAAATGGTGCAAAAGAGCAATTTTTCATGTTTATCTCATTTATATTTTTTCCTGCACTCAATTCTGAGTCTACAGCACCCATAAGTGTCCCAGAATGCTCAGATACAATAACTGTGATTTTAGGGTCTGTTTTTGAGATGTATTCTGTGCTATATAAGATATGCTCCCAAAACAGAAAACTTTCAATCTTGAGCAAACCTCAGATCAGCACATATGGCACAGAATACATCTCAAAAACAGGCCCTAAAATTACAGTTATTGTATCTGAGCATTCTGGGACACTTATGGGTGCTGTAGACCCAGAATTGAGTGCAGGAAAAAATATAGATGAGATAAACATGAAAAATCGCTCTTTTGCACTATTTCTTGCTCAATTCTTAACTAATTTCACTCATTATTATTGGAAATGGAAAGGTATATTCAATACATGATTTTATCAACTCAAATGATGCAAAACGGTCATATTTTGGTGGAGATATGAGGAGGTTTGTGTTAGAAGTTGCTGAGAATGCCAGAAATAGAAAAACTCACATGTCCAAATTACAGCTGAAGTTAAAAAACCTTGCACTCGGGCCTTTCACATGCTTTTTTTCACGTGCGTCATGCCCTCAGAGCTTGAAAATGGTCTAATTGCCCATTTTCTCAGTCAATAGGGCACATAAAACATGATGTAGCTATGTAAAAAAAGTACTTGAGAATGCGCTTCCAGTGATGTAATAATGTCTGAGAAATGTGATGTGTACGTTGCAGAACAAAAAAAACAACCTCGTCAAGTTAGTACCTCACCTCCTCCCTCAGTCAATGTAAAAATCGTAACTCATAAAATACTCCATGTAAAAATCTCATTGATATCGCTAAATTCATACCATTGCAGGGAGTACCAATGCCCGAAGTTTTGAGACACTTTGATGAACCGTTTGTGATGGAGCAGGGTAACATGCTGGCACACTCACTTTCAGAATTCTCTCTCTCAGCACTGCATCTATCATATCTCAGGCATTTCGATAGCTAAAAATCTGATTCTTTTTGCTAAAATCATGCCTTGATGAGGACTTTCAGATAATGCACAACTTGAGTTTAATTAATAAAGTGTATAGCTATAATAGGTGTACTATTCTACCTTGTGGACCTATCTCTGTAAAGCACGCAGAATACCTCAAGAAACTACCATTCATCTCCTTGCAAATCCTCTGAGCATTTATCAGCACACTCTTGTTATGCATGTACAAGACTTCTGACCATAGAAAAGCTGCTGTGTCATGCTAACCCTTGTCAACTCCAATTGCCTTCACTTCATATAACAGCAACAGTATTGCACAATAACTCAACTATTAAAAATGATGGCAAGTGCATATTGAGCATAGGAGGCCCTACAGATGCTGTGGAGCAGGACGCACATTCATGGGTGTCATGGATCGACTAAAAGACAGCAACTACTGGCGTCCATTGGTGGTCACAGAACCAGAACTAGCACCTCAATACCAATTCTAACACCGATACGAGCTCCAACCTCAACACTGGATTACCACCAAATCCAAATGATCACCAGAAACGTTGCCAGTGGTGGTGATGAGAGACACAGGTCCATACCAAGGTCTCAGAGCCAAAATGACAACGTAGACCATCCCAAACTGTCGCTATACAGAAATAAAAGTTGGTCAAACCTCCAAGTTGAGTGAGCCTTTGGACCAGATTAGGTCTGACAGATCTGATACATAAGGATAGGTGTAAACAAGCCTGAAGCCTGGATGCAAGCATGTCAGATGTGCAGCAATCAAAGCACGATGAATGAGTCAATGATTCAGACCACTTATAAACCACGTGCCATTGTAGCTTACCCCCAACCAGCCACCACATCTTTTGCCTTTTCGATATCCAAACCATCAGCGAAGCAGCTCACTGGAGATCCATATAGACAGCTATGGAAAAATACCAACAACCAGACAGAAGGCTCTCTAATGATCTACGGAAATGCATCGTTGCCATGAACAAAACGATCAGTGTCTCTGAGATTGCAAGGTTGATAGAGGTACCTAGGCGGATGGTCTTCCAGGTGATATCTGAGTTCAAGCACTATGGAACTATCTCTACACAAGCACGAGGCTTCCGCGGTAGGCCTAGAGCCCTTGATTACGTTCATACGCAAGTAAGCTATTTTTTTGAAACATGCAAAGATTGCTCATTAGTTTGCGCCCCTAGTTCCTCTGTGGATTGTTGAGCTGCCGTCCTGATCACTATATCGATGAACTTAGGGATCTACTATGGGAGTCTTGCAGAAAGAAGGCTTCAGACTCGACAATTCACAGATCTTTACTGTATGCTGGTTTCCGACTGAAGAAGGTCAGGCTTCTCTACTCTTCTATGCATTTGTTCATAAGGAGCCTCACTCCATCCTCTAGATATAGTTATTGTGGGTGCTTTCAATGGGAAGCTGTTCAGCACATTTATTGCTGGCCTTCTAGATAAAATGAATCCTTTCCCTGCTCCTCGGTCTGTCATCATCATGGATAACTGCCCGATACACAAAGTATTGGGAATTAGAGAGCTCGTTGAATTGCAGTCTGTTTTCTTTTCTAATAGTACTATGCCATGTACTGACCTTTGCATAGAGGTATTAGGCTCGAGTTCTTACCTCCATATTCTCCTGACTATAACCACATCGAGCTTTCATTTTCCATCATTAAATCTAGGCTCAAATGACAAGGACCATGACGGGATGATTCAGTTGTTGAGCAACTGATTCACCAAGTGTATTCTATCAGTTCCACTGATTGTCGCTCATTCTTTCGCCACTCAGGTTACAAAGTTAAGGACGATTTTATAGGTGCTACTCTGTAATCAGTTTAATAGTGCTTTTGTCACATCAGATAGATATTCTTCCTTCGTGAACTCCACTTATGGCAAGAGAAGCTGAGGAGCGTGAGTAATGGTTATGTCACATTCCTTTTGGAAAAGGATCTTGCTGGCATTTTTTTTCATTTTTTGCATCTTCCACCATGACCACGTCCAATTCCCCTAGAAAAGCTCCAACCTCTAGGATGACGCGAACAAGAAAAATCCCAGCTCGCCTCAAGGATGCAGCACCCACACAGGGTACTTTTGCTAGCAAAACAGTGCAAAAACGAGGATGACTACCAAAGCAGCACGGTGATAATGCCGTCTGAAATGAGGGCGAAAAGGTGAATTGATTATATTGGAGTTGGTCTCTAAATTACAACTAATGAGATGTCTCAGGCAGATGCCCCAGAAGATGCCCCGAAGAGGGCCAGACGGGATAATGATCGCCGCGACAATACCTATGTGTATAAGGAAGAGGAGCCTTCACAACTTGATATAGTTCACATGGCCAACAGTAAAGCAAACCAGGAACAAGATGACCGGTCTGACCAGTCATACCATTGGTCCGATATTCCAGATGCTCCCAGTAGGTGTATTCCGTATAATATGACTGTATCCTGATGATTCGGTAGAGTCAGACTACAACTGGGGTGTTAATGCCATGAGCATGCCCACCTGAGAATTGTATTTCCCTTCTATTAGGCCTTCCACCACCGAGAAGTTATGTCCTATACTCACTGTTCCAGTTGATGATGGACGAGGCTTGCATAAGATGAACATTGCGCCAACGGATACCTTAATTGATGTGCGCAACAACACGGCAGATGTTCTTCAATGCCATCGAATGGTGGTCGCACTGGGCTACACTGCTCTATGGTTCAAGAGAGTTGGGCAGAAGGTGCCACCATGTTACCTTAACTTTGACGCAGATCTCGACAAACTTGCGCAAAGTGTTGAGGAGTACGTGCAAGACCAAAAGAAGAAACGACACAAGGAGAATGTTGCTTGTGAGATTGTTTTAATGAACATGAATGATGAAGCGGTGAATGCTATTGTTACCTATCCCTTAGTTCCTGTCCACTGATGAGCGAACTACATCCCTTTTGCCCTGTTCAGAAAGGCCCAAAGCACTCTAGCATCACAACAGGGGATGCAACAAAACTGATCAGCACTGCTCAGCCGGAAAGATTCGATCTGAAGGATGTACTTGGATCGTTCATTCAAGAGATCAAAAGGAATATGTCTTGTTCCGCACATCCAGAGCAAGTCTGCTTTGTTCAATACAATGGCGAGCATCTGCATTACACTGCAAACTATTATGCAGATTATGCGCGGCTCCTAGTATGTCTCTTTCTTATGCCCACTGATTTCTAGGTCTCAGGTTACTTGTGGCTGGTGGACTGATGCAGCCAAATGCGAATTATGTTGATAAGGGTATAGTCAGTAGGTCCGGGTTCTCCGTCAACAACTTCTTGATACTAACGCATTAGAGGTGAAGACGGCTCGGTGAATACTCACTCGTGGGAGGAATGGGTCGATCAGGTGCTTATAAGGTTCTATTCCTGGATCGGGTCGCAAGTGTAGATGAGAAGATTAGGAGCTTCCTGAAGTCCGTCAGTCGCAGATTATGTGTAACGGTAAGATTGAACTTAAACAAGTTTGCCGTCTGAATGCGAGCATCTTGTGTTAGGAAGTTTTCTCGTTCTTTCTTTTCTACTCTTTCTTTAATCATGACCGCTCACGGACTCGAACCCACGACTCCCCAATCCCCCCTTCTCCTTTCTTTCCTTATTCGCTTGCTCGCTTACTCATCATGGTCTGTGCACCATGTTTACTTTCATTATCACTCATTTATCTCTTGTTTGGTTAGTCTACCCTTTCTCGTGCTCGAAGTGCTTAAGTAGTTGGTCGGTAGAGTAGAAATCCCTTGTCTCGCTTTTCTACTTACCACCACTTGTACTAGGTAACTACTAACCGTTCACTCGTTTGCTAATATATCTACTTACCACCACTTGTACTAGTGTGCATTGGACTCTAGCGTCGATTCAGCTCGTCTTAGTGACGGTCTACTGAACTCGGCCTAACATCTTGCTTCTACCCCCTACCATGTCCAATGTGCCCTCAGGACCCTCTGGTCCTAGTAAGTACATACCTTGTTCATTTATTCTCCAGATAAAGTTGATCACTTTCAACAGATGGCGATGTGATAATAAAATTCACTAGTAAGGTTAATTGTTTTCTGCATATACAAGCTAACATTGTCCTAGGTGCACAATACGAGGCCCTTCTGAAACTTGTCGACAAAGAAGTGATGGAGAGTAGTCCTACGGACCAAAGGGAGCTTATCTTATCTGCTCTTGTACCCAAGGAGTTACTCCGCGAAAGGCGGCAACAAGCAGAGAAGGTAAATGGTATTATTATATGCTAGAAACTCCTCTCATCTGAAATCTATAGTTTATTGCCCTAGATGATGGGATAAATGTGCAATCCACTTTGGACCATATATTCCTGTTGCTGTTCAACAGTGCATTCTCAATTGCAACAGAACCGACTTTCAAATCTGAGAAGATGGGTCCACAGAATTTCAACATTGATGACCCTGCACTTGACAAGCGAAAAAAAGAGCTTTACAAGGTTGTCACCAAAGACCTACAATTCGAATCAGACCTTCTCCTCAAAGTACTTGGCTTTTTGTCCTTCGACAATGCCCTAGCGGGTGGTCGCAGCGAACTCAAATAGGTTAGGGCTAACATTCTTGGGAATTATTGGAATTTGGCTGAGGAATATCGATCAATGTGAGAGGACCAGAAGAAGACATTTAACGAGACAGAAGAACTGGGGGCCCAATCTCAAGAGCGGGAAATAAACAACACACTGATGAAAGACATGGAGTGGTGCCCGGTCCATGTGGAGAATCTCCTAAAAGTATTTCTAACTGAAGCTGCTCTTCGAGAGGCAGAGCGTCAGATATTCGGGAGTCAGTTTCGCAGAAAGGCATCTACCGCGGCCCATCGGGAGCCTGAGCGGTTCGTACTGTGCTATATACAATCCTTCGACCATATGGCTCAGAAACATAGCTTTAGAAAACCAGAATTCCTGAGCAAGCTCCAGGAGGTTAACTGGAGTTATTGTCATGATCTCGTGAAGCATGGCAAAGAGAAAATCTCTCAAGAGCCTCTCAACCCCTCCAAATTTGGGATTCATGGTGGTCTGAGGCCCGTTGTATTACCCCATTCGACCTGATTAACACAACACTCCTCCCGATACCAATCATTCTGCGCTTCTGCCGTGGTTTCCCAGCATGCTTCTGCCGCAGTTTCCCAGCGTGCTTCTGCCCTATCAACTCTGCCAGTGGCATCAGTCCCCATAAGGGAGCAATCTGGAGTACTGTCTTGGCGGTTCAGGCAAACGAATAATGAGAATATACTGCCGTCGGTTTCTGTTGCCCCTCGATACGGATTCAGAGACAGAGGCAGAGGCAGAGGCAGAGCAGCTCCCTCCAACCAGACAGGAAGTAGTTGACCATCAGATGACGGACAGGATAGACGAGCTTACTGGTAATGAGCCAGAGAGCTGGTAGACCTCAGCAGATGGCAGGCCCAGTAGATAAAGGCAAGAAAAAGAAATATAAGTTTATTTGTACTGTGGCTCTTGAAAAATTGGGGAAAAAAATTCAGGCCAGTACATAAATAGCCCAGATAGTTCTAGAGGGTTCCCAATTGGAAACAGCATGAGAAAGTTGACTAAGATGTGGGGTGTTTCAGTATATATCAGCGTCCTGCCAAATGACCAGATGAGACAACTCCCCAACACTCTCTTGCCACATCACGACTAGCATTTTCAATATTCTTGGCACCGATTGGGACAGGTATCGGCAGGAAACAACTTTTCTTCGTAGCATGTCGATCTGCTTTTGTCAGAAGTTGGCAATCTGCTATGGAAAACTGCTCTCCGATATCATCCATCTCGAGCATAAAGCTTTCGTGGTACGGGACGCCCTGGGATATTTACAATTCGAACGTTCAGCGGCAGACTACAACAAATTAATCAGAATGCATGACGAAGTGAGAGCACAGATTACATATGCAAAGAAGCGGCATATTAAGTTGCAATGGGCACGTGCATGTTTCCCACATGGAGAAAGTACTTATGTGGCCCTGTCTATGCTGCTTCTCGTTCTGACCAAACAGTGGGAAGACATCTATGACAACGCAGAGGGCGGTGACATCTATAATAATGCAGAGGGCGGAGGCATCTATGATGATGTGGAGGCCGAAGACTGGGTCACGCTCGAAGACGATGCTGAAAGTGTGGACATGCACACATCGGGAACCGACGAGGGAGATAGTCTACAAGTGGTGCACGTACAGGAAGCACTGGGGAATTTGGTTCAGCTTGTACGTCATGCCGAAACGATCGCCGGGTCGTGTAAATCACAGTACACTCATTTTACGGCAGGCGAGGTTAAACCAGCTCCAGAGAATAAATCACCAATGGATATCTCGGGTTGAAAAAGTTGCACACCGAGCACGAGATGTGACGACATGCAAAGCATGGGCGAGAAGCGTCGCACAGTGGGCATAAAGCGTAACAGCCATGGCATACCCCTCAAGGACCTAAATGTGTGGGCCAATGCATCCCCCACTCCCCCCTCCACCGTTTGATATTTTCTTTGACCTTCTGATCGAATTTGGAGAGCTGATTATTTGAGATATAAGAACAGTTTATTTATTTGTATGTGGCTATTTGTACTAGGGTTAGATTTGTACAATAGGCACTCTATAATGTGCTAGCCTCCAATGTATGCTACTACAGCCTCCCCATTTCATCAATATCCTCCTTTGCAAAAAAAAGCATGCTTGCTACAAGACTATGAGTAACTTCAACACCCTCACAGGATGCCATGGAAAGCACATCGGCAATAGTAAGTTGTAAAAGCACTGGGTTAACACGTAGATACCTGTTCTTCTTCAAAATGTCGGCTAGTATAATATAGCTCATCTTGTCACGACCTCTCTCCATATCATCATCACATGCCTTCAGCCAAACCTCCACTAATGGGTAGTCATGAAATCCATTCCTTGTCTGAAAGTACCTCTGGGACCAGTCACGACGAGTTTTCCGATAGTACCTACCTTCAGGCAATATTGAGTGTAGGTTGCGTTGCCCATGGTGTTCATAACCATCCCTGGAAGAGATGCTGCGGTCCCTAGAGCGTCTGTAGCTACGAACCCTATGCGATTTCTGCCCAGGCAATTGGCTCCTTCCATGTCTATTCCTCCTGCACCTGTCCTCAAAGTCATGGTAGCGTTCTTCATCCCTATCATGTGAGTAACGAGCAGCTGGTAATGGAGAACCCCGACGATCTCTACCATCAGGGTTCCTATCAACAGGTTTTGCATTTGGCTGAATTGCTCCAGGACCATCTTGCTTCGCAGCAGCATGTTGCGAGCCCAAGTTGACCTGATCTACAGTAGACCGAACAGTCCTTGCCGACCTTGAGTAATCCAACAGCTTAAGCAGACTAGGTATAGCAAAAGATGTTACACCTGGAGTTTTAGCCAACTATGAAAGGTCTCAGGTGCCTAGAAATCAGTGGGCACGAGAAAGAGACATACTAGGAGCCGCGCATAATCTGCATAATAGTTTGCAGTGTAATGCAGATGCTCGCCATTGTATTGAACAAAGCAGACTTGCTCTGGATGTGCGGAACAAGACATATTCCTTTTGATCTCTTGAATGAACGATCCAAGTACATCCTTCAGATCGAATCTTTCCGGCTGAGCAGTGCTGATCAGTTTTGTTGCATCCCCTGTTGTGATGCTAGAGTGCTTTGGGCCTTTCTGAACAGGGCAAAAGGGATGTAGTTCGCTCATCAGTGGACAGGAACTAAGGGATAGGTAACAATAGCATTCACCGCTTCATCATTCATGTTCATTAAAACAATCTCACAAGCAACATTCTCCTTGTGTCGTTTCTTCTTTTGGTCTTGCACGTACTCCTCAACACTTTGCGCAAGTTTGTCGAGATCTGCGTCAAAGTTAAGGTAACATGGTGGCACCTTCTGCCCAACTCTCTTGAACCATAGAGCAGTGTAGCCCAGTGCGACCACCATTCGATGGCATTGAAGAACATCTGCCGTGTTGTTGCGCACATCAATTAAGGTATCCGTTGGCGCAATGTTCATCTTATGCAAGCCTCGTCCATCATCAACTGGAACAGTGAGTATAGGACATAACTTCTCGGTGGTGGAAGGCCTAATAGAAGGGAAATACAATTCTCAGGTGGGCATGCTCATGGCATTAACACCCCAGTTGTAGTCTGACTCTACCGAATCATCAGGATACAGTCATATTATACTCGGAATACACCTACTGGGAGCATCTGGAATATCGGACCAATGGTATGACTGGTCAGACCGGTCATCTTGTTCCTGGTTTGCTTTACTGTTGGCCATGTGAACTATATCAAGTTGTGAAGGCTCCTCTTCCTTATACACATAGGTATTGTCGCGGCGATCATTATCCTGTCTGGCCCTCTTCGGGGCATCTTCTGGGGCATCTGCCTGAGACATCTCATTAGTTGTAATTTAGAGACCAACTCCAATATAATCAATTCACCTTTTCGCCCTCATTTCAGACGGCATTATCACCGTGCTGCTTTGGTAGTCATCCTCGTTTTTGCACTGTTTTGCTAGCAAAAGTACCCTGTGTGGGTGCTGCATCCTTGAGGCGAGCTGGGATTTTTCTTGTTCGCGTCATCCTAGAGGTTGGAGCTTTTCTAGGGGAATTGGACGTGGTCATGGTGGAAGATGCAAAATGAAAAAAAATGCCAGCAAGATCCTTTTCCAAAAGGAATGTGACATAACCATTACTCACGCTCCTCAGCTTCTCTTGCCATAAGTGGAGTTCACGAAGGAAGAATATCTATCTGATGTGACAAAAGCACTATTAAACTGATTACAGAGTAGCACCTATAAAATCGTCCTTAACTTTGTAACCTGAGTGGCGAAAGAATGAGCGACAATCAGTGGAACTGATAGAATACACTTGGTGAATCAGTTGCTCAACAACTGAATCATCCCGTCATGGTCCTTGTCATTTGAGCCTAGATTTAATGATGGAAAATGAAAGCTCGATGTGGTTATAGTCAGGAGAATATGGAGGTAAGAACTCGAGCCTAATACCTCTATGCAAAGGTCAGTACATGGCATAGTACTATTAGAAAAGAAAACAGACTGCAAT
This sequence comes from Inonotus hispidus, assembly GCA_024712875.1. NCBI lineage: Eukaryota > Fungi > Basidiomycota > Agaricomycetes > Hymenochaetales > Hymenochaetaceae > Inonotus > Inonotus hispidus. Next base: position 39,425 of record CM045722.1, on the reverse strand, counting down.
TCAACGAGCTCTCTAATTCCCAATACTTTGTGTATCGGGCAGTTATCCATGATGATGACAGACCGAGGAGCAGGGAAAGGATTCATTTTATCTAGAAGGCCAGCAATAAATGTGCTGAACAGCTTCCCATTGAAAGCACCCACAATAACTATATCTAGAGGATGGAGTGAGGCTCCTTATGAACAAATGCATAGAAGAGTAGAGAAGCCTGACCTTCTTCAGTCGGAAACCAGCATACAGTAAAGATCTGTGAATTGTCGAGTCTGAAGCCTTCTTTCTGCAAGACTCCCATAGTAGATCCCTAAGTTCATCGATATAGTGATCAGGACGGCAGCTCAACAATCCACAGAGGAACTAGGGGCGCAAACTAATGAGCAATCTTTGCATGTTTCAAAAAAATAGCTTACTTGCGTATGAACGTAATCAAGGGCTCTAGGCCTACCGCGGAAGCCTCGTGCTTGTGTAGAGATAGTTCCATAGTGCTTGAACTCAGATATCACCTGGAAGACCATCTGCCTAGGTACCTCTATCAACCTTGCAATCTCAGAGACACTGATCGTTTTGTTCATGGCAACGATGCATTTCCGTAGATCATTAGAGAGCCTTCTGTCTGGTTGTTGGTATTTTTCCATAGCTGTCTATATGGATCTCCAGTGAGCTGCTTCGCTGATGGTTTGGATATCGAAAAGGCAAAAGATGTGGTGGCTGGTTGGGGGTAAGCTACAATGGCACGTGGTTTATAAGTGGTCTGAATCATTGACTCATTCATCGTGCTTTGATTGCTGCACATCTGACATGCTTGCATCCAGGCTTCAGGCTTGTTTACACCTATCCTTATGTATCAGATCTGTCAGACCTAATCTGGTCCAAAGGCTCACTCAACTTGGAGGTTTGACCAACTTTTATTTCTGTATAGCGACAGTTTGGGATGGTCTACGTTGTCATTTTGGCTCTGAGACCTTGGTATGGACCTGTGTCTCTCATCACCACCACTGGCAACGTTTCTGGTGATCATTTGGATTTGGTGGTAATCCAGTGTTGAGGTTGGAGCTCGTATCGGTGTTAGAATTGGTATTGAGGTGCTAGTTCTGGTTCTGTGACCACCAATGGACGCCAGTAGTTGCTGTCTTTTAGTCGATCCATGACACCCATGAATGTGCGTCCTGCTCCACAGCATCTGTAGGGCCTCCTATGCTCAATATGCACTTGCCATCATTTTTAATAGTTGAGTTATTGTGCAATACTGTTGCTGTTATATGAAGTGAAGGCAATTGGAGTTGACAAGGGTTAGCATGACACAGCAGCTTTTCTATGGTCAGAAGTCTTGTACATGCATAACAAGAGTGTGCTGATAAATGCTCAGAGGATTTGCAAGGAGATGAATGGTAGTTTCTTGAGGTATTCTGCGTGCTTTACAGAGATAGGTCCACAAGGTAGAATAGTACACCTATTATAGCTATACACTTTATTAATTAAACTCAAGTTGTGCATTATCTGAAAGTCCTCATCAAGGCATGATTTTAGCAAAAAGAATCAGATTTTTAGCTATCGAAATGCCTGAGATATGATAGATGCAGTGCTGAGAGAGAGAATTCTGAAAGTGAGTGTGCCAGCATGTTACCCTGCTCCATCACAAACGGTTCATCAAAGTGTCTCAAAACTTTGGGCATTGGTACTCCCTGCAATGGTATGAATTTAGCGATATCAATGAGATTTTTACATGGAGTATTTTATGAGTTACGATTTTTACATTGACTGAGGGAGGAGATGAGGTACTAACTTGACGAGGTTGTTTTTTTTGTTCTGCAATGTACACATCACATTTCTCAGACATTATTACATCACTGGAAGCGCATTCTCAAGTACTTTTTTTACATAGCTACATCATGTTTTTATGTGCTGTATTGACTGAGAAAATGGGCAATTAGACCGTTTTCAAGCTCTGAGGGCATGACGCACGTGAAAAAAAGCATGTAAAAGGCCTGAGTGCAAGGTTTTTTGACTTTAGCTGTATTATGGAATTCACTGTAATTACAGTAATGGTCATTGTGCTGTATTCACAGAGAAAATGTTGATTCATTTCTATTTTCGATATTTTGGCTTAGACATGGCTCATTTCACATGAAATGCATGTATAGAACTTTTGAAAAAGACTGTATTATCACACCTGTGATTTCGTCACAACTAGCCTTTTCTATACCTCAGAATACAAAATAAATCATAGCTTACCCAATTCATGACCATTTTACGTCATATAGATTGCTAAATTCACATCTCAACTGCACTATTCTGACTGTAACAACAAAGAGCAAAATCAATAAAGAATTGGCCTCAAAATAGTGCAAGATATTGTTTTTTTGTGTATTCCTCATGTACATTTTTTCCTACACTCATTTCTAGGTCTGTAGCACCTATGGGTGTCTGAAAACACTCAGATGGCATAACTGTGAATTTAGAGCCTATATTTGAGATGTATTTTGAGGTGTATGTGCTGGTCTGGGGCATGCCTGAAATGCAGAAATCTCCCTCTCCTCCTGAGCTCCTTATGCCCCAGAAAAAAATATTTGAGAGAAAATTCATATATAGAATCTCATTTAGAGTATATTTGAATGTATCTGAGCCCTTCCCAGAGCAAATAGGTATGTTGGGGAGTTGGGAAAAGGCAGAGAAGTATGGGACATATGCCCTGTCTCCTCTACCTCAATCAATGCACCAATCTTAATAGCAGACATGAGAAGTACTCAAATCACTTATAATAGATATGGGATGAATTTACATATATGGACTTGGCCTTAGATATTTTTTACTGGGGCATGGGGAGCTCAGGAGGAAAGGGGAGATTTCTGCATTTCAGGCATGCCCCAGACCAGCACATACACCTCAAAATACATCTCAAATATAGGCTCTAAATTCACAGTTATGTCATCTAAGTGTTTTCAGACACCCATAGGTGCTACAGACCTAGAAATGAGTGTAGGAAAAAATGTACATGAGGAATACACAAAAAAACAATATCTTGCACTATTTTGGGGCCAATTCTTTATCGATTTTGCTCTTTATTGTTACAGTCGGAATGGTGCAATTGAGACGTGAATTTAGCAACTTATATGATGCAAAACGGTCAAGAATTGGGTGAGCTACGATTTATTTTATATTCTGAGGTACAGGAAAGGCTAGTTGTGATGAAATCACAGGTGTGACAGTACTTCTGAAAACGGCTGTAGCTGTAAATGCATGGGTTGCTGAACGGGAATTTCCCGAAGATAAATGGTGTGAGCTGATAAAACTGCTGGCACCTGAGGACAAGGCATCCGATATTTTCGGATACGGATGATTAGAAATTTCCATTTATGGGAGCGATGAGTCATTATGACTCCAGAATCACGTGCAGTACGTTATCCCGACCCGACCCGATGCTAATTAACTATTAAAAATATAAATACTAATCAACCAAACGTAGATATTCTTCTTTTTCAGAGAACATTTCTCCTTGCCTTGGTACTTGACAACGACCACGATGCGCGGACGGTCGCCGACGATGACGAGAACTTCAACCCGTACTCGTTCAGTGTCTTTCTCTGCAAGACTCGCTCTTGCCCTCTCAAGACAGATAGACGGTCCCACTCTCCAGTCGTTGCCAACGGAGATTCTCCTTGAAATCCTCCAGACAGCGATAACCCTTCCTCCCTCATCGACCACCGCACATCGTCTGGGTTCCTCGCAATCCGACAATGACCCTCGCAGTTCTCTCATACGTGGACCGCACATCGACTACTGCACTCTTCGGGCTCTTGCCCTTACGTCCAGTCTCCTGGCAGGCCTAGCTCATTCAATCATGTACCGTACAGTCGCTCCAGACGATCCCAAGCGGCTCTCCCTTTTCGCGAGGACAGTTTTGGATTGTGCTCACCGCGATATCACCCTTTCCTCTACTCTTTCGCCTGTTTCACCCGTTTCTGTCACTTCCCTAGCTTTCTCACACATCCCCGCTCTCTTTGCCGGCAAGTTTACCACCCGTCTCGCACTAGAATACCCGTTCATCGATTCCCCACGAGTATCCAAGAGTAGAATTGCTGAACTAGACAGGTTCTATGCCGCGACTGGCGCTCTCCTGGGATTCGGCCAGTCCGCGCCCTCCGTACCTTCCCCGGTCCTCGCTGACCTTCGCACTTTACTCGTTGACTCTCGCATTCTCGAGCATCACCTGAATAATCACTTTCCCGCCTCTTCGCCTTTCATTCCCGTTGCAGGAGTGTCCCCTGCGCCTTCTGAGCTTGTCCTTCGTTCCTATATCCCATGGAACGCACCAGCGCCACAGTCTCTCTCACCCCTCTCACCCCTCTCGCCACTTGCATCGCAGCTTACCCATCTAACAATCGCATGTCCATCTGCTAAATGGATATTGCCTAGCTCGACCCTCGACGCACTTGGTGGTGTTCCTTCTCTCACGCATCTTGCCCTCGTCCGCAGGGCACATGCCAATGAGGATAATGACGCGGAATTTGTCCGGGATGTTGCCGGAATCCTTGCGCAGCGTTCAGGCTCCCTCCTTCGCGTCGTCCTCGTCGTTCTTCCTGACCCTGGTTTTACAGCCTGGAAGTACGCACACCAGAAAGAGCTAGTTGACAGGGTCCATTCCCCTGCTGATATGAAGGGTGATGCCTTCTCGCTCAACCTAGACCTGCTGCTCCTCGAAACCTACCTTTCAACGACCTACATCTGGTCGCAATTCGCTGATCTTGCCCATTCCTCTCCCGTCACGTGCGTGGTTCCAGGTATGGGTGATGCCTGGTCGCGTGCCCTCAAAAAGAGTCGCAACCCGGGAGCTGTCTTCGAGAGTAACATCTTCCACGATCATGAACGCGACCTTTGGACTTGGGCGAGCGCATTTGAGCATGCGACAGCGTAGCGCTCGTTTACCCTCCAGCTAAGATCAGCCTCCCTCTCACCAGCACTAGAGTGGCCTCATAGATTGACTAGATTGTATAGATAGACCAGCGTGCAGCTTGTCGTGTATTCTGTCGTATGCCCTTCCTATATTCGTGTATACCAACGATCCTTCTCGTTTTCATTGGTAGTCCGAAATGTTCTCTTCTCGCCTCGTCCCTCGCCTGATGACTGACGACGTGCCAAGTACTCATGTGCTTGTATACAGACGTCGTTTAATGATTACACTAGCGTTGCTATTACATGTAGACTAATTGATGCGCGCACACCGATACGAATAACAATCTCAATTTATGGAATGACCTTTGATGCACTTCGAGAGAGAAAGGAGAGCCGGCATAGACATTGCAACCCCTGTGGCTCCGTCATGGTTCATACTACTCAGCACTTTGGTCAAGTGTACATTTAGCGCGACGGACTATGCAGACTGTACCTGAACAACCATCGAGGTGGGGAAAGGCGTGATCTCGCTCTTATCATTCAAGTACTCGATTTCGGGACATCCATTTACAACTTCGACAATTCTGTACGGGGGAGCACTCGTCAAACCGAATTCAATAAATTTAAACTATACTTGCACACATACCTGCGAGGAGTGCCTGTCGGACCACGCACCCTCTGCAAGTTCTTCAGTTTGAAAATCGCTCGAAGCACCTTAGGGATAGTCTTGTATCGTGAATGATCAGCATAAATGTAGCAGAACAATGTGACGACCTGACTTACCAGCTTGAAAAACACCTGGCTTGTCAGTCTGTAGGAGAAAATGACTAAACGTAACTCGGGGTTAGGAGATAAACTTTACTACCCACCCGTAATCCTCAAACCCGAGCAATATCTCGTTGTGCTGCTCAAAATTGGGAGTAGCAGGATTCTGCCCAAAAACGGATTTCTGCTTACTCGATTAGAATAGACGGCGTTTGGAACAGGGGCGGTGACTCACATCCAAGTTGGCATTTATGATGCTGAGGTAAATCTGTTGGGGTGTCTGGCGATTCCCTAATACTCCCTTCTCGTCCCCTCGCACTACGGTTGACAATGGAGGATTAAGACCTCGGAAGAATATAAGTGAGCCATATGTTACTGGTGGGAGAATCGGAGTAGCTTACGAAGTGCCTCGCGCGCAAACACATAAAGCCTCTCATCACTCTCGGCTGAACTCTCGTTTGCTAGCCGAGCGATCTCCCTCCGCTCGCTTTCTTGGTCCTCCTTTAAGAAGAAGTCTACTATGTGCACTACTGCCTTGGAGTAAAGTGCAACTGTTGGGACTAGAGCCGCGAAGGTACTCTCAGCTACGTGCTGATTGTGTTTCGCAAACTGAGAAACACGCGAAAGAAAGGCATCGCTGAGTTTAGCCTCGCCGGTGTACCACTGCGCTAGTGAGTCCGCGACTTTGCCGATCTATGAAGGACAAGTATGAAGGACAAGCCCGAACTCAGTCGAAAATGAGACTCACAATTCCCTTTCCAAACAGTCTCTTCACATGTTCGGAAACGATCTCAGAGACCATAGTGGCGCTTGTCGACCCTTTCTCTCTCAGAATCCAATCCACATAGGGTTCTCTATTAATGAAGACGTAGCTAGTAACGGAGTGATTAGTCCATTTTCTAATAGGCGTAATACGATGGACACTCACTTGCAAACATCTGTGAACATCTGCGCACACTCAATATCGCGGAAGAGTCCACGCGGTGTTTGTTGTGTTTTGATAGGAATTCCCAACAGCTCCGTAGCAACAAAGTAAACAGGAACTAGATTGATTACGTCACGCACAATGTCGACGCGTTTCATCTTATCTCCTAAGCTCAGAAAAGAAGCCGAATTCTGTGTTATGAGCTTTGTACTGATTTGTTCAAATAGAACTGAATACTGGTCCTGGCGAATGAGGAAAATGAGGGCGTCGTTAACCTTAAAACAACGACTTTCAGCTATCAGCTATGTATGCTCCGGAGTTGTTGGACATACAGAGGTGATGTCAAGCTGCGTGCTGCCAGTCAAAGATCTCAGTTTATTCCTGACTCCGCTGGCGAAGTCTTTTTCGTTTGTTAGTACTTGATGTACTGTTGCGTAATCCGCCTTGACGACAACCGGAGCGGAAGGCCTCGGTTTCTCGAAGTCGTACTTCCACGCAGGACTTTCAGTGAGACTCTTAAGATAACTGATCATCACTTCTGGAACAATAAATGGGAAGCGTGCGTATGACGATCGTGTAGGATAATACTCGGGGAGTGTGCGGTACAACAGGCGAGTGAGAATGCCGCCATATGCCCCATCGTCTTTGTGTGCAAAGCAATCCAGATAGCCCCAGGATGTTAGGTTGTAGACTGAAATACAGAACATTAGAACATCGGAAAAGGGGAGAGACGGGACGTCATACCAGTAAAATCTGTGGTTAGATATCTGTCGCCACGGACAAGAGCCACGGCGTCTGCAAGAATGGCACGGCTGATCGTATAACCAGGGCAGAGGCCGGCACCAGGTATTGGGGGCTTAGCCTCCTCCGCCATTAGTCCTGGGTACAGCTCCAATCGATCGATGTCACCATAGAGCCATTCAGCAGTTGTCTGGATAATCAGTGAGTCAATCGGTAGGAGATGGCCACCAATGCATTCCATACACTGATCTCAGGGTCCGAGTTCCATTCTGAGAATGTCGAAAACGGTTTAAGTCCCATGAATTTCCTGAACTCATTCATCTGTTCATCTCCGTGAGTAATCTCATCAGAATGGGACACTTCGACAGCTTCACCGTAGCCGCGCCCCATTGTCTGGCCTGCTCAATGCCCATGATTTCCACGACACGCAATACCTCTGGAATGCCTCTCGCTTTGAATGCACTAGCACGCGATTCTGTCGCGGCTTGAAGAAGTGCTGCGAGGTCAGCATTGTCGAATGCTCCTGTCAATGGGTTCCGGGGAAGTTTCTTATTGTCGACACTATTGGTGCAGCGTTCTTTAGGAAAAGGAACTACCCTAGGGCATGAAAATGGCATACCCATCAAAGGTCCACTTTCTGATGTCTGGGTCGGGACGAATTTTCGTAGCTAACGTCGTTTGGAACTGGTCCACGGTGATCTATAGGGGTCATAAGCGGTGATACTGAAACATACGACGTACAAAACAACGCACGGATCTAAAATCTCGGGTTCCGAAGAGCTCCTCAAAAGCAAATTCAGTCCAAGTCGTGTCGTTTTCGCTGAGTGCCGCGTGCCATCGATAGAGTAGGTTGAACTCAATGGAAACGACGTTTCCCTCCCCTCGCGGGCTTACAGTATGGTCGAATTCGCGCGATTCCTATGGTAACGTCAGCGCTTGGCAAGAAAGGGACTGAATGAACAGACGGCCAGGGGATCCAGTCGCCATTCACAACCGTCTCTAGCTAATCCCAATATGGCACCGACGTAATCACCGAGTATGACTTGCATGAACCAGCCACAGTTTACTGTAAGGAAATAAGATTACATCATCTCCGAAGGAAGGAGGGAAGCACCTAGGCGAGCACGAGAAAATAACTCGTCATCCTATTTGACGATTTTCAGAAAGGCTGAATCTCTGAATAATAATCACCTGCATACCTGAACTCTTCTGTCGTCGTCGCTAAGCTCTTCAAGGGCCTTCCCGGACGCATACGTACCAGGTTCGTTTATCGTCAAGAGTTTTGAAGCTATGTACTATGAGGACTTTCGTTACCTGGTGAGACCTTACGCAATTACAAGAGACGTACGTTATGATTCCGGGAGAATAAAACTAGGAGTGCGGGGACGCTTGGCGGCATAAAGAGGACTCGAGCATCCGCGAATACGTCCTCCCACAGCCTGCCGGTTCCGTCGAGGAGCCTCACTTTATTCAGATCATCCTCGTTGCTCCCGTACAAAGGGCTCAGATCAAGATACGATGATGCGTTGTTTATAGACCAGTCCGAGTGGTCGGTGCTGAACACTGAATGAATGACGAGATCGGCAAAGGCAAAGAACAATGAACTCAATCCCCCGGGATGCGGGGAGAACCCAGCCGCATTCGTTGGCGGTAGTGTTGAATTCCCCGGCACTGCATTAGGGTCAGATGACGGGAGGATACCCCGCTGCGCGCGGGATGGCTGTCTTGCCAGGAGGGAGTCGAAAATTAGACCAGCATCTGGCTGAACCGCAACTGGATGTGTAGGAGGCACGGTTCGAGCATATGGCTTTCCTGCAGCGCCCATGTCCTGATAAACAGTACTGTATCCACTTCCGTCTGCGCTTCGTGCAACATATGGACGGTGAAAGCCGTGAGAAGGATGTGAATACGGATGCCGCCCACGTGTCGCTGAAGCTTGATTAGCGGACCCATTTGCGTATCCGTTAGTGTAACCTGACGGGCCAGTGGATGGATAGCGTTCTACACGCAGGCCGGAAGGCAGGTATGCCGCGGGTGGGTGTGGGAGGTCTTTATAGACTGGCAAGAACGGGCGTCAGCAGGCTTTTATTTTGACACAAGGAGTAGAAGTGTAACACCGCCACATTCTCGCAGTGGCGCGAAACGGGCATGCGGATCGGCGTGTGAAACTGAGGCATTTGAGTTCGCTTGCCACAGCCTTCCAATGGGAATCGACACGGCAATAGACGACGTGGGAGGACCCAGAATTATCGAATCAAAAGAAGTAGATCTTGGACTAATAGAGGTGAGGCAATGATGCAGAGCAGAATTCGAGAGGCAGATTGTAATGTACGCGACATGCCCAAGGGACAAGGTCAATGTTCCTTCCTCATGGATGTGTAGGCCATATAAACTAAAAAACAGAGAGCGCCGCACGACTTACGCATGTCAATGACAAAAGTCTGCAGTGACTTTGCGAACTGGAGGTCTGCTGGGAGGCGTGACATCAGCACCAAAAGTTTCTCGAGCTATTCATCTCAGTTAACAGTCACGCAAGCGCCCAATTTGCAGGACGTACGAGCATTTTTCGGTCATCAATTCCGACGCTATTAATATTCTTGAGTGCATCGATATATGCAGGCTGTAATGAATTGTGATGGAGATCAGAGCAAGAAAGTAGAGTGTAACACCGGAGATACACACGACGTCAGAAATCCGAAACGGCTGTCCACGAACTACGGTATAATGGATGTCCTGGGCGCTTTTCTGGAGGAGGTCTGCGACCCTGAGGGGGCCACGACTAGTGGCACGCTGCTGGATTTGAGTTTGAGCACCGCCAGTATCTACAGGACTTAGAGAGCGTGCGACGGCATCTGCTGAGTCCGCGACACGGGTAGCGAGAGCTGCAATATAGGCTGCCATGGTGGTGGTAGGAAGAGAAAGATGTTGGGTACTGGGGACGGACGAGTGGCAGAAAGACATATTATACTTTTCCATAATTTTAAATTATACTATAAATAGGGATATCTCCGCGGTCACGTGACACGTGTACCAGCAGCCAAGCACCGCAATTAATCAATAGCGGTAGCAAGAAGTTGGCAAGTGCTAATAGCAGTACTAGCTAACAGCAGTACTAGTTACTCGGAGACATCTTCATTCCGTGCTTCTAACCCTCCGCTCGATGGCGGCCAATTCATTCACATTCAGTGCTATACTCAGACAATCCGCAATTATGTAATGATAGTCTTTTGTAATTGATCTGATGCGATTGGTCCTTGGGTTACATCAGCTGGTCACCTGGTTACCTAATAAGGAAACTCTATGAGATCACATGATGGACTCTATATATGCTCCCTCCTCTGCACCCATCATCTTCTCACTCGCCTTCATCACCTCCGCTATGCTTCTCGCCCGTACCGTCAGACTCGCTCCCCGTGTCGTCCAACACTCTCGTGGGATCCATGTTGAGAACACAATCAATAATGTGAGTGTTACGTGGGACCTTCGCAACATTCCTCCTGATTAACTCACCCCTGTTCGGAACAGAACTTCCCTTTCAAGTACGATCAAAGAAGAGCCTTCATAGTCAAGTCGGGCGCATTCATGGGCTTTGCATTTGCCGTGCCTTTCGTTGCTTGTGAATACAAGATGTACGTACTTCGAACCATATTTTAGCTTAGCTGGAAATGGATCGTTTGTGACAATCTGTATAGGAACAAGCAGTGATGGACGTCCCGCATCAACCGATTGGATGGGCCCTAGGGTCAGATCAAGAGATTATTATCGCACGTGCTTAGGTTTATGTATTTGTAGAATTCTGGAGTATCAAAGCATGTGACGAGATATTATTGGTGTCTACAACTGAGGTTAAAAAGGACGGTCTGAATTTGAGCCAAGTTATGGCCCAAAACGTTCAAATAAAGTGAGAATATAGGATATCGGGTAACCTTGGTAGACGAGAATGGCACTGAGTAAATTACTGGTTTCCGGGTTTACCGAGCTTAGGAAAGACATGACGAAGGGATACAGGACACAGACAGGTTTGCGCTGGCGAAATGTGGGCTAGATCAGAAGAACGGTGCACATATCCCAGCATTCTGGTCTGGATCTCTGAGTTTAATACCACGACGGGAAAGGAGACGGTTGCTTCGTCCACTTTAGACCTTCGAGAGCTTCGGAATCACCCTTTTCAAACGGATGATCAAATGTAACACCGTTGATCAGCGCTTCGGCCTTGGCAGAACGGGGTGTCAAACGAGCGGAATAGTCAGCAGGTTTGGTGATGAGTCCTGGAGCGTATTCGATCGGTCGCACCATCGGCTTGCCAGAATCGTCGAGTGGCCATGAGATATTGAAGACTGCGAGTGTCATGGCAATCGTAAGATAGAGTGTGTGATCTGCAAGCTCCTTCCCGGGACAAATTCGACGTCCGAATCCAAACGTGATGCCGTGTGGGTCGGGCTCCGGATGCTCGCCAAGGAATCGCTCCGGGCGGAATGTGTCAGGGTCTTTGTATGTCTCTGGGTTGTGAAGGAAGTTCCAGATGTTCGCCAGGACTATCGAGCCCTTGGGAATGGAGTATCCATTATATATGCAGTCTTCTGTAGCGACATGTGGGAGACCCATGGGTACTACCAAGCAGCAGCGCAGCGTCTCTTTGACCAGAGCGTTAATGTAAGGAAGGTTTTCGCGGTCTGCAAAAGTCGGCAGACGATCTGTGCCAACGATAGCATCAAGCTCTGCTTGAGCCGCACGCTGTACTTCCGGATGATGGAGCATCGTCAGGAAAAAGCCGTATGTCGCAGTGACCGTCGTATCTGCGCCACCGCCGTACACAGCTGCCGCAGACCACTTGATGATATACTCTTCCTCGGGTGTCGGGTTCCCCTTGTGGAGATCGAGTAGCTCCTGTGTGAGCGATGGTCGGGCAACGCCGCGTGAGATTTGCTGCTTCGTGAAAGCATGGGGTTTCTCGGCAAGTTCAGCCGCAACGTTTGCCCATCGAACCGCTGTCCGTTTGAAACCCGTTCCAGGGAACCAGTCCGGAAAGAAGCGAACTGTGAAGTATTAGCTGGATGGAAAGAGTGAGAATTATCGGCTCAACGTACGGAACGGGAGGAAATCGACCAGCCATTTTCCAGCTTCAGCAGCGAGAGAGAATTGCAACAGCGCCTCTTCTCCGAGTTCCACCAGCGGATCGGCTTTCATGTGCTCGATCTTATAGCCATGAGAGATTGAAAGGATCAATGCGCCGGTCACACTGTCAAGAAAGTCGGTGAACATTCAGCAACAGTATCACCAAGAGACGAACTTTCGGATGTTCTCATGCAGGCTTGCTTGGTTATGCAACGTCTTGTAAAGAAAGCGTCTAACCTCTGTCTCTTCTTGAGGGTGGTACTTCGCCATAGCATTGTTTGTACCAATGGTATGGTGCAAGGTCTTGCGGAGCTGCTTGAATCGCTGGCCATAGCGGAGCAAAGCAAGAGAATTCTCCCAGCCGACCCTGCATCAAGTCATGAGCTCGAGAAGTAAATCCCACTACATAAAGGGGGACGTACATGATGCCAGCAAAGACAAGCACGGGCCTATCAGAGAGTATAGCAGACCTTTTGTCAAGAAGGTCGACAGCAATTTCGAGATCGTTGAGAATGACTATAGTTTGTCCAAACACGGATACCGAGCTAATAGGACCTATAGAACGAGAAACCGTTGGCTAATCATTCCAAGTTGCAAGGACGTTAGAGGAGACAAACCATAAAGAATCTTGTGCTTTGCCCAATGGATCCATTCCTGTTCGCCTGGTTTGGGTATGTCGAGCAAGTTGCCGATAATAGGTTTAGGCTTTGGACCTGGGGGAAGCGGAGGATGGTTCTGACGGCCAAGAAAGTAAAACCTGATGATGTAGAGGCCAACAAAGCCGGCCAAAATGTCGATATACCAGAAACTGCCCATTGCGAGTGATCAATATGTGAATAAGAGAGTGGGGGAGGAGGGGGGGTAGGGTGCAGTTTAAGTAGGGCCACGTGCTGGTGCTGTTACGAATGAAGTCGACTAAGCAAGTTCTGATAGATGTTCCATGTTCGTGTTCCTCGACGACCAAGTCTAATGGAAAAATTCGGTTCTATTGAAATCAGGCTAGTGAGAGTGGCTCGTCAATTTAGCCCATCTCAATTTGGGCAGTCAGATCGGCAATGCGTGACGTAATAAAAGTGAAGATGATCCTTCCAAATAAAGCGAGAAACGAAAGGGACGTGTACAGGCAAAGACGCGTCCTTTGAACAGGACCGTTCCTTTGAACACCACGGTCTTTCTCACTCATTTCTTCGTCTCTCACCTCAAAAAAATAACAGAATCTGAAGAACAAATGTTTGAATGTGTATGCAAATTTATAGAGAATTTGACCAAGGTTTTGAGCCTGTAAAAATCATCTACTGTCGAAATTTGGTGAAACTCACAAAGACAGGCCCAAATTCACTTCATCTGCAACTGCTCTACGCATACAATAAGAAAATAAAGTGCATACAAAGAGGTAACAACACCTCTGCTATGTCTGTACCAAGTTTTATGGAGAAATAACCATTCAATCGATTAAGAACTTGAAAACAGTCTCAGCTGTGACAGACAAATGATCGACGCACCACCATGATTAGAACTCTCGGCAAGCAAGTTGTAATTGATCGTAACCGATCACTAGCGTAACATTACGTCACAAAGTGTTCAAAGGAGTGGTTTCTGTGACATTTTCCTCAGTTTCTTCACAAGGGTATATTTATTTATCTAGACCAGGTCACTCCTCAGAAAAAAATCAGCAAGTAGTACCAGCATCAGGCTCCATAAATATGTGATTAGAACTGTGAAAACGTGTGTGTGGTGTGTTCTGGGGCAGATCTGAATTGGGTGTTCAAAGGACTTTCCTGTATCGCATAGAGAAGATTTCTTTCTTAGAATCTCTCAAACTCCGCTCACTGACGTCAGAAATTGGTAGCACACTTGGCAGTTCCTTGGCTCGTCCTGCTTGCTTGCCGATTAATGCATTCTCACGGCTCTCCGAAGCCTGCCCTCAAGTATCATCATGTGATTTAGTAGCCAACACATCCGCGGCCGCTGTCTAGATCTGCGTTGCGGGATAATATTATGTAATGAATGTCTCCTTTCCGGCTTGTCCCGCACCATCCTCACAAATGATCGATGAGACTCTGCATCCAACTACGGCAAGCGCACAAAACTCGCCTTTTGAACTGTGCAGTTGGAAAAGTTATGCGGATGTTAGACTATCAGGAATATGGCATTGGTGGATGTAGAGAGTAGCCGCGGTACTGCGACGTGGACCAGATCAAGCAAAGTAGAAAGTAGAATGGTATGATTACGTAACACCCCCACACTAGCTCCGTCCCTCCTCCGTGTCCCATGTATATAATTCTCTCAATCTCAATCAACTTCCTCTCAACGTCCGTCCTACTTCGCACCTTCATCCAGTCGAAACAACATGGGTCTTCTCGACATCGTCCCTGTAAGTATCAGTCTGTCCTTCGCCACGTTCGTCCATTCTCACCGCTTCATCCAAAGGCTGGTGTCATCACTGGCGACAATGTGCGAAAGGTCTTTGAATACGCCCGCGAGCACAAGGTGTGTCTTCCGGTCCTTCATTTCCGGTCCCAGTTGTCTGATTCGTATCTTAGTTCGCCATCCCGGTAAGTCATGTCCAATGTCAATTCCTTGGGGGCTGAAGATTTACTGTCGTCTCTTTCTAGGCTATCGTACGTCCTGTCTTCCGTCGCGAGATTCATAATAATTAACTTTTCTTTTTTTCAGAATGTAACGTCTTCGTCAACCGCAAATGCTGTCCTCGAAGCAGCTCGGTATGTGGCGTTCTCTTGTTGCGTTGCGGTGACTCCGGATTCGTCAAAATTGACGCATATACCCAGTGACATCAAGGCGCCGATCATTCTCCAAGTTTCCCAAGGTGGTTCAGCATACTTCGCGGGAAAGGGCCTCTCCAACGACGGGCAGAGGGCATCGATCACCGGGTCGGTCGCAGCTGCACTCCACATTCGTACGGTCGCGAAGGAGTATGGCATGTACGTTCTCACCTCGCTCGGCATGCAGTACCTTCTGATTAATGTCTGGTTAGTCCCGTCATTCTCCATTCCGATCACTGTGCGAAGAAACTGCTTCCATGGTTTGACGGTATGCTCGAAGCAGACAAGGCGTACTTTGCTCGGCACGGCGAGCCTCTTTTCAGTTCTCACATGCTCGACCTCTCGGAAGAATCGAAAGAAGAGAACATCGCTACCTGCGTGAAATACTTTACAGAAATGGCCAAGCTCGATCTCTGGCTCGAAATGGAAATTGGTATTACTGGTGGCGAAGAAGATGGCGTCGACAACACGGGTGTGGATAATTCCGCCCTCTATACGCAACCGGAAGACGTCTTCGATGTATACGCCGCTTTATCCAAGATCAGTCCAAACTTCTCAATTGCTGCTGCCTTCGGAAACGTTCATGGTGTCTATAAACCCGGCAATGTTCGTCTGCACCCCGAACTTCTGGCCAAGCATCAGGCATACGCAGCCGAACAGATCAAAGGCAAGGATCCGAAGCCACTCTTCCTTGTTTTCCATGGTGGTTCCGGTTCATCCAAGGAGGAAATAAAGACTGCCGTGGATAGCGGCGTAGTCAAGATGAACGTTGACACTGACACGCAATGGGCGTACCTTTCTGGTATCAGGGACTTCGTTCAGAACAAGAGCGGCTACCTCCAGACCCAGGTCGGAAATCCCGAGGGACCTGACAAGCCAAACAAGAAGGTGCGCGATAGTGTCTGCTTAATTCTCTTCGTGGCCCCTGTATTAAAATGTCGCCCTTAGTACTATGACCCCCGTGTCTGGGTACGTGAGGGTGAGAAAACTCTCGCGGAACGCGTGAAGGAGGCCTGCGCGGACCTCGGAAACACCGGTTAGTGTTAGATCTGGACCCACTTGTTTTATGTGACCCATCATCTTCTGGACAGGCCGTCTATAGCCGTATAACTGGCCCAACAAGGGTTTCATGGATAGGTGAAAACTACGGGTGATGAGTGGACGCACGGAAGAAAATAATAGTATATATGCTGTTGCTTCATGTCTACTGTATTCTTGAATGTCGGCATAGCATTGTAATTCAAGAAATGTACAACATGCGCGCTGGTCCATCTGGAAAAAGTCTTACGGCTGTTATGAGAATATATTCCAATAAAAGAGGCCAAAGTACCATAAGCAGCTGAAGGTGCTACATTGAACTAAGAGCCTGTTCGGCTGCACAATCCGGTGCGATCTCCCCCGCCAATTTTTATTTCCCACAATCTGGGAGATTGCGATTTGCGGTAGAGATAGAGATGACCGTTCGGTGCACTTTTTGAGACTTCCCGAGATGTTACCGGATAGAACTTTTGGCAGGGAAATCTCTCGCGGCATAGATACAGCTCAGACCTGTATCTCTGCCTGCAATCTCAATCTCTTGGCACAACACAACCAGAAAAAAATTCAATAAAAATGTCTAAAATAATCTTCTCATAGGGGCCTATCGCCCTGCAGTTGAAAAATATTTTTTGCATGGCCGCAATGTGGTGCTATGGGCCCTCAGGAAAAGTGAGGGTTTGGGATGGCCCTGTGAGAAAAATCTGAGAGAAAAGTCCCACGGGCTCTACCTCTAACTTGCAAGTGCGAGATAGAGATACAGCAAGATAGAGATCGCGAGAGATTGTGCAGCCAAACAGGCTCTAAGGATTTTACAAGACAGCACCAAGTTACAATAAGTACTGCAAGTCTGGTGGTCCTTGTCAGATGAAGGAGACTATCGGGTGTTTATGTATTCGTAGAAGCACCTACATTGTTAGGCCGAGTTCAGTAGACCGTCACTAAGACGAGCTGAATCGACGCTAGAGTCCAACGCACACTAGTACAAGGTGGTGGTAAGTAGATGTATTAACAAGTGAGTGAAAGGTCAGTAGCTACCTAGTACAAGGTGGTGGTAAGTAGAAAAGCGAGACAGGGGATTTCTACTCTACCGACCAACTACTTAAGCGCCTCGAGCGCGAGAAAAGGTAGACCAACCAAAATAAGAGTAAACGAATGACGATGAAGGTAAACATGGTGCACAGACCACAATGACTAAGCGAGTGAGCGAATAAGGGAGAAGGGAAAAAGGGGGTAGGGGAGTCGTGGGTTCGAGCCCGTGAGTGACCATGTTTAAAAGAGAGGAAAAGGACAAGAAAATGAATGAAAGGGAAAAACCTCCTAACATCACCCCCTCCTCTAGGTCGTTCGTCTCGAACGACTAATCTCCTACGGCTTTCTGATCGCGCTAGGGTGAGTGCGGTAAAACTCTTCGATTGCCTCCTGTGCATTTGCGACATCTGCCTCCGTTTGCCAAGTCGGTTCTGCGTATCCGAGCCACTTGATGAGGAATTGTATCCGTCCTCGGTGTATTTTCGAGTCGAGTATTTGTTCTACCTCGTACTCTTCGTGGTCGTCGATTATGACTGGCGGTCGGGGTGGCGGGTGTTTCTGGGAATCGTATGCCGGCGCTACGTACCGCTTGAGGAGGAATTCGTTAAAGACCGGGTGTACCTTCTTCCAACCTTTTGGGAGTTTGAGTTTGTACGCGCTTGCTCCCACTCGTTCGAGTATCTCGTAAGGTCCATACCATCGGTCCTCCATCTTCTTGGTCGATCGCTCCGTTCGGATGTTCCTTCCCTCTACCATGACCTTGTCCCCTGGTTCGAACGCTTCCGATGCACCCGCATGCCTGTCGTGGTAGCGTTTCATATCTTCCGCTGCCTTTGTCAAGCTTCGTTCGGCTGCTGCATGTACCTCTTTAAGCCCCTTGGCGAATTCTTCGGCTGAGATGTTCGCCGATGCCGTCTGGACGTTCGTGAAGCTTGCTGGTTCGAATCCGTAGTTCGCGAAGAAGGGGGTCATGCGCGTGGCCGAGTGCTCCCTATTGTTGTACGCGAACTCCGCCACCGGTAACCAGTCCGCCCAGTCGTCCTGCTTGTGGTTGACGTATAGCCTGAGGAACTGCTCGAGCTCTTGGTTGACTCGCTCCGTCTGTCCGTCCGTCTGCGGGTGATACGCCGTGGAGGGGTTACCTTCGATGTGAAGTAGTCGATATAGCTCCTTCATCATCTTGTTGACGAATTGAACGCCCCGGTCGTGTATCAGCTTGTCAGGTAGGCCATGCAGACGAAAAACGTGGTCCCTATAGATGCGCGCTACTCCTTCGGCCGTTAATCCAGTCGTAGTTGGGATCGCATGCATTTGCTTGCTAAAGCGGTCGACTATTACGCAGATGGCGTTATGGCCTTTCGACTCAGGCAGTTCTCCGATTAGGTCGATCGAGACGATTTGCCAGGGGCGTGTCGGAATGGCATTCGGGTGTAGGGGCCGTGCTCTTGTCGTACGGGGCGTCTTTGTCCTTTGGCACTTGTCACAGCCCTTTACGTACCGTTCGACATCGTTGTGTAGCCCCTTCCACCAGAAGTCCTTGCGTATTGCCTTAATCGTTCGTGCTATCCCCGGGTGACCGGCTAAAGGGGTGTCATGTAGCTGGCGGATGATCGTCTCCCTGAGTCCTTCGGGGACGAAGATGCGGCCGTCATCCTTCCACGCCAGTTCGTCCCTAACTTCCAACCACGGCGGCAGCGTCTCCTTGTTCATCGTCCGAGTCGCCTCCACGAGCTTCTCCCTCAGCCCTTCATTGTCTAGTGCCCTGACGATCCTTCGTGCCTTCAGCCACTTGTTCTCCATGAAGACTACGTCACGATTGTCGATGTCTCCCAGATCGTAGTCCGTGTGTCTGGACAAGAGATCAGCCTTACCCATCGTGATGCCCGGTTTGTGGACTAGCACGAAGTCATACTCGGCCAGTTCGAGCCTCCAGCGCGCCTGACGGTAGTTCAGCTTCTGTGGGGACCTGAAGTACGTCAGATTCGCATGATCCGACCAAACCTCGAACTGGTGTTTCGCGCCGACCAGGTACTGCCTCCATTCCCTGAGCGATAGTACGATTGCGAGCATCTCCTTGTCGTAAATCTCGTAGTTCCTTTCGGCGCTTGTCAAGGCCGACGATCGATAGGCCACCGGTCGCCAGGTTTCGTCCTCCTGTTGTTGCATAAGAACACCCCCAGTTGCGAAATTTGACGCGTCTGCTTCTACTCGAAAAGGTCGTTCGGTCGATGGTAATGCTAAGACGGGCGGGTTAGTCAGTGCTCGCTTGAGCTCTTCGAAAGCGTTCTGCTGTTCGTCCTCCCAGACCCAGGTTGCCTTGCCTGTCAGAGATGTGAGCGGCTTGACGATCTTGCTGTAGTCTCGGACGTATCGCCTGAGCCAGTTTCCGAACCCTAGTACCTTCTGCAGCTCCTTGAGGTTCCTTGGTACCGGCCACTGTTCGATCGTTTCGATCTTGCTGGGATCCACCTTTACGTACCCTTGTCCGATGATGTGTCCCAGGAACTTGACATGATCTTGTTCGAACTCGCACTTCTGCGGCTTGAGATACAGGTTCTTCTCCTGCAGGATCTTGAATACCCGTTTGACCAGTTCCCGATGTTCCTCTATCGTGCGTGCGAAGATTAGGATGTCGTCGATGTATACCACCACATTCCCTTCATGGACGAGCTCTCGTAGTGCATCGTTCATGAACGCCTGGAAGGTTGACGGAGCGTTGCAGAGACCGAAAAACATTACCGTGGGTTCGAACAGACCGAGATTCGTCCTGAAAGCTGCCTTCCATTCGTCTCCTTCGCGTATCCGAATGTTATAGTACCCCCACCGCAGGTCCAGCTTAGTGAAAAACCGAGCGTCCCTCGCCTTGTCGACTAGCTCCTGGATCAGAGGTAATGGGTACTTGTTCTTGACCGTTCCTTCATTCAGCTTGCGGTAATCCTGAATGGCCCTGAGCGAGCCGTCGGCCTTCTTGATGAAGAAGAAGGGGGACGCCATCGGTGATTTTGATTCGCGGATTCGCCCGGATGCCAGGTTTTCCTTCAGGAACGTCTTGAGTGCGTCTTGTTCTCTGGGGTTGAGCGGGTATACCTTGCATTCGCTGGGCTTGAAGTCTGGTTTCAGGTCGATCGCATGATCGTAAGGGCGTCAACCTGGTAGCTTCTCAAAACTTTCCTCGCTGAAGACGTTCGCGTATTCGTCCAGGTACTCTGGCCATGCCCTTTCGGCTATCTGTCGGACGACCGCCTCCTCTCTTCCTGCCTGTTGTTGAAAACCGCACGTTTCTGGGCAACGTGTGAACCTGACGGTCCCAGCCCTCCAATCGATCTCTGGATTGTGTCGAACTAGCCAGTCGTGCCCTAGGTAAACGTTTGACGACGACAGCCTCGTGACGGACATTACCAGCTCCTCCTCGTGGTTTTCGAAGGCCACCCTTGCTCTGACGAAGTGAAAAATCGTACCGCCTCCCCCTGCCGTTCCGTCAGCCATCTGAACCTTCATTGGACGAACGTATCGCTCCTGCTTTAGGTTGTATCGTTCTACGAACCCGGCGTCAACGAACGTCCCTGTCGCTCCTGAGTCTATCAACACATGAGCGTCCATTTCTTCGAGTTGACCGTCGATGGTTTCCGCCCTTAGTGTAACGTAGGCGTTAAGTTCTCGATCGGCCAAGCTACGCATGATTACGCTCGTTCGTTCATCTGGTAGGTGGTCTGCGACCTCCTCCTCCGCCTTCTCTGCTTCCTCACTCTCTCTTTCCTCACATCTTCTCAGTTCCACATCTGCTAGTTTGTTCGAAGCTTTCGTCGGTCTTTTGTACGAGTGAAGCACGTATATTCCAGGCCTAGTCATAACATATTGTCCTGGTCGAAAGTGTCGACCGTTTCTTTGTACAAAAGCTTCTATGTTCGCGTCGGGAGACCTAGCTACTCGCGACGCTCGGAAAAACCCGCTCCGTCTTCTAGGACGCGGCGTTCGTCTTCGCTGAAAACCTCCATGCCCCTCTCATCGCTTAGCTCCCTGATCGCTTCCTCGGTCGTTGGTTCCTTCGCGTGCATGAGCTCCTCAAAGAAGGCCGCACGGTCTTCGACCTCCATCGCTGCGACGATCGCACGGATCTTCTCCTTCGACTTGGGACAAGCGCGTGCCCAATGTCCCTCTTGACCGCACTTATAGCAAGCGCCTCGTCGTTTCGCTTGGTTCATGGAGACGTCCATCGCTTGGCCGGCGCCTCCGAACGTGATCCCTGTCGCGTCACGACGATCTGCGATCGGGGGTGCTTGACGCTGAGGTGGGGGCTGTGGCATCGTGTAGCGATTTGTAGGCTTGCGCCTGTCCCTGACGATCTTCCGCACCCTCTGCTCGACTTTGTCCGCCTTGATCGCGGCCGTTTTGTAGGCCTGGTACGTGCTCGGACTGGAGCCTCCGCGCGCGATGCCCTTGACAACCTCGATGTGCAGGGCAAAGTGTAGACGATCGATCACGATCAAGTCGTGCTCGGCTTTGGTCAGGCCCGCCTCCGCCAGGGTCGTTTCGAAACGAACAAAGAAGTCCACGGCCGCTTCGTCATCTTCTTGTTTGGCCTCTCGGAACTTCTGCATCGCCTTCTCCTGTTCGTTCGCATCCGAGAAGGTGACGTTGAGCTCGTCCAAGAACTGCGACCATGTTTGTGTGAACTTAATTACGCCATTGGTCGTGTGCTTGTTCGTGTAGATGCGAGCCCAGGAGGATGGGTGGGTCCCCTTGAGGTATGAGAGGGTGAGCAGGATCTTGCTCGTGTCGGTAGCGTACCTTGACGCGTTCGCATGAAGGAATAGCTGGACTTCGTGGATGAACGCCTGGTAGTTCTCTCCTTCTGAGAACTCGCGGGGCTTGTTTCCTTTCGTGCCGCTCGAGCTTGTCTGAGCGGGGGGTTGGTAGTTTCTGAATGCTTCTACCATAAGCGCAGCGATTTCAGCCCTCGCTTGGGCGGAGAGGCCTACTGTCGACGACATCGTGACTGCGTCTTCTGATTCATCGTCTGAGGGGATAGGGGGTACGGGCTCGCGTGGTTCAGTGAAAGAGGTCGAGTGTTCGATGGTGGGGGCGACTGGTTCCGGAGCGGGGTTTACGCACTGCCAGACCAGGCTCTCCTCTTCCCACTGTATCGTCCACTCTTCGTCTCCATCGTTCCAACGAAAGGTCCGACGCTTGGTGTCGTACCAGGCTCCTTCCGGGAAAGCGTCACGCGCTTGTTCCGATAGGGACTCTATCTTGTCGGTTCGTCGCGGAAGCTAATGACGATGCAGACAACCGAGACGGTAATGACGAACGAGAGAGATGTTGAGCACTGGAAGCGTCTAGAAACTTTCGTCCAGATGAGGTGAGCGTGCCACCAGACGGACACTCGCAACGCCAGGGTGTGTTGTTGGTTGGGGTTGGTTCGGACGTACACAGCGACAAGGCAGTCAGTCCTTGCTGCTGGGCGATGTTTAATGAGTGTTCCGCTCAATGGTATGCGAGCGGTGAGTGGTATCCGAGAGTATCGGTAAGTTCGAAAGGTGGTCTCGCTTTTATGTTAGGCCGAGTTCAGTAGACCGTCACTAAGACGAGCTGAATCGACGCTAGAGTCCAACGCACACTAGTACAAGGTGGTGGTAAGTAGATGTATTAACAAGCGAGTGAAAGGTCAGTAGCTACCTAGTACAAGGTGGTGGTAAGTAGAAAAGCGAGACAGGGGATTTCTACTCTACCGACCAACTACTTAAGCGCCTCGAGCGCGAGAAAAGGTAGACCAATCAAAATAAGAGTAAACGAATGACGATGAAGGTAAACATGGTGCACAGACCACGATGACTAAGCGAGTGAGCGAATAAGGGAGAAGGGGAAAAGGGGGTAGGGGAGTCGTGGGTTCGAGCCCGTGAGTGACCATGTTTAAAAGAGAGGAAAAGGACAAGAAAATGAATGAAAGGGAAAAACCTCCTAACACACATTGAGCTTTAAATGGTGATGGGCAATCTCCATGTACGACCCGTGCATTCCCACGATCATTGCTTAACGCTCTCAATGATCGACAGTGGAGTAATGGTGTCGCACTTCTGGGGAGGCCTGGATTTTGCTTTCCATTGCTTTTAATAATATACACAACACAATAAATGTACCAGAAAATATCTACATGTATGTTTTATAACCTGCTGATTAAGATGGAAGTAAAATTGAAGCAGAAAAATGACTCCTTGGATGAGATATGGAAAGTATCTCAAGAACAAAGCAAATTCTTGAGAATTTTTTCTGAACAAAATGGAGAAAATGGGGTGAAATAACTATTCCTGTAATGAAAATGACAAAAAATGACAGATCTGGGGAGGAGATAGGCATATAGTCACAGTGTAGAAGTTTTATGTGTTGTATCTCAAGTCCCAATGCAATTCTTTCTCTTATTTTTACATACATGCACGTATCATTATCATACAATAACATGGAAGTCATTAGAAATGTAGTTTTGGTTCTGGTATTTAGAGAGGATGAGACCGTCCGAACCAAGATGTTTGGTCACGTGATCTAACAACTCACATTGAAATTCATTATTTTCAGTACACCCATGCTAGATTGCCCAAATTTCATAAGAATTAGGCACAAGTTATATTCCAGTATGCGTCTAATCTCCATTAAAATATGTTTAAGCAGTGTTTAACTCATATGTCAGACTTGGTGCTAGAACCGTGATTTCAGAAAGTGTGACATAGAGATCGATGCGAGGTTCCATATTTAGTAAGTATTTGGGCTCCGCCTGAAAAAAAACTGGCATGGTGAAACATTGGGGATTGCCCATCACCACTTCAAATACAGTCTTTTTCAAAAGTCCTGCGACACGTGCCAATTTGCCATTTTTAGCTCCTCCAGTACCTCAAAATACGAAATAAATCATATCTCACTCAATGCTTGACCGTTTTGCACTATCTAAGTTGCTAAATTCATGCCCCGATCGTGCTGTCCAGACTGTAATAAACCCGAGCAAATTCGGTTAATAATTGACCCCAAAATGGCACAAAACATCATTTTCTCATGCATTCCTCATGTACAATTTTTCCTACACTCAATTCTAGGTCTATAACACTCACAAGTGTCTCAGAGCCCTCAGATAGAATAAATGTGAATTTAGGGCCTGTATTTGAGGTGTAATTTGGGGTGTATGTGCTGGTCTGAGGCATGCCTGAAAGGCACAAATCCCTCCTCATCCTTTGAGCTCCCCATGCCCCAAGAAGAAATGTCTGAGCCCAGGTTCGTACATGTAAATTCATTTCAGGTCTATTGGAAGTGATTTGAGTACTTTTCATGTCTGCTATGAGGATTGGTGCATTGATTGAGATGGAGGAGACACGGTATATGCACTATACTTCCCTGCCTTTCCTCAGCTTCCCAACATACCCATTTGCTCTGGGAAAGGCTCAGATACATTTAGATATACTCTAAATGAGTTTCCGTGCATGAATTTATCCTCAGATATTTTCTTCTAGAGCATGAGGAGCTCAAGAGATGAGGGAGGTTTTCTGTCTTCTAGACATGCCTCAGACCAGAACATACACCCCAAATTACACCTCAAATACAGGCCCTAAATTCACATTTATTCTATCTGAGGGCTCTGAGACACTTGTGAGTGTTATAGGCCTAGAATTGAGTGCAGAAAAAATTGTACATGAGGAATGCATGAGAAAACGATGTTTTGTGCCATTTTGGGGTCAATTATTAACCGAATTTGCTCGGGTTTGTTACAGTCTGGACAGCACAAGCGGGGCATGAATTTAGCAACTTAGATGGTGCAAAATGGTCAAGCATTGAGTGAGATATGATTTATTTTGTGTTTTGAGATACTAGAGGGGCCGAAATTGATACAGCTGAAGTCAAAAAACCTTGCACTCGGGCCTTTCACGTGCTTTTTTTCATGCACGTCATGCCCTCAGAGCTTGAAAACGGTCCAATTGCCCATTTTCTCAGTCAATAGGGCACATAAAACATGATGTAGCTATGTAAAAAAAGTACTTGAGAATGTGCTTCCAGTGATGTAATAATGTCTGAGAAATGTGATGTGTACGTTGCAGAACAAAAAAAACAACCTCGTCAAGTTAGTACCTCACCTCCTCCCTCAGTCAATGTAAAAATTGTAACTTATAAAATACTCCATGTAAAAATCTCATTGATATCGCTAAATTCATACCATTGCAGGGAGTACCAATGCCCGAAGTTTTGAGACACTTTGATGAACCATTTGTGATGGAGCAGGGTAACATGCTGGCACACTCACTTTCAGGATTCTCTCCCTCAGCACTGCATCTGTCATATCTCAGGCATTTCGACAGCTAAAAATCTGATTCTTTTTGCTAAAATCATGCCTTGATGAGGACTTTCAGATAATGCACAACTTGAGTTTAATTACAGTCTTTTTCAAAAGTCCTGCGACACGTGCCAATTTGCCATTTTCGGCCCCTCCAGTACCTCAAAACACAAAATAAATCATATCTCACTCAATTCTTGACCGTTTCGCATCATCTAAGTTGCTAAATTTATGCCCCGATCGTGCTGTCCAGACTGTAACAAACCCGAGCAAATTCGGTTAATAATTGATCCCAAAATGGCGCAAAACATCGTTTTCTCCTACATTCCTCATGTACAATTTTCCTGCACTCAATTCTGGGTCTATAACACCCATAAGTGTCTCAGAGCCCTCAGATAGAATAAATGTGAATTTAGGGCCTGTATTTGAGGTGTAATTTGAGGTGTATGCACTGGTTTGGGGCATGCCTGGAAGGCACAAATCCCCCCTCATCCCTTGAGCTCCCCATGCCCTAGAAGAAAATATCTGAGGATAAATTCATGCATGGGAACTCATTTAGAGTATATCTGAATGTATCTGAGCCTTTCCCAGAGCAAATGGGTATGTTGGGAAGCTGGGGAAAGGCAGGGAAGTATGGTACATATACCCTGTCTCCTCCATCTCAATCAATGCACCAATCCTCATAGCAGACATGAGAAGTACTCAAATCACTTCCTATAGACCTGAAATGAATTTACATGTATGAACTTAGCCTCATACATTTCTTCTTGGGGCATGGGGAGCTCAGAGGATGAGGGGGGATTTGTGCCTTCCAGGCATGCCCCAAACCAGTGCATACACCTCAAATTACACCTCAAATACAGGCCCTAAATTCACATTTATTCTATCTGAGGGCTCTGAGACACTTATGGGTGTTATAGACCCAGAATTGAGTGCAGGAAAATTGTACATGAGGAATGTAGGAGAAAACGATGTTTTGCGCCATTTTGGGATCAATTATTAACCGAATTTGCTCGGGTTTGTTACAGTCTGGACAGCACGATCGGGGCATAAATTTAGCAACTTAGATGATGCGAAACGGTCAAGAATTGAGTGAGATATGATTTATTTTGTGTTTTGAGGTACTGGAGGGGCCGAAAATGGCAAATTGGCACGTGTCGCAGGACTTTTGAAAAAGACTGTAACAAAGTATATAGCTATAATAGGTGTACTATTCTACCTTGTGGACCTATCTCTGTAAAGCACGTAGAATACCTCAAGAAACTAACATTCATCTCCTTGCAAATCCTCTGAGCATTTATCAGCACACTCTTGTTATGCATGTACAAGACTTCCTGCCATAGAAAAGCTGTTGTGTCATGCTAACCCTCATCAACTCCAATTGCATTCACTTCATATAACAGCAACAGTATTGCACAATAACTCGACTATTGAAAGTGATGGCAAGTGCATATTGAGCACAAGAGGCCCTACAGATGCTGTGGAGCAGAATGCACATTCATGGGTGTCATGGATCAACTGAAAGACGGCAACTACTAGCGTCCATTGGTGGTCACAGAATCAGAACTAGCATCTCAACACCAATTCTGACACCGATACGAGCTCTAACCCCAACGCTGGATCGCCACCAAATCCGAATGATCACCAGAGATGTTGCCAGTGGTGGTGATGAGGGACACAGGTCCATACCAAGGTCTCAGAGCCAAAATGACAACGTAGACCATCCCAAACTGTTACTATACAGAAATAAAAGTTGGTCGAACCTCCAAGTTGAGTGAGCCTTTGGACCAGATTAGGTCTGACAGATCTGATGCATAAGGATAGGTGTGAACAAGCCTGAAGCCTGGATGCAAGCATGTCAGATGTGCAGCAATCAAAGCACGATGAATGAGTCAATGATTCAGACCACTCATAAACCACGTGCCGTTGTAGCTTACCCCCAACCAGCCACCACATCTTTTGCCTTTTCGATATCCAAACCATCAGCGAAGCAGCTCACTGGAGATCCATATAGACAGCTATGGAAAAATACCAACAACCAGACAGAAGGCTCTCTAATGATCTATGGAAATGCATCGTTGCCATGAACAAAATGATCAGTGTCTCTGAGATTGCAAGGTTGATAGAGGTACCTAGGCGGATGGTCTTCCAGGTGATATCTGAGTTCAAGCACTATGGAACTATCTCTACACAAGCACGAGGCTTCCGTGGTAGGCCTAGAGCCCTTGATTACGTTCATACACAAGTAAGCTATTTTTTCGAAACATGCAAAGATTGCTCATTGGTTCGCACCCCTAGTTCCTCTGTAGATTGTTGAGCTGCCGTCCTGATCGCTATATCAATGAACTTAGGGATCTACTATGGAAGTCTTGTGGAAAGAAGGCTTCAGACTCGACAATTCACAGATCTTTACTGCATGCTGGTTTCCGACTGAAGAAGGTCAGGCTTCTCTACTCTTCTATGCATTCATTCATAAAGAGCCTCACTCCATCCTCTAGATATGGAGGAAGGCACTTGAGCGGAGCGAGATACTCCGCACACAGTATCTAGCATGCATTGGTTCGCAGTACACGATAGACCAACTGGTCTTTGTCAACGAGAGTGCTTGTGACCGACGGACTTTCTTTCGTAACAAAGCCTGGGCTCTCGAGGGACGGCGAGCTTGCAGGAAACAGTTCTTCAACCGGGGAAAGCGGTAACCATAGCTGTTGCAGTTCGATATAGGACATGCAAGCATCTAATTTCCCTTATTAGATATTCTGTCCTGCCTGCAATTAGTATTGATGGGATGGTCGATTGTATGGTTATCGTGGGTGCTTTCAATGGGGAGCTGTTCAGCACATTTATCGCTGGCCTTCTGGATAAAATGAATCCTTTCCCTGCTCCTCGGTCTGTCATCATCATGGATAACTGCCCGATACACAAAGTATTGGGAATTAGGGAGCTCGTCGAATCGTGGTCTGTTTTCTTTTCCAACAGTACTATGCTATGTACTGACCTTTGCATAGAGGTATTAGGCTCGAGTTCTTACCTCCATATTCTCCTGACTATAACCACATCGAGCTTTCATTTTCCATCATTAGATCTAGGCTCAAATGACAAGGACCATGGCGGGATGATTTAGTTGTTGAGCAACTGATTCACCAAGTGTATTCCATCAGTTCCACTAATTGTCGCTCATTCTTTCGCCACTCAGGTTATGAAGTTGAGGACGATTTTATAGGTGCTACTCTGTAATCAGTTTAACAGTGCTTTTATCACATCAGATAGATATTCTTCCTTTGTGAACTCCGCTTATGGCAGGAGAAGCTGAGGAGCATGGGTAATGGTTATGTCACATTCCTTTCAGAAAAGGATCTTGCTGGCATTTTTTTTCATTTTGTATCTTCCACCATGACCACGTCCAATTCCCCTAGAAAAGCTCCAACCTCTAGGATGACGCGGACAAGGAAAATCCCAGCTTGCCTCAAGGATGCAGCACCCACGTAGAGTACTTCTACTAGCAAAACAGTGCAAAAACGAGGATGACCACCAAAGCAGCGCAGTGATAATGCCATCTGAAATGAGGGCGAAAAGGTGAATTGATTATATTGGAGTTGGTCTCTAAATTACGACTAACAAGATGTCTCAGGCAGATGCCCCAGAAGATGCCCTGAAGAGGGCCAGGCGGGATAATGATTGCCATGACAATACCTATGTGTATGAGGAAGAGGAGCCTTCACAACTTGATATAGTTCACATGGCCAACAGTGAAGCAAACCAGGAACAAGATGACCGGTCCGACCGGTCATACCATTGGTTCGATATTCCAGATGCTCCTGGTAGGTGTATTCCGAGCATGATGCGACTGTATCCTAATGATTCGGTAGAGTCGGACTACAACTGGGGTGTTAATGTCATGAGCATGCCTACCTGAGAATTGTATTTCCCTTCTATTGGGCCTTCTGCCGTCGAGAAGTTACACCCTATACTCACTGTTCCAGTTGATGATGGACGAGGCTTGTATAAGATGAACATTGCGCCAACGGATACCTTAATTGATGTACGCAACAACACGGCAGATGTTCTTCAATGCCATCGAATGGTGGTCGCACTGGGCTACACTGCTCTATGGTTCAAGAGAGTTGGGCAGAAGGTGCCACCATGTTACCTTAACTTTGACGCAGATCTCGACAAACTTGCGCAAAGTGTTGAGGAGTACGTGCAAGACCAAAAGAAGAAACGACACAAGGAGAATGTTGCTTGTGAGATTGTTTTAATGAACATGAATGATGAAGCGGTGAATGCTATTGTTACCTATCCCTTAGTTCCTGTCCACTGATGAGCGAACTACATCCCTTTTGCC
Organism: Inonotus hispidus; assembly: GCA_024712875.1. Classification (NCBI taxonomy): domain Eukaryota; kingdom Fungi; phylum Basidiomycota; class Agaricomycetes; order Hymenochaetales; family Hymenochaetaceae; genus Inonotus; species Inonotus hispidus. The sequence goes on along the minus strand of CM045722.1, from coordinate 9,489 downwards.
CTGTTCAGAAAGGCCCAAAGCACTCTAGCATCACAACAGGCTTAGGGTTAGGCGGGGCAGTAAATAATCCCAAGCTGACTGAAAGTTAGTTAGAAGGGTTAGGCGGGGCAGTAAATAATCCCAAACTGACTGAAAGTTAGTTAGAAGGGTGGTTAAGAAACCACGCACCATTCTTTCGCTCTTTTTATAGAGCTCGTCAGACCTGTATTAGTCAGTCAGTAAAGCGCACTCCGATCCGTTCGGTATCGGGTGTTAGTAACCAGTAGTCAATATTGCTTACACACCCCGAGTTCTTATTGGCTCGGGGAAGTTTGTGGAGCGCTGTATATCGGGAACTCGGGCTTCTTGCGTCATCGTTATTTGTAATGTATTGAAGAAGTGTCGGGTTCGGTCGGGCACGGGCTAGGTGTCGGACTTTGATCCTATCTCGGGTGGCGTCGGGTTGATGACCGATTTGATCCTATCCGGTGTTATCGGTGATCTCGGTGATCTCGGTCAGGCACCATGTCACGTGTCTGATCGATGACGTCATATTAGTAAGGCTAGGATTTTTAGGTTTAGTTAGGAGCTTAGGTTAGGGTTTAGGTTAGCTAAGCAACTCGATATCAGTATATTGACTTATATACGATTAAGTATAGTACATACGGTTAGGTTTAGGCTTAGGTTTAGGCTGTGTGTCTCTAAACGGCCACGGTTAATAAGTCCGTAACGTAAAGGGTAACCGAAGTACCTACCGGTTACAGGTCGCTTGTTCTACAGAATAAGTCCAAATGGGTGTTGCAAGGATTATACTTCTCCCGGTTCTCGTCGCGCTACTATTCTCGCGGGATCCTCACGCGGTCATTATAGCAAACGGAGTCAACAAACAGCCGACGGATTGGCATACTGCATTGAAATATTATTTACAGCAGCCTTTACCGCCATGCTCTCGACCCATCAGTTGGCGAGGCCCGCCACGGTTCGTCGTCGTCTTCATCTATAATTTTTCCGTCACCCCTACGTCGAGGGGGCGGAGTGGAAGGCAGACCGATTCGCGGGGGTTGAAGTGGGGTAGGCTGTGGATCTAGAGGTGGTAGAGGCTCGCCTGGTGGCGTACACGTGCCAATCTCTTGTTGTAGATCTACAGCTACTCGCTCGTCAAGACTTTCAAGGACTGTCTTTTTCCAAAGGTTTGCGAGGTCAAATAGGTTGCGGGTCCTTTTACGACTCACAATGACTCGCCTATTTAGGATATCTAGCTGAGTAATGTCCGGAACATAAAGGGTGTCTTGACCACCAAGTGCCGCAACCTCCGCAGAGGCTACAGTCGCACCAGTGATTTCGTCACCCTCCATTTCCATTGGAGCAGGGAACTCTACTGTGTAGGGTTCACGTCGCTTGGCTCGTACGAGCCACTCGACCCAGTATCCGAAGATAGTCTTTGATAATTCTGTAGCATTGAAGTAATTCCATATTTGTGTTATATTCTGTTTTAAGGACAAGAACGTTAGCGGGCTCTGTCTTATTGACGGATGGTTGAATCCGTTTATGCCATCGTTCTTGGATGTTATTCTTAAGCCAGGATATACACAGTTCACGAGGGTAGCCACGATGCACATACAGGGCGACTAAGCCATGTAGTGCTTCTGAGTAGTTAGACCATGTACTACTAATCGTGGCTAATCTCGACATCTCTCCAATGAATGTTCCTCTTTTGACGTCCATTGGGTGATGAGAAATGAATGGAATTCTTTCTTGGTGGTTCCGCGCTTTGCGATATGGTTTGTGTTGGAGTAGATTATATGAATCTTTATACACAAGCATGTCGAGGAAGGGTTGACCGGAGTCAGACACGGACCATTCTATCGTACAACCATCGAAATGTATGGTGTTGCTTATAATATTAAGTGCCTCTGTTTCACTATCGGCATATACTATTGCTAAGCAATCATCGATGTACCTGCCATAAAGGGGTATTTGATGGCAGTCCGGGATATTGGCTTTACGTTCAAAATACCATCCATACAGATTGGCTAGATCTGGGGAGTCGGCTACGCCCATGGCTAAGCCTCTTTTTTGAAGGTAATATTGTCCCTGAAACTGTAGGATCAACTCGGTGTTGGCTATATATAGTGCATCACGGAAGAGTTTCCTTTGTTCTTCTGCGAAAAAGTCGGGTTGGTGATTATCCTGCATTTTTTGCCAATAATGCTCTAGGTATAAATCGTAGACTATGTCTAGACATGGTTCTAGTGGTATATTAGGATAAAACGCCACGACGTCACCAGTTACAATATAATAATTGCGACCTGGTGTGAGCCGGAGTTGACTAAATTTTATCGCCAAGTCTTTGGTACCATGAATAATGGTTGGCGCCAATTTAATAATTGGTTTTAGCTTTTTAGAGATGTATTTTGCTGCAGGGTTTTGCATGGCACTGTGACATGGAATGATCGGTCTCATTTTGACCGGTTCTTTGTGTATTTTAGGAATACCATAAAATACAGGCACATGGTGAGGGCGGTCTGTAAAGACACTAGTAGGTTCGGTAAGTTTAGACCGCAAAAATTCTGCTAGTTGTCCCTCTTGCATTGGCGTGTAAGCGTCTGCATTGTCTGCAAGGCTGTTGCATAATACATCTTTTTTGTTAAGGAGAAATCGTGCCCTGAACGGATCAAGGGGTTCGTAGTCCGCTTGATTTTGCACTATCTCTTTACATTTATCTATGATCCAGGTCTTCTCTGACACCGCAATGCCCAAATTCTTATCTGTGTGTGTGAGGACATAATTTCGCTCACGCAAGAATTTTTCGACAAGGTATATCTTAGGATTGAGAGATTTAAAGTTATCCTTTGATTCCTCATGGGGTATGTTTGCGATCGTTTTTTCTACGAAACGCGTTCCTCTCAGGAGGCCCATTTCGATATAGAGCGGCATTGATGGTGGCTTATGACTACTTGGTCCGCGCACATCATAATCTGGGTCATAGAAGTCATCGCCGCCACCATGAATTGTTGTTGGCGATGCTTTCTCAAAGGCAAATTTTAAACGCCATCTGAGGCGCCTTTGGAAGTCAAACCATGCATCCTTTATTAGTTTAGAATTCATGGGTTGTAGGAACATGTATCTCATGCCTACACTTAGTTGGTGGCTTATTTCGGTCGGTAGAATCACACCAGTTGAGCAGTGAACGTAACCTTTAAATTGGGCAGCTTGTAAAACATCTACAGGCGTATTTAACAGGACTATTTTAACAGCGACTGGGAGCAGTACAGAAAGCAGACTGTCCGGGATGGAGGAAGGGTCTCCTGGCTTATACACGAAGCGAGTGCTATATACGGTATCTATGCCTTGTTCTTCCCCTTTCCACCCTTGTTCTTCCGACTGGGAACCGACGAAGCTTTGTTCTTCTTCGGCATCGTCCCTTTTGTAGCTTGACCGATTCGTCCTTTGCCTTTTCCTGATCCGAGGGAAGGCGGGATGTAACGAGGTGGTCGGGACGATTGTTTCTTGGAGCTTGATGACTTTCCCTTCTTCGGTTTCTGTGACTTTAGGAGGGTTAGTGAATGTACGAACCACCGCACACATAGGCATAGGATTCCCGAAAGATTCCATATACCTATTATGTGTGGGATGATTAGGTACACTCACCTGTTTGCCTTTCTTGCGAGGCGCATCTAGCTTTTTACGCATACTCGAGACTGCTTTGTCAATCGCAGATTGGATCGACGGGGCGATGTTGGAAGACGTGGTGGGCGTCGTGGCATCGGCCATCTCGATATCGGCGTCTTTGGCAATTCGCTGCTTTTTCGCCTTTTTCTGCGAAATAGCGTCGTACCGGCTGTTGACGATGTTGATAGCGCGGTAGGCATATGCGACGATCGTGTTACGAAGGTCGACGAACATGCGTGCGACTGCAGGGTTATCAACCCACTGAATATCAAGTACCGGTTTGCCCTCCTCCTGCTTCTCATGAAACTGGGGGAGTCTCTGGTTTTTCTCCAGGACACGGTACCGAGCTGTCAGGATATCGACGAGCTCTGAGTTCAGTTTGGATGGACCAAGCTGCTCTTCGAGGAATTGGACCTCGTCGCTTTTTTCCTGAATACAGGCGTCAAGCGCGTCCTTGAGATATTTCTCATGGACTTTCGAGAGCAACTCGAATTCCACCTTGCGTCCCGCATCCTTGTACTCCTTAGTCTTTTGGACATGGGGAGAAGAGGAGCGAATGAACGCAGGGTACCTCCCGGCGGTGCGATCCGCCTTCCAGCTTTCCAGGCTGGCCTTCGCTTTCTGTAGCTTTTCAGCCACATTGGCGATGGATAGGAGGGGTTGCCGCAATAGCGACCGGTAGTCCGCAGGGACCAGAGCAATTAGCTCCTCTAGGCTAGAAGCCGCCTGGAGCCGGTGGATGTGTACAGTGCGTGTTCCGTCACCCTGACTAGGCATGCCGAGAGCAAAAGAAGTGCCTGCATCCGCAACTGGGGACATGGCCCGCAACAGTGAAGTGGTAAATGAAGAAGACATGTTTAGAATGTTGAGATGGGGGATTGTTGGCTCAGGGGGATGTATGTGGGGTTAGGCGGGGCAGTAAATAATCCCAAACTGACTGAAAGTTAGTTAGAAGGGTGGTTAAGAAACCACGCACCATTCTTTCGCTCTTTTTATAGAGCTCGTCAGACCTGTATTAGTCAGTCAGTAAAGCGCACTCCGATCCGTTCGGTATCGGGTGTTAGTAACCAGTAGTCAATATTGCTTACACACCCCGAGTTCTTATTGGCTCGGGGAAGTTTGTGGAGCGCTGTATATCGGGAACTCGGGCTTCTTGCGTCATCGTTATTTGTAATGTATTGAAGAAGTGTCGGGTTCGGTCGGGCACGGGCTAGGTGTCGGACTTTGATCCTATCTCGGGTGGCGTCGGGTTGATGACCGATTTGATCCTATCCGGTGTTATCGGTGATCTCGGTGATCTCGGTCAGGCACCATGTCACGTGTCTGATCGATGACGTCATATTAGTAAGGCTAGGATTTTTAGGTTTAGTTAGGAGCTTAGGTTAGGGTTTAGGTTAGCTAAGCAACTCGATATCAGTATATTGACTTATATACGATTAAGTATAGTACATACGGTTAGGTTTAGGCTTAGGTTTAGGCTGTGTGTCTCTAAACGGCCACGGTTAATAAGTCCGTAACGTAAAGGGTAACCGAAGTACCTACCGGTTACAGGTCGCTTGTTCTACAGAATAAGTCCAAATGGGTGTTGCAAGGATTATACTTCTCCCGTTCTCGTCGCGCTACTATTCTCGCGGGATCCTCACGCGGTCATTATAGCAAACGGAGTCAACAAACAGCCGACGGATTGGCATACTGCATTGAAATATTATTTACAGCAGCCTTTACCGCCATGCTCTCGACCCATCAGTTGGCGAGGCCCGCCACGGTTCGTCGTCGTCTTCATCTATAATTTTCCGTCACCCCTACGTCGAGGGGGCGGAGTGGAAGGCAGACCGATCGCGGGGTTGAAGTGGGGTAGGCTGTGGATCTAGAGGTGGTAGAGGCTCGCCTGGTGGCGTACACGTGCCAATCTCTTGTTGTAGATCTACAGCTACTCGCTCGTCAAGACTTTCAAGGACTGTCTTTTTCCAAAGGTTTGCGAGGTCAAATAGGTTGCGGGTCCTTTTACGACTCACAATGACTCGCCTATTTAGGATATCTAGCTGAGTAATGTCCGGAACATAAAGGGTGTCTTGACCACCAAGTGCCGCAACCTCCGCAGAGGCTACAGTCGCACCAGTGATTTCGTCACCCTCCATTTCCATTGGAGCAGGGAACTCTACTGTGTAGGGTTCACGTCGCTTAACTCGTACGAGCCACTCGACCCAGTATCCGAAGATAGTCTTTGATAATTCTGTAGCATTGAAGTAATTCCATATTTGTGTTATATTCTGTTTTAAGGACAAGAACGTTAGCGGGCTCTGTCTTATTGACGGATGGTTGAATCCGTTTATGCCATCGTTCTTGGATGTTATTCTTAAGCCAGGATATACACAGTTCACGAGGGTAGCCACGATGCACATACAGGGCGACTAAGCCATGTAGTGCTTCTGAGTAGTTAGACCATGTACTACTAATCGTGGCTAATCTCGACATCTCTCCAATGAATGTTCCTCTTTTGACGTCCATTGGGTGATGAGAAATGAATGGAATTCTTTCTTGGTGGTTCCGCTTTGCGATATGGTTTGTGTTGGAGTAGATTATATGAATCTTTATACACAAGCATGTCGAGGAAGGGTTGACCGGAGTCAGACACGGACCATTCTATCGTACAACCATCGAAATGTATGGTGTTGCTTATAATATTAAGTGCCTCTGTTTCACTATCGGCATATACTATTGCTAAGCAATCATCGATGTACCTGCCATAAAGGGGTATTTGATGGCAGTCCGGGATATTGGCTTTACGTTCAAAATACCATCCATACAGATTGGCTAGATCTGGGGAGTCGGCTACGCCCATGGCTAAGCCTCTTTTTTGAAGGTAATATTGTCCCTGAAACTGTAGGATCAACTCGGTGTTGGCTATATATAGTGCATCACGGAAGAGTTTCCTTTGTTCTTCTGCGAAAAAGTCGGGTTGGTGATTATCCTGCATTTTTTGCCAATAATGCTCTAGGTATAAATCGTAGACTATGTCTAGACATGGTTCTAGTGGTATATTAGGATAAAACGCCACGACGTCACCAGTTACAATATAATAATTGCGACCTGGTGTGAGCCGGAGTTGACTAAATTTTATCGCCAAGTCTTTGGTACCATGAATAATGGTTGGCGCCAATTTAATAATTGGTTTTAGCTTTTTAGAGATGTATTTTGCTGCAGGGTTTTGCATGGCACTGTGACATGGAATGATCGGTCTCATTTTGACCGGTTCTTTGTGTATTTTAGGAATACCATAAAATACAGGCACATGGTGAGGGCGGTCTGTAAAGACACTAGTAGGTTCGGTAAGTTTAGACCGCAAAAATTCTGCTAGTTGTCCCTCTTGCATTGGCGTGTAAGCGTCTGCATTGTCTGCAAGGCTGTTGCATAATACATCTTTTTTGTTAAGGAGAAATCGTGCCTGAACGGATCAAGGGGTTCGTAGTCCGCTTGATTTTGCACTATCTCTTTACATTTATCTATGATCCAGGTCTTCTCTGACACCGCAATGCCCAAATTCTTATCTGTGTGTGTGAGGACATAATTTCGCTCACGCAAGAATTTTTCGACAAGGTATATCTTAGGATTGAGAGATTTAAAGTTATCCTTTGATTCCTCATGGGGTATGTTTGCGATCGTTTTTCTACGAAACGCGTTCCTCTCGGAGGCCCATTTCGATATAGAGCGGCATTGATGGTGGCTTATGACTACTTGGTCCGCGCACATCATAATCTGGGTCATAGAAGTCATCGCCGCCACCATGAATTGTTGTTGGCGATGCTTTCTCAAAGGCAAATTTTAAACGCCATCTGAGGCGCCTTTGGAAGTCAAACCATGCATCCTTTATTAGTTTAGAATTCATGGGTTGTAGGAACATGTATCTCATGCCTACACTTAGTTGGTGGCTTATTTCGGTCGGTAGAATCACACCAGTTGAGCAGTGAACGTAACCTTTAAATTGGGCAGCTTGTAAAACATCTACAGGCGTATTTAACAGGACTATTTTAACAGCGACTGGGAGCAGTACAGAAAGCAGACTGTCCGGGATGGAGGAAGGGTCTCCTGGCTTATACACGAAGCGAGTGCTATATACGGTATCTATGCCTTGTTCTTCCCCTTTCCACCCTTGTTCTTCCGACTGGGAACCGACGAAGCTTTGTTCTTCTTCGGCATCGTCCCTTTTGTAGCTTGACCGATTCGTCCTTTGCCTTTTCCTGATCCGAGGGAAGGCGGGATGTAACGAGGTGGTCGGGACGATTGTTTCTTGGAGCTTGATGACTTTCCCTTCTTCGGTTTCTGTGACTTTAGGAGGGTTAGTGAATGTACGAACCACCGCACACATAGGCATAGGATTCCCGAAAGATTCCATATACCTATTATGTGTGGGATGATTAGGTACACTCACCTGTTTGCCTTTCTTGCGAGGCGCATCTAGCTTTTTACGCATACTCGAGACTGCTTTGTCAATCGCAGATTGGATCGACGGGCGATGTTGGAAGACGTGGTGGGCGTCGTGGCATCGGCCATCTCGATATCGGCGTCTTTGGCAATTCGCTGCTTTTTCGCCTTTTTCTGCGAAATAGCGTCGTACCGGCTGTTGACGATGTTGATAGCGCGGTAGGCATATGCGACGATCGTGTTACGAAGGTCGACGAACATGCGTGCGACTGCAGGGTTATCAACCCACTGAATATCAAGTACCGGTTTGCCCTCCTCCTGCTTCTCATGAAACTGGGGGAGTCTCTGGTTTTTCTCCAGGACACGGTACCGAGCTGTCAGGATATCGACGAGCTCTGAGTTCAGTTTGGATGGACCAAGCTGCTCTTCGAGGAATTGGACCTCGTCGCTTTTTTCCTGAATACAGGCGTCAAGCGCGTCCTTGAGATATTTCTCATGGACTTTCGAGAGCAACTCGAATTCCACCTTGCGTCCCGCATCCTTGTACTCCTTAGTCTTTTGGACATGGGGAGAAGAGGAGCGAATGAACGCAGGGGGTACCTCCCGGCGGTGCGATCCGCCTTCCAGCTTTCCAGGCTGGCCTTCGCTTTCTGTAGCTTTTCAGCCACATTGGCGATGGATAGGAGGGTTGCCGCAATAGCGACCGGTAGTCCGCAGGGACCAGAGCAATTAGCTCCTCTAGGCTAGAAGCCGCCTGGAGCCGTGGATGTGTACAGTGCGTGTTCCGTCACCCTGACTAGGCATGCCGAGAGCAAAAGAAGTGCCTGCATCCGCAACTGGGGACATGGCCCGCAACAGTGAAGTGGTAAATGAAGAAGACATGTTTAGAATGTTGAGATGGGGGATTGTTGGCTCAGGGGGATGTATGTGGGGTTAGGCGGGGCAGTAAATAATCCCAAACTGACTGAAAGTTAGTTAGAAGGGTGGTTAAGAAACCACGCACCATTCTTTCGCTCTTTTTATAGAGCTCGTCAGACCTGTATTAGTCAGTCAGTAAAGCGCACTCCGATCCGTTCGGTATCGGGTGTTAGTAACCAGTAGTCAATATTGCTTACACACCCCGAGTTCTTATTGGCTCGGGGAAGTTTGTGGAGCGCTGTATATCGGGAACTCGGGCTTCTTGCGTCATCGTTATTTGTAATGTATTGAAGAAGTGTCGGGTTCGGTCGGGCACGGGCTAGGTGTCGGACTTTGATCCTATCTCGGGTGGCGTCGGGTTGATGACCGATTTGATCCTATCCGGTGTTATCGGTGATCTCGGTGATCTCGGTCAGGCACCATGTCACGTGTCTGATCGATGACGTCATATTAGTAAGGCTAGGATTTTTAGGTTAGGCTTAGGGTTAGGCTTAGGCT